>CAWUFW010001533.1:1379974-2069962 GCA_963921515.1 Calotriton arnoldi
TGGGAGGAGCAGGGTCAGTCCAACGCCATCTGAGCCTGGGAGCCAATCCCTGCCGCAAATCGCCAGAGTCCTTGGGGCCTATGAAGAGGCCCAAGGAGAATGGGCCAGGTCGGCTGCCGACACGCGGGAGGTCCTTGGGGTGTTGAGGTCCATGGACGCCCATATGGGCCAATTCGTGACCCGTATGGACCAACTTGTGGACCTCATGGGCCAGCTGGTGGTGGGGGAGGGCACAAGCAAGGCCAGCAACACCACCCCCGCCACCACCTGCTGTGGCGCAGGGTCGTGCAGCATCGAGTTCCCCTGCGTCCACAGACAGTGAGCACTCCTCAGCCACCACCAGCAGCCCACCAACACAACCCCCTCCCAAACGTGGAAGGGGCCGTCCGAAGAGGAAACAGGTGTCCAGAGAGGACTTCGCACGCACCAAACGCCAGTGAGTCAGCCAGCCACCTTGACCACCTACTGCATTGACTTGTAATACGATCCTACCCCACACTGCCATGTGAATGGCATGTGTCTGTTGGACTGTGGACATAGAACTTCATGGGTACACCTTGACCATCACGCAGCCATGACCGTCAACTCATTGTCACAGCATGCACCACTTCTGCCATCACCTTGCACACAATAACATGTCACCGCTGAAAATAAATACACCTTTATCACATACTGCTGTCTGTGCCCTGTGTTTATTCAACGATGTGCAACCGCCACCATGATCAGAAAAGCATCTGATGTGTGGTATGTCGATAGGCCAGGAGAGGCTGTAGGGACCTAGGGGTGAAAAACAGAACAAGAGTCCATTCAATGAGTGTGTCACACACTCATCACACAGTACCTGTCACCAACTACAAGCAATGTACACACATCTCACAGAGCAACAGGGCACAATGCCACAGCCACTGTCAGTGGCATACCAGCCTGGACATGGACCATTGCCACACAGCACTCAGTGAACAAAAGGCCTCCGTGACAGAGCACACATACACCTGCACAACTACAGCTACATCAGCCGTCGTACATGGTCACTCACCGTCAAGTGAAGTAGCGGGCGATGAGCTGCTGACGCACATTCACAGCTTCCTCCTCTCCACTGTCCTCGTCACTGGACCCGTCCTGGTCTGCAGGCGGGGGCCCTGGCTGATCACCGTCATCCACTATTAGGGGGATCTGCTTGCGAATAGCCAGATTGTGCAGCATGCAGCAAGCCACAACTATCTGGCACACCTTCTGTGGGGAGTACGCCAGTGCACCCCCGGTGCGGTCCAGGCATCTGAATCTGGACTTCAGGAGCCCAAAAGTCCGCTCCACCACACGTCTGGTCCTCCCATGTGCCTCATTGTAACGGTCATCAGCCGGTGTCCGAGGATGACGTAATGGGCTGAGCAGCCAAGGCCCATTCGGATAAGCAGAGTCCCCTGTGTGTGAGGGGGACAGAGAATAGTTGCAATTCCAACTGGACACAAGACAGCATCGCACACCCAGCACGCTACACGAGTCCACATACTCACCAACAATCCAAGCACGGTCCGGTTGCAGATTGGTCATCAGACGTGGTAGGATGCTGTTGCGCATGATGTGCGAGTCATGGGCCGATCCTGGAAACTTCGCACACACCTGTGTAATGACCATGTCCGCAAGGCACACCACTTGCACATTCAGGGAGTGGGTGTGCTTCCTATTCCGATAAATGTGTTCCATGGCCTGTGGTGCAACAAGGCCAACATGGGTGCAATCAATTGCACCAACAACGTGGGGGATCCGTCCAAGGGCATAGAAAGCACCCTTCACTGCCGCCAAATCACGAGCCCTGGGGAATCTGATGTACCTGTTCCTGTACAGCATCATGGCTGTCAGTACATCCCGTAGCACCATGCTGAACATGGGCTGGGACATCCCACCTCCACTGCCCACTGTGTGTTGGAATGACCCAGTGGCGAAGAAATGTAGTGCAGCCATCACCTTAGCCGTGGGGGTAAATGCAGTTGGATACACCCTGCGAGGACGGAGGTGGGGTTCTAACAAGGCACATAGGCGATGCAGGGTGGCTCGGTCCAAACGGAATTTCCGGATCACCTCCACATCCTCCATGTCTGACAGCAATTGGTAGGGGCGATGTATGTTTGGTCTCCTCCTAGGTAGGATGGAAGATGGACACATGTCAAAGCAACACGCCACAGGGCATTTTCACATACACAAAACAGAAATGACTGACCAAGCAATAGAATCACAGAACAGCTGACAAGTAGGGACAGCACAGCCACAATACACCTACACAGGTCCCCTTACCAATAGCAATGAGCAGTGACACACACCATTGCTATGAGCATGCACATGGGGATTTAGGCCTTAATAACTTGTAAGGCATGCTGATGATATCAGACTGCATATTTGGGAAGCGGCAACACCACGGCAACATAACTAGCTGCTGTGACTGACACAGCTTCCGAGGCTGGGTGAGTATGGCACACACCAACAACGCTATGGACACAGGCTGAGCGGCAAAAACAAGTGGGACCTGTTGCACGAGGGGACATGAGACAGTCATTGATGTCCCTACTTCACCCTATGTTCAGCACTGCACGGATCAGACCTCCAAAACACAATGACAGGTGTACACATTGACAGCTCCATGACAACACAGCTGTGTGATTGCAAATACACATCACAAGTGACACGTAACGTTGCACGTGCCAAGTGTGAGATGTACATAGAGATAGATGGCATGTGTGTGCATATGCATATCCCATGCTCCCATGCCAATGTGTACATGATGATGTGCCAGCAGACATGTGGAGGCTGAGCACTGGCCGTCCCTGCCTATGCACACAGCATGTTGTGGCCCTGTCCATAGTGGACCTGCTCCCACACACAAGTCATGGCCACACCTGCAGATGCATTGCGCACATCATACTGTGTAGTGCACATGGCATCAGCGGACTGTACCCGCCATGGGCCAGGCCCTTACGGCCAACTCCAATGGCCCTCGCTGTTGCACCCTGCGTGTTCGACTATGGAGGTAAGCAGGCCTTCGTCTGCAATTGAAGCAGTCAGACATGGTACACCAATCGCAGCAGCTTGGACCCACTGAAACAGCCCCAGGGGGCTATATGAGTGTGGGAGTGAGACCGGCATTACCACAGCTACCTGGGACTGCAGCCTGGCATCCCTCAACAACACCTGCTTCTGCCACCTGTCCACCTTAATGTCGATGACGCAGAGGATATGTCCAGGTCCACTCACCAGCGAGGTGCTGGAGTACCTGGATTCCGAGCTCCACGCACACTGCACATGGCTATTCCTTGCGATAGTTGTGTGTGAAAGACAACTACAGTGTGTGTGGGAGTGCATGTGGGGGCCACACATGCACTGCTCACCATGCTTACTGCAGGTGGCAGGGGTATGTGAGCTCTCGGGCGCTTTGCCATGTCTGTCCCTCCCGAGTGGTGGTACATGGCAACTTCATGTCAGACATCCAGTGACACAGCCAATTGGCAATGCAGGTCTCAGAGCACTTGTTGCTCGTGTGAATGGCAGGCTGGGGCCATGCTGCCCTTCTCAGTCCCAGCAGTCCTGGCCTGCACATTGACTGCACAATGCCAGTAGGTGACAACACAGACTGCCAAGTGAGTTACATGTGTCTCCTGTTCAGGACCCTCCGGATAAGCGCTAACTCAGCACTGTCGATTGGACACAACATGCCTCGTGATAGGGATGTGTGTGTGAGATAGTGGCACTGAATGTGCCCTCCGTTGCGGGGTGGGCCATGCACAGGGTGAGTACGTTGATGGTTGCGCAGTGTTGGTCACAGTGGATACACACACACAGATGTGTTGCCTTGTGATCTTACTGTATGTCCACCTGACAATGGACAGTAGCTGTGGGAAGACTACACATTGCTCGATGTGCTGTCAAAATGCATGTGCCTTCACACCAGGCACTGCTGCCCCTGCACATGTGACCCCTGCTGCCTTCAGTGCTGGGTCTGTTGAGCTGATGCGCCATCTGTGCGTGGGGCAGACAGCTCTCCTCACTTCCGTCATTGCCCATGAAATCACTTTGCCGCAGGTGACATGGATCATGGAGGGCCCACATGCACGCGTGGGTGGACTACACCAGACTGTCCAATAGTTGTCACCCCAGTCAGTGCTTCGAATGGGAATATTATAGTGCAGGTACTCATTTAAATGTGTCGAGTGGGCGGGGCTAGGTGCGGGGGCTAAATGCAAGACATGTGAAGTGTATCGGCTCATATACTAGTTGCAATACACACAAGACACGTCTTTTTCTAAACAAATCAGGGGCATTCATCATGCTAAATGAAAGTCAAACAGTAATATTTCAACCTTTCCTCATGGCCTCCCCTCGCTCACCCCAATATGCGTTTGCATCTGACTAGCCAGCGCGTGCACAGGCAGCTCCGAGCTCGCACCAGAGAGGCCAAGGAGTGTATGTGTGGGTCCATTGGAACAAGTAGTCTGTCTCGCGGTATGTACAGTGGCGGGACGCCGTCCACCTGCGTGGTGCCCCGACTCGAGACCCGGACAACATTGACAATGCATGACAGGCTCCGCAAGCCGGATACACCACCTGCAACACACAGAGGCTGTAGCTGCCCTAGCGGCCCAGGCCGCGTCCAACTGGAGCTCATGGACCCACACATTCACTCTTTGGCCTCTCTGGGGCGAGCTTGGAGCTGCTTGTGCACGCGCTGGCTTCTCTGTTGCAATGGCATGTAACTACTGTGGGAAAATAGGCAATGAGTGAGATGGTGCGAGCCACCTTCCGTGACGTCACTCCTGCTCGTGATGTGTGCGTTCCCCCACTACTTATAATTGACTTGTGCCATGCTGCACATTGAGGATGTGTTGCCTGCGTGATGTGACCAGGAGGAGCGCGCCATGACCTCTCACCCACCATGCCCCACTGCCATCCCGTGCCCTGGATAGCCTGTGCGGGTGGACAATGTTGGGGATACACCTGGTCGACAGGGGATGTGTGTGCCTTGGCAAGGGCCTGGCGGACGCACAGCAGTATCCAGCATGTCCACAGAGGGTGGGCTGACGTCTACACCTGATGCAGCATTTTCCGTGTGTCCGCCTGTTGTGCACACACGTGTTCACATTCATCCCCAGACAGGTGGTCTTTAGAAATGCCCAAGACAGCGGTAATCTAGTGCTCCAGAATCCTCCCAACACAGTGTGTCTCAACATTGCATGTGCGCACCTACCCGTCACACCCACCCACCTGAGCCAAGCGTAACTCCCGCTTCACATTGTGACTGGATGCTGTTGTCCCTGTAGTCGGTTGTATCTGTGTAGTTGCTGATTGCAGTTGTTGCAGTGTGTGCTTGGTTAAGAGGGGCAGATGCCGTGTATGTGACCTCAGCAATTGCAATGTCTGGTCTCACATTCTAATGTGTTGTACACGTGGCAGGGACTTAACTTCTTTCAGACTCTGCTACTTGTGTGTGTGTGATGAATCGGCTTTTCTGTGCAACAGATTGACTGCATGTATTTGGTGTTATTTCTGTGTTAATGTATCCGTGTCATGTTTGCGTGCATGCAATGCACAGGGTGTGAGTCTAGCCACAGGTGGACTGGCAGCATGCGCTGAGTATGCGGGCATGTGTGAGCTTACTTGCTGTGTGGCCAGCAGTGTAGGTGTATGTTAGTCATGTGATGTGCATTGTGGCTGGGCACATGGCTTACTTTCAATGTGTGCATTTGGGAGGTGGTGGTGTGTGGTGTGCGTGGTGTGAGTTTGTGGTAGCGTTGGTGTGTATGTGTTGTGGCCATGTCGACTACACACATATGTTACCCAGGCACATGGTGGATGTTTGTAACCGTGTTGTGGTCTGTGAATATGATGAGATGTGTGTGTTGTATGTTGCACAGTATGCAGTGTGTGGGTGTGTCCTTGCAGTTCAGGCTGACTCCTACTTGTTATGGTTCAGACGTTGTGTGTGTGCAGGGAGTGTGACTGTCAAGATTGTGTCTAGTTCAATTGTGCATGTAAGCATTTTTGCAGTTCTTACTCACTGTGCAGTGCTGCCCACCCACACTGATGTCGTGTGTGTGTTTTGTCAGGCATTGCTGTGGCATGCTTTACCGTGGCTCCTACTTCTGGTTGCTGAGTGTGTGGTCAGACTGTGTGGGACATTGTAGACATGTGTAGGACTGTGCTTTGTAGTGACCAGGACGTCACTGTTAATGTGATGATCTTTCGGGCCACTTCAGTGTCTGACGAGTCCAGATCCACGAGCTGTGGTATTTCCCTGTGGCCACTGTTGCGGCTACTCATTTGCGTTGACATACAATGACAGTGGACTACATGGTCATCTCACGTCTGCCGTGTACTTCACACACTCTCATCCTCTCTCATTCGTACTTGTGTTTGTGGCAGAGACACATATTTACTTCAAGCCATGTATTAGGACTTATGTCCTCCGTGATGAGGTATAGTGGACACTACTGGCAGCGAAATGCATGTGGAGGATATACTCAGCATGATTACACATAGCATAGGGCGAAGGGGTACATGTGATTAGTTGTTGACTATGGGATGTGGGCTTCAGAGTTACAACTGCTTAGCCGTTGCTGTGCTAATGTACATTTGCTAATTACTGAGGAGCTGTTGACTTTGACACAGACAGTATTCATTTTGCCTACCAGACCGCTTGACATCATGGGCACAGTACATCTCAGTTCCATGTTACAGGTTTGCTGCAATAGTAACTCCGACACACCTGCATGTGAGGTGACATCAGGGCCTGAGCCTACGTGCATGCAACAGCGTCTCACTTGTTGTTGCAATGTGGTGGCTACTGGACATGTCACAGTCACTGGGGTCATGTTGTTGGGGGATGCATTTGTTGTCCATGCAAAAGTCCTGGCACGGAAGTACAGAGGTAGGTGAGGTGACAGCTCTCACATACTACAGCAGACCGATTACTGTCCACTGACCGGTGCATATGTTCATGGGCGCAGGATACATTTTATGGCATAGTTGTACGTGCAGTTTTGTCCAGGTGGTTGCCATACACAAATCCCATACCTCTGCCTCCCCCTGTTCATGCAGAGTTACTGGATCTGGTGAGGAACAGAGTGCATGTCCCCGAAATGTCCGATATCATGTAAGTGTAGTTGATGGTGTGGTGTTAGTTGCAGGTTGTATGGTACAGTTGTTGTACAGCTAACTGCCCAGTCCGTGCGAAAGCCAAGCATGGGTACGGTGTAGGACATCATTGTACAATTGTGGGTGTTGCGTCGGGCCCGACGAATTGACAGGTTGTCAGGTATGCGATACCTTCCAGCAGGGCTTCCATGGCATTGGTGGTAAACATGGATGCCATCCAATGAAGCGGATGGTGGCTGTCAATGTGTTCATCGTATGTTGTCCCTTGTAGGAGCCTGATGGGACATGTTGGATGACATTCGATGAAACTGTGCTCCAGAATACGTTGTGTGTAGGCACAGTGGTCCCATTGCAGTGTGGGTCCGATTGCAGCCACATACGCCATGCCCCCATAGACTGAACAGATCCTGTCGTGGACGTCCAGGGGGTTGAACAGTTGTACCAGGTCCGCCTTTGGACATGCCATGTTGGAGAGACATAAATCCACAGGACAGTGGAAGGGAAACCTCCGACAGTAGAAGACGGGGATGACGCAGCTGAACATTGCGATGCGGTAAGTTACTCGGTAACTTACGTTCAGCAAGGCCAGATTTTCACAGCCCAATATCTGTAGCAGGCTCTGGTTGTACAGCCTCATCTGTCCGTCGTAGTTGGGTAGCTGTGGTGCGACTGCCATTTTGCTACAGGGCGATGTGATGGCGTGCTCCAGCCGTGTGTGCAGTCCGACGAAGCTGGGAAATCTGGAATAGTCGTACGGAGGCAGGGTTTGGGTTATAGTAGCTTGTGCGGAGGACACAGGTCCTCATCCCACATGCTTCTATGAATGGTCAAGGTCAGTGGTGTCTGACTCCTTCCAGATTACTTGCATGGGAACCACATGGAGGCCTTGTGTGTGTGTGTTGTAATTGGTAACACCTGTTGTCAGGCACCCGGTTTTTTTCGTGTTACGTATTGCATGTATTGGTATTGGGTGCCGGATGGTATTAGTATTTTTGTATGGTAATGGCGTGCCTTTTGCGGACGCGGTACATATTCTGCGGCGTGATGTCGCAGCCGCTGTGTGCTTCGCCATGTTATGCACACAAGGGTGTGTCCTATTTTGGCGTGACGTCACTGCCCTGTTCGGTACACTTGTGTGGCGTCATGTTGGCACCTGTGAGTTGCCGGTTGGGGACATGACTGATGCAGGTATGCCACGTGACATGTGCGTTCAGGGTGGGGCTGGTGTGTGGTGTGTGTAGTTGTGTGCCTGTGTTATTTGTGTGCGGCCCATGCATGGCGCTGTAGTTGGCCTCTGCGTTGTGCGCATGTTTAGCAGCGTCATTGCCGCTGCGCTGCGTTGCCGTGACGGGGACGTCAGTTCCTGGTCCCGGGTGGTGTGTGCCCGGTAGTTGCGAGTTGTTTCATTTTGCATGGTGTGACATTTGTGGGTGCAGTGGTGGATGTGTCCTGTCCACACAGGGGTGTCTGGGGGGGCCATGTTCAGTTTTTCCTCCCTTGCACTGTGTGCGGTGTTTGCGTGCCCTTGTTGTGTGTCTGCCTACCTGCGTCACCGCGGCGCGTTGACTCCTAGGTGCTGCATCAGGTACAGCATGGGGATGGCCTGGAGTGCAGGATTCATGTCGGGGTGGGCCGCCTTTTTGGTGTCCGTACTCGTGCGGTCGAATTTCCACCTTGGTATCTCGTGCGGTGTCTCTTAGCAGTGGGAGCTGTTTGGTTAAGGCATCGTAATTTGTACGCCGGGCGGTACATGATTTCGTCGGACGGTGTGTCTCCATTGGGCCTCGCCGCTACGTGCACGGGCGCACTTTGATGGCGGACGGCGTCGCTGGCTTACGGGCGGAGTTTGGCTGACTTTTCACATCCTAATTGGGCGGGCGTGTGGGCCGCGGCTGGCGGACGGTAACTGGTGGTTTTTGCCTCCGACAGCACGGCGGTGGTGCTTCCGCCCGACATCGTAATGGACCCCTTAGTTTGTTATTTGAGGTTTATGATTGGTGAGGTTTAGGTTTTTTAACTAAAATAATACACATATTATATTATGTTATCAGTTTTATTTAATGTGAATGATGTAATAAAATATTATATTTATTATTTATATAAAAAAAGATTTGTAATGCTGGTTAAGAATATGCAATACTTTTATGGGAGTTTCATAGGTTAGTATTTATTTTATAAAAATGCCTTTGGCTATTATTTCTAAGTAATCTATCTTCTTTGTTGTTTATAAAGAGTTTTACTTTAAATTGTAGCATTTTGTACATTCTTTTGGTTTGTTTGCTAATTTTAAATGCAATTTGGGTTGTGGATTGCTCCATTCATAGTTGTTGGTAGTTCTGCTATTTTTGCAGGGCTTGTAAAATTTTTATAAAGTTTAGTTTGGGTTCTGTCTAGTGTGGATTGGAGACATTGTTCCATCCTTTCACTGCATTGGTCGTTTTGTCTTCCTGTGACAAGGTGCTGTCATAGGGCATGATTACGAGTTTCGGCGGTCCTAGAGCAGGCAGCATGCTACTGCTCCACTCCAGGACTACCACAACTCACCGCCGCCTGCCCGATTACAAGTAATTTTGTGGTCTGGTAGGCGGCCGGTGTGGTTGTCCAGTGGCGTCGCTGTTTAAAGGCTCATTGTGGGCCTTAAACAGCACTGCCGCGGGACTGCCAGTGCACGTTCCTGCATGGGAAAGGAATGCACCATGTCGTGTAGGAACAGGGGATGCAAAACTACAGGGGGCCACAGCATGTGCCCCTCTGCTTGCACCCCATGCACAGGGCAAGAGGGGGCCCTTTGTTGCCTCACCACCACCCTTTTCATGGCGGTGCGACCACCATGAAAAGGGTGGCGGTGAGGCAAGTCAAAATATGCTCTGCGGTGCCGCTGCAGCACCACCAGCATATTTTGGCCTCGAACCAATGCCAGACCGCCGCCGGATCCTTGATGCACGGCTATAGCAGCGGTTCAGTGGCAGTCCGACTGCTACACTTATAATACTGCAGGCGGTCCCGCAGTGTGGTGGTGGTCGCACCGCCCCCATGACTACAGTGGTCCCATGGAAGTAGTAATAAGGCAAATAGACATACCACCATGGTATTTGGAATTTGGGTTGGCATCGTGTCCAGAGCAATGTTGTCTGAAAACCCAATTGTCTTCAAAATAATCCATTAGGGGGCTTAGTTTGTGTTCATTTTGTTGGTAGATACAGCTTTCTCTTAGTAAATTGCAGTGGTTAGCTACCTCTGAGACAAGGACATAGGCTAGTGTTATCTTTGTTATCTTGTTTTTAATTTCAAAGGCAAATTTACTGTTCCACACAGTGCAGACTGTAGGAGATGTCTCCATATGCTTTGAATGAAATGGTAGTAACAGCCTTGTATGGCTGTGTGTTGGTAAACTTTTAAAATGGTTTGAATCATGGCTTGGTCGAAGTCTATGGTTATTTTTTGTGGGTAGTAGTTATTTGTTTTATGTTTAATGTGGTTTAGGAATTTGTAGTAAGTGCTACTTTGTTAAGTCGGTAGTAGGGCATATATAAAAGGGATATATCAGTTGTGATATTCACAATGTACGTTGTATATCTGAGTGAATGGTTTGGGACACATTTCAAAGGTCCCATCTATCATCCATGTTTGACAATGGTTTACGTTTAGTAAGTTATCTGCTGTAGGAAATATTAGGACTTGTGTATCATTGTTTAGGCTGTCATATAACAGGAAGAGTTCCTCATTATGTATCATTTTTAAGTGTTCAGGTATTCCAATATCTTGATATCTTTTTGGGGCAGGAGGCGTATCACTGTTTGCTTTTTTAGTTTGTGCAATTAAATATTTTAAAGTGAGTATAGGTGGTAGTTGACCTGGATGTGTTCGGGAGCTTTAGGGAGTATATCTTTTAGCATTTTTGTTGTGGGCTCCTGGGAGCTAGTGCTTGCCTCTCGTATATACTGCATACCTCCCTTGCTTCTATTTCAATCACATTTGGGGGGTGGTTGTGATCCCTTACATTATTTTCCATATCATACTTTGTAGCGGTCCTCGCATTGCATGCTTTAGAGTAATATTTAGCAAATTTCCAATTCAGTTTCCATCAATATAATTTCTTGGTTATAGGTATAGCCCATATGGCTCATTAATTGCTTTCCTTTTTGTGATGTGCTATATCTTGCTCTTTCTGTCATTATGTAGTTAAATATTAAATAGTGAAATTGCATACATTTTAAAATGTTTATATGTATGTTATCGACATATAAAATTATGCAACTAGTTTTCTCGTTTATACTTCCATGTTCTTCCTAGATGTTTCACACTTTCTTGCAGCTTTTCATTCGGGCAGGTGCTTTCTTTTTTGTTGGTAGGAAAGCAGAGCATCAATTTCACTTTAAATGTTATTTATTGGTAGTTTGTAGAGGTTCAGGTCGTTAGATGTCATTTTTTTTTGTTTTCGGGTGAGTTTCTGTTTTATAATAAGTTACATTTACTTTCTCTTTTATGCGGTTTTCTGGTTTCTTATCAGTGTTGTTTTTTAGTAACTTAACACTTTCTCGATGTTGTAGCATTTTCTTTTAGTATGTACTTGTAAAGACATAGAAGTAGTAGAGCGTTTTGTTAATAATTTGTTATTTTACAATTTTAATTTTATTTAAAAGTAAGTTTTAGTTTAAATATGAGTGTAGATGCCGGTATATATGTTGCGGTTAGACGAATCTTCACAAACTTTTCCAAAAAAGTGTCATAGTGAGTCTTGTTGTGCATGGAAAGATTCAGGGTGATCTGTCAAGTAGGGACGAGAAAAATGGGGGTAAAAAAAATACGATTTCCAATGTTAATTCCTGTAGGAGCTTTCCATATGACTACAGCCTGAAATGCTGGATGGCATTACACCAAATTTGGCACAATGGAGTCGAGCCGCGAATCTGTGTCAAAATATTTTTTGAAAACACAAACGAGGGCTCCTGTGCTTGTTTTGACTACAGCCCCCGGGTGGGCGAGGCACCAGGGGCATTTTTTTAAAAAAAGGAGGGAGCACATGGGGCCCCCCTCCTGGGGCTCATTGAGCCCCAGGGACCACCACCTCCCCGGGGCTTTATTGATAAAAATGAGGGGGGCTCCTCCATTGACTCTATAAGTCCGAGGGACCACCACCTCCCCAGGGCTAAATAAATATTGATGGGGGGCCCTGCGGATTACCCGGGCCTGGGGACCACGACCTTCCCAGGGCCAAATATTTTTTGAAAAATGGGATGGGCCACGCTGCCCCTCTTTCAGGCCATATATGTCCCAGAGACCACCACCTCCCCGGGGCCGGCCCGTGCAGATCAAAGGAGGAGGGCTGCGAAAAATGTCCCTGGGGACCTGCTTTGTGCCCACCCCTGGGACATGGATGTTTGCTCTGATGTGCCAGGAGCTATGACAGCTCCCGCCAAGCCAGAGCAAACATGAACTCTGCTCTCAGCAAGTGAGAGCTGTGAAACTGCTCCCGCTTGCTGAGAGTGAAAATTTTGTCTGGTTCAGCGGGCAGGGAAACAGATGAAAGGATTGCTCTGACAGACAGGGAGCTGCATGTTTAGCTGCTCTCTGTCTGTGAGAGCAATGCTGGCTCCCACAGGAGGCGGGGAGCCGGCTTGGACTCCGGTGCATTGAGGCGCCACCTGGGGTCCCGGGGGGAAAAGCCGAGAAAAGGGTCAGAAACTAGCAGAAAGAGGTAGAATAAAGGTCAGAAATTAGCAGAAAAACACAGAATAAAGATCAGCAACGAGCAGAAAAGTGCACAATAAAGGTCAGCAACAAGCACAAAGAGGCACAATAAAGGTGAGAAACGGGCAGAAAGTGGCAGAATAGAGGTGAGAAATGAGCAGAAAGAGCAGAATAAAGGTGAGAAACAAGCACAAAGAGGCAGAATAAAGGTCAGCAATGAGCAGAAAGAGTCAGAATAGAGGTCAGAAACGAGCAGAAAGATGCAGAATAGTTGTCAGAAACAAGCAGCACGAGGCAGAATAAAGGTCAGAAATGAGCAGAAAGAGGCAAAATAGAGATCAGAAACGAGCAGAAAGAGGCAGAATAAAGGTCAGAAATGAGCAGAAAGAGGCAAAATAGACATTAGAAACGAGCAGAAAGAGGCAAAATAAAGGACAGAAACAAGCAGCACGAGGCAGAATAAAGGTCAGAAACGAGCAGAAAGAAGCAAAATAGTGATCAGAAACAAGCAGAAAGAGGCAAGAAAGAGTTCAGAAACAAGCAGAAAGAGGAAAAATAGAGGTCAGCAACGAGCAGAAAGAGGCAAATTAAAGGTCAGAAGTGAGCAGGGAAAAGGCAGAAAACTAGGGGTGGGTGGTCAACTCCACTCTGCCAGCAGAGATTGCAGAGTTTTGCCACTCCACACTCCACTTGGAATCGGAGTTCGGCACGCTCACCCTTAGACTTAATCTCCAACAAGTAGTGCGCCAGGAGGCTCCTTTGCAGAGTGATTGAGAATGCGGGCGGGGCCTCTGACAACATCTTAGCAGTCCCGCTGTGGGGGACTTACTTGTGGCAATAAAAGAGGTTCTTTGCCCCCCCACCCTCAGCAGCCAAGGGGAGTTCATTCCAGAATGAGTAGTGTACCAGGAGGCATGTTTGCAGAGTGGTTGAGAAAGGCTCTCAGCAATCCCACTGTAGGGGACTTACTAGTGGCAACAATACGGGATCTTGGCTCCCAATGACCCTGAGCAGCAAAGATAAGTTCATCACCCAACCAGTAGTGTGCCAGGAGGCATGTTTTTAGAGTGGTTGAGAAAGAGGGTGGGGCCTACAACGAGGTCTGAGCAATACCACTGTGGGGGACTTACTTGTGGCAACAATAGGGGTTCTTGGCCACTGAGAACCCTCAGCAGGCAAGGGGACTTCATACCCCAACCAGTAGTGTGCCAGGAAGCCCCTTTGTAGAGTGGTTGAGAAAGGGGGTGGGGCCCTGATGAGGTCTCAGCAATCCCACTGTGGGAGACTTACTTGTGGCAACAATAGGGGTTCTAGGCCCACAACAACACTCAACAGCCAAGGGGACTTCATCTCCCAACCAGTAGTGTGCCAAGAGGCCCCTTTGCAGAGAGGTTGAGAAAGGGGACAGGCCTCCGACAAGGTCTCAGTAATCCCTATGTGGGGGTCTTACTTCTGGCAACTATAGGGGTTCTTGGCCCCCATGACCCTGAGCAGCCAAGGCGAGTTCATTCCCCAACCAGTAGTGCGCCAAGAGGCGCGTTTGCAGAGTGATTGAGAAAGGGGGCAGGTCCTTCGACGAGGTCTCAGCAATGCCTCTAGGTGGGACTAACTGGTGGCAACAATACGGGTTCTTGGCCCTTAACAACCTTCAGTAGCCTAAGGGACTTCCTCCCCCAACCAGTAGTGCACCAGGAGGCGCGTTTGCAGAGTGGTTGAGAAAGGGGGCGGGGTCTCTGATGAGTTCTCAGCAATCCTGCTCTGGAGGGCTTACTAGTAGCAACAATAAGGGGTTCTTGGACCCCTAGAACCCTCAGTCGCCATGGGGACTTCATTAGGGGTGGCTGAGCAATACTTCACCTACTCACGAAACTCTACAGAATTTGGCAGGGTATTTCGGTAACTATGTGGAACCCTCCCAGGCCTACAGAAAACAAGCAGAAAATTAGCAGAACCCACTAAGGCACTCATGCACCCACTCACAGAACAACTCAGACACTCTCACAGCCTCTCACAGACCTATTCACTCATGCGCCCACTCACAGATGAACTCAGACATGTACACCCACTCACATACAGTCAGGCACTCATGAACCCACTTGCAGAATAACTCATACTCTCTCTCAGCCACTCACAGATCTACTCAGAGACTCATGCACTGACTCACAGACCCTCTCTGAGACTTACACAACCACTCACAGACCCACTCAGACACTCATATACCTACTTACAGCCCCACTCATACTCTCTCACACCCACTTACAAACCTACTCATACACCCACTGAGACACTCATGCACTCACTCACACACTCAGTGTCAAAGGTTAGTGGTTACAGTTAGGAAACCAAATTTTTACAAAAACCTTACAAATTTGCTTAAAAAACCAAAGGTTACAGGGACTTTATAGTTAAGAATTTTTTTTTTAAAAAACGTAGAAATTCACAGAAAAAAATAAAGGTTAAAGGGACGTTATAGTTAGGCTCAGATTTCACTCATACAAAACCAGTGAAATTCAGCAGTCATAAAAAAAAAATGTAAATCCGTATTAGTAAAGCGCAAACTACTCACCCTTACGGGTCTCAAGGCACTGGGGGCCGTCGTGGAAATTAAGTGAGCTATTGCCCAGAGTCACATGGTGCTGAGCTGAGCTGCCGCCGGAGCCGGGGATCGAAGCGTGAGCCCTGTGCTCCGAAGTCAGCTGCCCTGGCCGCTGCACCACACCTCTCCACTCCACAGTCATAGTTACCTAAGCTGACTATAATGTGTGCCCCCAATGCACTGCTTATGACCTCACATATTACATCACTCATGACATGGTCAGTGACATCTCAAATGACATCACTGATGACATCATCCTCAGAACCACTCACACACTCACTCACACCCTATACAACCTCTCATATACCCACTCACACACCCACACAATCACTCACATACCCATTTACAGACCCATACAAGTACTTACATGACCACTCACTTTTCCACAGAGCCACTCACACACTGACTCACTCACTCATACAGCCTGATCAATCAATCAGTCACTCACCCATACAGCCACTCACACAGCCACACACTCAACCATACAGCTACTGACACATCGTTATTCACCTATACAGCTACTCACTCACTCACCCATACAGCCTCTCAACAGAGCCACTCACTTACCCATACAACCACTCAACCACTCACTTACACATCCACACAACCACTTACATACCCATTAACACATCCATACAACCACTCACACAGCCACTTACTCACCCATACAGCCAATCCCACAGACACTCCCTCTTCCATACATACACTCACATACCAACTCACTTAACCAAACACTCACTCAAACAGCCACTCACTCACTCATACAGCCACTTGCACACCCCCTCACTAACTCATACAGCCATTCAGACACCCACTCACTCACCCATACAGTCACTGACACCCACTCACCCACCCATACAGCCACTGACACACCCACTCACTTACTAATACAGTCTCTCACATCCACTAAGCCACTAACACAGCTACTCAGACACCCACGTATACACCCATACAGCCACTCACACACCTGTATAGTCACTCAGACACCCACTCACACACAGATATACACAGTCACAAAGCAACTCACATAAACTATGTTAAAAAAGGAATCACTCATTAGAAGTGCACAAAGTATACTAATTTAATATATGTGGTACCTTAGTATGTACGTTCAACACACAAAAATGGTTAGAAAACACTCACAATACCTGGATGATGTCATCAGTGATGTCATTTGAGATGTCATCAGTGATGTCATCAGTGATGCCACTGACTATGTCCTGAGTAATGTAATATGTGAAGTCATAAGCAGTGCATTACGGGGTCGTAAGTTATAGTTAGCTCAGGTAACTATAACTGCTGAATTTCACTGTTTTTGTACTAGTGAAGTATGAGCCTAACTATAATGTTCCTGTAAACTTTGTTTTTTTAGTGAATATATATATATATATTTCTCTGGAGCATGCGCGGAAAATCCCATGGTTGAAATACGTTAGGGATTGTTTTGTCAACCTAGGGCGCGCAGATTTATTCGACAAACCAGAGACAATAAAGTTAAAAGATATAAGCGACATTAAAACACTGTATCCAATGTTTGTGATGGCGGAGCGCGAAACTGTTGAACTGGAGAAACACTCGGTAAGAGATTATATTTTAGTTAAAACGTCACAGGGCATAGAACCTTACCTAACATTAATGACTAATGCCCATGATCGTTTTTTGGTAACCCGTTTTAGACTAAATTACATCCATCATTTATTGGCAGTTCCGGCAGGTTTTATTATAAATTCAGAAGAGAGAGGGCCCTGCGGCTGCCACATGAAGTCTCCGCAGGACACACTTCATCTAGTTTTACTCTGCCCGTACTATGCCTACCCCAGGAAACTGTTTTTGAAAGAGCTGTTAAGACGCACCAGATTCAGGCAGGCTCGGGTAGCTTTGCTGTTTTTAAAAATGTCAACTGATGTTTTTACCCTTTATTGTGTGACAAACTTTTTAAGAGCCGCTTTAAAATTACGAATAACAAGGGGGGACTGAGCATCAATGAGTCCATTTTAGCTAATTGTACTAATGTGAATCTTTTTAATGACTATTATTTATATGCTTTTATGGTTTGTTTATCAAATCGAATAAAGTTGATTAATAATATATATATGTAGGTCTTGGCGGTGACGTTTATGAGAAGGTTATGATTTTGTCTTTCAATAGAAGTCTAGGGAAAGATGGGGACTTTTCGCCAATAAAAATGTGCAGGTCTCCACCTGACTGTACTTTTGCTGAATTATTTATATTCACCAACAATTTAGTAGTATGCCTGGAAAGCTGCACCAGATGCCAGTTTGCAGGTGAACTACTGGGAATTTCATGTGACTAATTCTGCTGGCTCTTATTCCCACTGTTTACAGGTCAAAATAGCACAGGAATCTGCATATCAGGAGCAGAGCCTCCTGTGCACAGAAAGTCTGGGGGTGATCTATTCCTCTTTCCACCCTGAAGGGGGAAATAAGCCAGCCCTTAACTAGAGTAAATTGCTGATCATTTCCATGATGGAAAGGGGGCAGAGAGGAGTTTGGGAATACCCACAAATGTACATGTTTGGGGGTGTTCCCAAACTTCTAAGGCAAACCTTACCTACTAGCTCCCTATTCCCACCCCTACTGCACAAGCGGTGAAGAAATCTGCAGTAGTAAATACATTTACGGTCACCAGGAAACCCTTTGTTCCTTTCTGGCAGGTGTAAAAGTGTTTTTTTCCACTATAAACCTATGTTTACAGCTGAAAATATCTTTGTGGATAGGGCCCATAATAGTTTGGGCTAAAACGTATGTGCACTTGTTAAGCAGTCTGAATGAGGATGATGATGTCCCAAATATTTTTATTTATGAAGAATCTGGCAATTTCTTTGTTGTGAAGGGTTATGTAAATTGTGCATGGAACTGGAATGTTGGGCTATGTGGAATAGAGGTTACATCCTTCACTTGAGCTGTGACTGGATTCCCATAATCTTCCCAACAAATTTACATTTGTTTGTCGGAGGAATCCTAGTTAACTTATAGTATAATTTTTGAGAAAATGCATGTTGTAAGTGTGCAACAACTAGGCAAACAACTAAACAGCTTAGAAATTTAATATAGTCAGAAAGATTGTCATTTCAATCATAAACAAGTAAAAAAAACAAGACTATTAGATATAGAGATCAAAAGTTACTAAAAGAACAAAATTATTCCCATTGGAAAGTATCTGAAATGTTTTCGGTGTTATCCTATTGCAACTGTAAAAAAAAAAGACCAATAACATAGAAATGGTCCCTCTGTGTATTTGATCAGGACTCAGACACCTTCTGTGGAAGTCGTGGGAGTATCTGCTGTTTCTAATGTAAATTTTACCTTGATTGATAGAAAGCTTTGGTAGAGAAAACATTTCGACAGCTGTGCAAACTCACGCTTTGTGACTAATGGGGTCATGAAGCTGGTTACAATCAATTGGATGTTCTGCTTTTGACTTCATGTCAAAAAGCACAAAATGGGAAAAAATGAAATGTTGAGCTCTTCATTGTTAAGGATAGTTTAGTAGCTCGATCTTGTTCCTCCACTGGAAAGTTTTCACACAGTCCAAAGTTTTTACACAACTTCTGGTAGCATTAATAGCATGAAAAATTCAGTCAAAGCTTAAGGTCTCGTTCCTCAGACTCCTGCCCACTTCTCTGAGATACATTAGGGTCCCAATAATTTAGCTTTGAGGTCCTCATGAATTGCTCACAGCCAGCTGGACTCCTACAATTCACCAGTCCTGAAGAAAAATGCAGGAAGAAGGAGTTCACAGCTATAGCAGTAGCCACTGTTTTAACTGCTATCTGCCCAGTTCAGAGGGACATGTATTTGTCTTTATCTTTTTTGTTATAGGCAGATTCTCTTCTCGGAATGGATCAACCAGAGTATTAAAAAATGTGGGTAGCTGTGTCATCACCACTGAGAATGGAGAATCCCAATCAATCAAACAGTATTTGTATAGCGCAGCTTATCACCACAGGGGGCAACACCGCAGATGATGCTTTTGGGTTTCGAAGGTGAAGGGTGGTAGGCGGATTCTCTGTGTATGTCCTGTGAGGAAGGAGGTGATCCGCCTGAGGACGTTAGCCCGGATGCCGATGTGGTAGAGTCTGTTGATGAGGGTGTGGTAGGATATGGTGTCAAACACCACAGAGATGTCAAGGAGGATCAGGGCTGCAGTCTCACCTCAGTCGAGATGGTATCTGATGTTGTCTCAGTGCTGTGGTTGGAGCAGAAGCCAGTTTGGGAGGCTTCGAGCAGGTTGTTTTCTTCCAAGTGTTTGGTGAGCCTGCGATTGATGGCTTTCTCCATGACCTTGGTGAAAAAGGGGAGCAGAGAGATGGGGCGGTAGTTCTTGATTTTGCTGGGGTCAGTGGAGGGTTTCTTCAGGAGAAGTTTGACCTCAGTGTGTTTCCATGTGTCCGGGATGGTGGCCGTGGTGATGGATGGATTTCTTTCCATCCCAGGTTGAAGTTGTGGTGGTGGCAGGGGTCTGTCAGTGCTCCGGAGTGGATCGGGTCAATGATGGAAGCGATGGCCTAGGTAGTGAGCTGTTTACAGTCAGTGAGCAGGTGGTTGTTGGCAGCGTTGGAGGATGTCCTGAGGTGGTCGAGGTCAGTATGTTGTGGGTTGATGTTGCTGTAGATGTCTGATATCTTGTTGTGGAAGTAGTCTGCCAGATTGTTGCAGAGGGCCTGGGAAGGGCGGATTGTGTTTTCAGTGGCATCCGGGCACGAGAACTCTTTGATGGTGCTGAAGAGTTCCTTAGTGTTGTTGGCGCTCACCTCGATATTGTTGGTTAGGGCATCCTTCTTGTCCTCACTGAGGTGGTGGTGGTATTTGCTGAGGGCTGACTTGAAGATGGTGATATCTGAGGGGTTCCTGCTGGAGTGCCTTTGTCTCTCCAATCACCTTCATTCGCGCTTAAGGGGTCGAAGCTTGGGTGTGAACCACCTGGCGTACTTGCTGGATCTGCTGGTGATGGCCTTTCTTATGGGTGCAACAGAGTCGGCAGAAATGGAGATCCAGTTGGAGAAACTTTGGACGTCTAGCTCGTGGAAGGTGGTGGTGTCTGGCCTGGGGGATTTGAGGGCGGAGATTCAAAGGGTCTCTGTAATTCTGCTCCATCTGTGATGAGGAGGGTTGGGGGGCTTGGTGGTGGGTTCTGGTGAGCCTGCAATGGTCAAGTGGACAATGTTGTAGTCAGTCCAAGTTGACTCAGTTACATGGGAGAACTTGATCCTGTCACTGGATGTGAAGATGGGTCATGAGTGTGTCCTGCGTTGTGCATGGGGCTGGTGACCAGCTGCGTGAGGCCGATGTTGCTCATGCTTTCCAGGTGGTTGGCGGAGTTGGTTTTGTTGGCGTCGTTGAGGTGGAAGTTAAGGTCTCTGAGGAAAATGTAATGTTTGGAGTTGATTGCAAGTGGAGCGATGAAATTGGAGATGGTGTTGCAGAAGCCGGGGCGCTGGCCTGGGGATCTGGAGGCAAGGGTTCCTCTGATGGTTGATTGTGCATCTGTTCTGATCTGGAGGTTGAGATGTTCCATGATTGATGAGATGTCATCTTCGGAGGTGGTGCATTGGAGGGTGTCCTTGTGGATGATGGTGATGCTTCCCCCGTGCTTGTTGGAGTGGTCTCGATGTATCATCTTATAGCCGTGGGGAGTTGCTGTGGTGATGTCGAGAGTTGATGAGGGGGAGAGCCAGGTCTCTGTGATGAACATCACGTCATGGGAGAGGGTGGTTATGGTGTCCCTGATTACTGTGGTGTGTTTGTAGAGGGATCGGACGTTAAGCAGCATGCAATGGAGCTGTTCCTTGGGCTTGTGGGTTGGCTGTGTGGGAGCAGCGAGGGTTTTGGCATTGCAGGTAAAACAACAGCAGTGGGAGGCAAAGGGTCCTTCTGTGGATTGTGCGAGGCGATGCAGCAGTTGTTGTTGCAGTTTCTGGGGGCCAGGGCCAGCAGCTCGGTGCAGGTGTATTGGTGGGTGGCTGGAGATCCAGAGTTCCTGGTACTGGGTATGGTCCAGGTGCAGGCAGGCTTGCCTTTGGCATGCCTGCTGTGCAGCCGCGCTGTGGCCTTCATTAAGTAGGTCCTGGGGGAGAGAGAGGTGCTGGGTGGTGGGAGCCAGCTGGCGACAAAAAGCCATGGGAGAGAAGCAGCGTGGGGGGGCGAGGGGACGAGCTAATACAACAATATGCTGACTATTACAAACTAAGGGCCTGATTAGGATGGCAGTGAGACCGCCACAGTCAGCCCGTCGGTGGCGGTCTCACCGCCATCCTAAGCAATATCCCCGCCTGCCACATTAGGATGGCGGGCGGTGTATTGGCGGTCGGAAAGACTGACTGCCACGCATCCGATGGGCTCCTTGAGCCTGCCGGTGCGTTGGAGGGAATTGTATTCCCTACAAAGGTGGCGGTGCCTACCAGCACCGCTGTAACGATTACAATGTCCCTTTCCGCCCGCCTTTTCATGTGACCTGGGGGCATATCCCTGGAACATGTGGCAGGCACTGCATGGTGCCTGCCACGTAGTGCAGGGATATGTGCAGTTTCCCCTTTTTGTCTTGCGGCATGTGCTGCAGCCAGCAGCACCCGCCGCAATACAAAATATAGGCATTGCGACCGCCGTGGTGGGGTCGCATTGTAATACCTATGTCAGGACCATCGACAGACTGTCGGGTGGTCCCGTTTCCGATACGGTGCCATCGTAATCAGGCCCTAAGTGTAGAAGCTGGGAGAGGCTTAAAATACAAAAACACAATGGAGAATGAACTGGGGAATAACGGCAAAGGCCTCGGGTGAGGAGTGGCGTGGGGGCTTTCACATACAAACAAAAGCTGACTACCAAAGCTAAGATATAGATTGGGAGAGACTAAAGATACAAAAAAAATGCAATGGGGAATGAAAACAGGGGAATCACAGAAGAGTCACAGAAGAACAACAAAATTACACCAGAACGGGCAGAACGCCCACTCACACGCAGCGGCCGATGCGGGTGTCGTCAGCAGGGTGGTAAAACAACCTGAGGCTACAGAGGGAGGTGGCACATGACCTGCTCAATGGGGTCACGCTGCGGCCTCCATTAAGTAGGTCCTTGAGGAGGGAGTTGCGCTGGGTGGCAGGAGGCGGGCTGGAGGTAAAAAGCGGCAGCAGAGGAGCAGCTTGGGGGGGCTATCTAATACAACAATATGCTGACTGTCACAGACTAAGTATAGAAGCTGGGAGAGACTAAAAGTACAAAATCACAATGGGAATGAACTGGGGGAATAACAGGCGAAACAGACTGTAATTGGCGGCAAAGGTGGCACGAGAGGAGCGGCACGGTGCAAGGGGGCTATCTAATACAAACAAAAGCTGACTAAAAAGACAAAAGTATAGAAGCTGGGAGAGACTAAGATACAAAAAAACACAATGGGGAATGGAAATAGGGAAATCACAGAAGAGTCACAGAAGAACAACAAAATTACACCAGAACGGGCAGAGCCCCAGCTTTAACCCTGGGCGTAGGGCTACGCTACGCTCGCGTAGTTTGCGTAGTTTGCGCAACTACGCGCTACGCGAATTGCACGTAGCACAGTGCAAAAACGCGTAGCTGGCATTTTTTGCTTGCTCGTGGTCCTCAACGTCAAGTTGGCGACCGCGAGCGAGCAAAATGACATCCCGGCGAGACTTTTTCCTCGTTCGCGATCAGCAACATCAAGTTGCCGATCGCGACCGTGGAAAATAAACCTCCAGGCGAGATTCTCAACACGGGGAGGTCAGGTTTCTCATTGCGAGTGGTTGCGTATGCTCGCGACCGCTCGCGATGAGAAACTACCAGTCCGCGTTGAGAAAACTGCTGCTCGAGTACAAATCTACTCGAGCGGCAGAAAACGACCGCTTGCACTGTGCAAGATGCCGTTTGCAATGATTGCACAGTGCGGACAAGCATCCGGCACTGTGCAATCAGTGCGAACAGTATTTTCCCTACCGCACTACGCAGTTCGCGTAGCTACGCGTAGCTTGCGTAGTGCGAAGTGCACTTCGCGTAGCTACGCGTAGTGCGCTTACGCGAACTACGCCCAGGGTTACCCAGCTTACACACAGCAGCCAACACATCGGTTGTCCTCAGGGCAGGACAATGACCTGAGGCAACAGGGGGAGCTGGCAGAGGACCCAGACATAGAATATGAAATGGGTAAACCTTCATACCGCAATTTTGTAGGGCCTTCATGTCACTTCTGAGGAGGGAGACAGTGACAAGGCCCACAGCTGTGTCAGGCCTGTTGCAGGTAATGCAGATACTTATTTGCAGCAGTCCAGTGAACTGAGTATTGACTCCTGAATGGTAAAGACCGGAGGCTATTTACCCATGAGGGCCCTGCTAGGGGCCCCCAAAGTCGAATTCCGACAGCTTTTCTGTGTCGGAAAGGCCGGCACAGAGAGGCTGTCGAAATCCGACATCGTAATCCCTCTGGCGGGAAAAGCCGCCCTTGGGATTACTGTCAGCATTCGACTGGCGGAAACCAATTGGAATGACGATCGGATTTCTTTCCGACCACTTCCATCGTAATGAGGCGGTCGGAAAAGGAATCCGACCGACATATTACGAATCAGTCAGAAAGGCTCCGACCGACAGTCGGATCCTTTCCTGACAGCATCGTAATCAGGCCCTTAGTCTGAATTGATAGGGTCAAAACCACTGTGGTTCTAGAAAGTGGCCTGAACAGCATATAGTGCCCAGTTCAGGCCCTACTGTATTTGCGTTTGTGTTAAAGGTGCTACATTATTTAACCCCTTAGCTGCTGAGGCTTTTCTACCACCAGAGCTGAGCCCTTCTTTGATATTTGGGGTACTCTGCACTTATGCCTTCATAAATGTTTTTTCACATAAGGTATTCATGCCAAATCTGCTTTTTTTAACAACATCCTTGGGATTCTAAAGCTACCCAAGGTTTGAGGATTCTTTTAGGGGCATCAGGAAAATAGCCAAAATAAAGATACATTTTGGGTTTTTTTCTGGAAAAAATGGGTAAAAGTGCGAAACAAGAAAGCATATATTTTTTTCTAAAAATGGCGCCAACAAAAGATTTGCTGTGCTAGGATCACCATCTTCCCAGCTTTCAGGAACAAGCAGAGTTGTGTCAGAAAATCAGTTTGTTTACCACAGCTTTTGCATTTTTCTAAGAGGTAGTCCATTTTTTTCTTAATGTTTGTGCATTCAACCTACTTGTACATTGTGGTGGAAGCAGGTGTGAAACCCATGGGTGTCCTGGAAAGTAAACAAAATTAAGACTTCAATATCGGTAATCTGTGTAGATCCTTGAATGTTTTCTCACAGATACTGATTGTTGAAATAAAAAAACAAAGAAAATAAATATAAAAATAGCAAGTGCTGACAACGTTTTAATCTGTAATTTTTTGTCACAGTGGATGATTTTTATAAAGACAAAATACCGTTACATCTGTCAGACCTTTACGGTCGAAAGGATGAATAGGGTTTGTAGGTTTTTCCAAAAGCACGCAATACCCAGAGCCAACAACTGAACTGCAACTCATCATGATTTTTCATCGTGTAAAGACCATGCAGCAATTCATATGGTAAAGTATAATGAATGAAAAAGAGTATGTAGGAAACCTATGTATTTCTCAAATGTTCAAGATATTGAGTTTAGAAACAGTGGGTATTTGTACACTTCTGAAATTGGAGTTACTGATACCATCCTGTGTTTCAGAGGGAATTTAGCAAATATGGTCTTTCACACTGACTTACATTTCAAAGCAGAAAAAGCTGATCAATTCAATTGGTGATAACAAATGTTCTACTCTTCTGTGCTCCCATATGTCTCTGCATAAAAACTGCACTCCACTTGTGTGGCTGGGCCTAGTGCCTGTGACACAAAACACCCCAAAATGCGACTTCATATAGTCACAGTTTTCATCTGTACCTTTCATAAAAGAGACACTGTGGAGCCAGTTCTGGCATGAGAGCACAGCCCACTGCCTAGGTAGGCCAACCACACTGATTCTTTGTTTTAAACATTTTTCCCTGATGTTTAATGGGCTTTCTGCCACCCCAGGGCAGCAGATTGGAGATATCCACACCAATCACTCTCCCCATTGGGGCAGAAAGACGTGCTTTAATTTTGGGGAAGTACAAGCCCATGTTCTGGGGGAGGTGGGTGCGCCGCCCCAAAATCATTCCCTGGTGTTTAGTTGGTAGATCCCTGCTTGGGGAGTGAGGTCTCAGGCCAATCCCCAAGCAAGGATCCACTTGGGAGACGTACTGCTAAAAAAGGGACATTGTCCCCTTCCCAGCAGTGCCTCTCTCACATAGATTAGTGCTTGGCTGTGGCAGAGTTATGCCCCCTCCCCCTAGCACCGATCAAAGTCTAAGCAGACTTATGAAAACATTCTACCTTTATTCTGGTTTACCTGTTTCCTGTTTCACTGTCCATCTTCGTAAGCCTTTTCACATTCTATTTTGTCAGGTGAATTGGCTCCATGTTTTTTCAATTTATACCACTCTTCGGTTTTCACTGTTTAATTTTTGGATTGGCATCACACTTCCATGCTTTGAGTAACTAACCCATGTTCATGCCTGCTTGATACTAACTTTGTAGCACATATACCAAATAAAAGATTCATGGTCAACCCAAATAGTTGAGAGAAATAGTCAGCATCAGTCAGTCAAGAGTGGCATGAGTCAACCAAGTGAAATATTTTGATCATTGAAGAAACAAAAATAGTAAGTAGCAAGCTGTCTATAGATTCCCAAACCCCTCCGCCGCTTGAACCAGGGGTTTAAGTGGGATGAAAACCATGGGGGACACTAAAGGGGGTGTGGCTTATGTAAGTAAGTGCGTGGCTTAAACGTGTACGCTAAATTTCTGTCATTCCCATAGCATGTCACCTGATCAGTACTTTGGTTCCTCTTTAAGCTCTCTCTTATTGCATCCAGATATGTAATAGAAGAACTGACATACACCTAAAACCAGCGTGGACTATTTGATTTGTCAGTTGTTGTTAATTGTTCTAGATAAATGAGTAACAATAAATTTTTTGAACATAATATTGAAAAAGTTTCAATTCTGAAATTGTGAGACTGGAAATTTAACATTACTGAGACCTTTGGAGCAGTAATGGTCTTCAATGTCTCAAATACTCCTATCATGTTCACTCTATGTTAGACATGTACACCTTTTTTCTCTTTTCATCTTGTCCATCCGCATATCTAACACCCCATCTCTTTCTTCTTCAGCACACTCTTCACTCTTTCGTTGACAAGTGCATAACTCCTTCACGCACACTTGCACAGAATCACGATTGCAAATTGAATATGTAACCATTGCTCAGTGTGCTCAGCAGAGAGGCCAAGGAGTGGATGACCATCTCCTCCGAACAACGTTTTGTCCCATTGACAGGCACAGTGAGAACCCCGCACTGCCTGCAGACTCAAACTAAAAGCCGATGATGTAAAAGAGATTGATTGGCTTGAAAGAGCTGGTGCATGAAGCTGTAGAAGGCACTGCAAGTATGAACATTTAAGTGATCTTAACGCCAGTTTTTAGGCCATTAGAGGACAAAGCACTGCTCATCATAGTCTTCACATGTGTGACTGAGATGCCAGGAGGTCTCAAGTCTGGGGGAATATCACAGCTTGTGAAAGGTTAGTGTCCGTGACAATATATAACTTGGGTAGAAGACATTTGTAGGATGTGCACATACACACCACACAAAATAATGCATGCATCCTCTTTGGAGGAGACATGCACTTTCCCCATTTTCCCTCAATTCTGACTTAACCCCGGTTGTTTTTCCCCACTTCTAATGCTCTTTATGTTTCATTCCAACCACACTGTCTTCCTGCTCGCCTGCCTGGTGACCCTGCTCCCTAATCATGCGTTCCTGCTTCCTTTTTGTGCATGGTTTCATGGTAGAACAGACAAAATTCACTAAATCTAGCATTTTATTGCATTATACTATTTGTGCTAATTTAAAAATTGTGAATATTAAATATACAAATATGCATACTTTTATTAATTCCATTTTATCAATAGGCTGGTGTCATCAAGTTTCTTACATCAGTAACTGTCTCAGAACTCTGGTGTCATTCTGGATTTCTAATTGTGAACCAATTATTTACGAGCAGCACTGTTTTGTTGTTCGTTGTGTCTGCAGTTGGTACAATACATACATTTAGGGCCCGATTCTGATGCGGGTTGGAAAAGCTTCCCGACCGAGGGCCTGATTCTGATGCGGTTAGGAAGGCCTCCTAACGGCATTTGCTCCTTCCAAATCGGATCGGGAACGTGTCTTCCCGACCGAGGGCCCAATTCTGATGCGGTTAGGAACAAATGTTCCCATTGAAGTCAATGGGAGTTCAACCAAATCGTACCTGGAAGCATCCGGATGCATCCTACTCCGCCGGTCGGACTTTCCCGATCCGAGTGGGTCGGAAACCATTTCCCAACCGATTCGGTCGGGAAGCTTTTCCAACCCGCATCAGAATCGGCCCCTTAGTGTTATATTAACATGTTTCTTGTATTTTGATCTCCTCCCAAATCGAACCTTTACAATTAAAGTATGTTCTTTTGATGAAATATGACTTTTTTTCTACTTCCTTCTGTATAATAAATTGTGCCATGTGTGGGTTTCTAACATACCTATAGGGATGGATTTTATGCATCTCTGTGTATGCATTTACCCATGAGTTTTTCTGTAGTAAGAAACATCTTTTCATTGGTAAGATTGCAATGCAGCAGTCGAGATCTTAGCTTTCATTGTCATATGTATGAATCTCCCTACTCTTTTTTTTATAATGTAAGTAGTAATTAATATTAAGAGATATAATGTAATCTTTTTATATGAGCCTAGATAACTATTGTGATGTGCTAATATAGTACACTTGATTTTAAATGATGTACCTCCTGCCACAATTTGTGTTTTCCTACTAGTAGAGATTTAGGCCCTTATTATGAGTTTGGCGGTCCGACCCCTGTAAGACCGCGTCCACCCTGCCAGCAGCCCAGGGCGCTGGTGGTCTAAAGACATGAGTTGAGCACGGGGCCGGCGGTGTGGAGGCAGGGTTCTTGCAGCCGTGGGGAGTACTATTACCAAATATATCAATGCCTGTGTGTGCATTTCGACTGCATATGTGTCGAATGCACACATGTGCATGATATATGTGGGACAATACCATATACCCATTACCGGGGTTTGGCCCATATGTCAGCAGTCCTGGCAATGGGTATATGATACAAAAATGACTCACCTGTAGATCGCCGCACACAGGGTCGTAATCCTCAGGGTGAAGATGCTGCTGTGAAGGGGGGATCTGGATAAAGGGATCCACGTTGGAATCTGCCTGGAACAAGAAGAAAGGGGTGAGTATGCACCCGAAATCCTTCGTCACTGCCACCTTGAAGCTGGCGGTCGGAACGCCTAAGCTGGCGGTCGGAACGCCTTGGTCTGCTCATGAAACAGGCAACTCATAATATGCACGGTGGTGAAACTCTCCTGTACCACCCTATGGCAGCTGCCTTTCCCTGATCGCAAACCTGGCAGTCTGCGGGTGGTCTCAGCGTCCAGTGGTGGTCTTCGCAAAGCCGATCTGCCCATCTCATAATACGGGGGGGGGTCAGACCACTGAACTCACCGTCCTCGGACCGCCTCCCTGATACGGTGGTCCATGGAACCGCCAAACTCGCAATAAGTGCTTTCTGTGCTCGGGTCTCTGTTATAATTGAGTCACTGGTTTTAAAGTATTACTCTTTTAAGACTGATATCCTCATAAGAGGGTCTTGTTCATAAAATAAACAAATGCCTTCATATTGAAAAGAACATAAAAAATAATTAAACAATTGTTTATTTAACGTTTAAAATTTATACATATTGTTTATGACATTGTTAAAATGAATACAAATGATAATATATTATGTAAATATATTTACAAATTCTTTCTAGTAAATGACAAATTTATTACCAGCATTTAATAATATATACAAAAATTAATTATTATTAACCCTATTTTTATGTTAACTGCTATTTATAAAAAAAGGTATAATATAATGTTTTGGAAATGTATATATACTAACAAATACTGGGTAATAAATGAATAATTTCTTAACAGTATTTATTAGTATATACAAATTTGATTAAGTTCAGTCATAAAACTTTATTCGGCTTAGAAAAGCCATAAAAGAACAAGTTATAGACATATTACCCATGCAATTCACTTCTTAAGGCAAATGGATAAAAACATTTAAAAATCCAACATATAAATCATGAGTTAAAAAACATCTCTAACAATAGAAAATCTCAAAGCCAAGACCAGGACCCGCCCCAATTAGCAATATATTTTCCTGATATTAAGTGACACTCTGATAAAACTGATCACAGAATGGCAAATCTCTGGCAATTCCAGACACTGTCAACATCTCAAACCTTCATGAAAAATGTTGAAACTGCATGAGCGCAAGAGAGGTAGTTAAAATTGCATTCTCACTGATTTATAAAGTGCGCAAAAAGTACGAGGTGCTTTGCCTTGACAAATTATCACAAGAGCAGAGAGGGAGATTCTCAAAACATTTGCCCCTTGTTGTGGGAAAGCTAAAAGAAAGTGCAATGTCCCCAAACAAAGCCTAGTTAAATAATGCCTGTATTAGGCATTTTCTCAATAGCAGAGGTAGAATTCTAACTCCTGGCCAGATGTTAAAACAAGACCATTTGACAGAGAGGGAAGCTGGGTAGCTTGTTGCCTACGCATACACTGCGCCTGCTCATAAAATATCGATTTTATCGGATCTCTAGAGAAGCGGGCAATTTGGTCAGGGTTATGAAAAAGCTCTGGGACTCCCAGTTTGCTGAAAGTATGATTAAGGTATCCTAGACAAGTTATACTCAGAGTTATCCAAGGCCAGGTAGTCCTGAACAATGAATTTTTGAAGATCCTAGCTCCGAAGTTTAACCATGATAATAATGATGCCAGACCCAAAATATCCCCCACAAAATGTAATCCCACTTCTGAATGACAAAAAAAAGGTCGGTGTATCCTCCGGTACCATCAAAAGTCTATGGAGAAAGCAGTTCTCTGCTGTTTGTAATCTAGAGCTATCACACCACCCCCACACTCCTACCCCATATGTAGCAATTGAGAGACACTTAGCTTTATATAAAGTGATCAATTCCTGCACTGGCCTATGTTCTAGCTTGGCTGCGAAGCTGTTAATTACTTCCACTGCTCCATTCGTTTTTTGCACTAGCAAGGACTCCCAGTTACCTGGTGGATCGAAAGGCAACCCCAAATAAGATAAACTGTTTACCTTTGCCACTAGAGTTCCCTCAATAAAAAGGTTTTAGATTTAGTTTTCTTTGGCCCACAGACCATGACAAATGACTTCTGCTGATTAATCTTCAAATCCAAGAGTGACAGAAACTCCACAAAAGCTTCCGAAGCTTTCTGTGGGCTAATTGCAATCCTCGCTAATAGGACGGTGCCATCAGCATAAAGAAGTGTCAGGATAAACCGAATGCCTGCCCTTGGGAAATTCAGTTTCTTTTGGAGCAAATGAGCTTCTAAACCATTAATATAAATAAAAAACAAGATTGGGGCTAGGATGCAACCCTGTCGGTTGATTACACTGTATAGATGACGTACATTCTCCACCATGCCCGTCGTAACATATCTTAACTGGAGTATCCTTGTGCAGATGCTGGAGGAGAGAAACCAGGGGTTCTTCTACCCCCAGCTTCCCCAGCATATCTCATACTTTGGACCGATTCATCATGTTAAAAGCACACGAGAAGTCAATGAAGGTTAGATGTAAAGAGCCTTTCATGGACGTGGTGTACTTACCAATAGTGAGTGATAAGTTTAGACACTGCTCAACCGTACGCATTCCTTGTTTGAAACCATAATGTGCTTCCAAAAGAATGTTGTTTGACATGGCCCAGCCCTCTTAAAGTGCCAAAAAAACCCTCCCCAACATCTTGACTGTGGAATCCAGCTGGGAAATTGGCCGATAACAAGCCAGGGTAGATCTATCACCTTTTTTAAAGATGGAACTAGAATAGACTCCTTCCATGTGGGAAGAAGCGGACCCATTATAGCGGCTCTAAAAACATTGGTGAGCAAGGGAGCCCAGAGAACAGGTTTATCTCTAAAAAGATCTACAGGAACTCCATCAAGCCCATGGTTTTACTATGTTGACTGTCCTTAATAGCCACCTCAACTACCTTCACAGTGATCAACTGACTAAACTTGAGGGCCAATTCACTGTATTTCCCTGAGGGGATGCCAAAATCCTTTGATTAAGTTATTAAGCCTATCTTTTATGTTAACTACTACCTGGAAAAATGTATAATTTAATAGTTTGGTAATGTACATATATTTGTCTTTCAACTATTTCAGCAAATATGTGAACATTATGTTACTAATATATTGTAGTTAGTTTAAAATGTGCATTAACATTATTTAATGTTACTTTAAAATGTGTATGATGCCTTTATTAAAACATCCTTTCAGACATAATTTATTTTAATTTTTTTATTAAACCTTTATTAATTTGTGCACAATAAACAAAGGACACATTTCCATCCATGTGGCAGTAGCTATTACCAGAAGTATTCAATGGTCATACATCATAATTACCAAACAAGGCAGCAGGCAAGTAATGTCCCATTTCATTTCGCTGTTGACACGCACCACCCACCACACCATGATCGCCCTCTTAGCTTCAGGCCCAGCATCGAAAATGCCCTGGTGATAGTTGCAGGTCTCACTCTCAGTGCCTCTGAATGCAATACTCTATTCCCACTGCCACCACCGGAACCCGCACTTGTGTCACTAAACGTCTAGGTTAGTCGCTCTCGTTTCTTGTTGCACCCCTTCAGTGGATGTATCATCCCCTTCCTTAGTAGCCCTGTATGTTCTATACAGCGCCCAAAAGTTCTTAGGCCTATTGCGGGGAGGGAGAAGGTCACTATAGTTCTCCGTTTAAGTGCTGCAATATAACATGTCGTTCGCCCACTGAGCAATCGTAAGAGTCGGTCCTCTCGACCAACAAATTGCTACTCTACGCTTGGCTAATAGCAAACCCATGTCGACTAATCTGCGTACCCCTTTAGGTACAAATTTAGAATAGCCCAGCAAAGCCAGTGCCGGTTCCGGCGCGAGCTCCTGCCCAATCACCGCAGCCAACTCCTTAAATACTCACTCCCAAAATCTGGCTATCCCCGGGCAGGACCATGCTAGATGCATTAAATCAGCTAACTGTTCGTTGCAACGCTCACACCTCGACTCTTCTCTGAGGCCATATCTGCACAATCTGTCTGGAGTATAGTATACCCTGTTGAGATATTTAAAATGGATCAGACGGTGTCTTCCATTTAGTGAGATACGTTTCGTGCTGGTGCAGCAGTACGTCCACATTGCGTCGTCAAAGTCCCTGTCTAAGTCTCTCTGCCAAGCTAAGTGGGCCTTAGTAAAGTAGTTCTCTCTATAGGACATAGTCAGGTTGTAGATTTTAGATACTATACGCGTCGGTTCGTCAGTTTTTATAACGTAAGACAAGGCAGTCAACTCCGGCGGTTCTGCCAAATCTCCCCTCAAAATCTGTAACAACTCGTGCCGCGTTCTGTGGAATTGAAATCTGCTAAGGAGGGTGGGCACTGCATCCCCAGTCCCCACGTCCTCCCAGCTTCTCGCTGTACCTCCTACAAACAAGTTCCCTATAGTCCGGACCTCTATTGAGTTAAGCGCTCGCACAACTCCCCCATCCCTACACGGGGGCAACCAGTGGCACCAGTCCAGTGGAGCAAACGGGGAATACAGGATAGCTCCCGCCTGTAGCTTTAGAAGGTGGTGCCATGCATACGTAGTCGCGTTGACTGAGTCAAGGGTCCCCGTCCTACGGTCCGGGGGCGAAAAAAGCAGAGCAGGCAATGGACGAGGGGAGGCCACAACCCTCTCTATGCGTAAGTGAGGGGTGTCCGGTGAGCCATGTATCCAGTGGTAAGCATGTGCACTTTGGGCTGCCCTGTAGTATAAGTCCAAATCAGGCGCCCCCTGCCCCCCCATGTGATACAGTAGAGTAAGGATTTGCCATTTGACACGCGGTTGCTTGCCAGCCCAAGCTAATTTAACCATCAATGTTGTGAGCCTCTTAAAAAATGCGCTTGGAAGTACTAACGGGATATTAGTGAAAAGAAACAGAAAGCGAGGCAGAATTACCATTGTCATTATAGAAACTCTGCCCAGCAGGGATAGTGGTAGTCGAATCCAGCCTTCCACCTCATCTTCCAATTTACTAATCGCTACGCCATAGTTTTCTCTAAATACAACTTCAGAGTCAGAGTGTACCTGGATACCTAGGTATCGCACCGAGTCCGTCGACCACTGCAACGGGTAGTTGGGCTCAAACTGTGTCGTGGCAGGGGTAAGGGGAAATATGATAGACTTCGGCCAATTTACGCGTAGTCCCGACACCACTCCAAAGCGCACCACTTCACGCATTACAGGGGAGAGGTTGCGCTCAGGATCACGGATATATAGGAGCGTATCGTCCGCATAGGTAGAGACGATAAGTTCATAGCCTGGGAAACGTATACCCTTATACCTATGGTATTCTCGAAGCGCACAAGCTAAAGGTTCTGCCACCAGAGCATATAGTATCGGCGACAGCAGGCAGCCCTGTCGCGTGTCCCTAATATGTATAGCATCAGTCACCAGATTACCGATTTTGATCCTGGCTGTGGGCGCGCTGTATAATACACCTATAAGCTGCAGAAAGACTTCCCCCAGGCCCATCCTCGTCAACACCTGTCTCATAAAGGGCGATTCGACAGAGTCGAAGGCTTTCTCCATGTCGAGAAATACTGCCACCGCTTGAATCCCCGGCTTTGTGCTGCACTGCACCGAACACCGTTCACAGATTATAAGTAAGGTTTCGACCCAGAACAAACCCCGCTTGCTCCGGGGCAACAAGTGTCGGGATCAAAGGGACCAGCCTGTTCGTAAGAATCTTCGCGAAGATTTTCGTGTCGACGTTAAGCAAGGAAAGCGGACGATAGGATGCGCACTCCTCAGGGGACTTGCCCGGTTTCAGGATGGCTACAATGATCGCCTCTCTCATCGAAGGTGGCATAGTGCCTGACACACACATGTCGTCAAAGAGAGTGGCTAAGTGCGGCAGTAGCAGGTCCAAATACGCCTTGTAGAAAGCAACAGTTAGACCGTCTATACCTGGTGCGCTGCCCGGTTTCATGCTTGATAACGCCATAGTGATTTCTTCCCTTTCCAGGGGTCGCATCAGAAATTCATGATGCGTGTTCGTTAGCCATGGCAGCTTTATATGAGTTAAATAGCCTAAAATGTCCGCATCAGTACCTCCGCTACAAGTAGAGTAGAGCTGTGAGTAATATTGCCTAAACCTCCCTGCTATGGCTGCCTCTTCAGTGAGTGTATCTCCCTCTGCCGTCTTGATTTCGGCGACTACTGTCTTTTCTCGTCGTTTTTTTAGTAACTGGGCTAGTACCGCGCCCGGCCGTTCGCCTTCTCCGTAGGTGCGAGCAGTGGCGTATTTACCATGATGTTTTATTTCTGCATCTGCAGTATCGTGGTATTCTTCTAACTGGGCTTTGAATTCCTTCATTACATCATCATCAGCACTAATTTGGAGGCGTGCTTCTAGATTAGCTAAGATCTTTTCCAGATCTGCAAGTCTCCGACGTATCGCTCTAAGGACACCGGAGTGTTTAGTCATGGTTACTCCGCGGATATAGACTTTGAACGCCTCCCAAATCACCTGGAAGCTGTCCACCGAACCCACATTTGTGACGAAGAACGTTTCGATCGCTACGGCCAGCTCCTCTTTAAATACTGCATCTAGCAGAGAATAAGGTGGGAACCTCCAAGTGAAGGGGGGGAAAGTCTTCTGGGGCACGTCAAAAACTAGTAGTATCGGGGAGTGGTCCAAGAGCGTATGGGGAAGCACCTAGCAGGACCGCGTACGCTCATACAGCTGCCCGGTTGCTAACCAATAGTCTATGCGAGTATGTAAATCATGGTACGCTGAGTAATGCGTGTATCCCCCTTTGTCTGGGAATCTCTGCCTCCACACATCGCGCAAGTCCAACTGCACCATTACATCTGTCACAGTTCGAGCTGCCGCCGTGACGTGTCTCTCCGGCCCCCCTGATCTATCCTAGTGTGGGTTTAAGACTAAGTTGAGGTCGCCACCCCAGAGTTGGTGCCCTTCCCCGCAATTACGTACTCTTTCAGCCAATGCAGCATAAAAGTTGGGATTATCATAATTGGGGCCGTATATATTAACTATGAGCATGTCCATTCCCTTCCCTCGGCACCTGGATATTACATATCGCCCATCCCCGTCAGTGTCCATTGGTTCAAGTTTAAGGGCGACCTTGGGATTCACCCATGTAAGCACTCCTCGCGCATGTGTGGTAAAACCTGCTGCATGTATGTGATCTAGCAATCCCCTGCTGCGAAGCATGGGGCTATTAAGAGGAAGGGGTGTCTCCTGTAGTAGCGCAATATCTACTTCGTGCCTCATCAAATAGGCCAGGACCTTACGTAGCTTCCTGTGGTCATTAAGACCCCTCACATTCCATGTGAGTTCTCGAAGCTTACCATGCGTTGCAGCACTATGGGAGCTACTGCGAGCTGTCGTGTGGTTGCGCGCTATCAATCTATCTGTGCCTGCCATTGGAACATACAACTATTGCAATCATCATGCATAAAATATAGTGATCAGAAAAAGTGTCCTGCCGTCTGAGTCTCCATCCCCTCCCGCCCCCCACTCACGCCAGGCCGTCCCCAACTGTGCCTCGGTGAAATATCAGCAAACATTCCCCTTGTTCCATCGTAAAGTACAGCAAGCGAAACCAACTCAACTTTAAACCAAGGGGTCTCCCCTGCCCCCCCAAAACACAATACCCCAGGTGTGTGCTTCACTCGTGGGCGGATGTTGCTCACCTAACAAGGTAGAACTTCGAAACCTAATCAGGTATCCGCTCCGCACACCATCAAACAAATATAATGCATCTGCAAAAATGAAGGAATCTCCAGCCCCCTCCACTCCTTTGTGTCATTAGGTCAAAAAAAAAAAAAAACATCATTCCTTAACCCCCTCCCAGTACTGACTCCAACGTTGCCAGTGCGCTATCATTATAAATCCCCCATATTGCCTTCCGTGCATCAAGAACTCAGTCAATCATGTTTATACGCGGTAACCCCATGCATTTTCACGTTAGGTCTCCCCAAACCACCCCAAAAATAGCATTCTTATCTGCAGGTAGAATAGTCCAGAGTTCAGTCCTGTTCGTCTAATCGGCCACTTTCCGCTCCTTCCAAGGAGCCACGCTCCGGGCTGCGACGCTTTTCTTTATACCATTCCTTCAGGGCTTTCTGTAAGGCTTTTGGATCAGTGAAGATTCTCGAATGGCCCTGCCGATTGACTCGGAGTCTTGCTGGGTGCAGCATGGCATAGTCTATGTTGTGCTCTCTTAGTTGCTTCTTCAATGGAGCAAACTGTCTGCGCGCCTCTTGCACTCTTAGCGTGAAGTCTGGGAACAGAGATATAGTGGATCCTTCATACTGCAGTGACTGCTTTTCCCTGGCCACCTTCAACGCCGAATCCCTGTCGCGGTAGTTCAGTAACTTCGCAATTATCGGTCTTGGGGAGAGCCAGGCGCCGGGCGAGGGCCCATGGAGCAATGCGCCCTCTCAACCACAAATATGGGAGAAAAAGTTTCACTACCGAGAAGCGTTACCAATAATTTCTCGACAAAGTGTTCCATGTTGCCAGTCTGGGTTGACTCCGGAAGGCCCTTGATCCTCATGTTACTGCGACGGGAATGCGCTTCAAGGTCCTCGGCTTGATCCTGTAAAACCAGCATCACTCTAACCAGTTGTTTATGATCGGCGTCCAACGTTGTCTGTGCTTCTTCTACCTCCATGACCCGGCGCTCTGTCATGTCCAACCGTTCTGCATGCTTGTCCAGTCTCTCGGACATTCTATCCATCCGGTATGAGAGGGAGTCCATCTTAGTGCCCAGAACAGAGAGACTGCTCTGCAAGCCTTTTTCCATTGCAGCCAGCATGGTACGAATGTCGCCGTCGGCCTCCTCCTGGGGTTGTTCCTGCACAGTGTCCCCATCTTCAGTTGCTACGTCTCGCACCTTAGACTTCCTTTGGTCGAACGTTATCTTCGGCTGAGTTTTATAGACTCTGCCCATCTCGGCAGGTCCGCCGCAATCGTTCGGATCTAAAATCTGCAAGCACCCAAGCCGGTAACCACTGCCCCGGCGCACTCTTCAGGGAATATGTGGCGGTGCTCCAACGATCACTGCTCTGAGCCACGGCCAGAGCAAGACTTTATCGCAGTGGTCCAACAATCGCGTCCTCTCGTAGGGCAGCCGCCGCAATTCACCAGACCAGAGCCGCCACTCAAGCACTACCTCACTTCGACCGCGCTGGGAGTTGGGGCCACCACGACTTGTCAGGGGTAAAGTCCCCTCTGCGAAGGGTACCGTCTGGTTATCACTGTCCCAGGTGCCACCTCCCCGCGGTTTATTCCAGGGACTGAGCGCCTCGCGGTCTCTCCTTGTGCAATAACTCTCAGCTGGGGGAACAGTGCTGCGCAAAGTTAGTGGTCCCTACACCATGGTGCAATCAGAAGCAGCCCCACCATTAATCTCGCCAGACGCCCGCACAGAAAGCGCCAGCCCACGTTTCTTCATAAAAGGATGGCATCCAAGCCCTGCAGGCTCTCCCTAGGCTCCACGTGGGCGGTGGGTCCCTTCCAGGCGTTCACTTTTCCTCTCTTGTCACCGGGGCTTACAAATGCAGGGGATAGCGCAGGACTACATTCACCCTCGAGGTATGGACCTCCGCCAGCCAACAGTAGAGCAGATTAGCCGTATGAACCAGGCTATTCGGCCGAAGACTCCCGCACCTCCAGATTTCAAAATGGCGTGCCTCACCCACCGCACCACTCATCACACGGAGGTCCGTGGCCCAGCTCTCCGCTCCCCGGGACCGTAGGCAGCTCTCTCCATTCTGGATGGTGTCCCGGGGGGGCCGCAGCAGGCACCTCGCGTCACCCTGCCGTCACCGCTTCAGGGTACCGCTGCTCTCCACAGCACCCGGCGGTAGGCGCGCAGCAGCCTCCCGGTGCCTCGCGTCTGGGCCTCTTACGCTCTTCCACCCCGCAGGCCACAAGCTGCCCCGATCTCCTCACTGTTCAAGGGGGGAGGTCACCTCGTAGATCGCGTCAACATCAGCCGGCTACACGGCTCTCGCATCGGTCGCAGGAGCGCCGCTCTCAGCGGAGCCGCAGGGTGTCGGGCCGCCACACCTCTCCACTTCAGCTCGGGGATCGCGGCCTATATAGGTCGTGCACCGGCAGGGATCGCTCGCTCAGCCGTCCAGGTGAGTACAGGGATCAGAGGCAGCTCGTTGTATTCCGTAGCTCCACCGGAACTGATATCGGCTCTAGTTAAGCCGTATTAAAAATGCAGATGCCGGATAAGTAATGAATTATGCGATGGCAGCGCGGAGCTTTCCACTCAGGCGGCCATCTTCGTCGCGCGCAAGCTCTGCCCCCCCCCTTTCAGACATAATTAATGTTCATAATATCTTAAAGCATCATTTACATATATTAATAATTACAATGTTTAATATAGAATAATATTATTATTTTTATTTACACATAATAGAAATTATTTCAAACCCTTTACATTTTGAAGCATAAACAATGAATCTTACTATACAAATAAATGTACAGTATGAGGAAACTATTTATAAAATAACCATTTTATGCAAAAATATACTGTGACAAAGTGGATTATTAGATGCGGTGGTTGCAAGATCTCACCAGGTCATAATGTTACTATTCTGTATCAGGTCCAGTTAGCTTACTTTAATTTACTCTTAGCTCAGTGCTGGGTAGCTGTGGCACATAGCAATCAGGCCTAATTCAACTAAATCAAGTTTAAAGCATTTATCAGTATCAAAACAGTTAATACGTTTAAAGCACAGGACAATAAAACTCCCCCTACAACTTATAAAATAGAATAAACTTTAATGAGCAAATAGACACCAAAATCACACGAATCAGATGGGGAACCAAAGATATAATTTTTAGGAGTTTTAGAGTTTCCTAGTGCCAAAAAGTGCAAAGCACTAATTGCTGGTATCTGGTAGCTGGGTCAAAATCAAAAGTTAGGGCTGACCTCTATGGAGCGTGGATCCGCTACAGGGACCAAGTTCGTCCTGACTTATGACCAGATGTACAAAGATTTGTGCGGTCTCAAAAAATCTTTTACAATGTACAAAATTCACATTGCGATTCAATAACATGTTACCAAATCGTTATGTCTGTTTGCAAAGGGGTGCCCCTTCCGAATACCGGATCAGAATAGTATATATTAATGTTTTGCAACCAAATTCTGGGCGCAAAACAGTAATACTTTACCACCAGTTTGAAACTGGTGGTAACCCATTCACAAAGGGGAAAGAGTCCAATGGGGGTCCGTTCGCATTTGAGAAAATAAAAAAAAATGTTTAACAGCAGGCAGCGTCCCACGGACCACTGCCTACTCTTAAAAAATGAAACTGCAAAGTTTTCATTTTTCTTTTTAAATGCATCCTGTTTTCCTTTAAGGAAAAGGGACTGCATTTAAAAAAAAAAGATTGATTTATTAAAAGCAATCACAGACATGGTGGTCTGCTGACCTCAGCAGGCCACCATCCTTGAGATGGTTGCAATTCCTAATGGGTCGCAAGTTGCGAACGACATCATTAATATGCGTAAGGTAGGTCTATTTGCAACCCACTCGGAATTACTAATGAACTCAAAAGAGTTTCATACATTAGTAATACCAATTTCCTAATTGCGATTGGGAGAGAATCGCAATTAGGAAATTGGTATTCCTAATGTTAATGCATCTGGCCCTATGTCTTTTTGCTGTAGGAATTTTCTCGTTGATGGACGGACTGCCGGCTGGATCCGACAGTTAGGTCGATGGCGGTGACAGGGGCGTAGCTTCAGGGGAGGTTTTTGGGGTGGGACCCCCCCAAATAAATGCATTCTTGGCTTGTCAGTTGGGTCAGAGGGGCCCTCAGTTGGGCCTAATATGTGTGTGTTGATTTTTCTTGTTATTTTGATTAAACTGAGAGGTTTTAACTTCTTCATTTATTGGATCGGGAACTTAAATATACAAAGTGACTGGTTTACCAAAAAAGTAGTAAATCTGCACCCATGAAAGTACTAACCCTGGGCGTAGTTCGCGTAGTCGCGCTATGCGTAGCTACGCGAAGTGCACTTCGCACTACGCAAGCTACGCGTAGCTACGCGAACTGCGTAGTGCGGTAGGGAAAATGCTGTTCGCACTGATTGCACAGTGCCGGATGCTTGTCCGCACTGTGCAATCATTGCAAACGGCATCTTGCACAGTGCAAGTGGTCGTTTTCTGCCGCTCAAGTAGATTTGTACTCGAGCAGCAGTTTTCTCAATGCGGACTGGTAGTTTCTCATCGCGAGCGGTCGCGAGCATACGCAACCACTCGCAATGAGAAACCTGACCTCCCCGCGTTGAGAATCTCGCCGGGAGGTTTATTTTCCACGCTCGCGATCGGCAACTTGATGTTGCTGATCGCGAACGAGGAAAAAGTCTCGCCGGGATGTCATTTTGCTCGCTCGCGGTCGCCAACTTGACGTTGAGGACCGCGAGCAAGCAAAAAATGCCCGCTACGCGTTTTTGCACTGTGCTACGTGCAATTCGCGTAGCGCGTAGTTGCGCAAACTACGCGAGCGTAGCGTAGCCCTACGCCCAGGGTTAGAAAGTACTCCTTGCATAGGTGCAAATGTTCTACTTTTTGGAATTCACAAACATTGGAAGAAGGAATTCTTGTAAAGCTGTGCCAGTCTCAGGTTTTCAGGAATACTACTGCCAATCAAACATCCAAAAGTTGAAGCGATGAGTGCTTGGAAATCGTCTAACCAATGGCATGTGCTTGGGTAGTATTCCTACTAGGCCTGGGTGAGGATTAAGTTACTACAGTGTAATTTTGCAATTTCATGTTACTGGTGTTATGTGAATTTCCCAAAAGAATGCTATTGCCCCACTTTGAGTAATTATGCTCCATTCGCAGTAAAACAATTACAGGAAATAATGCAATTTGCATTAAAGATTTACTGCATTAGTAGGGGAACAGCAGAATGCAAGTGGCTTTTGTATGTGGTGCTCATGTTTAAATGCATCCTGATGCCAAAAATGTATGTGACAATACATATTGTGCTAAAATGTAGCTCAAAATGAAGATTTGCATTTTGCGTAATTAGACGTAATTTTACTGTAATTTCACATAATTACGCGAAAGCAAATTAAATGAAATGTGCCCACCCCTAATTCCAACCCAGTTGGGAAATTTGAGATTCACCTCCCCCTCCGAATCTTACTGACTGAGCTACGCCCCTGGACAGTGGGGTGCTGTTCGGCATTGGTCCCAGTGAAATCCTCCATGTTGAGACTCATTAGGATTTGGTGGTCCTAGGACTGCTGTCACAATCTGGCGGTCCAACCACCTGCATACCTGATGTTCCGACCGTGGTCAGACTGCTGTAAGGCCCCCACCACTGATACGACCTTGTGTTCTATGGTAGTCAATGGAGGCAATGCCGGCTTCTGTGTTGTCGTTGCAATTATGACCTGCCTTTACGCCGAGTTTCCATGGCGGGGACACCACCATGAAAAGGTCCACGGAAAGGCAGAGGAAGGGCCACAAATAGGGCCCCAGTGCAATTTAGCCCTTGGGGGCTGTGGCTGGGGGCACATGTTGTGCTCCCCTATGTTTGCACTGTGTGCCATGCATGACATGGTGCATAGCAACAGTGCGCCTGCCTCGCAAGAGGCAGGCGCAGCACGGCGGCAGTATCTGCCTCAGGCTTTCTCCATGAGCCGAAACATGCAGCTGCCGTGGCATCGCCACCGCAACACCGCCCACCTCTTGGTAAGATTGTAATGCAGCAGTCGAGATTCCGTCGGCTTGGCAGCATTCTCCTGACCACCCCCGCTGTGGCCATGCAGTTCTCCTGCCAAAGTCGCAACAAGGCCCTAAGAAACATTTTTGAAAGTCAAACTTCTTTCGGTGGGGAAAACCAGTAAATTGAATCCAACCTCCGATGTGATGATGGTGACTGTATTTAGGTGGCAGTCCTGCGGAGCCTCTGGTTCTTTTATGAAAAAAATCAAAAAAGGTTTCTGACATCATCCAAGGGGCCCAAGACCTTTTGAGCACCACTTGGTGAGCTAGGACTCCATCTCCCAAAAGCCATCAGCAGGGTCCAGGGCAAATCCAGTTGGGACTCGTCAGCTGGACTTCTCTTTATTGAAGGTTTCTTGCAGCTTTTGTGCTCTTGGAGCTTAACAAGAGGCTAGCCAACTAGTCCTTAGAGTCCACTCTTCTGTCCTGGGTTCAAGTGGGATCAGCCCAGCCCTTGTGGTTGCTCTCCTCAGGTAAAACAGTAGGTTCAGTGCTTCTTTTGAGTCTCAGTCCTTTGGTTCTACAGGTGCAGTTCTCTTTCTGTTTTTCATAGCCCCAGCAGAGTTATGACATAGGTTGCCAGGGGTGCCACTTTTGTGCCTATCAATAACTTGTGGTTAGGGGTGACTCCCTAAACAATAAGATAACAATTATCGCAGTGGCAATTATACCCACTTTGACATCATTTATTGGTGGTTGGCCCTAAACAATCCCACAGTACCTTGCTCTGCCAAAATCCAGAATGGCAGAATCTTTCTTCCCTTGTTCAGAACTGTGGACATACCCCTGAGGTGTTTATAGGGAAATAAGGAACTCCCTCTGCAAAACCAGTTCTGGGACAGGCCTTCCTCACCGGGATTGGTGCCACTCTAGCTACTTAGGCAATGGCAGGCCTAGGTGTGAGTTACGTTTGTCTGTTACAGGGGCTGCACCTTTGAAGCTTGTACATTTGGTGACCACATCCCATCAGGCTATTCTGAGAGGAGGCAGTCACACCTCCTCCCAGTGAAGGCCTTTTTGTTCCATCCTGACAGCAATTCACACCACCCAGCAGGCTAAGAGTTGGGGGTTATCTCTGAAAGGTCTAGTAGACGCTCCTGGCAGGAAAATGCCAACTTTCTAAAAGTGGCATTTTCAAAATAGTAATTTAAAATCTGACATTACCATCAGATTGGATTTTAAATTCCTATTAATTTGAGTCCTTTACTTGGATTTAGCTATTCCCAAACCAAAGTTACACATTATGAAGTGTTATAATGTACCCCAGTGCTTTTCTATGGGAGAGCCAGCCTTGGAACAGTAAAAAACCACTTTAGAGATTTTTTACTTCCAGAACATAGAAAAGCTAAGCACACATGCCCTACCTTTTAAGTACCATGCACCCTGCCGTATGGGCATCTATAGTATACTTTAGGGGTGACTGGGGGAGTATTAAAAAGCAAGGTGTAGGCCTGGCAAAATATTTATTTTCTAAAACTGTACGCTGAGGCTGCAGGGGCAGGCCTGAAGACATGCTTTGCCTTGTCACTTTAGTGGTGCCACAATAAGTGCTGCAGCTCACTAGTGATTTTTACCTTACATGCCCTGGGTACACAGAGTACCATATACTAGGAACTTATAGGTAAGGTAAATATGCCAATTGGGTATTAACCAATTGCACATATAGTTTATGGATCAGAGCACATACACTGGGTGCTGAGTCAGTAAACCAGCACTAAATCTAGCAAAAAGGGGGAGGGGCGTCAAATAAGTGTGGGTGACCCTGCAAATAGGGTCTTCCCTCACAGATACTAAGCATGATAAATGTAACTATAGTCAAACAACAAAAATATATCTACTAACATTAAAACTAAATAAATATTTTGAACACTAACCCACACATTTGCCGAATGTTTTAAGTTAGAATTTGTATGTAACTCCAAACTACCAAACATTAAGGAAAATGTTTGTAGTGGAATTTAGAATTGCTATTCCAACTCCAACCCAAATACCATTGAGGAAAGTTTTTGATTTTGGGAAGTTTAGATTTACGATTCTCACTTTACTCCAACCTAACTACGAGTGAGTAAAGTCTTTATTTTCAGAGACTGCAAACTTACTATTCTCTCTCCAACCCAAATTCCGTTGGGTAAAGTGTTTACATTTGGGAAGTGCAGTTTACTATTCTCACCCCAATCCAACTACCATTGGAAAAAGTGTTTGATCTTAGGGAATATAAATTGACTATTCTAATCCAATCAACCTACCATTGGGGAAAGTGTTTGATTATAGGAGCACTGATTTACTGTTCTCACTCCAACCAAAGTGCCATTAAAGGAAGTGTATATATTTGATATGGAAGCATATTTATTACTCTCAATCCAACCTAAATGCCCTTAGGGTAAGTGCTTTTTAGGCGGAAAATCAGCTTTACTATTCTTTTCCAACCTGGCTTCATTGGGGAATATGTTTATTTTGTGGAGTACAAACTTACAATTATTACTCATCCCCAAATACCATTGAAGAAGGTATATATTTTTGGGGACTACAGATTTACTATTGTCACCCCAACCCAACCAACTTTGCAGAAAGCGCTTATTTTTTGGAGTCCAGATTTACTATTCTTACTCCAAACCAACTGCCTCTGGGAAATGTGTTTTTTATCAGATACAATTTTTCTATCTGAACTCCAACCCAATTACTGTTGGGGAATGTTTTCACTTTAGAAGAATGTATATTAACTATTTAAATCTAAACACACCTTCTTTGTAAAAATACTTTTATTTAAAAATAATTTTACCTTTCCATACAATACCTCCTTTTGTTGTTGATTTTTAACATATTAGATTTAAATAAATAATGCACTAATAACTAATGAACAATTCAACAGTGTAATTCTCAATTCATAATATTAATTAAAGGTTCACACCCAATTTCAATAAAACTAGAACAATCATGGTATTACATATTTCAAATAAAAGGACATACATATGAAATTGTTTTTTTTTAAATAGTGTTTATTAATTTTCAATTTAATTTGCACAGTCCCGAAAACAGTGGGAGTTATGCATAATATTGTACGACATCATATTACAATATAACAACTGTTGCATTTGTCACAGTGATAGGATTAATAGCAATGCCTCTGCTATTTTCTGTAGTTCCATATTACACTATTAATAGAACTTTTAACACATTAGCGTCTGTCGTGCACCAGAAGGAATACTTTGATAATCTAATAAAGCTGGCTGTGTCATTGTATTCGCATTAGTGCAATTAGACAATTTGTGGACAATGGGTTCCAGACTAATTCTACCTGCGTGTGAAGGGGTATTAGTTGATCTGATCTTGTTAATTTATGAATATAACTAGGTTGTGTGGCATCCTAGAGGGATGAGGACGTGGCGAGGGGAGGGAAGAAGGGGCACAGAGTTGGCTGGCGTCAGCATTGGTGAGTCCGACTGTGGGTGAGACGACTACCGTTAAGTATTAAGCTAGACCTGTGAAGGCCCCGGGTCAGGGGGAGCATGGTTCAATTTCGATTCTATGAACGTTAGATACTTTTGCCAGTCTGGAGGATTACTGGCAGTGGGGTGATTTATGACATTGCCGTGTGTTAGCTCTTGTTCGCCCACTAGTGCCACATGTAGGTCTACAATCCATGCGTGTATATGTGGTGCTGAGTTTGACTTCCAGGACATAGCCAGCTTTCGTTTGGCAAAGTGCCAGGTCTAAGAATTTGTTGATGGTTTTGCATCGTGCATTACGTTTGATTATGCCCAGCAGAAAGAGAGGGCCCTGTGCTGTGATCATCGTGTCCGTGGCCTCGGAGAGTGTGGTGGCCATCTCGTTCCAGTAAGTTCTCAGCTGAGGGCATGCCCATTCCATATGTATAAATGTGGCTTCAGGATTGTGGCATAGCAGGCATATGTCAGTAGAGTTCGCGTACATTCATGCCAATCTTTGTGGACTGAGGTATGTATGATGAAGGTAATTAAGTTGGGTGTATTTAATTCTGGCATTTGTGGATATTATCTTCGGGGAACCCTCTGTATTGTTTACACTGTTTGTCAGTAAATACGCTTCCCAGTACTCTCTAAGTGGAGCTAATAGGGGTGCGGTGTCTGGTCTCAGAGAGCTATATATCATGGTGATTGCCCTCCTACCCGTGCAGTGTGCTAGCAATGTTTGGAGTAAACTGGATGTTGTAGGTTCATCACGTGTATTACCACATGTCCTAAATATATGGTGCGTGAGCGACGCATATGATAAGAATGAGCCTGGGGATATGCGGTAATCATCTACTAGAGCTTCGAATTCGCTGAGAGCCGAGTCAACGAACAAATCACCCAAGGTAGTTAGGCTGACCACATTCCAGTCTATCAGTTCTGGTTGCATGACTTTTGTATTAGAGCAGGGAAGTATCCCGAGTGGGAAGTCGGGGCGTAGGGTTGGGGTGAATTCTTTTTCTGTAAGTAACGGGTCCAACAGCTGCGAGCCGTGGACATTGATATATTTCCGGGTTTCTTCGGGATCTCTGTCTCAGAGCTGTTCAGCCACTCCAGCATTGTGGATTGGCATAGGTTGGATGCCCTGCGTCCCAGTTCGGTGGTGTTGCTGCTTGCCAGCCACCGCATTGGCCATTGTAGCTATGTGGCTACATAATAATGCTCACAATTAGGAGCTCCCAGGCCGCCTTCCGTGAGTGGGGGGTAGAGTTTTGTGAGGGCAACTCTGACTCTGGTCTTGCCCTATATTAGACACATTAGGAGTGATTTTAAGTCGGGGAATCGTTTACCTGGCATCAGCAAGGGAAGAGCTGCGAAGAAGTACAGCATCCTGGGGAGTAGCAACATTTTAGATATGACTATGCACCCCATGGGGAAAAGTGGTAGATCCGTCCAGAACGTCAGAGAGGATCGAGCGTTGGTAATTACCCTTCCCAAATTACCATCAATTAAGTCCGTCGATGAGTGATATATTTGTACTTCTAAGTACTTGAAAGAGTCGCATGACTAGGTGAGTGGGGCTTGTGCTAGGTCTGCCCTTTGTTCCTGGGTCAGGGGCACCATTGGGAACAAGAGAGATTTTCCCCAATTCACTTTTAAGCCAGAAATGCGACCATAGTGATCCAGCAGTTCCATCAAGCCATGTAACACTGTCTGATGGCCCCGGAGATATATCAGCGCATCGCCAGCTCAGAGTGAGACAATATACCATTGGCCGTGCGCTTTGATGCCCCAGTTAAATACCTGGCTACGTAATGTATGTCAATAAATAAGGGGTTGTAGAAGGGAGGGAACAATTGTCTGTTGAACGGGAAATGAGGACGGTTGCTTTTCAACGATTGTGGCAGGATGGAACGGTGTTTTTTGTAACAGAGGGATGAAAGTAATGCTGGCATTTTAGCCGTATGAGATAGAATGCAGGGATTGAGAAAGGGATTGGGAATGTATGGACATGTTGTTTAACTGCAGGAGTAATGTGAGAAACATGGGGAGTGAGTGCGTAATGCATTGGAGTGTAAGGTTAGTAGCTGTTGGGGATTCAGCATAATGGAAGGGTGCATGAGAGTGAATATATGAACGTATGGGCACGGGGTCAAAATAAGGGCAGATCGGGAGAAATGTTTGAATAAAAGAGCTTTGATAGAAGGAGGTTGAATGAGCAGTATGATAGAAAGGGTGAGTTTGAGGGTGAATGAAAGTAAGAGTGTATGGAAGGTTTATTTAAAATGGGTGGGGAGTTTGAGTCGTCCATTGGAGGGAAATAGCATGTCAGAGTAAACGGTTAAGTGTGAGGCAAGGGGCCAAAAATGTGTGAAGAAGAAATTGGGAGTAAGAAAGAAGGAGCCACTTGAGGAAAAGTTGGTGTATTCATTGGCAATAAGATGCGACAGATGATGGTTCTGTGAGTTGTATGTGAGTGAAAGATAAAAACCGGGGAATGATTTATATGAACTGAGAGGTTCGTTTTGTTTAATGGCGAGCACTATTGTGGCAGAACTGATTATGGGGTACAAATATAAGTTACATTTGAATGGAGCACTTAGATAAATTGCAAATCAATGTGTAAATATTACTGATGTTAGAGGTAGAATTATTTTTTAAACATGATTGTTTTACTTGTCATTCTAGTGACCCCTGATGAAGGGCACCAGCGGCCCGAAATGCATTGGGTTTTGAAATAAATAAACACTGTCTTGGACGAATTTGCGTCATTCATGTTTTTGCAAGAGGTTCGGATGGCCCAGCTTTAACATATGAAAACGAGAAAATTGGCATACCATTCCGCGTGTGGATGTAAAAATTGTTGAAAACAAGTTGAATACAAGTGGAGTTACACTATGGATTAGAAGGAATACATTGATTAACTCGGAATAATTGTGTGACCACTAAGCTGGCAATATTCAGCAGTGCATTTGGTTGGGGCGCTAGATGCCCCAAATCATAAAATGACTCTTATCCAGGTGCCATTGGGCATGGCACCATACCGAATTGCACGCATTCAGTGATAATATTGGACAAGTTTGGAGAAATCAGGAAAACAGGTGTGCATCCCTATCCCCATTGTTGTATGTCGAAAATAATGCCCTATATTGGGATAGCACCCGCAAAAATTGGAGAAAGAACAAACAAGGACTAAGATTGCATTCTTCCACACGGCCGGCGAGACATCATGGTTCGTCATAAAAGACAATGTTATAATTTTGTGGATAATAATCTTCACTAACACTGGATGGCAATTCATTTTAGTTAAAAGGTTCACATTGATTACAGTTATTTTGAGATAATTACGAAGCAATTTGATTACAATGTTCGTTTGACTGTAGCCCAACAATTGAACTGCATTATGGGAAATGAAGTTTTGAGATTGCAAAAGTAATTTTCAAAGTAACACTGTTGGCGGGAAACTGTCAAAGAGGGGACCAATCAGGAGGGGTGTATGTCATTAAATAAGGGGTTGTAGAAGGGAGGGAACAATTGTCTGTTGAACGGGAAATGAGGACGGTTGCTTTTCAATGATTGCAGCAGGTATGGAACGGTGTTTTTCGTAACAGAGGGATGAAAGTAATGCTGGCATTTTAGCCGTATGAGATAGAATGCAGGGATTGAGAAAGGAATTGGGAATGTATGGACATGTTGTTTAACTGCAGGAGTAATGTGAGAAACATGGGGAGTGAGTGCGTAATGCATTGGAGTGTAAGGTTAGTAGCTGTTGGGGGTTCAGCATAATGGAAGGGCGCATGAGAGTAAATATATGAACGTATGGGCACAGGGTCAAAATAAGGGCAGATCGGGAGAAATGTTTGAATAAAAGAGCTTTTATAGAAGGAGGTTAAATGAGCAGTATGATAGAGAGGGTGAGTTTGAAGGTGAATGAAAGTAAGAGTGTATGGAAGGTTTATTTAAAATGGGTGGGGAGTTTGAGTCGTCCATTGGAGAGAAATAGCATGTCAGAGTAAACGGTTAAGTGTGAGGCAAGGGGCCAAAAATGTGGGAAGAAGAAATTGGGAGTAAGAAATAAGGAGCCACATGAGGAAAAGTTGGTGTATTCATTGGCAATAAGATGCGAAAGATGATGGTTCTGCGAGTTGTATGTGAGTGAAAGATAAAAACCGGGGAATGATTTATATGAACTGAGAGGTTCGTTTTGTTTAATGGCGAGCACTATTGTGGCAGAACTGATTATGGGGTACAAATATAAGTTACATTTGAATGGAGCACTTAGATAAATTGCAAATCAATGTGTAAATATTACTGATGTTAGAGGTAGAATTATTTTTTAAACATGATTGTTTTACTTGTCATTCTAGTGACCCCTGATGAAGGGCACCAGCGGCCCGAAATGCATTGGGTTTTGAAATAAATAAACACTGTCTTGGACGAATTTGCGTCATTCATGTTTTTGCAAGAGGTTCGGATGGCCCAGCTTTAACATAAGAAAACGAGAAAATTGGCATACCATTCCGCGTGTGGATGTAAAAATTGTTGAAAACAAGTTGAATACAAGTGGTGTTACACTATGGATTAGAAGGAATACATTGATTAACTCAGAATAATTGTGTGACCACTAAGCTGGCAATATTCAGCAGTGCATTTGGTTGGGGCGCTAGATGCCCCAAATCATAAAATGACTCTTATCCAGGTGCCACTTGGGCATGGCACCATACCAAATTGCATGCATTCAGTGATAATATTGGACAAGTTTGGAGAAATCAGGAAAACAGGTGTGCATCCCTATCCCCATTGTTGTATACGTAATGCACAGGCCAGGGGCTCCATTGCCAATGCAAAAATAATCGGCGATAGGGGGCACCTCTGCCCCATTCCCTGCTCAATATGGAAGGAGTCTGAAATCGTGCTGCCTGTTTTGACATTCGTCTGCCGCCCTTAATATAAGAGCTTAATCCATTGTAAGAACTGGGAGCCTATTCCATAACCTTCTGATGCTGGCCTGAAGTACTCCCATCCCATGGTATCGAACGCCTTTTCTATATCTAGGGAAGCAATCCATGTCAGTTCCCTTGCAGTGCATGCCCATTCCAACAACAGGAAGAGCCATCGTAGATTAAGGCTGGTGCTCCTTCCGAGAATTAAACCGTCTTGGTCAGAATGCACCAGTAGTTGTGTTATTTCCAATAATCTGTTGGCCAGCACCCTGCCCAGTATTTTGTAATCTGTGTTCAGGAAGGACAAGGGCGGTATGATCCCATCTGTAGCGGGTCTCTGCCCGGCTTTAAGAGCACCACTAGCACGGCCTCAAGGAGTGAGGTTGGCAATATTCTCCGGTCATAAGCTTAAGTTTACATGCGGGATAGACGAGATACCAATTGCGTACTGATTGAAGCATAAAATTCCAGAGGGCATCTATCGGACCCTGTGGTTTTTCCTCTTGCTAGTTGCTGGATGGCTTCTTTTAACTTTGGTTCCGAGATGGGGGATTCTAGGGCTGCATAGTGAGTCGGCGGGATCCGGGGGAGTGATCGTTGTTCTAAGGAGAGCTTCAGCTCTTTTGTCTCATTCGACGGAGGAGCGCTGTATAGGGAGGTATAACATTGGCAGAAGGATGCGTTAATCTCAGCCTGCGTGTTTGCAAGATGGCCCTCCAAATTATAAATGGCTGTGATGGGTATTTGAGATGAGTCGGTCCTCAGCAACCATGCCAGCTTCCTGCCTGCCTTGTTCCCCTTCCGCATGCCTCCTGGCTAGGTACTTTTTGTAGTCTAGAGCACACAGCCGGTCCAACGTCATTTTATGTGACAGCCTGGCTTGGGCCAGTGTAGGCATGATCCATGGGTTAGCGGGCACCAGGAGCTCGCATCGCTGTACCTCCATCTCAAGGGCATCTAGTTCTTTGGTAAGGGTCATTCGGGCACTGTATACTGCTTTTATGGTGTGTCCGCTCAAGACCGCCTTGAATGCATCCCATCCCAGCACTGGAAGCGGTGCACTCATTTTCTTGAAAATACCACATGATAGATTATGACAGGGAGGTGTGTAATGGGACATCATTAAGTGCCTCTAGGGGCAAACCCCATGTAGGAACCCTGGATATAGTTTTCCCCCATGTCAGCTGTAGTTGTAGGGGGCTGTGATCCGATAATATACAACAAAGGTATTCCATGCGGGACACCCTGGGGAGGGCCTCTTGAGAACAGTATATTAGGTCTATTCTCGTATGTAAGTCGCGTAGCCCTGAGTAATAAGTATACTCCCTGTAGGTAGGTTATATGCCGCGCCATGCATCCTGCAAGTGAAGATTGGTGGCCCATGTCTGAAAATGATGCAACAGTGTGATGGATTGAGCACTGAGGAGCGGAGGACGTGAGAGGTCTATTTCTAGATCTGGGGTACAGTTGTAATCCACACCTCAATAAGCTGGTGCTAAAGGGTCGTGGAGCAACGCTGGGGTAATCGATTGCAGGAATAAGGATTGACCAGAGTTTGGAGCATAGAGTGAGATCAGTGATATCAGCTAGCCCTCCAGTACCCTTTCCAGTATCTCGTAGCGCCCGTCCGGGTCAATGCGGGTGTGGAGTACCTCTAGAGGAGGTCACACTTTATATGGGCGCCACCCATATAAAGGCCCCTCTTGCGTATCCAGAATACGTGGTCCCCACTATCGTGCCCCTCCAGCGCTTGTGCATGGAGGCGAGTGTCTGTATAGTCAGGTGGGTTTCTTGGAGGAGTGCACCAGAGATCTTGTGTCTCTGTAAATACTAGTATACCGGGTGTCGCTTAGCGTACCCCGCTAGGCTACGGACATTCCATGTCAATAGCAGTATTGGAGTTTCCTGTGTGCCGATTTAATCTGTCTTGACATGAGGAGGAGGTCCAAATCCCAGTGTTTCAGTAACGTGTTACCAACCTACACACAGGTGTATGTATCCCGCCTATTGCGCGGTTCATTGTGTTTGTCCTTAGTGATGGAAACTGTTCTGTGTCACTGACAGCGCAATATAAACAATAACAAATCCCAACTCCCACTCCCAGGCCTAAATGTCAATGAGCAGATGGCCATCAGCACTTATCTACAAGACAACTAAGTTTACAAATAATGAGATAAAGAGGAGCTCTGAGTGCCCGCTTGTATAGATTATTTTTTGAAGCCCCTAATAGTCTTATACAGTGCTTAATTTGTAAAATATGAAGTGCAGGTGCTCAAATGTTTGTCGGAGGCCACACCTACTTTTCTCCAGCCCCTCCCACTTCCTCCACTGGCTCCACCCACTTACTCTATTAGCTCCACCCACATCTTCAACTGGCACTGCTAAAAGTCAGATGTAATACCTGATCTGAATTTCAGCAAGGGAGCCTTCCTCATAGTAAGATTTTCATAGGAGGTTCCCCTGCCCAGTGAACATTTTGTAAAAGATTATATCAAAAGTGCATTTAAAGCACAATTTTGGAATAAATTAGCTAAAATCACTAATGCATTGAAAAGGGACAATTTCAGTGCTCTATGTACTGATTTGGGGAAAGGACAATACTGGGGTATGCCATTTTTAACAGTCTATGAGTTCAAAGATACAACTTTTACATAGCTTATGTGACAAAATAAACCAAAATGTTGTGAAAACACTCTAAAAAGATAAACTGAATAAAATCATGCAATACACTTGAATGAGTCAGTCACTGTCACTTCCAGTGGCCGAAGGGGTATTGTTGGGTTAATAAATAGTAGTGAACTGTATGAACCAAATCTTTCCACAATCCTAAACTCACCAACCCAAAGTGCCTCAACTTCCTGCTCTAGCCAGTGCTGTGGTAGAATTCCTGCATATCGGCTGATGTGCTTTGGACAGTTGAGTAGCTACCAGACATCGCTAGTTGTTATTTGTTAATGATATGTATGTAGGCATAGGCTAGCTCTACGAAACAGCGGTAACGATTCAAGATGGCTCGACATAGGACTCTGAAGCAAAGTGAGTCCTGTGAGGAAGACAGGTTGTATAGAGGGGACCCGACTACTGCCGTCGCATTAGGTATGTTTACTTTGGTACCTCCAGGGCTTGGTACTTTAACTTAAGGCAATCTCAGGAATGAGCCGGCGAGGTGAGCTGGCCTCCCTCGAAATGGGGAGAAAACTGACTTACCCAGATCCGAAAAGCAGACCCGTGCCTTGGGTTAAGTCCTCAAGGGCACTTTGCAGGCAGCATGTAGGCCTGTATTTAATGGTAAGAAGAGTGAAACGGCAAGCTATCCCGAGCCTATCCCAGAGATGCTGTGCTGGCAGGGATTCTTTGTTGAGCTTCCTGCAACAGCTGTGTGCTGTAGCTACTATTAGGTGTGTATTTAGAAGAGATAACTTTACATCTATGTTCGGGCTTGAACACCTGTGCAGACTTATTTAACACATCAAACTTACACATTTGAAAAATAAACTTCAATGTAATGACATTCGGGAGTAAGAATCGAAGGCCTAAAGTATTATAGATAATTTGGACTACAGTTTTGTTGCAGGTCACACTAGAGAAATATTTTCACCATAACCTTGTTGTCCTAAAAATTACAAACATCGCTCAAAGTTGTTGAACAATCACAGACGTGTAACGCCGTGTTTGGGAGCATAATGTAGCGGAGTTCCCAGTATTCTTTCTCTCTCTTACTTGCTCTATTTTTCTCTCTAAATCTCTCACTCACACCCCCATCTACCTCTAACTCTGATTGTCTTTACTTTCTCTACCTATCCCTCCCTCAATACCCTGTCTTTCTATATATCTTTCCTTCCTCCTCACCCATCTCTTGCTCCGTCATCTCTCTCTTGGTATCTGACCTCATGGCTCACCGATCTTTACCTCTGTCTCTCTCTTTGCTTCCTACCCTATTTCCTTAGTAGACACATACTGCAGCTCTGCCTGCCTCCGCCATAAAAAAAAGCAAACAATTCTTAGGAAAAATAAATCCGCACGAGTCACTGAAGAAAGCCAGTGGCACAAAGAGTCCACAGGGCTCCCTGTTTAATCAAATGCTCAGGTGGCGTGGCGCGCGTTATAGATTACTTTGAAGTTCGAATTAAATTAGTGGAGGACACTGCGAGGCTGACGCTGCCCTACTCCTGTCAGTTGTTAAAACATATTAAGGCACGGCCCGATAACATTACAAATTTACAAGCAAAAACCATGGCACGCAGCACGCTTAAAGAGCCTTTAAGACTATGCTGGGCTCATTCATTATTAGGTATGCTGCGTGTGCAACTACTTACTTACTGCCAGTGCCTGGTACAGGAAAGAAGGCAACCAGTTTATTTAATATCCTGCTTTTCATGGCATTTACATAGCTCATCATGGTTTTTAGTTACACTTATCTTGGATTTATACTGCTTACTGGCACTGCTCAAATGGCAGGCAATGGAGCCATGGGAAGTCAGGCCTGTCAACAACAGTTACAGCCTAGGTTGAGGACGAGGTTCTGTTCTAATTTCCTGTCTGTACAGTAGTCTGCGCCATCCCCGATAGCGGGCATTCCAGGACTGCGAGAGCAGTGATAGCAAGACAGAGGTGAGCCCGTTTTTTGCAAGCCTGCACAGATTTCGCATTTTAGCCACTCTGAAGCAGGGGAGGAAAGGAGGATACTTCGAGGGCAGGCCGAGGCCCGTTTTTTGCCAGCCTGCACGGCTTTAGCATTTTTAGCCACCCTGAAGCAGGGCCCAGGGAGGAATCAGTGAATAATGAATGGAGGATACTTCAGGGCAGGGGCCGGGCGGGCGGACAGGCCAACCCAGGCCAGTTTAACTTAACCCCGGCCAGGCCATTTCGGATTCGACTGTCACTGGATTTGTCTGTTTTTGTCACAGTAGTGTGCAGTGCTGGTGATAAGTGTACGGCCGGCAGCGGCTAGTACTAGGCGGCCGCCAGCCAGGCAGTGCATCATTATTCATCATTGAAGCTTGTGTAGCGGAGCTGCCGGGCCGGAGCCACTACCACACATGTGACCGGTGACCTGCTGACAGTGACGACCGTCACGCCACCATGCTCCAAAAAAAAGCGCTGGTTTGGCATGGGCGACCACAGCATTTTATTGGCAATGGCATCACTCACTGAGTTGAACCCAGTGCTTGAACGATGAGTGACTCGGTGGTGGGGAGCAGCCGTGTGCGCGGGTATGCTGGGGCGTGGCAATACAGTCTGAAAAAATCTGCGCACGCTGCCTGCTGCCGCACAGCCCCAACCCCCGCAGAACCAAAATCCAGCCCAAATCAGTGTCCCGCCCACCGGGCCGGCAACACTGAACACTGGGCCGCGCCGCGGCCGCCACGCCATCAAAATATCAGATTAAGAATGTTGAGATTCATACAGAATCTCCATTCTCCTCTTGGCTCAGCCAGGGCCAGGCTCACTCTCACAGCTGCGCCGCCCAGTCTGCAACACATTTCGCTGGGACTGACTCACTCGGACTCGGGAGCCGGACAGACATTGCTGCGGACGACAAGTCCAGTCGTGGGGTAAATACCGTAAATTAAACATATTAAAAATCAATGACGTGTAGACCCAGCCCTGATAATTAAGTGCCGGTGCTAAGCACCCGAAAGCACCGGCACTGGTCTTATATAATAATGTTTGGGCAGGGGCGCCATGACAAAGCTTGCTAGCACTCACACAGTTTTAGGGTTATACAGCAAACCTGTGTAGAGTCCATCACATTAGATCGTCAGACATTTGTGGGGTCACAGCAGGACCCTGGCTCATCACCACTGCATGCTGTGAGTCTGTCAACGATTGTGAGATTGTGGCACGGTCACTCACCTGAAATCCAGGCGTCTGCAGGAGCGATGATGAGCCCCCAGTCTTCTTGGAACACCTCTCAACTTCACCAAGTAACACATGATGCACGTTGGCAGGTGTTCCAAAAGGGAAGAGGAAGTGGAATGAGAGAAAAAGAGAAAACACTGCTATTCCGCACAGCCTGGTTCAGCCGGGTGCCCAATCTTGGGTCTTCTGAGGGAGAAACAGCATTGTTGTGTAGCTTTTGTAACTCTAGGGAGGAAGAGAAGGGGATATGAGGTACACCTCAGAAACACCCACACATTACTCTATCCAAACACACACTACAAACATACAGAATATATTCACCTGAATAAATCTCTTCTCTACGAGTTGTGCGCAATATTTAAGATGCTAGGCTTTGGTCCAAAGTTCAATTCAATATTTCTTAATAGCATAAAACGACTATGCATTCCTTGGCCACATAAATGTATAGTTCCGGTAATATGATACAATGGCCGGACAAAACAGGAGGAACGTGTTACAGCACACAACCTCTGGAAATATAACACTGTTTTGCTAGCAAAAGTACAATCACGATATCTTGTTGCCCATTATTTTGTCATATAACAAATTACCTACGTCACAATGTTTGTGCAATAAAGCAAAATGAAGCAGATGAGAAGCTTTTATAAATAACAGTATTGTGTCGTAATGTTCTTTTTCTGTCCAAGAGTAAAAATAAATACTGAATATTCTAGCAGAAGTTCCAAATACTATTGCCCAAAGCAATCGGAAGAGACTTCACCAGTGCATGATAACAAAGTGTGTGAGAAATCAACAAAGTCAGCTCCAAATGCCGATAATAATCATTCCACAATATAGTCATAAATGCTCTGTAAAATGTCCAGTATTTGTAAATGTCCAGTATTTGTAAAGCGCGAACAATTACCCGAGGGTGTCAAGGCGCTGGGGGCCGTTGGGAAGATTAAGCGAGCTATTGCCCAGAACTTAGCTTGCTTCTTGTAGCAGGAGAAGCAGCTTGGATTGGAGTTTGAAGAGCAAGGCGGCCTGGAAAGAAGAGAAAGCCTCCAGCTGAAACAGAGTCCTCCACAAGCAGCGTTTCCGGTGAGATAAGATCGGGAAATAAGCCAAGCACCAGTATGTGCAAGGCTTTCCCTATTTATAGGCTGCATAGCATGAGGCCTACCACGCCCACCACACCCCCCAAGCCTGACAGCTGCCTGAAAACGTGTCAACAATGGCAGTTGACATCCAGGCACATGTACAAACACAAGCCTGGGCAAAAAGGAAACAAGCCTTGGCAAGAGCAAGGCAAGTTTTTGCTTTTGGTTTATGAAAAACTATAACAAGATGTTTGCCGTGTATATGCAGATATACTCGGCAGTTATCTCGTAACGTTTTTCAGATCCATTCTAAGATAGCTACTGTGAATGCGCTCATGCTTGGCGGCCATTTTGATACAAAAAATGCTAGACGGGCAGTGGGCCAGCCCTATGCCCTGCTGCTGTGGCACGTCACTCCTCTCCTTCCTCTCATCGCGTGAGGCTGCTTCCGGGTCATGCACAGCCATGAGCGGGAAGCCGCGAGCCGCGATGAAGGGCGCAGTGGCGCAAGGAGGATAGCAGCAGAACCCGCAGTGAAATAATCCTCCAAGGAGACTACGGATATTCTAAGGATTATTTGACCCCCGTGAGGACATGAAAGAAGCTACGGGGTAACGAACTGGCCCTGTGACAAGAGGTAACCAAGTGCTGAGTAGGAGCTCTTTATGGCCACCGCGGCTGACGTCGAAGCCTGAGGAGGCTTTTAAGGGAGGAAAAGGGCATACTCTCTGTTGGGATACTTGATAGGTGTCCCTGTGCGGGTTTGTTGTTGTGGAGGCTCTGTGGCTGCAAGTGGAAGTAGCTTGAAAATAAACTCTGGTGTCCATACAGTAGAACTGCAGTGCCCTACAGTGATCTATAGTTCAAGTGAGAGTTACTCATTCTGGAGGCTGGGATTGTGAAGTATGTGGCAGATGGTCCTTAGGGGAGCAGTAGTAGGAGCAAGAGCTTCAGTTGAGGCCCCCACTCCTCCAGCGTTGACCCAAAGAGAAAAGCAGCGCAATCTTGAATTCTCGCAGCCAGGAGAGGAAGGGCCATTCAGAAAAAGAGTGGGGCAGCGAATACTGCAATGGATCTTGTATTCCCAGGTTCCTCTCCCACGGCGCTTACTTTCCCAGGGACATCCTCAGAGTCCTCGGCAGAAATTGATACCAGCAGTAGTGGCCCTGGGGGGGGAGTATGCCGCTGTCTCAGGCAGGATCCAGAAGGCACTGGGCGTGGATGTTCCATGAACCTCCAGCATTCAGCAAGAGATGGACAGGGGTGGAAGTGAGGTTGGGGCTCCGCAAATGGCTATAAGAAAAGTAACTGGGGCGAATAACAAGATGGGAGGGGCATCCAGCCCTCCCAAAGAATACCCCGTATTAGCTAAAAATCGTAAGACAAACCAAACGGTCACCAAGCTGCTTCCTGTTGACCGGACACCACCTGGAGTGGTCACTCAAGTCGCTCTGGAAATTGGATCAGAGAGGGCAGTCTGTCCAAGAGAAAGGTCTAGATGTGCCTATAAAGTCTGTTCAAGGGAAAGGTCTGGATGCCCCTATACATGAACCCGAGACACCAGGTGGCCCAGGGTTATCGTCTCCCTCAGTATCCCACAGTCTCCTGATGAAACCCAGGGCCGAAGAGCTTGATTCGTCTAGTCAGCAGGGGGCTGGAAGCATGACTTTCTTTTCTGGGGAAAGAGCCACTATGACCCAGTCTCCACTGGTCTCGACACACCAAATGCAACAGTTTTTCAAGACTATTTTGGGAGAAATACGCAACTGTAGAACCTCGCAGGCCCAAGAGCTCTCTCTATTACACCAGAGATTAGATAAAATTGAGAATATGGTACAGCAAATACCAGAGCGATTTAAAGAATTGGAGCAGCGTGTATCTAACATTGAGGACCACTCCCTGTCATGTGACTCTGATATTGCCTCTCTCCAGAAAAAGCTACAGGCCTCACAGTTAAAGATGGATGAGATGGAGTATTGCACAAGACGATCAAATTTGCACTTTGCAGGGATTCCGGAGGATAATGAACGCCTCAATTGTCAGCCTAATCCTTTGGTTTACATAGAGTCGCTGATTAGAGATCATATACTTGAGAAAGCAACAGAGGATCTTACTATAATGAGGGCCCATGGAGTCCCCTTCCAGAAACTTCCAGGGGCTAAGTATCCCAGGACGATGATTGTGAATTTCTCAGATTACCGCATTAGAGACGCTATTTTAAATAAGGTGATTCAAAAGAGGGATATTGTTTTACCCGACGGTGCCAAAGTGAGAGTGTTCTCTGACATGTCGGCGTCAGCAGCACGTAGACGGAGGGACTTTGTGGACATGATGGGTCAATTCAAGAGTGCAGAAGCACAGGTTTCTATCGTCCAGCAGTCCAAATTGAAAGTTCTATGGAAAGGACAGTTCCATCTTTGCTCCATTCTTGATGAAGCTCAAGAACTGCTACAAAAGATTGCCCAAGCAAGTGGAAAATAGTGAAATGAGTGGTATCTGAGCAGAGCACGATCTTCAGATCTTTGGGATTACATATAGCTATGGGAATCTGAAATATATTCAAGCTCGGTTCTTTTTGTATGATCATTTGCGAGTGGTGTATGCAAGTGGTATAGGTGCAGTCACTCGCATCTGATACTCTGTTTACTTTGCACTTTACGCAATTTATGCACTGTGTCCACTTTAACTGTGCGCACTTTTACTACTGCACTTTGTTCTCCTCTATGGGGATTATGTATTGGGAAAAGCTGCTATTATTCTCTCTTGTTATAAGTATTCAGTATCAGAAAACTAGAACGTACTTTGCACTTTATGCACGGTGCTCACTGTCACTATTGCACTTTATTTTCTTCCCCCCATGAGGGAGGAATGGTATTTTCCATGCTGAATTGGGAAAAGTTTTGTAGAAACCTCTTCTTGAATAAGTAATGGATGTCGTAAAGATGATTTGTACTTTTCCTTTTTAGCAAGAAATGAGCTGTCTTTTCCTATATTAAAGGGTTGTAGGCTTTGGCCAAGGAAACCAGTTGCAGCTGGTCCGGGTGGATACTTAAAGCGCAAGCACTTTTTGTTGATGATAGCACTTTATGCAGGCGTTACTCCGGGGGTTGAAAGCTATATGATATTCAGCACGGAGGGGGGGGATAGACGTGCGACCAGGTGCCAAGACAAGGCACCTTTGTTTGCTGGGTGGGCTGAGGAAGCGAGGTAAGGGCTACCTCCTTCCTCAGGTAGAATTGGGAGGGAAGGGGTGGTGGGGTTGGGGGGTGAAGCATTACAAAAAAAATGGGCGGGGTAATAGCAGGCGAGTAATGGACAAGAAACAGGACTGTAACATAACCAAGATCAGGGATCAAGGGGTATGCTGTGGTTTTTATGTCACTAAGGGGTTACAGGTAACTTCAACAAAGGAGCCGGTACAAATTGAAGTATGGCAAAGGAGAGAGCATAACGTGTATTCGTGGGTTGTGTTAAGGTGGCATGTTTTATTCTGAAGAATGTCACAACCACTAAAGGTAATCTCATGCAATGAAAGGGCTTTTTGAATGTACAGAAAAGAGGAGCAATGTTAAAATGGTTGGGCTAATTTTCCCCACAGGTGATTTTTCTACAAGAGTCACACCTTAAGCCCAACTACCCTAATTTAGCACTCCCCAGGAAGTATGCGCAGGCGTACTTTGCTTCGGCACATACTGCGGTACGGGGGTGGGTATCTTACTTTCATCTGCATTAGACTGGGAGCTGGGAAAGGTGATTCGGGATGAAGGAGCAAGATGGATTTGGATCGAGGTCTCAGTCAATGGGATAGGCTGTTGAACTACTATGGGCCAATTTTCGACTATATAAAGGCCTTGAAACAGATATACGAATTGTTGATAAATGCCCATGGCTCTATGGTTATGGGAGGTGATTTTAATTTCATACAAAATCTAGGCCTAGATACATCCAATAAGGGTAAACAGCAATTAAAACCAAAGACCGCTAGATTATTAAGAATCATGAAAGAAGATTTCGCCCTATTAGATCCATGGTGGCTCGACCACCCAGGCTTTACTCAGTTTACATGCTACTCAGCAAGATTTAAAACAGCTTCATGATTGGACTTTTTCCTGATAAATAAACAACTTGTAAGAGGGGAATCCGTCATTTTTTCCAATTCTTTTTCAGATCATTCTTTAGTCTCCTTGGTAATATATTTACCCACTCCTAAAGAAAATAATAACAGGTGGTACTTTGATAAAGCATTGCTCTCAGATCCAATAAGGATCTCAGAAGCTCGTGAGTTTATACAATGGCTTTATAAGGAGAATATTAATACAGCATCAGGCTTTATGGTCTGGGAAGCTTTTAAGGCCTCTTTTCGGGGACGGGTGATTGCATATAGGGCTAATCTCTATAAACTTAGGCAACATAAGATCGAAGGTCTCCAAAATGATGTAGATCAAGCTAGGGGAGATCTTATGTCCAGGCCCCCAGGAGATCCTGAGGAGGAGGTTCTTCAGCAGGAATTACTAAAGGCAAAAGAGCAATTAAAAAGCTTTTTCATTCTCAAAGACATCTCTGGGAGCAAAGCATTTCAACAGAAAGTATATGAAGAAAGCCAACAGTTAGGTACATTTTTAGCCTCGTCAACAAAAACACAACAGAATAGGCAACTAATTCCACAAATAAGTGACCCCAGCACTGCGAGTCTGGTTAGTGATAAAGATAGAATTGCCGAAATTTTTGTATCGCACTTTAAGAAAATCTATGCGGAGACCCAGCTAGTTAGCTTTCAGGCCCTTGAGGATTATTTTACTGCAGTTCAGTTACCTATGATTACTAAGGATGATTGTAAGGCTCTGAATGAACCGATTACATCTATTGAACTAAGGTAAATTGTAAAAGGAATGGCTAGTGCTAAGGCAAGTGGCAATGATGGAATACCGATTGAAGTCTATAAGCTGTTTTTAGATGAACTCTCTCCTCTTTTGGTATTCCTATACAATCAGATTATGGATGGGTTGCCTTGCCTGTCTCCAACAGATTTAAGGAATCAGTTGTGATTACTATCCTGAAGAAGGATAAGGACCCTAAGGATCCGAGCTCGTATCACCCAATAAGTCTATTAAATTTAGACTACAAGCTTTTTATGAAAATTTGGGCGAATAGGATCTCAGGATGTGTGCAACAGGTGATACATGCGGACCAAACAGGGATTCTGCCCGGTAGATCGATGGCTGCGAATACCTTTTTTTTTTAAATTCAAGCTATCTACTATTTTTCATCCAGGAAGGATAGAGTGGCTATTTTAATGATGGATGCAGAAAAGGCATTCGATCTGGTGGATTGGCAGGCCCTTTTTTTTTTTTTATCTTTGGGAAGTTTGTTTTTCCACTCCGCCTGATAGGGATGTTAAGAGGAATTTATAAGGGGGCAATTGCAAAAATAATCATAAACCCGCATCAGGGAGGCGAAGTGGTGATAAGGCGGGGTACTAAGCAGGGTTGCCCCTTTTCCCCCCTTTTATTTTCTCTTTTTATTGAGCCACTGGCGATAAAGATCCGCTCTAACACATCAATTCTGGCTCCCCTATCAGGAATGGCAAAAATTAAGCTGTTTGCCGATTGTTGGACTTGGCCCTTTTTGAAGGGTCCTCCCTGAACTTTTTGCCTCCCTCCTATCCTTTTTTCTGACATGGTGTTGGTGGTTTTAGGACTCTGGGCACTTTAGCACTGCTGTCCAGTGTAAAGTGCATGTGCTCTCCATGGTAAACATGGTAAGATTGGTCTACACCTGTTTGGCGTATTTAATTTACCTGTCAGTCCCTTGTAAAGTGGTATCTCAGATACCCAGGGCCAGTAAATTAAATGCTACTGGTGGGCTTGCAGCGCTGATTGCGCCACCCACCAAAGTTGCCTTTCAAACCTGTCTCATGCCTCTGCCATTGCAGGGCCTATGCGCGCAGTGTTACTGCCGCTGTGACGTGACACCTAAAGTGTGTGCCACGTCTGTGACCCCCCTTTTACTGCATGTCAGTCACCCCTAAGGTAGGCCCCAGCTAGCGTTATGGGCAGGGTGCATTGTAGGTAAAAGGTAGGACATGTACCTTAAGTGCGTGACATGTCCTGGTAGTGATAAACAGCCATTTTGGTTTCTCACTGCTGTGAGGCTGCCCTCTCATAGGAATGCATTGGGGATTCCCTGATAAGTGTTTCAGTGGTAATTCCTGATATGAGAGGAGCAGCGCGGTCAAGTTTGGTATGTTTGGAATAGTAATAATAAATGCGGCGCAATGATGTGCGCAGATTTATTATCACTATTTTAGAAATGCCACTTTTAGAAGTTGGCATTTCTGTGTGCTATGTGTCTGCCTGCATGATGTGGATTGCATGTCTGGCTCTGGAGTGACAGGGGCTGGTGAGGTGTGTGTGGCTCCAGGGAGGGCAGGGTGAGTGAGCGCTAGGCTGAATAGGAGATCTGCATTTGGAGTAGTGGGAGGAGTAGTCCCCTGACCCTGAATAGGTCTGTGCCTGCCTAGGTGAATGCTGCCTCCGCCCCCCTGTGGTGTGTCTTATGACCGAGCCCCCACCTGACAAAGGGGAAGAGGAGCCCTGTAAACAGAGTGCTCCAATACCCCCAGAACCAGTTGAGACTGGTTCCCCCAAGCCCTGTGCCAGGGCAGACAAAGAGAAATGTGGTATAAATATTGGGGCTGTGCCCCTGTTTTTGTGCTTCCTTGTGCTTGGGGGGACTTGCTGCTGCTGGGCCCCAGGAGGAACCGCCACGAGGGACTGCCTCCCTGCTGGAGGGCCCTGTGAGGTGGCCTGCCTGGGCCCAGCCTTGTGCCCCGGAAACTTTGCCTCAGCACCTTGTGGGCGCAAGATATCTCTCCCAGGACGGGGAGAGTGCTGGGACTTTGCAGCGCTGAGCTGCGACATATTCCGAGGGAATCCCGACGTGGGGATTCCCCCGCATTGTTGGAGCAAGGCGGGAGCCCACCCCGCATTGTGAGGGAAGCGGGAGCCCACCCCGCATTTGCAAGAATTGAGGAGCGGGAGCCCACCCCGCGTTTGTGCTCCTGTTAGCGGGAGCCCACCCCGTGTTTTTGTGCCCTTAAAGGTGGGAGCCTACCCCGCACTTCTGCCAGAGGAACAGAGCCACCGAGAAGGAGCCGCCGAGATCGGCGAACCAGGAAGTCAGGCAAGCGCCACCTGACTGTGGACGGGGCCTGCCACAGTGACGGAGCCTTGCGGGCTCCAGTTCCGCGTTCCTCTCGCCTCGGAGGAGGAGACCGGAGACCCTCACATCACGGCAAAGAGAGTGAGGCCGGGATTAGCAGAACCGAAACTCCGGTGAGTGGGGCTGCGCTGGAGCCTTTCTTTTCCGTTGTGCCGCGAAGGCAGCAGGAGAAGCCCCGGTGAGTGGGGCAGGGCTGAGCGAGGGAGCAGGGATGGTGCTCCCCAGGCACGGTGGGTGCCCGTGTTGATGATTTTCTTTTGGCCGCATTGTGGAACAGCGATGAGGCACCGGACGAGCCCCAGTAAAGGGGGCTCACGAGGCACGGTGGTTCCAAGGCCAAATTCCACAGCTGCACCGCTGGAGCGCGGGCAGCTGCAACGTGGGGCAATATTGTTTTTAGAGTCCCAGTGGGGGCTCAGGAGGCACTGCAGTGCCAAAGGTGATTCCCAGCTGCACCGCGAGAGCGTGGGCAGCTGCAACGGGGGGCATATTCTTTGCTGCTGAGGAAGGGGTGAGTTGCACCACCTGCCCCAGTGCGTTACCCTCATTACTGGTGCTGGCCCGGTGGGCCTGCATCCGGCTGCAAGTGGCAGCTTAGCGCCCTGACTTTCGGGATAAAGGGCATTTGAGCCCCACAGAAGGCCAGTTGGCCAGGGGTCAGTGTTGGTAGGGCGCAAGGTCCTAATGTGATGCCTACAGAAGTTGCATAATGTGTTTATGCTTATGATGATTATGCATGATGTGTTTTATGCCTAATGTGATGCAGAGATAATGTGTTTATGTTGCTAATGCTAATGCTGAGTACAGTATTTCGCCAGTAGTTACTGGTAGTGTTTTATTTTTACTACTTGTGCTTGTGATGGTTCTGACAGTGGCCCGATTGGCCCTGTCATGTATATAATCCCCTGTAAATTACTACCTGTTGCCAGTTGGCACAGTGTACATGTGTGGTTATGATCTAATGTGTTTTGGATAATACAAAGGCTATTTTTTATATAACCTTGTGTGGAGTTTCTTTTGTAGTGGGCCTAGTGTGTTGCTGCTGTGTGTGTGTTGCGCAAACGCTTTACACATTGCCTCTGGGATAAGCCTGACTGCTCGTGCCAAGCTACCAAGGGGGAGAACAGGGGTTATCTTCAGCGTGTAACTCCCTTGCCCTGACTAGAGTGGTGGTTTCTGCCTGGCTTAGGCGCAAGCCCTAGCCAACCAGAAATCCCATTTCTAACATTGGTTGTCAGCGGTGAGGATAGGACTTGCGTTTGCGCAGTACCACAGCGACAACTGGTTGCACTACAATCTCTGCATTTACATAATCACAGGTTTGGGGATTATTTTTCCTGACTTTTATTTCTCCTGAAAGTGTCATTTTTTTATTGTGTACTCTTGCTTCAGCTCAGACGCCTAGGTCTCTTGTGTTGCACTGTGGGTTGTGTATTCTGCCAAGATGGGATTAATCTATAATGAGGATGATCTTTTGGAGTACACCCGGGAGGAGTTAGAGGAATTCTGCAGAAAGAGTGGGATACCAATAGTGGGTAACATCCTCAGAAAGCTGTTCCTTTATGAGGCACTCCTTAGGGGAGAACCCTTAGAACGCCACGGGGACCTATCTGATTATCCCTCTGCATACCTAAGTGGTGGTTTTGTAATAGGGCCTGGAGAGTCTGAAGAAGAGGAAGAAAATGACAGGGCAGGGACGCCAGTAGGTAGTGAGGACCCCATAGATAGGGAGTCCCTTGCTGGGTCTAGTGCCTGGGGCAGTGCCCCATCCCTTTCCCTGTCCCCAGAGGAGTGGGTGGATAGGAGGGAAGAAAGGGAGCATCAGCTGGCTTTGGAAAAGCTCAAGTTAGAGCATGCCAAGGAGATAGCGCAGCTGGGTGTGGAGGAGAAAAAGGCCTTGTTGGCCCAGGAGTTGAGTCTCAAGGCGTTGGGCCTTGAAGAGAAAAAGCTAGAGACCGAGAGGGTCTTAGCGCAGGAGAGGATGGTGGAGGCAGAGAGGGCCTTCGCCAGAGAAAAGCTAACTCTTGAGGATATGTCCCCTGAGTGTAGTTTTAGTGGTCTGGTTTCACCAGTGAGGGTGGGGTCAAGTGGTGGCAGCAAAAGTGAGTCCAGTGTAGGAAGTCCAACTCCCAGATCCCAGAGTGTGGTACCTAGTTCCCAGGAAGAGGGTGTCACACCTGAAGGGTATAGGTTGAGGTTCAGGGGCAGTAGGAAACTGTCTCACCAGTTTTGGGGGGAGTTGGTGGATGAGTGTTGTGATGCACTGGAAGGTTGGGTGATGGGTAGCACGGCAAATGATTTTGAAGGGCTGTTCAATGTGTTTGTCAGAGAGCTCATGTTCAGTAATTGTTTTCCGGGGTTGCGCCAACACCTGTTGGAGTGTGAGTTCTCTGATCCCAGGGAGCTCGCACGGGAGGCAGACCTCTGGGTGAGTGCCTGGGGGTCTGAAGAGGCATTTGGGAGTGATCCTAAAAGGAGTAGCTCAGGTATCTTCCAGCCCAGAGTGGTGGGAGAGGTTCAGAGTAGCCCAGCTAGGTCCCGGTGTAGTGGGAGGGGTGTAGGGGCTCACGTCCTGTCTCAGCGGAGAAGGAGTGAGTATGGGCTGTGTCCCTAGGTGCCCGAAACCCAGTCTCAGGGCCTGGAGGGTTCCCTAAGGGAACAATAGGTGGCGAGCCTACGCTGTACTAGTAGACCATTTGAGGGGGATCTCCTAGTGTCAGGAGAACCTGGAGCGTCTGTAAACAGAGCTCCAGCGGTTCTGGTGTCTGGCGGTGCCGCTCCTAAGTGGAGGGTGCAGAAGTCCAGATGGAGGGTGAGAGGGGGAGAGAGTCAACAGTGGAAGAACCAGTGGGTCAGGGGCCAGGCAGAAGGGATGAGCCTCCTAGGAGTGACCATGGTGACACCACTTCTGTCGTGGGGAGTTTTCATGCACTGTCAGATGGACAGGGGTTGGGAGATCAGCGCCAGGCAGACTGTCACGCAACACATGAGGTATGTGTTACCCTCAGGGGGAAGCTGTGTGCGCCCCGGAAGTCCTGGTGTGCCAGGCAAGTGTTCAACCGCAGGGTTTAGCCCCTGGGTTGGGAGGCCAGATTCAGGTTCTGCCTGACCTGGAGGGAAGGACATCTGTAACCAGTGTCCTGACCGGTTTGTCTTCTAGGGGTACCACTCCAGGTGGGAGGGTGTAGAACTCTGGAAGGGGGTGCAGAGAGAGGGAGTCCTCGCCTCTGACCCCGGTTCAACTGCAGGGTTTAGTCCCTGGGTTGGGAGGCCAGGTTCAGGTTCTGCCTGACCTGGAGGGAAGGACATCTGTAATCAGTGTCCCTACCGTTTTGTCTTCTGGGGGTACCACTCCAGGTGGGAGGGTGCAGAACTCAGGAAGGGGGTACAGAGGGAGCGAGTCCTTGCCTCTGACCCCGGTGCAACTCTGAGGGTTTAGACCCTAGGTTGGGAGACCAGTTGCTGGAGAGAGGTCCTGAACTGGTGGGAGAGTTGTGTTCTGAGGGTGCCTCTCCAAGGAGGAGAGTGCGGAAACCCAGAAGGAGAGGTAAGGGGAGGAGAGCCTCACCCAAGACCTCTGGTCAGACTGAGGATCAGTGGCAGTTTAGAACTGCACTGATGAGAGGAAGAGTGGAGAATGGTTACTATGTGCCAGGGGTTACTGCCCCCCCACTCTGTGAGATGGCAAGGACCAGAGACATCTGGCTGGCCTAGGGCCTGGTCCTGGCTGCGGACAGCTAGGGAGTCCCAGTGGGGTAGCTTAGTTGGTCCTGGGAGCTTTGACAGAGGGAACCACATGGGTTCAGAATGGCGTAGAACTGGAGTGTGCCCCTGCAGTTGCGGGCCCGCGTCCATATTCTATCGCCCAAAGCAGGGAAGCCCATCAAGGTGGTGATTGGTCTACCTTGCGTTTTGGCTGGAAGGGGGTTGTGTTGGACTTGGCCCTTTTTGAAGGGTCATCCCTAAACTTTTTGCCTTCCTCCTAGCCTTTTTTCTGACATGGTGTTGGTGGTTTTAGGACTCTGGGCACTTTAGCACTGCTGTCCAGTGTAAAGTGCGTGTGCTCTCTGTGGTAAACATGGTAAGATTGGTCTACACCTGTTTGGCGTATTTAATTTACCTGTCAGTCCCTTGTAAAGTGGTATCTCAGATACCCAGGGCTAGTAAATTAAATGCTACTGGTGGGCTTGCAGCGCTGATTGCGCCACCCACCAAAGTTGCCTTTCAAACCTGTCTCAGGCCTCTGCCATTGCAGGGCCTGTGCGCGCAGTGTTACTGCCGCTGTGACGTGACACCTAAAGTGTGTGCCATGTCTGTGACCCCCCTTTTGCTGCATGTCAGTCACCCCTAAGGCAGGCCCTAGCTAGCCCTATGGGCAGGGTGCATTGTAGGTAAAAGGTAGGACATGTACCTTAACTGCGTGACATGTCCTGGTAGTGACAAACAGCCATTTTGGTTTCTCAATGCTGTGAGGCTGCCCTCTCATAGAAATGCATTGGGGATTCCCTGCTTAGTGTTTCAGTGGTAATTCCTGATATGAGAGGAGCAGCGCGGTCAAGTTTGGTATGTTTGGAATAGTAATAATAAATGCTGCGCAATGATGTGCGCAGATTTATTATCACTATTTTAGAAATGCCACTTTTAGAAGTTGGCATTTCTGTGTGCTATGTGTCTGCCTGACTGATGTGGATTGCATGTCTGGCTCTGGAGTGACAGGGGCTGGTGAGGTGTGTGTGGCTCCAGGGAGGGCAGAGCGAGTCAGCGCTAGGCTGAATAGGAGATCTGCATTTGGAGTAGTGGGAGGAGTAGTCCCCTCACCCTGAATAGGTCTGTGCCTGCCTAGGTGAATGCTGGCTCCGCCCCTCTGTGGTGTGTCTGATGACCGACCCCCCACCTGACAATGGGGAAGAGGAGCCCAGTAAACAGAGTGCTCCAATACCCCCCAGAACCAGTTGAGACTGGTTCCCCCAAGCCCTGTGCCAGGGCAGACAAAGAGAAATGTGGTATAAATATTGGGGCTGTGACCCCCTGTTTTTGTGCTTCCTTGTGCTTGGGGGGACTTGCTGCTGCTGGGCCCCAGGAGGAACTGCCACGAGGGACTGCCTCCCTGCTGGAGGGCCCTGTGAGCTGGCCTGCCTGGGCCTAGCCTTGTGCCCCGGAAACTTTGCCTCAGCACCTTGTGGGCGCAAGATATCTCTCCCAGGACGGGGAGAATGTTGGGACTTTGCAGCGCTGAGCTGCGACATATTCCGAGGGAATCCCGACGTGGGGATTCCCCCGCATTGTTGGAGCAAGGTGGGAGCCCACCCCGCATTGTGAGGGAAGCGGGAGCCCACCCCACATTTGCAAGTATTGAGGAGCGGGAGCCCACCCCGCGTTTGTGCTCCTGTTAGCGGGAGCCCACCCCGTGTTTTTGTGCCCTTAAAGGAGGGAGCCTACCCCGCACTTCTGCCAGAGGAACAGAGCCGCCGAGAAGGAGCCGTCGAGATCGGCAAACCAGGAAGTCAGGCAAGCGCCGCCTGACTGTGGGCGGGGCCTGCCACAGTGACGGAGCCGGAGCCTCACAGGCTCCAGTTCCGCATTCCTCTCGCCTCGGAGGAGGAGACCGGAGCCCCTCGCATCACGGCAAAGAGAGTGAAGCCGGGATAAGCAGAACCGAAGCCCCGGTGAGTGGGGCTGCGCTGGAGCCTTTCTTTTCTGTTGTGCCGTGAAGGCAGCAGGAGAAGCCCTGGTGAGTGGGGCAGGGCTGATCAAGGGAGCAGGGATGGTGCTCCCCAGGCACGGTGGGTGCCCGTGTTGATGATTTTCTTTTGGCCGCATTGTGGAACGGCGAGGCACGGTGGTGCCAAGGCCAAATTCCACAGCTGCACCGCTGGAGCGCGGGCAGCTGCAACGTGGGGCAATATTGTTTTTAGAGTCCCAGTGGGGGCTCAGGAGGCACTGCAGTGCCAAAGGTGATTCCCAGCTGCACCGCGCGGGCAGCTGCAACGGGGGGCATATTCTTTGCTCATGAGGAAGGGGTGAGTTGCCCCTGCCCCAGTGCGTTACCCTCATTACTGGTGCTGGCCTGGTGGGCCTGAACCCGGCTGCAAGTGGCAGCTTAGCGCCCTGACTTTCAGGACAAAGGGCATTTGAGCCCCACACAAGGCCAGTTGGCCAGGGGTCAGTGTTGGTAGGGCGCAAGGCCCTAATGTGATGCTTAGACAAGTTGCATAATGTGTTTATGCTTATGATGATTATGCATGATGTGTTTTATGCCTAATGTGATGCAGACATAATGTGTTTATGTTGCTAATGCTAATGCTGAGTACAGTATTTCGCCAGTAGTTACTGGTAGTGTTTTATTTTTACTACTTGTGCTTGTGATGGTTCTGACAGTGGCCCGATTGGCCCTGCCATGTATATAATCCCCTGTAAATTACTACCTGGTGCCAGTTGGCACAGTGTACATGTGTGGTTATGATCTAATGTGTTTTGGATAATACAAAGGCTATTTTTTATATAACCTTGTGTGGAGTTTCTTTTGTAGTGTGCCTAGTGTGCTGCTGCTGTGTGTGTGTTGCGCAAATGCTTTAGACATTGCCTCTGGGATAAGCCTGACTGCTCGTGCCAAGCTACCAAGGGGGTGAGCAGGGGTTATCTTCAGCGTGCAACTCCCTTGCCCTGACTAGAGTGGTGGTTTCTGCCTGGCTTAGGCGCAAGTCCTAGCCAACCAGAAATCCCATTTCTAACACCGATGATATGATTTTATATCTGAACCCAGATAAGGCAAACATCCAGTCCGCGCTTGGGGAAATCCAGGCGTTTACAGAGCTGGGGGGTATAAGGTTAACCAGTCCAAAACGGAGCTTCTTTTATTTAACTCGCTGGAGGCTGATCTTCCTGAAGGGCTAAAATCCATGCCATTAAGACCTATTAGATATTTGGGCCTTTACGTTACAGCCGATTTTTCTCAATTGTTTCATCTAAATTATGTAAATACGCTTAATAAAATAAAAAACCTTTTAGAAAGATGGTCGCTTCTACCTCTGTCTATAGTAGGTCGAGTCTCCCTAGTAAAAATGTCTATACTTCCCTTGCTGATATTTCTGTTTCTAAATCTTCCTTTAAAAATACCAATCTCACATTTTAATGTAGTGGATAAAGTTATCCGTGAGTTTTTATGGGCAAAAAAAAACCTCAGATCAAGCTATCTATTTTACAATTAGATGTAGATCAGGGGGGCTTGCACTACCTCATTTATCTACTTATTATCAAGCTGCGTTAGTTAGTTTACTAAGTCAGCTAGCGGCCCTTCCTTGAAATTCGATACTTTTTTATCAAGTCTTTTGCTAACAGAAAGTGCAATTAAGCTACCAGCATTTTTGCGCACTACGAAATTTCCTAAAATGACAAGATATAAGGTTGTGAATATAATTGTAAATCGTATGCAGCAGTTCTATAAAACTTAAAATGTTCCAACATGCCACGCATATACCTCTCTCCAAGACTGTGCGCTATGGGGTCTTCAGCTTTCACAAAAGGGACTGCAGTCCTATAACAATCTAGGCTTTCGTAAGCTAGGTGATTTCTATAACGGTACCAAGCTGATAGTGTGGGAATCATTTGTATTGCAATTCGAACCCCAAAGTTGTGATATTTGGTTAAGCTTTAGGCAGATAACATGTTTTCTTGCAAATAAGTACAAAATAATTAATGAGAGGGAAAGTATAATCCTAAAAGCAGCCTTTGAGTTGAATCTAAGTGGTGTTGGGAATTGGTATCGGTTACTGCGCCAGAGTACGCATAAGAGTCTCGTTGAGGCAATGCTTCCTAAAATTGCTCAGGAAACTAATTGTTGGTTTAATATTGTGGAATGCCAACCAGTGTGCAAGTTTGGGAATAAAGCCCTGAGGTTGTCCAACTTCAAAAGAATGTCCTTTCTTTCAAGGTGGTTGGTGTAATATACTCCCCTCAGACTACATAAGTGGTTTCCATCAATCCTGAATGAATGTTTTAGATACAATTTGGCGGGGGCAGGTGACTGGATACATATATTTTTTACATGTCCTAGACTGCAACACTTCTGGGAGGAGGTGTTTAGGTTTATTAGTGATTGTATGTCTAAGGTTATCCCACCCTCAACGTCGCTGGACTTATTTGGCTTTTCTCACTCAGATAGTCAGCTACCAAAACATAGGCAATATTTTGTTTTTATAGCTATAGCGGTAGCCAGATCCTTGGTGTTGCAAAACTGGAGATCACCGAGGGTGCCCACAATGGGACAGTGGCTTCCTAAGTTGGACCGGACCTACCAATTTAAAGAGGCTTACGCAAAAAGGGTAGGGCGCTTCGCAGATTCAGGGCGACTTGGGAGGGCTATGTTCTGATCACACATGCAATCGAAAATGTGTGAAGCAGGCTATCCTTTGTGTAATGAAAAAGGAGGGGTTTTAATCCACAAAGTGTCTGTTTTAACTGTTAAATCGATGCCAGTCTGCAGCAATATTTTTTGTACTTTTTTATCTGTATTTAAGGTAATCCATGTCTTGTTATATAGAATGCTGGTTATATATTATGTAAAATAGAATACGAATTTATGCTATTTATTGTCTAATGAAATGTGAGATTGGGTATTATGAAAGGTTGTCTTTTTTATGTACCATGATTATTATGTCTGCTATTCATGCTCAATAAAAAAAGAAAAAAAAATGCTCGACTACGCATTTGGCTTTGACAATACTTGCAATGCAATTCAATAAGCATTTTCAAAGCAAAAAACTCTACTGGGGACAGGCTGCCATGGCCAGCAGTTGGACTATAATTTACATGGTGGGCACAGAGATAGCATGGGGGAGCAGAATAGGTCGATGTTAGAAATGGGGTTTCTGGGTGGCTATGGTATGCACCTAAGACAGGCAGAACCCACCACTTTAGTCAGGGTAAGGGATTTACACACCAAAGATAACCCCTGCTCCCCCCCTTGGCAGCTTGGCACTAGCAGTCAGGCTTATCCCAGAGGCAATGTGTAAAGTGTTTGTGCAACACACACACACCAGTTACACAATAAATACACCACAAAGGAGACTCCACAAAGTATTATATAAAAATACGTTTCTGTATTGCATATAAACATAGAACAAACCACATAAACCAATAATCACTTTGCCAACTAAGCAATTGTCATAATATCACAGTTAGTGCAATAGGATAAAGACTTATATGTTGCACATATCATAAAAACACCCTCACTGCACACACAAATGCAAATCCTGACAAAATACTCATTATCCTGACAATGCTATGTAAAAATGACACACATGATAACATCAGAGAATGATAGGCAGCAGTTTGGTTATAACGCAAAATCATATGAATCACCATATCACCATAAAAGCAGCCATCACATAGATACAGTGCTTCTGCGCTTCTCTTACAATTTAAGCAGTAACTTTGATTCCTAACGTGAGTACAGGCACACCTGCACCGCTATTAGGGGAACTATGGTACTGGCCACATCGTGGGCCCCGTAGCACCTACGCTACTTTTAGGGACAATATGGTAATTTCAGTGATTCTATAAATGAAGCCGGGATCTCCTTTGAGGACTCTCCTGAAAATGGAATCGTGAATGCACCCAAAGGTAGGCCGCAAGGAGAAGGGGGGCAGCTCACACACCACCTATGTTGGCGGGGAGACCTCGCTAGGTCTTCCGCATGGGTAATCACCAAAGGCAGCTGCCCGCGAATGCGCAGCGCATCCACCAAACTCAGCCCCTCCTGGTAGGGAATGCCAACTGTAGGAATGCTTGGACGAGTCTGGGGTCCTTCCAGCGGCCCTGACCCGCTACTTGTTCTGGCCACCGGAGGCCAGACCAGCTTGACCACAACTCCTCCCACTAGGCAGCACCGCTTGCTAAGTAGCGCGAGATGGCCTCCTTGACTCCTGCAGACACCGGCTTGCCCACTCTGCTTTGTCGGTAAGGGCCCATTAAGGGGGAGGAAGAGTTGTGTGTAGGTGTGTTGGCGGACCTTCTGATGGTAGCCTTCCCTGACTGAGAACACAAGGTGCCCCACTCGCTGCAGGGCAGATTCTCTGCATGCTCGATACAGAGCAATCTCTCATGAAGTTCCCTTCGTCCTGCAGGGCCATGGCCTCACTGACCACCAATGCTCCAGCACATGCTTGTTCAGCCAAGTTGAAGCGCTAAGCAAGCGCTTTCAGGGACAAGAACCAAAATAGTAAAGCACTCACCATGCGCAAGTTTGGTTAATACCACAGGGCAGGCCACCACGCCTTGAGAGATCACTGGGGGCACACAAGCCGGAATGTAGGCAGCAGGCTAGTGCACAGGGTCCTTGTAGAGTGGCAGGCAGTCTTTCTGGCAGCCCAGAAGGCCACAGGTCAGCACAAAAAACAAGGGGGTCCAATGGTGGTTCCTCCTAGCAGCATAACAGTTCCTTGTGGCCAGGTGCAGTCTGTAGAGCCAACAGTGTCTGGTTACAAGTCCCACGCAGTGTCTAAAACACATGGGGCCAGAGCCCCTGTACTTATACTCAAAATGTCTTTGATGTGGAGGTGACTTCTAATGAACTTAGAAGTGCACACCACCCCCATTCAATCCCAGCTCTGGTTCCAGACATCAGTAAGGGATAAACGGGCCCTTTGTGTAAGGGCAGGACCAGCCTTTACAAATGTAAGTGTGCCCCACCTACATCTCTCCCAGCCCAGGAAGACCATAGACGAATGCAGATGTAACCCTGTTACACCCAACCCTTCCTGTGTGATTGCTGTTGGGAAAGTATGCACAAGCCCAGCTGTCACTCTACCCTAGACATGGATTGGAATCAGGCTGCAAAGCACAAATAGTCATAAGCACATAGAAATGCCCACTTTCTAAAAGTGGCATCTCTAAAATAGTAATGGAAAATTCACCTTCACCAATAAGCAGGATTTATAACCACTATTCCAAACACACCAAACATGGCAATGCTACTCCTTTCAGATCAGAAATTACAACTATAAAACATATCAGGGAATTCCCAATGCAAACCTATGAGAGGAGCAGGTCTCACAGCAGTGAAAAACCAAATAGGCTGTTTGTCACTACCAGGACATGCCAAACAATCAAGACACATGTCCTACCTTTTATCTACACAGCACCCTGCCCATATGGCTACCTAGGGCCTCCCTTAGAGGTGACCTATATGTAGTAAAAGGGGAGTTTCAGGCTTAGCAAGTAACTTTAAATGCCAAATCACTGTGGCAGTAAACTTCACACGCAGGCCCTGCAGTGGCAGGCCTGAGGCAGATTTGAAAGGTTACTTGAGGGTGGCGCAAGCAGCACTGCAGGCCCACTAGTAGCTTTTAATATACAGGCCCTGGGTATACAGGATACCACTGTACAAGAGACTTACAGGTAAATTAAATAATGCCAAACAGGTGTAGACCAATCATACCATGTTTAAAGGAGAGAGCACATGCTCTTTAGCACTGAATAACAGTGGTAAAGTGCCAGCAGTCCTAAAGCCAACAAAAATAGTTCAGACAAAATACACGAGGAAGTCAAAACGTTTGGGGATAACCCTGCAAAAAGGGCCAAGTCCAATGGAGATGTTATCAAGGGGACTGCTTACAGCCATCATATTACAAAAACCAAGGCGAAAAATAATGACAAAGCAATATAACCTTACACAAAATGCCATGGCTTAATGACAACCCACCCAACTTATGGCATGTTTTAAAAATGGCAACAGCCAGAGACTGTGAAGTGGGTTGATCAAAAGCCCAATCTTTCTGTCCTGTATGGGTGTCATGTATGTATATAGTAGGGTTGAGACTGGGTTCCACAGAAAAGTGATTCCAGAATCGTAACTTTTTTAAAGAAAGAAGCAAATGACTAACAGGCCTATTTCACATTTGATGGGTGGCCTGCCAAGCCACTGGTGCAGCCATTCCTCTGCCTGCCCAGTATAGGAACACATGCTCAGTTTAGAGAAAAATATGTGTGCAAATAGTGCTGCCATCGATGTGGCAGCAGCACTTTTGGCAAAAATGCATGCCCGGTGTGTTGCCATGTCATAGCATCTCACTCGGTATGTTTCATTCTGCATAACGAACCCCAAAGCATAGGCTTCCTACCCGAGTCCTCCATGCCTTCCTCTGTTGTGAAGCAAACAGCGTTGTGGTTGAAAGGAGGCTCGGGTGGCTCCACCGCCATGGCGGAGGAGCGTCGCCCCACTGCCTGCCTGTAAAGGCAAATGAAAAATAAAAAGCAGATCATTTTATTTTTTGCCCTGTAGCTGAGTCTGGGGGGGGTGGGGGGGCGGGACAACAGCACTGCAGCAGGGGAAGGAGGAGTGGTGGGCACTGCTGTCAGTGCACATGATGGTTTGACCGGCCGTTTTAGGATGCCAAACCGTCATGCGCACTGACATCTCTCAAACCCAGCTGTGTTGCTCAGTGGAGAGACTAGTAGGCACAGGCTCCTAGCTCCCAATGGAGTGCAAAACAAGCCAGCTCTGCCCAATCCCGACACTGCTGTCATGGATATGAGAGCAGTGTCTGGATTGGCCGCAGGGGAGGCTGGGAGCTTCAGCATGTGCCCAGAGGAGCAGAAGACCGGCGAGCAGAGTGGCGAGAACAACCGGCAGGTATGTTTTTTTTATTGTTTTGTTTGTTACAGACCGCACCCCCCTGTGCTGCCACCCCTTTTTCCCGTGCTGCCTCACCACATTTCCCTGGCACCAGCCGCTACTGGAGCCAGCTGATACTCACCATTGGAAACCTGGCCTTTCCCCCAAGAGAGACATGGGATTGATGGGGGCAAATATGCCGATTTGGGGTGGTAAACTCATTCCACCAAACTCTAAATAAATTCCATGTTCTCACATCACGACACTCACTTACATTTAAGTGTTACCAACAACAACTTATGAAGGAAGGTTACATAGGACTTAACGTTCACCTAATAGATCTTAAATATTAGAGGGGTAGCAGTCTTACCAACAAGGGCTGGAGTTCTTATTTGTCAATTTCCAATATGAACTGATGTTGGAAAAAAAATATTTTGATTGTTAGATTTAGAAGTTATATTTGAAGTTATTTCTATAAGTAGGGCTGAATATGGTTGCGTCCTCTTCCTGTGACATCACTTTCTTGTGATGTGCCCTCCTGCATGTTGTCTAGTCAAGCCACTTGATGTTACTTAAGCACATCCTATGATTTTTGTGAATGAATGCCAATGTAAGTATTCATGACATTCAATTCCAGTATTTTTTAGCTTGTATAAAAGTTTAAACGTCTATTAGCTTACTGTAAAAGAGGACAGGGATTGAAACTGCGTCCTCACGGTCCATCTAAATGCAAACCCATGCACTCCAGATAAAGACTAGTGCTACTTTAAGGCCACTTAAAACTGTTGTTTATGGGGTACCATAATTAGACACATGAACATGCCAGAATACACCAAATGGCATCAGAAAGGTATGGAAAAGCAAGCAACTCTATAAAGAAGTAAAATGTAATTTTGTCTCCGGATTCTCTTCCTGCTGAAACACAACACAAACCTTCGGCCATCTTAGTGTTATTTAAAAAACACACTCTTGCCCCAAGCATGCCCTTCCAAACTGAGTTGATGGCATGTATGTCAGGTCGACATAAACACAATTTGCTAACTTGCACTTTTCGAAATTAAATCCTCTTTTTCAAGTTAGATAGAAGGTTGTTCGGCCTACAGCGCTGTCTCTTGGTGATTGATATAGGTTTTTGTATGGTTTTGGAATTGCCTTGTTTGAAAAGTTTCATTTCTGCTTCCCCTGGCACTTGGCTGAGAACTCGATGACCCTGGAACATTGCAGAGTGTCTGAGCGCAGGTTGCTTGGAAATGTCAGCGCACAAAAGTAGAGTTAGACAAACGCGTTCTCCCTCCAGTGACCGAGAATAGTTTTCCATTTCATACGAATGTAAACGTCTGGAAAACGAATACGGAGGGGGGTACGAGGAGATCAGTTTCTCAATGCAAAATCGCTACTCTTTTATGTTTGAAAATGAGAAAGTGACGAGGGAATTCATTTCACCATGGAACGCGCCAAATATGGCAAACGGATATCCTTGCGGGTCTTTTTTCCTAGTCAATGTAACATTTCTGCTTACGGATCAAAGCAAATGTACCTTACTGTTGAGATACAGAAGTCTTATTTACCTCATATTTCTTGATTGTACTGACGTGCAGCTCCCGATTCACAAAAAGTCAATGCTACGAATGCTGTCACAAAATGCAGCTCACAAACCTTTGGGTGGAAATCTATACCTCCATCTCCCCTATCTTATGTGCACCGGGTGATGGAGATCTATGCACCAATGTTGCAAAGTCATCCCGTGCCCTGGGCACCCCAAGATTTGTTTGCTGACTGGTACTGTTGGTAACTGACTCTGACAGACCCTGGCCTCTGCTTAACCAGTCCCAGGGCCAGTGCTATGCTAAAAAAAACTTAGAATACAGTGAAAACACCTACATACACTAGTGTACACTATGGGTTAGGGTACCCCTATGATTGACATGACCTCCCCTATAAGGCCCTAATACATAATATATATATATATATTTCTTTATTCGGATGCAAAGCAACCATAAAGATACAGTTCATCATATAATAAATAAGCAAACAGTTCATGCAGATACAGTAAAAATGTTAAAACAGTACGAATGGATAAAAACCAGCAGCACAAACTCAATCAATTCTGGATACTCTAGATTTATAAGCGGCCCGCAAGAAACTTAACACAGCACAGAGTGTGAGAGGGTTGGGTAACAACTGCAAATGCAAGAGGGCCACTTTAGCATGCCTAAACTTCAAGCTTCTTAACAAGGGCCGGAGGAAACGTTTTCTGGGGAATGAAAAATATTTACACAATAGTATAAAATGTAACGTGTCCTGTGGAGATCGAAGATCACAGCACAGGGACCTCATTGATCTGGTGAGGGAAAGAAACCCGCCGGGGATGCTAAAAGATGATGGAGCTGGTTAAATCTAAAACGCGTGATTAAAAATCTATCGTGGGCACTAGTTAAAGCCAGAAAGTATGGTTCAATGCCCGGGTCCGATTTTAACATTGCCTATGCCCTAACTGAGTGTTTACGGAGTTCAAGATTTTCACGGTTCACAGTCAAAAATTTGTGAAATAGGTCTTTTATAGTTTTAACATCCACCTTACTTAAAAAGTCATGTGTATAAAAATATCTGACCTGCCTATAGCCTGAAAAGACTCCTTTACGTAATGTATCCAGGGTATTTTGTTACCATGCTCCAATTTCAGACAATCCGATACAATCATGCGATTTAAATTCTTATGATCGGAAGTCCAAATCTTTATCCAACACACTAAGGGATTAATTGCCACCTGGTCCGCCAGGAAACCAACCCCTAACTCTTCATGTACGGACCAAACTGGCGTACCTTGGGGGACTTGTAGGATCCGGCGCAGAAATTTATTTTCCGCCAGCTGTAACCTGTGTGGGGGCACATACCCCCAGATTTCACTACCGTATACTACTCTTGAGATACCTTTGGACTTGTACAGTTTTAAAATTACCTCCGGGGCCCATGAACCCAATCTACTCGCAAAACTAGTGATGGCACCCAGGGATTTATTCAGCTCGTTCAGCTTCCCTTCTAAGAGGGCTTCCCACTGTAACTTGTCATCAAATAGCACATCCAAATAGGGAAAGGCCGGGACCTTTCCAAGGATATGATTTCCGGCTTTAAAGCTTTTTGACCGGAGCCCCCGTGGGCCCACCACTAGTACATAAGACTTGGTGTATTTCACCGACAGGTCCAGCCTGTCCATGAATGCCACAAAGCCGTCTATTAAGACCTGCAGGCCCGGCCCGTGCATCGTCCGCATAGAGTAGGCATGGCAAAACTCTCCTACCTACTCTGGGGGAGTCTGACTGGAGGGCCAGGAGTGCCGCCTCGAGGCCGTTAATATAAACCGAAAATAAAAATGGAGCTAAAATGCACCCCTGGCGCACCCCCCGTGTACAATTAAAATAATTGGTAAGATCTCCCTCGTGTGAGACTCTCACTGCCGCCAATGTATGGGCATGGAGTGATATCAGTAGATGTACAATACGTTGATCCACTCCTAATGAGATTAAAATGTCCCACAGCTTAGACCGGTTTACCCGGTCAAATGCGGACGTAAGGTCCATGAAGGCCGGATACATAGCGCCCGATTGGGCCACAGTATATTAAGAAATCAGAAGATACAGATTGAGGCATTGATCCGATGTTGACAAGCCTTCACGAAAACATATTGGACTTCCGATAAGATATGGTTATCTGTAGCCCAGAGAGACAATCTAGATAGAAGTACCCGGCCCAGGACTTAACTACAGCATCGATGAGAGAGATTGGGCGGTAAGATTGCGGCTTGTCCTTGTCTCCTTTTTTAAAAATTGGCACGATTGTGGCGGTGGACCAGGAGGGCAATGTCCCCTTCAAGGCTGCCGCATTTAGGACTTGGGTTAATGGAGGAGCCCAGACCTCAGGGTTGTCACGAAAAAGATCCGGGGGAATACCATCAGGTCCTGGGGCCTTATTTGACGCCAAAGCTCGATGCTTAAGCTTACCTCCTCCAAGGAAAATCTAATTGGAGGAACCGCCACGCAAAGGGGAATGTCTAAACTACGCTCGCCAATGCAGTCTTCACTATAGACTTTTTCAAAATGGGACACCCATTGGTCTGAAGAAATGTGATGGCATATTGTCGGGTTTGTTGGTTCTGTGAAACAGGGACTATTAATAATTTTCCAAAATAGGGAAGAATCCCTCAGTTCGCCCGCTTTAGCTAGGTCCTCCCATGCCTGCTTTTGGAGATGACGCCTGCGCTCTTTTATCGATTCTTTGTAAAGGCGCCGACACAGGGACGCTCTAGCTTTCACCCGTGGCACCTGTTTCAAGGCTGCTTTAAGCCTCCTTAAGGCCTGCGAGCACTTATGATCAAACCATGACGGGGCAGCCTGAACCCGCCCCCCAGCCTGTACAGTTAAAAGACCAGAAACTCTCTGGGCAATGGAGGAGAATGAGCTTAAAATCTCCTCACTCGGGGTGCTAAGATTCAGACAAGCACCTATCTCATTCTGGCATGAAGAATAAAGGCTATGATTAGAAGCCTTAACGTCTATGCTCGCCCATCTAAGGCGCCTGCCCTGGTCGGTGGGAATTAAGGATACCTGCGGCTTACAGGGACCTAAGGTGGGCTGGCCCAACCCCTTCAGTACCAGTGTCAATGGGCTGTGGTCGCTAAAAGCACTATCCTCTATGTTAAATGATCCGGGGGCCACCCCCAAAGATGCTGTCACAAATATAAAATCTATAATGGTTGCAGCCCCCCTTCCTTTATATGACGGTGGCGATTGGGAAATAGGCCCGGGGCACCAGAGGTCTAGGGTATTCACCAGATTGTGAGTAAGTAACAAGTTATTTAAAACCTTCCCTTCCAGTGTGTGTTCCATGTGTAGATCCTCCGTAAGTGGGCATGGCTGAGCAATCAGCTGATTTTTGACAAGAGATGGACACAAATGACAATTGAAGTCACCCGCTAAAATAAAGTTCATATGCCCACAACCATCCTCCTTTAAGTCATCCATAGCACAGTTTAAAGTGTTAAGGTTGGAGGGTCCCCCCTCACCCCTCTTAGCATCATAAAATTAATAATCACAAAATTGAGTGCTCTCCCCATATGCAATTCTATGCCCTGGAATACCTGAGAATTTCATTTCAAAATCTTTAAATCTTTACAAAATTCTAGGGCCACAAATATAATAAGACCTCCGCTGGCTCGTCCCATTGTTGAGTTTGACGCTGGACAAAAGATGGTCTTATACCCCTCCAAAAAAAAAAAGGTGTTCTTGGTCTCCCAAGTCTCCTGTAAACATATAAGGCCCTAATACATAATAGGGCAGGGGTGATTAAAACTACCTTTAAGTCCCTTGTATATAATAGGGCATGGAAGTTTAGAGGGCAGCAGCCCTTTTTGCACTTGCATGTGTGCACTGCTGAGGCCTGAGGTCAGTTTAAAAGCAGCCCTGTGTTGCAGCACTGCTTTTACCATGTAAATTGTGCCCAAAATTGACTTTGGTGTTTGGGGCACAGAAAACTAATATACTACAATATTTTGGCATATTAGGTACCCCCAGGGTCTCTCTTAGGTGTCCCAGTGGTGGGGGTTCAGGTACTTATAAAGAGGACACTTATAAAATATGTTTTATATGCCTTGGGTTTAGTGAAATTATACATTTCAGTCCTCACATTGTAGTAAAGTGCTTCCCAAAATTGACTTTTGTGCTAGGAGCACTGTGGAGTGAGGATCTGCAATATTTTTACAAATTCAGAACCCCTAAAGTCTCCCCTAGGTTTTCCAGGGGTGGGGGGTCCTGTAGATATAGGCAGGGTCCTTATAAAAGATGTTTTATAAGCCCTGTTGTTGGAGAAATTTCCCAGTCCATTTTCTACAGTAAAATATAATTCAAGGACTTACTAGAATGATATTGATAATTTCAACAATATGCTGTTGTTGAATTTTTCCTACAATGTACAGACAAGAAGTTATAAGACTTTCTTATCTGTAAGTCAAAATTCAGCCTTCCAGTGATCTGTCCTGATTCGTCAGAGTTAAGTGGATTAGCCAGGCTACTTTGGGGTGAAAGAGCCATTCTGGGAGGAGAAGGTTCTGCTACATAGGAATGTCAGAGCAAGGGGGAGGGGTCCTAAACAATGATCTTCATTAGGAGGAGACAGGCAGAAGAAACAAGTTTCATTTACACCCCTACTCTTTGAACCCAGCCAGATGGCAGGCTTAAGGAAGGAATGTGTAGATGCCAGGGGGAGGGAGAATATGGAGATGAGCCATCCTGGAGGTTGGTTTAGCCAGCTCTTGCCTCTCTGCTGATACTTCAGCCATAATGAATTTTGGAGAAAGAGTGCTTTCTGGGAAACCATTGTGCCACACTTTGGAGGAAATGGTCATGTTCTGGGGTGTTGCCCTGCACCTCATTGGACAGGAGTGTCCTACTGTGTGACTCCAGAGAACAATGAATACATATCTGAGAGGGGCAGTGCCTCTCAGATCTGCTGTTTGAAACAAGAGGAAGTAGAAGGGTCCATGCTGAGAAGTTTGATTTGCACCAACCAGGCCTTGCCTCTGACAGATGCACCTGCTGCACAATCAGGAACTACAGCCCTGTGAACCTAACTTGCTTCAAAAGAGTGGACTCCCTGCAAGCTACAGGTTAACAGAGCTCACCTGGACCATCACCAGCAAGACTCTCAGGCCTGCAGAACTACCAGTGGATCTGTAAGGGTTTTGTCCAAGTGGATTGTGGAAATTGAAGTCCCAAACTTTCAAGGACCATCTTGGAGCTTCCAGACCCTTAGAGTCATATACCCACTTACTCATACAGCTACTACCACATGTACTTACTCACACATACAGCTACTCAAGCACCCACTCACTCACACTGTGTGTGTGTGCCTATGCTTTTGTAAATACATATGTGAGTTGCAGTATTGGTGAGAGACTGATGTATAGCAGAACATATGTGTTTGTAAGTGTGCATGTAACTCACTGAAAACTCAAACTATATGTCTTACCTTTTAAGCACATAGTACCATGTGCTATGCCTACCCACAGCCTACCTTAAGGGTGACATATGTAGTAGAAGAGTAGCTTAAGGCCTGACAAAGGGTTTTAAATGCCAAGTTCACATGGCAGTAAAATTGCACACATAGGCTCTGCAATAGCATGGCCGAGACATGTGCAAATGGCTACTTTTCTGGATGGGTGCCTTTTTTGTGTCAGTACTTTAGTACACATCTGAGTGGGTGTATCAGTCCCTGAATGGGTGTGTCAGTGCTTGTGTAAGTAAGTATATCCTATAAGAGTGGTCTCTCAGTGATTCTATGGGTATGTAAATCTGTATGCATGTGGCTGTATGAATAGCTTTGTGGCTGTGTAAGTTAGTGTTAGGATATGTAACTGTGTGTGCAACTAGCTCTGGTACTGCTGCATACATAAGTGCTGTGTGTGAGCGAATGTCTAAGCCCCTCGGACTCTGTCTGACTGGATGTGGGGTATCTTAGCTTTTGTAAATCCATATGGGAGTGTAATTTGGGTGAGAGACTGGATGTATAACTGAGCGTATGTGTCTGTAAGTGTGCATGTAACTCACTGAAATTTCAAAGTATATGTCTTACCTTTTAAGCACATTGCACCCTGCGCTATGCCTACCTACAGCCTACCTTAAGGGTGACTTATATGTACTAGAACAGTAGTTTAAGGCCTGACAAAGAGTTGTAAATGCCAAGTTGACATGGCAGTAAAAGTACATACACAAAGTCTGCAGTAGCAGGCCTGAGACACATTTAAAGGGCTACTTATCTTAATGGGTGACTTGTCAGTACTTGAGTACATATTTTGAGTGAGTCAATCAATCAATCAATCAATCAATCAATCAGGGGTTTGTTAAAGCGCGACTACTCACCCGTAAGGGTCTCAAGGCGCTAGGGGTGGGGGGGGGGGTGCAGGTTCCATTCCATCAAGGAGGGGGTCTGTCGAAGAGCCAGGTTTAGAGGTTTCTTGCGAAGATGGGGAGCGATGTTGTCTGTCTGAGGTGGAGCGGAAGGGCGTTCCATGCTTTGGCCGTGAGGAAGGAGAAGGAGCGGCCTCCCGATCTGGTCTTTCTGGTGCGGGGGACCACGGCGTAGGAGAGCTGGGCTGATCGTAGGGTCCTTTGGGGTGCGTGGAATTTGAGTCGGCTGTTCAGGTATGCTGGTCCGGTGCCGTGGAGGGCCTTGTGTGCGTGGGTGAGCATCTTGAAGGTGATTCTCGCCTCGACGGGGAGCCAGTGGAGTGTGCGCAGGTGCTGGGAGATGTGGCAGTGTTTTGGCGGGTTCAGGACCAGTCTTGCGGCGGCGTTCTGGATGTTCTGTAGCTTGCGGGTGAGGTTTTTGTTTATTCCGGTGTAGAGTGCGTTGCCGTAGTCGAGTCTGCTGGTGACCAGGGCGTGAGTGACGGTCTTTCGGTGTTCGAGGGGATCCATTTGAAGGTCTTACGAAGGAGGCGGAGGGTGTGGAAGCAGGAAGACGAGACAGAGTTGATCTGGCGGTCCATTTTGAGCTCGGAGTCCAGGATGATTCCCAGGTTGTGTGCGTGGTCTGTGGGGGTTGGCGGGTTTCCGAGGGCGGGGGCCACCAGGTGTCGCTCCAGGCATCGGGGTTTGGGCCCATGATGAGTACTTCTGTTTTGTTGGTGTTTAGTTGTAGGCAGCTGTTTTTCATCCATTTGGCGATGGCTTCCATGCCTTCTCGAAAGTTGCGTCTGGCGGTGTTGGGCTCGTTGGATAGGGAGAGGATGAGCTGGGTGTCGTCTGCGTATGACACGATGTTGAGTCCGTAGGTTCTGACGATGGGGGCAAGTGGAGCCATGTAGACGTTGAAGAGCGTCGGGCTGAGGAAGGAGCCCTGGGGGACTCCGCAGGTGGTAGGTGTGGGGTCCGAGAGGAAAGGGAGGAGTCTGACCCGCTGCGTCCTGCTGGAGAGGAAGGAGCGGATCCAGTCGAGGGCCTTGTCCTGGATTCCTGCGTCGTAGAGTCTGCGTATTAGGGTGCGGTGGGAGACTGTGTCGAACGCCGCTGATAGGTCGAGGAGGATGAGGGCTATTTTTTCTCCTTTGTCCAGTAGGGTGTGGATGTCGTCTGTTGCGGCGAGGAGGGCGGTTTCCGTACTGTGGTTTTTTCTGAAGCCGGATTGGGAGGAGTCGAGGATGTTGTGTTCTTCAATGAATGTGGCGAGTTGGCTGTTGATGGCTTTCTCGATGACTTTCGCTGGGAACGGGAGCAGGGAGATGGGTCTGTAGTTTTTGAGGTCGGTGGGGTCCGCTGAGGGTTTCTTTAGGAGGGGGTTGACCTCGGCGTGTTTCCAGTCGTCAGGGAACGAGGCGGTCGCCAGGGAGTGGTTGATGGTGTGGCGGAGCATGGGTGCGATGGTGTTGGTGGCTCTGTTGAAGATGTGGTGGGGGCAGGGGTCCGTGGGGGCCCCTGAGTGGATTGACTTCATTGTCTTCAGTGTGACTTCAGTGGTGAGGGCTGTCCAGTCGTCAATCGCTGGTTTCTGGGTGTCGGGGGTGGTTGGTGAGGGTTCAGTGTGTTGGTTGTCTTCGTCGAAGTTGTCGTAGATGCTCTTGATTTTGTGGTGGAAAAAGGTGCTGAGATTGTCGCAGAGGTCTTGTGAGGGAGGGATGTCGGTAGACTCGCTGGTGGGTTGGGCGAACTCCTTGATGATGCTGAAGAGTTCCTTGCTGTTGTGCGCGTGGGTGGAGATTCTGTCTTCAATTGCTTTTTTCCTCGTTTCTCTGATGAGTTGATGGTGGGCGTTGGTGGCGGCTCTGAAGTTGTTGTGGGCTTCTGTGGATTTGGTGTTCCTCCAGGCCTTTTCGAGGCGGCGGCATGTGCGTCTGGACTCTCGAAGTTCGGTGGTAAACCATCTGGCTTTCTTGGCGCGGGTATTGTTGTTTTTCTTGAAGGGGGCTATGGTGTTGGTGCTGTCCGAGATCCATCTATGCAGGGTTCGGGCTGCGGTGTTGGGGTCGTCGTTTTCCGCGATGGTTGGGGTGGAGTTGTTGAGTGAGGAGGTGAGCTGGTCGTCGGTGATTTTGGTCCAGTTTCTTTGTGGAAGCGGGTGCTGGTGTCTGTGGATGGTGGGTGTTCTGAAGGTGAAGTGGACGCAACGATGGTCAGTCCATGGGAGTTCGGTGGTGTGGCTGAAGGTGATGGAGTTTCCTGTAGTGAAGAGGGGGTCGAGGGTGTGTCCTGCTGAGTGCGTGGGCTCGGTCATGATCTGGCGGAGTCCAATGTTGTGGAGGTTGTCCAGGAGGGATGTGGTGTTGGGGTCCAGTTGGTTATTGAGGTGGAAGTTGAGGTCTCCCAGCAGGGTGTAGTTGGTGGATGCAATGGCCTGCGGGGAGATAATGTCCGTGATGGAGTTGGCGTAGGGTCCGTGGGGTCCAGGGGGTCATTAGATGAGGGTTCCTCGGAGGGTGGCGGTGGGGCTGGCCAGTATCTTGAAGTGAAGGTGTTCCATCAGTTCTGTGGGCTCGTCGGGGAGTGTGCTCAGGCGGAGGCTGGATTTGTGGACGATGGCGATTCCTCCTCCTGGGCGGGTGGGGCGGTCCTTCCTGGAGATCTTGTATCCTTGGGGGATGGCGATGGCGATGTCCGGTCCCGAGGTGGTGTTGATCCAGGTTTCGGTGAAGAACGCTACGTCCGGGGTGGTGCTGTCGAGGAGGTCCCAGATTTCTGTGGCGTGTTTGTGGAGGGATCGGACGTTGAGGAGGATGCATTGCAGGGTCTTCGGTTCGGTTGTGTTCTTGTGGGCGGTTTGTGCTGGATCCGTGTTCTTGGCGGTGCTGCAGGTGTGCCGGCAGCGGTGACAGCTGAAGGGTCCGTGGGTGTCGGCTGGTGATGCTAGCTTGCAGTTGTTGTTGCGGCCTGGGTTGAGTGCGTGGAGTGCTGCTGGGTCGTAGCGTTGGTGGGGCGGAGGTTCAGGGTTCCTGGCGCTGGTCGCGGACGGGTCGCAGACGGGCGCAGACGGGCTTGCCTTTGACGCGCCTTCGGTGCACCAGCGGCGCGCCCGCTGCCCGCGGCCGCTGCGCGTCCTAGCAGTGGCCGCCATTAAGTAGGGGTCAGGGAGTGTATAAGTCCCTGTGTGGGTGTGTGAGTGTTTATGTAAGTAAGTATATCAGTATAAGAGTGGCTCCCTTATTAACTCTATGGGTGTGTAAATCTGTATGTAAGTGGCTATAGGGAGAGGTTACTGGCTAAGTTAGTTAGATTTAGGATATGTAACTGTGTATGCAACTAGCTCTGGTACTGCTGTATACATAAGTGCTGTGTGAGTGAATGCCTAAGTCCCTCTGTCACTGTCTGACTGGGTGTGTGAGTGCCTCCATGCTTTTGTAATTATATATGTGAGTTGCAGTATGGGTGAGGGTGGATGCATAACTGAGCATATGTGTCTGTAAGTGTTCATGTAACTCACTGAAACTTCAAACTATATGTATTACATTTTAAGCACATAGCACCTTGTCCTATGGCTCACCTACTGCCTACCTTATGAGTGACTTATATGTAGTAAAAGAGGAGTTTAAGGCCTGACATAGGGTTTTAAATGCCGAGTCGCCATGGTAGTAAAAGTACATACACAAAGTCTGCAGTAGCAGGCCTGAGACACATTTAAAAGGCTACTTGTCTTAATGGGTGATTTGGTTGTGTCAGTACTTGATACATATATAAGTGAGTGTATTTGTCCCTGTAAGAGTGTGTGATTGTTTGTGTAAGTAACTATATCAGTAGAAGAGTGACTCACTTAATACATTTATGGATATGTAAATCTATATGCCACTGGTTGCATGGATAGCTTACTGGCTGTGCTAGTGAGTATTGTGGTGTGTAGCTGTGTGTTCAACTGACTCTCTTAATGCTGCATACATAACTGCTGCCTAGGTGTATGACTGAATGTGTAGGAGCCTCTGTCACTGTGTGACTGGGTGTGTGACTAACTGTATGGTTTCATAAATAGGTATCTCAGTGAGTACATACTTAGATGAGTGATTGTATAATTGAGACAACTGGTGTTTCTAATTCATTCAAACTTCATATCTATGTAGTAGCGGCTCCTGGTGGGAGTGCTGTGGGGCGGGGGAGCGGCAGGGTGGGGGGTAGTAAACTCTGGCTTACGGCCGAACAGAGTGAAGTAAATAAATAAATAAACAAAACGAATTACATTGCGGCGCTGCAACGCCAAATCGGCGTTGCAGCGCCACAATGTAATTAGTTTCGTTTATTTATTTACTTAACTCTGTTCGGCCGTAAGCCGGAGTTTACTACCCCGCCCCACCCCACCGCCCCGCAGCACTCCCTCCAGGAGCCGCTCCTGTATCTATGTGTTTTCCCCTTTAAACACATACCTTCCTTCCCTATTGCCTACAAACAGCGTATCTTAGGGGGTATTTATATGTAGTACTACCTTGTCGACTCACGTCTTTTTGAGTGATAGCGTTCTCCAAACTGACGCTTTAGCAATACAGCCTTTTCTTGACAGATTGCACTCAAAGCAGATAAGTGAATTAGAGCACTTTGAGTGTTTAACAGAGGATAACTTTAGAGGGTTGGCTTTGGCCACATCCTCTGGCTCTCCCTCGGACTCTCTATCCCACACGGTCTGGAAAGAACTGGCAGGTGAACTCTTTCCATTACTGTGGCAAAGTTGTTGCCAATCTCTGCAGAGCGATGTGGTTCCAGCAGCTTGGAAAAGAGTAACGGTTACCTCGCTATTAAAAAAGCTGTCTCTAGACCAGGCAACCCTGAGCAATTGTAGGCCTATTTCTCTTCTGCCATACCCTGTGACAATCCTAGAATGGCTTGTCAGTAAAACATTATCTCACCACCTGGAAATAAGCTAGATTCTGGAGGAAGAGTAGTTTTGGTATCGCCCAGGCCATGGGACTGAAACAGCTTTGCTCACTGTCATGGATGAGCTCTGAATGCGAGTAGACAATTGTCATTCAGTGGTGATGATCTTGTTGGATCTTCCTGACGCTTTTGATATGGTCAACCATAACATCCTCATCGCTAGACTATCCTCAATTGGAGTTGGGGGCACCGTGGCAAAGTGGCTGCTTTCCTATATGTCTGACAGACAGCACGCAGTGTCCCTCCCTCCTTTCTGCTCAGTGCTCAGGCCCAATAAACATGGTGTCCCACAAGGGTCATCAATTAGTCCTATACTTTTCAATATTCATATGAGCCCACTGATCTCACTTATCAAATCGCACAAGGTCAGTTTGGTTAACTACGCAGGTGACACTCAATTAATCTTATCACTAGAAGGAGATCAATTGATGACACTTGATACCTTTCATGATTGCATGAATGATATCACAGATTGGCTGAAATCCAACTCTCTGAAGTTTAATAGAGACAAGCTGTCCTGCGTCTAAGGTCCTGGTTTCACTTCCATCTAACTTCTGGCCAGTACCTTCTGATAAGAATAATCTTCAATAGGAAGCTTAGCTTGGGATCTCATGTCAATAAGACGGCAGGACCTGGTTCTCCCTAAACAGAGTACTATGCAAGATTCTTCCGCAGTTTACAATTTCATCCAGATCACTGGTGGTTCGCAGTGTGATCCGAAGCAGCTGCTAGGATGCTAGGAGCTCCGGATTACCTACTCAAGCGGCTTCAGAGAGTTCAAGCAGCAGCAGTCAAATTGGCCCTGAATAGGCAGAGAAGTTCTTCGGTATACTTGTTCCTGAAAGAACTACACTGGCTACCATTGACACAAAGAATAATCTTTAAGTTCCTTTGCATCACTTTTAAATCCCTTCATGGCCTTGGCCCAGCAGTGTGCCCAGAGGCGTGTTTGCAGAGTGGTGGAGAAAGGGGGCATGGCCTCAGATAACCTCTCAGCAATTCGGCTGTGGCCCCCTTCCCATGGCTGATTTTGGCCCCGGGGACCCCATCCTCCGGGGCCTGCCCTGTACTTCTTTAAATAAAAAAATAGAATGGGCCTGCGTGGCCCCCTCCCGAGTCAATTTCGGCCCCGGGTACCCCATCCCCTGAGCCTGGCCTTTTACAGATGGGAGAGGGGCTGCTCGGCCCCCTCTCCCCGGGCCGAATTGGGCCCTGGGGACCTCATCTCCAGGGGCCTGCCCATATAAAGTGGGTGCCTCCAGAGCACCCACTCACCAATGGGACGGCGGGGGGAGCCTGAAGGCCGTCCCTGCCGGCTCCCAGCGTCCTGCGGGAGCTGGCATTGCTGTTGGACAGAGGGAGCTGCTAACATGCAGCTCCCTCTGTCCAAAAGCAATTTCGCTCCACTTGTTGCAAGCAAGAGCACTTCACATACTCTCGCTGGCACGAAGCAGAGCAGAATTTGCTATGGCTTGGCAGGATCTATGCTCCTTGAGATGAATGGAGGAAAAATAATTATATCTGCCCCCCTGCACAACACGGAATTGACTCCTTTAAAGCATTAAGGTGGGCATGTTATAACCTTTGGATTAAACATTTGTATCATGGCAAATACTGAAATTGACTTTAAATAAGAAGGATGCAATGCTGTACTTCGCAAAACAGTTGCGTTGCATGCTGGTCACTGTAGTCCAGAAATAAGCAGTACTGGGACTGAAACCATACAAATTCGGATACTACTTTCAAACAATGCACTGTCAATGAAATGAATAAGAATATTGTGTAAAGAAACCAGTTGTGCAGTCCCAGATTGAAAAACAAAAAACGAAAATAAGTTGTGACTGGCACTTTTAAAGTAGATGTGTGCATACAAGCATCCCTCTTCACTGTTTACTAACGGAATGTATTTAAATGCAAAGTCACTTGTTCCCCACAGCTGCATATGATTAAGACACTGTTGTGTTGAAACGCGTCATGCTATTACTACTGAGCTGCCTGTTAAAATAAAATCTACTTTACTTACCTCTCGACTGGATGGGCTTGATTTTCATGCTGGAAGGAAGCGTGATTCTTCTTGTGGAATATATATATATATATATATATGTATATATATATATATATATATATACATATACAGTCCACGCCCACTCCAAAGAACGGGTCCAACACTTGCTTGGTGGCAAAGGGTGAAATGTAATTCCAAATTACAGGCGCATGTCAAAGTTTTGCTGTGTCCATGAAACGCTGGGCAGACGCGTTTCAGCCTTACGGCTTTCCTCAGTGCCCGCTTCACCTCAGCTATGGTGTTGCACCTGGGGACTAGTTTTTAAATTCAAGTAGGTCTTCTCTCATTGGAGTGCAATACTGGCCTATCCTCCACTGCTTCTGACTGCGCCATTCCTGCAGTGATCCATGCCGGGTTTTGTGCCTCCCGCTGCGAGTGCAGATTCAGTGATTTGCATACTCGTACACCTTGTGGTGTCCCAAACATTGCTGGCTACGGTAATCACGCTTACTCCAGCAGGCCGAACAGGAGACAGTGATGGTGAATCCAACCTTTGTCACCTTCACGCAGTGGAATACTGCTTCCTTTCTATGTCTATTTCATCGTGGATGCTATACCCATAAATGCCGTCCTTCGAGACAAGTATACATTAAACCGAGCAAATTATGGATGAATGTCGAGGTACTACACTGATCTAATTATGGACTAGAAGGTTAAAAAATCAACTATACGCATTTGAACATGTACCACAATTGAGTTCAGATACTGCATGAAATATTTTACTTAGTCTTGGTTGTTGAATCAAGGGTACTATACCCATAATGTCACGCACTAAACCAATATTTCCTCTACATTGTTACTACTGGGGTACTTGACCCAATGGAGTAGGCATCCACGATGAAATAGACATCACGCTAGAGGACAGGATGTTAAATAATGAACTGCAAGGTTCACAGTCTCTCAATCCACTGTATGTTCACAGTAATTTTGGTTAAAGTATATATCAATCACATTTAAATATGAGCTCTATCATGTTTACGAAAATTATTTTAATATGAATATGGGCAACTGCTATAATCATGTCATGTTAGCAGTCTTTTGTTTATTTTCATTATTGTTTACCACGCGTCGCGTAGGATGCTACGTTTATTTAATGACAGCAACTCCACTAATGGTCATGTGACCAAGACCCCGAGAGGAGTCGAAACACGTCTGTGTTTGTGCCCAAATAAATTGGATTAACGGTAAATCTGCAACCGGAGTGGCTCGTTTTTCACCAGGAACGAGGTGAGAGGTGTTTGTGCAATATATATATATATATATATATATATATATATATATATATATATATATATATATATATATATATATATATTACCTACTGGCGGTCGCCAGTAGGTAGTTATAGTTAGGACCTAGTTTCCATAGGAAAAGCGTTTTTTGATTTTCCAATATCTTTGGCGCCGTTTGACGAATTTTTGCAAAATTTTCAAAACTAATGGTCCGCTCCGGTCAGCTCCTGTCTTGAAAGTTTTGGGGTGATTCGTCAAGCAGGGGCCGAGAAAAAAGGGGGGTCCCAAAACGCATTTTCTCCATGTTAATTTCCATAGGAAACTTTAGACAAAGCTACAGCCCGAACTGCTAAACAGAATTACACCAAATTTGGCAAAAAGGTAGCTCTTGGTCCAGAAAGCGTTCTTTTTTTTAAATGCTGTAAATCCGTTCAGTAGTTCCTGAGAAATTCAAAAAATAAAAAATATCGAAATCTGGTGACCGCGGTGGAACCCTCTCGAGCACGAGCTGACTTCTGATTGGCTGCCAACACTCCTAATAAAAAGGTGTTGGCAGCCATCTTGTGACTCGGTTGAACCGAGTCACAAGAAAAAGGAAAAAAAAAGGATAAAAATCAAGAAAGGGGGGCAGGGTAGAAACACCCTGACCCCCTAGGGCTGATCAGGGGGTCCAAAAAAACATTTGTTTTTTAAAATTTTCAACGGGATACACGCTGGGTGTGCGAATCCGACAGAGACCGTGCTTCATTTCTTTAAGCCTCTTGGCGCACTGCTGGTGGGGCGATGAGGTCCTGTTGTGTCCTGAGGACCTCAGGACTAAAGTGGACTTCACCCCCGAGCAGCAGTGCGCCAGGAGGTGCATTTGCAGAGTGGTGTAAAAAGGGGGTGTGGTCTCAGACCACTCTCAGCAATCCATCTGTGTGGGGCTTCCTAGAGATAACAGGAGGGCTAGTTGGCCCCCAGGGACCCTCAGGGGGCAAGGAGGCTTCATCCCCCAACCAAGAGCGCGCCAGGAGGCACGTTTGCAGAGTGGTGCAGAAAGGGGGCGTGGCCTGTGTCCACCTCTCAGCAATCCCACTATCTGGGTCTTACTGGAGGTGTCAGGTAGGCTAGTTGGCCCCTAAGGACGGGTTGGGGGATGAAGTCCACTTTACTCCTGAAGGACTTTAGGGGCCAAGAAGCATTCCTGGTACCTCCTGTAAGCTCTACGCAGCAGTATTCCTGAGCGCTGGTCGGAAGCCCAGCCGCCTTTCTGCACCACTCTGCAAACGCGACTACTACATTATAGTTATAAATTAGCATTTAAAAAACCTTAGAAATTCATTGAAAAAACCATATGTTTCAGGGACGTTATAGTTAGTAATTAGCATTAAAAAAACCTTTGAAATTCACTGAAAAAGGTTCCAGGGACGTTATAGTTAGTAATTAGCATTTAAAAAACCTTTGAAATTCACTGAAAAAAACATAGGTTTCAGGGACGTTATAGTTAGTAATTAGCATTTAAAAAACCTTTGAAATTCACTGAAAAAAACATAGGTTTCAGGGACGTTATAGTTAGAAATTAGCATTTAAAAAACCTTTGAAATTCACTGAAAAAAACACAGGATTCAGGGACGTTATAGTTAGTTGGACATTTCACTCATACAAAACCAGAGAAATTCGGCTGCTATAGTTAGCTGAGCTAACTATAACTCGCGCCCCCGCAATGCACTGCTGATGACGTCACATATTACATCATTCATGACATGGTCAGTGACATCACTGATGACATCACTGATGACATCTCAAATGACATCACTGATGACATCACTGGTGACGACATCCAGAGACTGGGTGATTTTTAAAAGTTTAAGAATGTTATATATAGATACGCAAAGGTGTATTGAAGAATGAGTGGGTGCATGAGTGTCTGTATGGATGATTTTGTGGGTGTGTGACTGACTGTATAAGTGAGTGATTAAACCTGTCTTAGTGAATGCATGGGTGAGTGACTAATCTGTGTGAATGTCTAGATCAGTCTGTCAGTTGGTGTGTAAGTGGCTGCATAGGTTGGTGAGTAGCCACATGAGTGTCTATATGGGTTAATGATTGGTTGTCTGAGTACCTGTATGGGTGCCTGGGTGGGTGGGGGGTGTGTGACTCCCTACATGGGTGTGTGAGTGGGTGATTCAATGGGTGTATGGGTTCATGAGGGCGTCTGTGAGGGGCTCTATGGGTGGGTGAGTGTGTGTATGACTGTGTTGGTGAATGAATGGATGTCTCAATGGTACATGTATGAGTAACTACATATGTGAAAGGCAGTATATATGAGTGTTGGAGTGACTATAAGTGACTATATGTGAGAATGAGTGATTGTGAGAGTGGCTGTATAGATGAGGGTGTGCTTGTGTCAGTGATTGTATAAGAGAGTAAGTATGTGTTAGTATCTGTATGAATAAGTGAGGTGGTGTGGATAACTGTATAATGAGTAAATGGCAGTGTGATTGGTTCTTTGGGTGACTGACTAGGTGTGTGAGTAACTCTATGGGTGAGTGGCAGTGTGTGAGTATCTGTATAGGTGTATGAGTGCAAATATCAGTGGCTGTATTGATCAGTGACTGCATGTATGAGTGACTGTATGGGTGAGTGGATGTGTGTGTAGACCTATGAATCAGTGAGCGGGTATGTACTAACTGGTATTGGTGTGTCTATGGTTTCGAGAATGTTAGTCTGTATTTTTGAGTAGGTGTATGAAAGGTTATATTAGGGTGTGAGGAGGTGCATCAGATATTAAGTGGATGATGCCATCAGTGATGTCATTTGAGATGTCATCAGTGATGTCATCAGTGATGTCACTGACCATGTCATGAGTGATGTAATATGTGACGTCATCAGCAGTGCATTGCGGGGGCGCGAGTTATAGTTAGCTCAACTAACTACAACAGCTGAATTTCACAGGTTTTGTACGAGTGAAATGTCAGCCTAACTCTAATGTTAAAAGTTGTTAGTTAAGCACATGTATATCATTTCTAAAAGCATCCTACACACAGAGATGCATCGTACACAAAGCCAAAAAATGGGTGTTGGAGCATATGCGTGCAATCCGGAACAATGACAAGCAATATCCAATTGCACGACATTTCTAAGCCTACCATAACCAAAATTGTAATCTATTAAAATTTGTGTATTAGATAAGGTACCAATTTGTGAACGAGGGGGCAACAGAATTTTAGAACTTAGAAGACTTGAATCTAAAATGATTATTAGGTACAATACTCTTCATCCCATAGGCCTAAACCTGCATGAAGAATTGGTAGTACATCTGGGATAATTTCATCTGGCAGCAAAGTTTCCAAAACAGTCAGGTCTCTCTACGAAAGACTGATCTTAGGTGTATGTTTTTTTAATAGTAATATGTTTTCGTGAATTTGATTTTAATCACTGTTTTTTGTCTGTTTCGTTACAGATGAGGAGAAATTCAAAACGCACAAGAGCTATTTTATCTGGCTACTGTTGCACAGTAGGAATGTTACTTTGTTTTACTGCAATTTAGTTGATGTGGGACTTAAATCTGAATTGACCAACCTGAGCATAAATGTGTCATAAGGTGTAAGCACATGGTATAGAGTGATAATGGATTGACAGGCAGAGGCGTGCTCACTAGAGCTGAATATCATGTTGTTTGTATCATGAAAAAATTCTGTATATGGGGTGAAAAATGCAATAATACTTGAAAGTGATCAATTGCCCTCTAAGGCAAAAATATGACTTTTGTTACTGGGACATCGAAGACCAGTTTTATATATATGTAAAACGAGGGCGATCCTCCAGATTATAGTAGGCCTAGCAAAAACTGAATGATGAAATTTCTGTGACTCTTCCTAATGCGCCATGAATCTCAAGTGCTTGACTTTTGAAATTGTTTATGGCCACTAGGGCAAAAAAAAAAAAATGGAGTTGGTGTTACATGAATTGTGATCGTAACAATTATAATGAAAGTTATGGCTCTTTCACCCACATCGTGCTAGATTGCACGGTAACAGTTTAACAAAATGAATCAAATTTTGTATTTCTCAAATGCGTTCTGACTCTAAGAGTAAGGAATCAGAAACTGACAAAAAGATTTCTTTTATGTTTATTACGAGCACATATCACATGGTGGTTTCTTTAAAAAGAAGCGGAAGTAACTTGTAACCTAACCTTTGATCAAGGAGCAGAAGGCGGTGAAACATGTTGTGACGTTTTTGCTGGTGTTGTTTAAATAAACACACTGTTGTATTGGAGCCGCGGTACTGTGGTTTTTCGGGACTGGAGTGAACTTTGATCAGGGTCGAAACTTACAGGCCTTTGTGGATATATATATATATATATATACATATATATATATATATATATATATAATTCACCAAATGGCCCTTCAGCGGGGGGCGCTCAATTTAGCTGGTTCCCACGGCGAGACAAGGACCGTTCTCGCAATGTATTATTCACCAAGAAAATAAACGTGGCACTCTCCTTGGATGGTTAACTGGTTTTATTCTCACCACCACTCTTCTCCTCCTACGTGTTTCGACCCCACAATAGGTCTTGATCACGGTAGTAAACACAGTCCTTTCTTAGTTTTCTATTTTTATACTGAATCGCCACTCCACCCATAATGAGGCATTGTGGGATCAGTAGTTTCGAAATCACAAATTCAATTATATTTCATTGAATGAACATTTTTGATGGATAAATGCGGTGTTTCACCATGCCCCACTCATTCTTCATTGTACGTGTGATGTTATTGTCATATACGTGATGCTTACCAATAAACAAAAATCATTTTGGTACAGTGGCCATTAAATAATTTTTACATTGAGTATGTAAGATTTGTTGGGTAATGCGATGTAACCATTGCCCATCCTCCCTCCGTTTGTGGAATTTGTAATCCACAAAGTCACCTACTCTTTGGAATTCACATCACGTTTTTACTATGCATTCATCATGGACTGAGTGTCCTGTTTTGTCTGTTTCAGGCTGAGTGCCCCAATTTCCGACAATCACAACGTACACATTTAAATCATAGGACAAAAGGCTCCATTCCACACCCACCACCAAACAAAAATACTACTGTTACTTCATATACTCAAACACCGCATTTATCCATCAAAAATGTTCATTCAATGAAATATAATTGAATTTGTGATTTCGAAACTACTGATCCCACAATGCCTCATTATGGGTGGAGTGGCGATTCAGTATAAAAATAGGAAACTAAGAAAGGACTGTGTTTACTACCGTGATCAAGACCTATTGTGTGGTCAAAACGCGTAGGAGGAGAAGAGTGGTGGTGTGAATAAAACCAGTTAACCATCCAAGGAGAGTGCCACGTTTATTTTCTTGGTGAATAATATATATATATATATTCACTGAAAAAACCATAGGTTTTAGGGACAGTTATAGTTAGTTGGACATTGCACTCGTACAAAACCCGTGAAATTCCCCCGTTATAGTTAGTTCAGCTAACTATAACTCGCGCCCCGCAATGCACTGCTGATGACGTCACATATTACATCACTCATGACATGGTCAGTGACATCACTGATGACATCACTGATGACATCTCAAATGACATCACTGATGACATCATCCAGTGACTGTGTGTTTCTGTAAAGTTTAAATATTTTTAATATATATAGGGAAAGGCGTATTGAAGAATGAGTGGGTGTATAAGTGTGTGTATGGATGATTTAGTAGGTGCGTGACTAATTCTATAAGTGAGTGATTAAACGTATCTTACTGAATGCATGGGTTAGTGACTAAACTGGGTTAATGTCTGTATCTGTCTGTTGCTGTGTAAGTGGCTGCATGGGTTTGTGAATAGCTACATGAGTGTCTATAAGAGTTATTGATTTGTTGTCTGAGTATCTGTATGGGTGCCTGAGTGTTTGTGTGGATGGGGTGTGTGCGACTGTGCATAGATGTGTGAGTGGGTGATTCACTGGGTGGATGGTTTCAAGAGTGCATCTGTGATAGACTGTATGGGTGGGTAAGTGTGTGTAAGAGTGTGTTAGTGAGTGAATGTATGTCCCAGTGGTACATGTGTGAGTAACTACATATGTGAAAGGCAGTATATATGTGTATTGGAGTATATAAATAGCTATAAGCGAGAGTGAGTGATTGTGATAGTGGCTGTATGGATGAGTGTGTGCTTGTATCAGTGATTGTATAAGAGCGTAACAATGTGCTAGTATTTGTATGATTAAGTGAGCTGGTGTGTGTATAACTGTATAGGTGAGTAAATGGCAGTGTGTTTAATTATTTGCATGACTGACTAGGTGTGTGAGTACCTCTATGGATGAGTGGCGGTGTTTGAGTGTCTATATAGGAGTAAGAGTGCATATGATTGTCCTGTACTGAGTGACCATAAGTATGAGTGACTGTACGGGTGAGTGAGTGGATGTGTGTGTGTAGACCTAAGAATCAGTGAGTGGGTATGTAGTTATTGGTGTTGGAGTGTCTATGGTTTTGCGAATGGCAGTCTGTAATTTAGATTGGGTGTATCAAAGGTTATATTAGGGTGTGAGGAGGTGCATCAGATTATCACGTGGATGATGTCATCAGTGATGTCATTTGAGATGTCATCAGTGATGTCACTGACCATGTCATGAGTGATGTAATATGTGACGTCATCAGCAGTGCATTGCGAGGCGCGAGTTATAGTTAGCTGAACTAACTATAACGGGGGAATTTCACGGGTTTTGTACGAGTGCAATGTCCAACTAACTATAACTGTCCCTAAAACCTATGGTTTTTTCAGTGAATTTCAAAGGTTTTTTAAATGCTAATTTCTAACTATAACTTATCTGAAACCTATGGTTTTTTCAGTGAATTTCAAAGGTTTTTTAAATGCTAATTCCTAACTATAACATGTCTGAAACCTACGTTTTTTTAGTGAATTTCAAAGGTTTTGTAAATGACAATTTTTAAATGTATTAATTGTTATATTAATTTTTTTCATACTGATTTATTACATTTTTAGATTTTTTTTTTTACATATTTTATTTTTAAATTACATTGTAATTACATTATACATTACATTACAAAAAATACTTTCTCAGAATGAATTACTTTAGTTTAAATACTTTGCACATAGGCAATAGACTTTTAAGTACAGTAGTTACAGTTGTTGCAATGGGCACCACATTTTCAAACACAATGCAACATTCAGCTCAATGTGAATTTCTAGTTAAATGCAATTAGTTACTTTATGGATTACTTTTCTAACCACAGGACTGGATCCTAGATTCAGTCCTGGTACATCTCCTGTAAACAGTTGAGTAAAAGCGTTTTGGTTACAGTCGTGATTTTTAAGGAATATTATTGTATTTTAAAAGTTGACACTTAGAAACTTTTTCTCATAGAATCACCAATGTTATCCTATGGAAGGAAATTCACTTAGCAGGTAAAAACTGTTATCGTTACTTTTTCTTACTCAGTGTTGGATCCTGGATCCAGCACTGGTGCATCTCCTGTAAACAGTTGAAAGAATGCGTTTAAGTCATACAGGCGATTTTTAAGGAATATTTGTAGTTTGTGAAAATCGACACTTTGAAACTTTTCTGCTGAAAACCAGACAATGGATTCCTATGGAAGAAAATATAAGTTACTGGTAAGTACGGTTAAAATTACTTTTCAGGACCAGTACTGGGCTGAAAGATGCAGCACTGAGGTCTCTCCTGATAACAGGTGAGTAAATCGGAATTCGTATTTCGGCTGATTTTAGAGGAATATTTTAAAGTTCCAAAACTCCACACTTAGAAGAATTTCCAAGTGAAACCAGTCAATGTTAGCCTATGGAAGGAAATTCAAGTTACTGGTAAGTACGGTTAAAATTACTTTTCAGGACCAGTACTGGGCTGAAAGATACAGCACTGAGGTCTCTCCTGATAACAGGTGAGTAAATCGGAATTCGTATTTCGGCTGATTTTAGAGGAATATTTTAAAGTTCCAAAACTCCACACTTAGAAGAATTTCCAAGTGAAACCAGTCAATGTTAGCCTATGGAAGGAAATTCAAGTTACTGGTAAGTACGGTTAAAATTACTTTTCAGGACCAGTACTGGGCTGAAAGATACAGCACTGAGGTCTCTCCTTATAACAGGTGAGTAAATCGGAATTCGTATTTCGGCTGATTTTAGAGGAATATTTGTATGTTTCAAAAATCAACACTTAGAAACTTTTTCAGCAAAAAGCAGGCAATTATATCCTATGGAAGGAAATTCAAGTTACTGGTAAGTACGGTTAAAATTACTTTTAAGGATCAGTACTGGGCTGAAAGATGCAGCACTGAGGTCTCTCCTGATAACAGGTGAGTAAATCGGAATTCGTATTTCGGCTGATTTTAGAGGAATATTTTAAAGTTCCAAAACTCCACACTTAGAAGAATTTCCAAGTGAAACCAGTCAATGTTAGCCTATGGAAGGAAATTCAAGTTACTGGTAAGTACGGTTAAAATTACTTTTCAGGACCAGTACTGGGCTGAAAGATACAGCACTGAGGTCTCTCCTGATAACAGGTGAGTAAATCGGAATTCATATTTCGGCTGATTTTAGAGGAATATTTTAAAGTTCCAAAACTCCACACTTAGAAGAATTTCCAAGTGAAACCAGTCAATGTTAGCCTATGGAAGGAAATTCAAGTTACTGGTAAGTACGGTTAAAATTACTTTTGAGGATCAGTACTGGGCTGAAAGATGCAGCACTGAGGTCTCTCCTGATAACAGGTGAGTAAATCGGAATTCGTATTTCGGCTGATTTTAGAGGAATATTTTAAAGTTCCAAAACTCCACACTTAGAAGAATTTCCAAGTGAAACCAGTCAATGTTAGCCTATGGAAGGAAATTCAAGTTACTGGTAAGTACGGTTAAAATTACTTTTCAGGACCAGTACTGGGCTGAAAGATACAGCACTGAGGTCTCTCCTGATAACAGGTGAGTAAATCGGAATTCGTATTTCGGCTGATTTTAGAGGAATATTTTAAAGTTCCAAAACTCCACACTTAGAAGAATTTCCAAGTGAAACCAGTCAATGTTAGCCTATGGAAGGAAATTCAAGTTACTGGTAAGTACGGTTAAAATTACTTTTCAGGATTAGTACTGGGCTGAAAGATGCAGCCCTGAGGTCTCTCCTGATAACAGGTGAGTAAATCAGAATTCGTATTTCGGCTGATTTTAGAGGAATATTTGCACAATGGTGAAGGGAGGGGCGGGGCCTGAGGTGACATCTGTGCAAACGCGCCCGTGGCGCGTTTTAAGTTGGGGGATTAAGTCCCCTTGAATCATGAGGGTCCCTACGGGCCAACTTGCCCACCAGGAACCTCCAGTATGCGCCAGGGGCTGCGTTGCAGAGACATGTACAGAGGCCACACCCCTTTTACACCTCTCTGCAACGCAGCTCTGTGGCGCTTTCTGGACGTACCTGTTGGGCTAGTTGGCCCCCAGGGACCCTCAGGATTGAAGGGGATTTAATTCCCCATCTTAAAATGCGCCACGGGGCCTGTTTGCACACATGTCACCTGAAGCCCCGCCCCCTCCCTTCACCACTGTGCAAACGCGCCCCGTGGCGCGTTTTAAGTCGGGGGATTAACTCCCCTTGAATCCTGAGGGTCCCTGGGGTGCAACTAGCCCACCATATACCTCCAAAAAGCGCCACAGAGCTGCGTTGCAGAGAGGTGTAAAAAGGGGCGTGGCCTCTGTACACCTCTCTGCAAGGCAGCCCCCTGGCGCATACTGGAGGTTCCTGGTGGGCTAGTTGGCCCCCAGGGACCCCCAGTATTCAAGGGGAATTCGTTCCCCCTCTGCAAACGCGCCAGGGGGCGCGTTTGCAGAGTGGTGAAGGAAGGGGGCGGGGCCTGCGGGCCCGATCGTTTTTTTTTTTGTTTTTTTTTTCCCCCCCTGAAGGGGGGCTGTGTGGCCCCCCTTCCTTTGTCCTATCTTTAGGCCCTGGGGACCCCATCCCCCAGGGCCTTACCCCTTTTTTTAATTAAAATTTTAAAAAAAAAACGGGAAGGGGGCCGCGTGGCCCCCCTTCCCTGGGCCTGTATTGGCCCCGGGGACCCCATCCCCCGGGGCATGGCCTCTTTTTTTTTTATTTGGAGGGGGGCTGCGTGGCCCCCCTCCTCAGGCCATTTAAGGCCCCGGGGACCCCATCCCCCGGGGCCGGCCTTGCACTTTTTTTTTACTTTTTTTTACCTTTGGGGAGGGGGGCTGCGTGGCCCCCCTCCGTTGGCCACTTATGGCCCCGGGGACCCCATCCCCGGGGCCTGGCCTCTCGTTGGGGACTGTGGGGGTCCCCAAACCCCCACAGTCCCGCCGGCTCCCCGTGTCCTACGGGAGCCGGCATTGCTTTACACATGGGGAGCAGCTAACATGCTGCTCCCCATGTGGAAAGCAATCAGCTTTGGATATTGGAAGAGAGAGCAGGTTTCTGCTCTCTCTTCCAATATCCAAAGCGGTTTGCAATGACAGGACGGGAGCCGCGAGGCTCCCGTCCAGTCATTGCAAACAGCAGTGTCCCGGGGGTAGGCACCCCGGGACACTGCAGGAGCCGGCCCTGGGGGTGGCGGTCCCCAGGGCCACCACAGGCTCCAGGAGGGGGCCGCGCGGCCCCCTCCTTACATTTTGAAAGGTGGTGGTCCTCGGGGCTTGGGGGTCCAAAACGGACCCCCATTGTAATTTTTCTTAGTGCCCCGGGAGGTGGTGGTCCCCGGGCGTGTGGGGGCTGGAGCCCCCCACATAGGTTTTTCAAAATAAAAAAGAAGCCCCGGGAGGTGGCGGTCCTCGGGGCTGCGGGAGGGCTCAGAGCCCTCCCGCACCATTATACATAAAGCCCCGGGGGTGGTGGTCCCTGGGGTTTGGGGGCCCTTAGAGGCCCCCACACATAAAATTAACCCCCCCAGCATGCCCCCGGGACTTGGCCCACCCGGGGGCCAGTAACATCGAAGCGCGGGAAACCGCGCTTCGATTTTTTCCGGCAGGATTCGCGCACCCTGAGCGCATCCTGCCGATTTAAAAAAAAAAATATATAATTTTTTGCCCAGGGGGTCCTTGTGGGACCCCCTGAGCAGACCTAGGGGGTCAGGGTGTTTCTACCCTGCCCCCTTTGTGCGCTTTGCGCACTTGTTTCTGTCCCTCGGTTCTACCGAGGGATAAAATGGCTGCCAACACTTCCTGATTTAGAGTGTTGACAGCCAATTAGCATGCAGCTCGTGATCGGGAGGGTGCGCGAATCCGACGCGGCCATAGATATATCTATCTTTTTACTTTTGATTTTCTCAGCAACTACTGAACGGATTTACACCATTTAACAAAAGGGTTCTTTCTGAACCAAGAACTACCTCTTTGCCAAATTTGGTGTAATTCCGTTCAGCAGTTCGGGCTGTAGCCGTGTCTAAAGTTTCCTATGGAAAATTGCATGGGGAAAACATGTTTTGGGACCCCCCTTTTTTCTCGGCCCCCGCTTGACGAATCCCCCCGAGACTGTCAGGGTAGGAGCGGACCGGAGCGCCCCACAAAGTTTGAAAATTTTGTGAAGATACGTCAACCGGCAAGAGAGTTATTTCAAATAGAATGTCGCGGATTTCCTATGGATAATAGGTTGTAACTATAACTATCTACTGGCGACCGCCAGTAGATAATATATATATATATGTTTATATATATATATATATATATATATATATATGTTTGACAAGTGCTTGCAAAGAGCCCCACACATCACAGAAATAAACTTCCAGTTGAATTACATGAAAAAATACTACAAACAATGGAAAAAAACACGTTCTGAATTTCATGCAGCATTCAAATAAAGCAGAACATAATACATCCAAAAATAATCATCAATTAATGTTTGGATTGATCACATAATATCCATTGCTCCCCATATAATTCATAGTAATGAAACTGGAAAAAATACTTCTTAAAGGAATGCCATGGAAAGAAAAATGTCAAAACTGCATTTCGTAATCCAATCTCAAAATTCATAATACAAGTCACAAAAAAAACATAATAGAAATTGCTTCATATCTTATCTAAACATGTTGGTTGTGTCGCGGTACAAAACCAATCAAGTATATTATGCAAACAAAATGCAAAGTGCAATACCATGGGGCGATCATATATGTATTAGTAGACAGTGGTTAGCATGTTTTGGGTTGTCTGAGATAATCACTGATTCCATCACCGTTCGTATTTCATCCATAATGATTTGCAGAACAAAAGATATTTTATAGCAAAACACATTGCAAAATATGTACATATTGAGAAATACTCAGAAATTATAGAATAACAAAGAAATTATCAGATGGAGTAGTGCCCAAGTATATATTTCTATTTGCTATATAGATTATAAAGAATATATGGCAATTTCGGAGGGTAAAAAATCAAAGGTCAAACATGAAGGAACTTATCAATCACATATAGCACACAGAAACATAGGTAATGCCATGCCTCGTTTAGGCAGAATCCATCCCAGGTGACCATGAAAATTCCAATAATGAATTATTCAGGTATATATAAAATTCCAAAGAAAGACTCTATTCATCCCATAAATGTGACAGAAAAATATCTATAAAAGAAAAGAAAACTATGAAATGAACATAGACATGAAGCAAATGAGAATGTTAAAAATAAAATTTCATAGCGGAAAATATGTGACATAAGAAGTGAACAGCCTCTGGCATGTTGGAACAATGTAAAGGAGAGAAGTTGGCAAGTCAGATCCCTAACTTCATGATAAGGATTGGCTCTATGGGCTGTGTCAGTCGGGCTGGTGTGCGAAGCCGAGGAAAAGAGCAAATAAAAGGAGCGGCCAGATTAAGCAAAAAGGAAGGCAATTTATGTTTGTCATTTGTGGACGTTGATAAATCTATTGTTAATTTATCCTCGCACACTCTGTCTAAAGAGGAGGAATCAGTATTGAAATTGGGGCTATCATTTTGCCCCATGATGGACATGGATTATACCAGTACAAGACCTGACTTGTTTTTTTTTTATGAGAAAATTCATACTGATAAAATTACATAAGATGTTGTTATCAACCAAGCAACGGCAAAAAAACAGGACATGGTATACAATAACGTAGACTTATGTACTTTTCAATTGGATGATTCTGATCCTCTCCTGTCCCTCTATGAACTAGATCAAGTGGGTAAGGGGGATCTCCAATCGAATGAGTACGTCATTGAGAGGCCGGTTTTGTGGTGGATGTCACTGTACATAGTTGCTTTAAGCCAAAATCCAAATTTAATCCTAATATGTTTTATGATAACACTGAAGCATTCCACAGTGTTGTGATACATGAATTAATTAAGTTTCTCCACACTAATGAACCATATGTTAGGGACAATTCAATCTCTGAACAAAGTCTTGCAATACAGAGCCTGATGAACGAGCCCAACATAGTTATAAAACCTTCTGACAAGGGTGGGAATATGATCATAATGGATATTGATGACTGTAGAGGTGATGCATCTGGACAGCTCAGTGACTCCACATGTTATGAGGTGATCAATTGGGATACATATAGAAGTTCTCTCCGACAGTATCATGATATTTTGTGGCAATGGTATGAAGCTGACATGCTGAGTGTAGATGATTTTCTGTTTTCCTTCGTGAAAAGTCTCTGATCAAACTGCCGAGACAGCACTGATTTGTTGAGAAGGATGCATGACATTCAGTGGGAAAAAAGATATACAATGATAACTCTTGATGTGTGCTCCCTATATACATTCATCAGACAGGATGCAGGGGTGTCGGCTTGCATGTATTTTGTTTTGTGGTATGCCTATTTCTTTATATAAGCATACTCAAATGTTACGGGACATGATGACTTACTGTCAGGAGCAGAAAATTTTTGTCTTTGAGGATAAGCGGTACTGCCAGCTCTCTGGAACAATGATGGCCACCTGCTTCTCCCCCATCTAAACAAATCTTTTCATGGGCTGGTGGGAGCAGCAGGTGATCTGGACTGAGGCTAATGAAAAATACACCAAACATATACTAATATGGATCAGGTACATAGATGATTTATTTCTAATCTGGGACAGCAGTACCTCAAAAGCAAAGGAATGTAATGACAGTTTAGGGTGCAATGATCTTAACTTGACATTCACTTAAACAATATGCAGTCAGTATAGTGAATATCTTGATATTATGATTCATGTAGTGAACAATAGTCTAGTAACATCACTAAATAGGAAAGAGACAGCAGGCAACAGAATCCTGCATACTACCAGTCATCATCCCCAAACACTGAAGTGGTCTATCTCCTTTGGAGAACTTCTAGGAGCACGTCGTACTTATAGTACAGAGAACGGGTGCAAGAGAGAGCAATGGAATGTCTTACATAAGTTTGCTCTCCGGTGTTACCCTTCTAAGGTTCTATCACAAGCTAAACAGAAAATATGCAAGGTCAAGCATGAGAATGCACTATTTTGTAACAAGAAAATAAAAAGCAAAGAAAGGGACAGCATTAGGTTGATCATCACTTTTAATTGAAAATCACACCGTCTGAGAAATATTATTAAAAAAACATTGGAGCCTCTTGTTGTCAGATCCTGTAATAGGTTCTGCGGTAGGCCAATATCCACCTATTACCTACAGGAAGTCTAGGTTCATTAAAGATTTGCTAGTACACAGCCATTTCGTAAAACAAAAGGCATATAGTTGGCTTGATGCCCCAAAGGTTTTTCAAAAGAGGCTCATCTAAAGCCTGCAAATACAGCTGTAATCAAGAACATTACAAACTACAGATAGGCAAAATCAGGAAGATTTCGAAGCACATTACCTGTGCATCTGATTTTGTGGTATATGCTTTGGAGCGCCCCTGTAATTTGACATACATTAGGTGCACTAAATTACCAGTGCGTAAAAGGATATTAGAGCATATATGGGCCAATAAGAATGTGGACCAATGCTATCTTGTGGCGTGACATGTTTGGCAAAAGCATAATAGCATTGGTGACCTACTGCACTTCTATGGATGGATAGAATCCTAAAATCCATTAGAGGCGGAGATCGTGAGAAACAACTGAGGGTCTTGGAATCCCGATTGATAATTGAGGTCAACACCAAGAATGGAGAATGCAGCACACATAGAAAGAAGAAAGCAAGAGGAGAAATAAAGATATTACTCCTTATTACGCCTCACCTGAGGAGGAGTAGCATTTTTACGCATTCTCAGGTTTACCAGTGTTGGCAAATCTGAGAATTCACCAAAATCCATGGGAGATGTTTGGGAACACCCACGCTGCACCCATGAAACGCCTCCCTGGGGCAGAGTAACGCAACTGAGTGATTTGTGCTGCTTTGCGTTACTGTAGATTTATCGAGCCACGCAAGGTGGCCTTGCGTGGCTTGATAAATCTTACTTAGTAGTTGCATCGACCTTGAGCCCCATTGTATGGTGCAAGGGCGACACAACTACTTGATAAATATGCTCCTGGTGTGCTAGTAGGTGTCGTCTGCAGAATTTAAAAAGATAACAAACAGGTGTTCAAGCAGAGTCTAGTGCATGCATAAAATGAAAAGAAAAACTGTCAACTGGAGGGGATCTAGCCTGTATCATTCGCATAGTTGAGTGCGTGTTATGCCTCTTTTCAGTCGCAAAAAATGTGTTGGTCCCGAGAAGTCCCAATATAGAATAGCTGCTGCCTTCTACTGCATGGAAGCGGTTGATTGAAAAGGGATCGGTGGTCTCAGGTGGTATGTTGTATTTCCAACAATTATTTGTGAGGGGGGATGTCACTACATAGATTAGGAAACCCAATGAGGTACACTAAAAATATAATAGTTGTTTGTGAAAGAGGACATGAATAAACCGATTGGGAAGCCAAAAGGGTGAGCTACATGTACAGCAGTTATTTGTGAAATGATGTCACTTGAGTATGACGTCTGCATAATATTGTACTTGGAGGGAAACTTGCCTGTGTCTTACACATAGTTGGGTGCTTTAGGACGCCTCTTCACACTCACAGGCAAAGTATTTGTTGAGCCAAGAAGTTCGAATTTGAATATCTGCTACCTCACGCTATCTGGAAGTGCAGCTCTTTGTGATGGCATGTTGCATGTACAAAAGGTATTAGTGAAAGTGGATGTGACGGATGTGACAGACAGATTGGTAAGCCAAAAGAGTGTGCTGCCTGAAGAACGGTCATTTGTGAGAAATATTATCTGAGTATGATATTTGCACAAAAGGCAATGTAAAATCCAACCCAAAATAGCGCCCACATTTCTTTTCAGTCATACTAGCCAACAGTATTATTAAAGTGCTTATTAAATTGGACTAAACATAGCCCAGATATTTGAAATGTACCTTTCATTAGTTAAACGCAACACAAGCAAAGCAAGAAAGATATTTTCTTATCGTTGGATCACAAAATGTATGCAAGTGCACTATAAAATTCACACACAAACACAAACAACCCCCCCCCACATACACACATATGTTTAAGCGTATCTTGCAGATAGCTGCACTACCACGTCGGACCTGAAAATCCACACTTTGCACGTTTTTGCTTATTATAGTGATGTACAGAGGGTCAACTAACAATCCAAATATTTCCAAAGGAATCTGTAGGCTAAAGGAAAGGTCATGGTTTTAATACAAGAACAAAACTATGAATTGATTCACCCTCCATTGGGTGGGTGCCGTCTTCTTTTTAATGACATTTGCCCTAAGAAAAAGCAATATGCCTCTTCAGAATTCCGAAATGTCACTCTCTTTGAAAGCCTGCATCGCCGTCCATATTTTGTTTCAGCATTCACTCCTATGGGATTACCCCTGAAGCAACTGGTCCCTCCCTCATTCGAGTGCCAACAGGTTGACAGGTATTGAAGAATGAGCAACCATAACTAAAATGACTTTTGTGGATGAAAATATTAGAAAAGAATTTCTTGACAGACTAATTGTGATGGAATTTTCTATGCAATAATATGATTTAAGAGAAGGACATTTTTGGAAACTAAGGGGCATATTTACAAGCCCCTTGCGCCACTTTTGCGCCGCCGTTGCGTCACGCATGTGACGCAGCGGCGACGCAAACCATGCGCCGCGTTGCGCTATATTTACAACGTGATGCTTCTAGGGAGATGCGTCACGTAGTAAACCCCTGCGCCACATGAAACCTGCGTCAGGTTTCATGTGGGCGTACCGGCGCAGGGGGCGTTCCGGCGCAGGAAGCCTCGGAGAGTGACGTAGTGAAATCTACAAGATTTCACGCAGTCACTTTTCCGACGCTGGTGCATCAAATCCTTACGCCTGCTTCAAGCAGGCGTAAGGATTGACGCACCATGTTAGGGATAGGGAAGGTTGGAACAGTGTTGGAGTTGCGTCGCGCTTGCGACACAACTTCAGCACTGCGCCAACCTTCCGCCGGCAGATGCGTCACGCATCTGCTTATCCCTGCGCCACGATGCGCCGCATTGTAAATGCGGCGCATCGGACGTGGCGCAAGGGTAAACTTGCGTGACGCATTTTCCCTGGCGCATCCCTGCTGATATGCAGGGATGCGCCAGGGAACGTAAATATGCCCCTAAATTTGTAAGATTTTTCCACTAGATAGGCAGATAAGTGGTATATGATGTAATACCACTCACGAATGAGACTGAATTAAATTTGAGAGAGAAGATTATATTTTGAGCTAGGTCAGCAGATCAGGGTTGTGTACCATACCTCGGAAGAGATACCTTTTTTTAAATTGCTTTAATTTATTTTGATACAGATACATCTATTTTCCTCCACATAGGAGCAGGATCATGCAAGCATGACGGGAGGGGACTGAACTCAAGATGCAGGTCTTCTTGAGTAAACTTTCCAGAAGATGTGAAAATGATATTGCAGCAATAATGACGTATGCTGACTGCTGTCGAAATTTCTTCAATGGGTGCAGCGCTGTAAGGCAAACGTATTAGCAAGTTGACTTCTAGAACCACTACCATCACATTAGCCAGTGAAACACTGCTTGTGGCGGCGGCACTGGCAGTTCATCTAATGTTACTGACCAAATGATAACAACTAACACTACAATTAAGTAATTTGAAAATCACCTGTTACTGGTCATCAGAATCTATCAGAGTGGCATTAATCAAGGCTGGAAGTACAGACGTAGACATGCAAATGTTCATGTCTGCTGGGGTGAGGGTAAGGAATAGTCCACTGAATGTGGTGCAGTAAGGAATATCTGTGAAAATGAGCTAAAAGAAAGTTGCATCAACTACTGTTAGAGAGAAGGCCTCGATGCCATCCACATCGACTACACTTGGTATATTTAGCCCCTTTCAAGAAGATGATGACAGTGGCTAAGATGCAGAGTGTGTTCCAACGTCTGGTACAAGTGCAACCTATGCTCCCATTTTAGGGGTACATTTGGTTAGATTTCCCCAGCCTCCAGAGACGTGGGTATTACTTTATCTCTGCAGAAAACAGGCAAATGGGCAGGTGTCTCACATCCCTCTAATGATCTAAACATATTGGAAGAATTTTGTTTTCTTAAATAACAGGCCTACTAGGGAAATGACAGAGAAATTAGGGTCCTTCTTCATTGCAGACCCCTCAAATCAGTACAAACATATTAGGAATTGACTTGTTTCTTTTTTTTAAATTACCATGTAGCCCAACCCAACATTGACACTAACGTAATTCTCAATGAGGGAAGGCTTAATTTCCTCCAATTGCTCTCAAATCATGAGCTGGGAAAACTATGAAATACTTGTCACTAATTCACAGACAAACTTTTGAATGTAAGCTCAGTGTTTGAAATGGGATATCTGGTTGGCTAAGGCTTATGCCAAAGCCAGGCAGAAACCACTACTCTAGTCAGGGCAAGGGTGTTAGACGCTGAAGATAACCCCTGCTCACCCCCTTGGTTGCTTGGCACGAGCAGTCAGGCTTATCCCAGAGGCAATGTGTAAAGCGTTTGCGCCACACACACACACAGCAGCAACCCATTAGGCACACCACAAAAGGAACTCCACACAAGGTTATATATAAAGAATAGCCTTTGTTTTATATCCTGCAACATAAATCATATTATGCACTCAGCATCATATTAGGCGTAAAACACTTTATGCGCCAACCTCATAAGCATAAACATATTACGCATTAGGCCTCACCAGCATACACACAGTATGCAATAACCTCTTAAGCATAAACACATTTCGCATTAGGCCTCACCAGCATATACGCAGTATGCAATAACCTCATAAGCATAAACACATTACGCATTAGGCCTCACCAGCATACATGCAGTATGCATTAACCTCATAAGCATAAACACATTAGGCATTAGGCCTCACCAGCATACACGCAGTATGCATTAACCTCATAAGCATAAACACATTATGCATTATGCCTCACCAGCATACACGCAGTGTGCAATAACCTCATACAGTCCCCCTGGCCAACTGGCCTTCCCAGAGGGCTCAAATGCCCTATGTCCATAATGTCAGGGCGCGCTGCCAATGCAGCAGAATCCACAGGTGCGCAATTGCGCTGGGGCAGAGGAGTGTATCTCACTCCTGTCTCATCCAAAATGCCCCCAAAGAAATGATGGCCTAAACGTTGCAGCTGCCGCTAATTGCCGTGCAGCTGTGAAGGTACTGGGGACACTGGCACCCACTGTGCCCTCTGGGCCCCCACTGGGGCTCTCAAAACAAACATGCCCATAACGTTGCAGCTGTCCGTGACGGCGGTACAGCTGAGGAAAGTATACAAGCACTGGCCCTACGAGGCCCCAGGGGGCACCGACGCGGCTCCAGGCACCGACAATGTGCCTCGGTGGAGCCAAGATTGTCCCCAACGTTGCAGCTGCCCTCTGTCAAGCGGGGCAGCTGTGAGACAACCAAACACTGGCACCGCTGTGTCTCTGGACCTGAAAACAAATGTGGCCACGTTGCAGCTGCCCGCTACGGTGGTGCAGCTGTGAATACATCAAGAGGCCCTGCTCTGGGGTTCTCTGAACAAATCTGCCCCCCTCGTTGGAGCGGCCCGATCGGCACAAACAATGGAGAAGCCCCCACTCACCGGGCTCTCCGTGGGGCTCTGCGCTCCTCTGCACAGGGAGGCCTGGATGCTCCGGTCAGATGCCTCCTCTCCCTCACTCAGCATGCGGGGCTCTCTCCAGACAAGGGAGCCTCGCCGACGATCCGGTGCCCGCTCGCCGGGCGTCCTTTGCAACGGCCTCTCCTCACTTCACCCGGGCCCCCTCCTGGGACCCGGGACTTCGATGTGGAGCCTGCAAGTCTCCGGACTTCCTGCTTCCTGCTTCCGGGTCTTGTCGCGCTGCGATTGGCAGCCGAGGCCACCTCCTTCAGTGGCCCCGCCCAGAGTCAGGCAAGGCCACCATGCTTCCTGGTCGGGCAGGCGGCCACTTCTCCTCTTCGCGGCAACACGGGGTGGGCACTAGGCCTGGGCGGTAAATTCCGTTCCGCTCGTGGAATTTGCGAAATTTGGGTAATTTCGCGTTCCGCGGAGAACGCGGAATTGCCAAAAATTCCGCGATCCGCGGCTTTGCGGAATTTTTTGTTTGTTCGCACTTTCAAAGTGCGTGTTCGCAAGATATTTCTCCCCGAGCATGCAAACAGCGTTCGCGAACAGGAAAAAAGCATCGCGAACGGACGGAACAAGCAATTCCGCGTGTTCGCAGAACTTTTGCGTGCTTGCGGAGATTTTTTACCATTTTGCGGAGCTTTGCGTAGCGCGACTACGCAAATTCCGCCCAGTGGGCACCCGCTCGCCAATTAAGCACATAAGCGGGGTGGGCACCCGCCAACAACTCCAAACGCGGGGTGGGCACCCGCTAGAAATGCATAAAGCGGGGTGGGCTCCCGCTTCGTTCGGCAAAATGCAGGGGAATCCCCACATCGGGATTCCCTTCATAAGGGCTGCAGCTCCGCGCTGCGAAGCCCACACTCTCCCCTCTTTGGGAAATCAAAATGTAGTGCTCTCGAGGCACTAGGAGCCACAGCTCCAACAGCAACAGTCCTTACAGATCAAGGGGGCAAGGCTGGGCCCAGGGAGGCAAGCCCTCATGGCCGTTCCTCCTGGGCCCCAGCAGCAGCACGCCCCAGCAAGTCAGGAACAGCACACCATACATGGGGTCACAGCCCCTACATTTATACACAGAGTCTCTTTGTCTGCAGGACAGGGCTTTTGGGGGAACTAGTTGCAACTGGTTCAGGGGGGATTTGGAGCACTCTGTTGACAGGGCTCCTCTTCTCTATTGTTAGGTGGGGGCTCGGTGATCAGACACACCACAGGGGGCGGAGCCAGCATTGTACAGGGCAGGCACAAATCTATTCAGGGTCAGGGGATTACTCCTCCCACTACTCCCAATGCAGATGTCCCGTTCAGCCTAGTGCTGACTCACCCTGCCCCTCCTGGAGCCACACACACCTCCCAGCCCCTGTCACTCAAAAGCCAGACATGCAATTCACATCAGGCAGGCAGACACATAGCACACAGAAATGCCAACTTCTAAAAGTGGCATTTCTAAAATAGTTATAATAAATCTGCGCACACCATTGCGTAGCATTTATTATTACTATTTCAAACATACCAAACTCGACCACGCTGCTCCTCTCATCTCAGGGATTACCACTGAAACACTTATCAGGGAATCCCCAATGCTTTCCTATGGGAGGGACAGGCCAATCTCACCATACATAACACAGAGAGTGCACGCACTTTACACTGGACAGCAGTGCTAAAGTGCCCAGAGGCCTAAAACCACCAACACCATGTCAGAGAAAAAGGCTAGGGGAAAGGCAAAAAGTTTAGGGGTGACCCTGCAAAAAGGGCCAAGTCCAACAGTCAGTGTTTACAAAATGAGGATAATTTATTTGGGTTATAATTTCACTATTGCAGACGTTTCTGAGAAGGAGGAAGGCACAGATCCAGCAACGTTTATACAGAATCAGGTCTGTTATAACATTGACTGTGTGATCCTTAGTCCAGGATCTTGTTCTAGATGTGGCTCATCATGTTTCGAAAGAAATTCCCACATTTATGCTCGCCATTTTAAAATTATTGTTAAATATTGTTACATCAGTCACTAAGATTGATTACCGTCACTTGCACCTGACCATAGAAACTGACTCATCAATGCAAATATATTTGTATTTTTCAGACTACTTATGTAAAGAACAATGGAATGAATTGATCTTCTGAGCACAATAAATATGCAGAGAATCATGTTAGCTGTGCTAAAATGCACAGTTTCCAGTGGAGCATATGAACATGAGTTAAACCAATAACAGGCGATCAGGCTGAAACTGTGAGGAAAGTGTTAACCAAGGAGCATTAAATATCTAGCGTAAGACAAGTTTGCCTAAGTTAGGGATTTCGCTCTCGCAAAAAATTGCTTGAGAAATAAAAAACGGAAAGAAAGCCAAGCACTTTACCTATTTCACTTGCCAACAAGTATTGACAAAGCCAATAGATCTGTCTTTCAAGTTGTAAAGCAAGCTTGTAAACACTCACGCACAAATGCTGTTATGTTTGTAATCAGTGGCGGCTGGCAGGGAACGGGGCGGAGGTGGGGAGTAGGGGGTTTAGAAGAAAAAAAAAGAAGGCTTACCTGCTCCTCGCCGGTCACCAGCTGCAGCCTCCTGTTCGCCCTCGCTGTTCTTTTGGCTCCCAGCAGCACCCAGGCTCCCCAAAGTCAATCACGACGCTGCTGTCACCATGACATCAGCGTCATGATTGGTCTGAGCGCCATGGTTCGGTGCTCAGATGGGGACTGACAGCCTGTGCATGTTCTCCACCCAGGCTGTGCATTACAGCCTGGTGGAGATCATGCAAAGTGAGCATAACTGTTTGGCCGGCCCAAGAAGGCCGTCCAAACCGCCATGCACATATAAGGTGCAGCAAGCCCTCCTCCTCCCTCTGGCATCACGGGAGCTTAGCCCCGCCCTGCCCTAATCTGGCTGCAAGGTTACTAAAAATAAAATGATAATAACTTCTGTTATTATCATTTTATTTTTCCTTTTACACTGCTCCGAGAGCAGTGGGGCGACGCTTCTCCGCCTTAGCGGAGGAGCCGCCACTGTTGGTATTTCTGTCAGAGGTGTTAATAAGGGTGGTGTTGGTAATTGTGGTGGTCTATAGGGGTGGGTGGAGTTGGCGGAATTTGATTCTGAGGAATTCCACAGAATTAATTTAAAATTCCACAAGATTCCGTGGCGGAGTGGAGTGGGCAGTTGGTGCTATTTGCTTAGTGCAAAATGCACCCTTGCATCCAAAAAGGGATGTGAGGATATATTTTGCTCTAGGGAAATAGCGCAACGAAATGCCACTTGGTGATTACTGCAGCGTATGTAAGGGCACCACCGCTGAGTGGTATGCAGTGGCTTCTAAACTTTAGAAACCACTGCATATCACTCTGCACTACATATCCCTCAGTGCCCTGACATACTCTGCAGTAACTACTGCAGAGTGTCACTGCAGAGTAAGTAAGGGCACTGAGGGGTATGCACTGCAATGCATACCCTTTGATGCCCTGAAATACTCTGCAGTAAGGGAGCAGAGGGGTATACACTGTAGTTATTTTTAAACAAGGTGGGAAGATGGAGCAGTCCCTCTATGATTAAAAACCAATGTGCCGATGGGTATGCACTGCAGTGCATACCCCTAGGTGCCCTTGCATATTCTGCAGTGATTACTGCAGAGTATGTAAGGGCGCTGAGGGGTTTGCCTGCAGTGCTTGTTTTTTTCTAAACAGAGCCGCAAGACGGGAGCAGTCCCTCTATGTTTAAAAACCATGGCAGATTAAACTTAAATCTGCAGTGATTTTCAACATAGAGGGACTGCTCCCTCATGCAGCCCTCTTAGAAAAAAAATTATTACTGCAGGTTAATTCCCCTGGCTGAACAGCGGCATTTTAAAGTAATTCTGTGTTACAAGAGTTAAAGTAGACTTACCAAATCCCTCCAATTCCACCTGCGGATTTAATTATTCTGCCCAGGCCTAGTAGTGCACAAAGGGCATGTAAAAATGTGTGATGACTGAATGTACTTTGAGATGTAAAATCTGACTGTGGATGCTGAGGTTGGGTTAGAATGTTAATGGTGAATGTAATAAGGCAGCAAATGTGTATTATATAGACAGCCTTTGAAGTGTGAAACCTTTAAAGTTGTGTTATAATGTTGAGTATGGAAATCTTAAGATTTTGAATTTCCACACAAGACTCCTCCATAGGGTGGGATACCTTCTATAGGACAAGGTGGCTATCACTGTGGCCTTGCAGCCCCTCACGAATGGACCGCCAGGAGAGAGGTTTACACTGGCAGAGCCAGCTGAGGTTCAATCAGTGTAAACTTGGTGCTCCCCCTAATTCTAGATAGACCTGGTTTACACAAGTTTGGTGGGGTGTAGCACCTCCGATTTATGGCAGTGCTCCTGCTCCCCTGAACTCTAAACAAAGCTCGTAGGGATCGGACTCAGGCATTTCATGAACGGCCAAGTACAGAAACTGCAATAGAAGAGGGGTATATTTCTGCCTCTGTAGGCATTTCACGTTCCCCTTAGATAGTTAAGCACTAGTTAAGGACTGATGATGTAAGGGAACCAGAAGGGTGTCTGTTACCGGTTTCAGCACAATTTGTGGCATGCCCTTGAGTCCAGAGTTTGGGTTGGGGCAGGTGTGTGTGTGTGTATGTGTGTGCACAAATAGTTTGAAAACCTGCAGCACATTTTTACATATGAACAAGCTCAATGAACACTTGCAGAAAATTGTATCTCTTCTCAATCTATGCAGAGAGATGTTTAAAGACATGGACAAAGTGGGCTCTGGTCCAGGACCCCCACCTTTCAAGGGGGCCCCCTCATTAGATTTTTGTGACAGTCCTAGACTGTATGGAGTTTTTAAATAACCAGTTTATTTAATTACTTTCTTTTTTTTAGCTAGTCTAGGCTTCGCCCCCATTCCAGTCCCTACCTGAGAGATAGTGAGTGTTAAAGAAAAATACCTATTAGATTCTGGTTAGATTCAGCAAGCGTTTTACATTTTAAAATGTATAGGTCCAGCCCAATTGCACCAGCCTTTACCTTTATGCAGTCTGTGGCCACTCTTAATTTGCAGTAAAGATAGGCGTTGTGTGCTCCCTCTATGAATGCATCGTCTTTTTGGAGATATGGCCAGACCGATGCTGTCACAGCCTAATACCACCGGAATCTGAATACCAGTCCCACCAGCAGAGGCAGTGCAGTAAACAAAATCACCCATCCACACTGTAAGCCTGAATGGTGCTGACAGACCAACTACATCACACCTTGTCGGTAGAATGCTTGGACGGGCCACTAGTCATTCTCATTTTCTGGTGCAGTCCAGCTGAAGACTGCTTTTGCCGAGCTAGCGCCTAAGGGTAGGCCACAAGCATAGGCCACATGTCCATGCGCAGAGCTGAGTAGCATTATATGCTCTCTTCTTGACTGCATCATCCATGTGGAGCCGTTGCTGGGACAGTGCACTCACAGCATAGTGACAAGTAACTCAGAATCCCTGTTTCTTACACAGCAGAGACTGGAGTGCATTAGACAAAAATGCACTCTCCACATGTACAGGCCCAAAGATGAGACACCAGTCCCTGCACCATGTGCCGTGGGCTTGTTCACACCACTAGTCTTTCTGCATCTCTGGTGCTGGCCAGCCACAGTGAAAGTGCTTGTTGCAGGGTTGTGCCCAGATGTAGGCTGGCCAAGGAAGAGGGTTGTCAATGATCGCACCATAGTTGCCGAGGTCGTGATTGAGCTGAAAATATATAATAAATTCAGAGTTATTGCGAGCAAGGGGTTCCAAATTATGTTTGGCCCGGGACCCCCAAAATCCTTAAGAAGTTCCTGTCTACCAACTCAGTTTTGGAGAAACTTCCGTAAATCTGTTTTTGTGTTTATTTCCAAATGCTAGTGCAAATGAAGACAAACTTGTAATTTCCACTTGCACTAGTGCGTGATCTTGTGAAGCCTAAAATGTTGCGGCAAGAAGGGAAAAGGTTGATGCTTTTTAGATGTTTTATCAACAGTCTGCTATGTTTGCATAATGATTCAAACAATGCGCATTGTGCAGAAGTATGAGGAAAAGAAATGTTTATTTCATCCGACATCAGAAGTCTCCCTTTAGAGATCATACCTCATATTTTAAAAGTGAGGTGACGTTTACATACCCCCGAATGCGGCTGGCTGCAGGTGTAGCACTCCGCAGTGCACAGTATTGTGTGTGCGAACTGGAAAGAGTTAAACAGAGAAGCTGCTGCCTGGCGCGTGACACTGTGACCTTGAATGGAACACAGGCCGCCTGCCAGGAGCTATTTTCTCCACTGCCTACAGCCTCTAATGGAAAGTACTACCTGTGCCGTGTAAATTATTCATTTCATCACATTATCAGATGGTGGAAGATAAAAAGGAAAAGACGTTCCAGAAAAATAACACACTCCACAGTGCTCTCCTCTGCTTTCTTCCCGGTCTTGATGTGTACTGTGCAACAGAGCGTCACACATTGTTGGCTGCCGGCACACAACTTGCCTCTCCTTGTGCGAGTCAATTTCAGCTTTAATTTAAGGTGTTGACAGAGACTAGTGACTTGAAGGTGCTCCACATCATCCAATCTAAGTTGTCAAACTTTAAATAGTACATACCAAGGGGTCTACTGTCCTTAGCATTTAATGTATGAGTTGGCTTCATTCTTCCGTTTCAAAGAGGGGTGGCGGTGGGGGTGGGGGGGTTGTTCTTTGACCAAACACCCTGAACAGCTTTCAGGGTGCCATTTTACGATCATACTCTCCACTGTCATCCTTCCTAGTCATCCCTATTCGCTACCTTTGAGGGGAGACACCCACAGATAGAGAAGGTTCATCACTGCTACACTGCCCTAAACAAAACCCTGTCCCCTAAGAAGATGGTGAAAAAGGGGAGGGAATACCGTGCTACTAACACGTGTGACTCTGCACATCAGTCCATCCACACAGCGTCTATGCTGAAGAAGCGAATTGAACACGTGCTCATATTAAAGGTAACTCTCATCACTACACAGATTCCTCAGGGCTTTTTCACCACAGTTTACGAGACTAGTAGTATTGGACGGGACCGACGATGAGGCAATCATGATCTATGTGATTTGCACGACAGGCTATGTAATCCAGGTCTGAAGACATTCTGTCTTGTTATGGTAGAGGCCAGACTCCTGTCAATCCAGGCAACATACATCCCTGGAGTAGAGACTGTTTTTGTTCAAAGAATTGTATTAACATTCTTAATAAGAAGAGTAACAATAAAGAAGGAAACAAGGAGGGAGAAGATAAAAAACACGAAGTCGAATCATTAGCACTGTCAAGATATGTACATCAATGGGACACTCATGCTTATTGTCAAAAGAGTTCGTAAATTGTTATTAGATGTAAACTATATCAGGGGATTGTAGTGGAAGGTTAGTGCGAAGATGTGCGGGGGAGGTATGGAGTGATAGACTGTAGGGGATATAATAAATCTTGAGGGGTGCAAGTCAGAAATGCCAATGTATATTGTACATATGCTCAGAAATGTTTCTGGCATAATGTCTAAGGGTAGGGAGGGCTAGGGGTATAGGAAGGTGGGAGTGGTGGTGTCATGGGAGTCAATAGGAAAGGTGTGAAAATCCAGGTAGTGCTGACACTGGGAGAACCTGTGTCCAGGGGGAGGATTGGAATTAAGAGATCTAGCTGCCCTGAATACCCTGGGAGTTTTCAGGGCAACCTTTTTTACTAGATTGGGTTCTGTGTGTGCTCCTTAGATAGGTTACCCAGGCCCACAAGGTATGATACAGCACATTGTTGCTAGACTTCCAATCGATCAGTATTACTTTGATGGCAATGGTGAGTAGAAGGTCAAGGAGGGAAAGATCCATGTCAGAGAGATCAATGGGGGATCTGCCAGATGCGGTCCTAGTAAAATAAGTGGGAAGGACAATGAAATGGTCATTTTGAATATTTTGTTTAATTGTAAGGAAACATCTTGCCAGTAGGAGTGTAGATGAGGGCAAGAGAGGAACATGTGCTCTTCGTCACCAGGGGACGAGTCACATGGTCAGCACATGTTGGAATTTGGTCTAGGTCAGGGAAGCAATCAGTTATTGCTGGAGTAGGTGTGATCCTACTTTTGCCCAAGTGTCCTCTTTCGGGGAAGAAAGGCTCTTAGAAAAGAAGTAGGAGGCCCATTTTGTGCTAAAGGTGGATGGCATGGGAATTTGGAAGTGGTAAGTGTTGTGCAGAATTTTGAAGCAGCATTGCCACTCGACAATATCAGTCAGAGTTTCTGTTATAAGGGTGAACTATGGATGGGACCAAGCTTAGAAATGTTGGCCTTAATTTGAAGAAAAACATAAAAGTCCATGTTAGAGAGGTCGTGCTTGTGTTGTAGGAAGACAAATGAGAGCGGTCTGATACTATCGTAGAGGTCTGGTATCTTTTCAATCCCTGTACTTGTCCATGCTGGACTTATGGGTAGAGAGTTAGGAATATGTAGTTTCCTATTGTACCATAATGATGTGAGGGTTGAATGTAGATTTTCCTAGTACTTTATGATGGAAAGTCTTAATTTTATTAAAGACACGGAGGCGAGTATTATGCTTTCTTTCTTGCATTTATTAGAATAGCAGCCAAGATAAGTGAAAACCACAGTTCCCAGAGGGCCTAGCGACCCAGGCCAATGGGAACAGAGAATAAACAAAACATATAACCAATGAGCAGGCAGCACCTATTACTACGTCACAATCTGACTGCGAACAATCCTCTTTTCGCTGACGAGCAGCTCAGATAGGGTCCATAAGCAGAGGAACAATAGATAAAATGATAGAAAAAGCCAAAGTCCAGGAAAAGAAATCTCGACTGAAGTCCAACCAGGAAACTGTAACACCAGGAATCCCCGTGGTAGGATTGGAATGCGAAGGAGGATCATCACCAGGAACCGAAGAATATCCGTGAGAAAATGGACTCTGCTTATGAAGCAGCGGGTGGCAACGCTGGATTCGCTGTAGGGAGGGAGAAAACACATGTTAGAAGTGTTGAGGCGGGATAATACTCGCCTCCGTGTCTTTAATAAAATTAAGACTTTCCGTCATAAAGTACTAGGAAAATCTACATTTTATGGCAAGACCGGAGGCTCCTATTATGCTTGTTCAAAGCATATCAACAACCAAAGAAGCAGCAGTAACAACCGGTTTGCAATAAAACATTCGGAAAACATTGTCATTTGACCAGTCTGCTGATCTCAGAATGTCCTCTAGACGAGAGCCTGCCCAAAAAGCTTTGGAAGCCATGGCTCCCCTGGAGGAATGGGCCCCAAAGACGGAGACGTCAATGCCAGCAAGGGACATGACCCAACGAACCCAACGGGCCAGGGTAGCAGAGGAAACTGGGAGATGGGGTTTACGGAAGGAAATGAGTAGTTGAGACTGAGAGGACGTTCTGAGATCAAAGGTCTTTTGTTCGTATACCTTGAGACATTGACCTACACATAGCTTGGGATGAGCGGGAAAATAAGGGTAAAAAACAGTGTTCAAATTAGTCTTGGTACGTTTGTGAACTTGGAACAAAACACCTGTAGGAGAGAACTGGCGAGAGGAAATATCTAAAGCTTTAACATCTGAAACACGTTTGATAGAAATAAGACACAGCAACATAGTAAGCTTAGCAGAAATCATTTTTAGGGAGAGAGCAGAATTATCTGGCCAATCAGAAAACAACTTAAAAACCAAATTAACGTCCCATAAACTAGAATACTTAGCCAACGGGGTTTGGAAAATCGAACGCCTCGAAGAAGACGGCAGATGAGAGGATGGACTCCGACAGGTTTGCCATCAATGGGAGAGTGATTGAGGGAAATGGCTGATCTATACAAGTTGACTGTTCGATAGGACTTACCTGCACTGGCCTCAGAAGCCAAGAAGTTGACTACAAAATTTAGAGGGGCTGAAAAGGGATCGATAAGTCGTTCCAGACACCAGCTTGACCATAAAGTCCAAGCAGACTTGTAGGCTTTGGAGGTACCTGGGTCCCAGGCTTTACTGATAAAGAGAGAAGCTTCTTGTGAAATGAGGAGGTCAGAAGGGACAGGCTGGAGACTTTCCAGGCCGACAGAACCAAGGACTTGTCCAGGATGAGGGTGTGCGGATGGCCCAAGGGATTCAGAAGCAGATCGCTGCAAAGAGGAAGAAGAATTGGAAAGTCCACCGCCATCTCCAAAAGAGAGGGGAACCAGATCTGTGATTTCCAGAAGGGAACTACCATGACTAGAGAGGTCGGTTGGCGACGAACCTGAGAAAGAACTCTGTTGATCAAGAGGAAAGGAGGAAAGGCATAATTCAGGTGAAGGGACCAGTCTTGGAGAAAAGCATCCGTTGCTAAAGCGAGAGGGTCCGGTCGCCAACTGTAGAAAAAAGGCAATTGGGCGTTGAGGCGAGAAGCAAAAAGATCTATATGAAAAGGACCCCATTTTTGAGAAAGGGATTGGAAAACGGATGGAAGAAGCTTCCAATCGCTGGAATCTCGGAGATAGCGAGAGTGCCAATCCACTATGGAGTTGAGATCTCCCGGTAGATACTCTGCCTTGAGTGATAGTTTGTTTGAAAGACAAAACTCCCAAAGACTCTTTGCTAGCTCTGCAAGTGGTTTGGACCTGGTGCCACCTAGATGGTTTATGTAGCGGACCGCAGAAACATTGTCCATGCGAAGGAGGATGGAACAGCGCACTCTGTTTTTCGTGAGGCTTTGAATTGCAAAGGAGCCTGCCAGCATCTCTAAACAATTGATGTGCAATTTGGACTCCTCGTGAGACCATGTACCTCCAGTCGATATTGGACCACAATGGGCACCCCAACCCGATAGGCTTGCATCGGATTCTAATACAAGATCTGGGGCCGAAGCGAAGATAGCTCTCCCGTTCCAAGCATCTAAATGGTCGATCCACCATTGGAGTTCGACTCGAGATTCCTGATCTAGAGCAATGAGGTCGGAGTAGGCCAAGCCCTGGCGAAGATGCTGAATTTTTAGACGCTGAAGGGCGCGATAATGGAGAGGCCCTGGAAAGATAGCCTCAATGGAAGACGAGAGGAGGCCTACGATCCGAGCAAGAGATCTGAGAGAGATGAGAGAGGTGTGACGGACATGAGAAATTTCGGACTTTATGGACGTGATCTTCGACTGAGGAAGACGAAGAGACGCCGTGGAGGAATCCACGAGAAAACCCAGAAATTCCATGCTCTGGGAAGGAATGAGCATCGATTTCTCGAAATTGAGAAGGAAACCCAGATCCAGCAGAAGAGACCGAGTGGTGTTTAATTCTGATAAGAGATTTTGTTTGTTGGAGTTCATGAGTAGAATGTCGTCTAGGTAAATGATAAGCCGGATCACGAGGGATCGTAGGTAAGACACCACCGGTTTCATGATTTTTGTGAAGCACCATGGTGCTGACGACAGGCCGAACGGGAGGGAGCAAAACCGATAGGTTACGCCTAACCACTGGAATTGAAGGAACTTGGAGTGAGAAGCGTGAATAGGAACGGTAAGATATGCGTCTTGCAAGTCCAACCTGACCATCCAGTCGTTGGGGCGGACAGTATCCCGCAAATGAATGATGGTTTCCATTTTGAAGTGGCGATACACCACAAACTGATTGAACCATTTTAGATTTATAACAGGGCGCATTTTTTTGTTTTTCTTTCGGACCAGAAAGATGGAACTGAGGAAACCCGACGGGTCTGGTGGGGCGATTTGTATAGCCTGTTTTTGGAGAAGGATTTGGATCTCCACTGAGACGTGTTGAGACAGGTCGTTTGAAAAGACCAAAGGAGGAGGGAAAACTGTCTGGGAAGGTGGCGTGTAGAGCTCTATAAGATAACCTTGGACCGTGTTTAGGATCCAGGGATCTGCGGAGAGAGTACGCCATTTTTGGATACAAAATCTCAAACGTCCCCCCACCGGGGGAAGACCCACCTTGTTGGTTGCTGTTGTTGTGGCGGAAGTTCCTCTGACCACGACCTCTGTATCCACGACCTCGTTGTGGGTAGAATTGAGGTTTGTACTCCTGGTAGTTAGTGTTGTAGGAGCCTCTGGAGCCTTGATTGGAATAAACGCTGCCGGAAGAGCGACCCCTGCCTCTGCCGGCCCGTCCAAAAACCCGAGGGGAAAAAACTTTTTTGATGGATTGCTGTGCTTTGTCCAGCGAGGCAAAGGTAGAGACGAATTTGCTGAGATCTTTAACCAGTGAGTCCCCAAATAGAAGCCCATCCGCCTTATTGCCGGGATCAAGGGGAGCCAGGTTAGCCAGTTTTGGATCAAGCTTAAGGAGAAGCCCTTTGCGGCGCTCATGAGTAATCGCTGCATTGGCGTTACCTAGAAGACAGAATGCACGTTGGACCCACAGGGAGATATCTTCAGCATTGAGGTCATGCCCCTCCAAGCGAGCAATTTCTGCCATATCGAAAATGCGAGCCAAAGGACCTACGATGTCCAAAACCTTGTCTTGGCAGGTAGACCAAGCTTTATCCACCCCCTTGCGGGGATCTTTGCCAAATTTGGAGAAAAAAGTGAGGAGAGGCTGGTCAATGGAGGGAGCTACTGTGACGTTGGAAGGCAGAGAAGGTTTAGGGCATTCAGACTTTAATTTAGCTCGGGCTGATTTGTCAAGGGGAAGTCGAAGTCTGGCCAAGATATAGTCGCCAACATGCGATGCCGTGAACCATTCTGTGGAATTTGGGTGGCGGAAGGAGGAAGGATCAAACATGGGGACCCCCTCCGAATCTAAAACTGGAGTAAAGGCAAAAGAGTCAATTTTTAACTTTTTAGAGGGGGGGGAAAGGTCGGGAATATCAAAAACGTCCAGCAAATCATCATCGTTTGCGTCACCCATATCATCGTCTGTGTCAAGAATGGTGGAAATCACCAACTTCTTAGGTACCTCAGCGTGCTTGGATTTTGATTTTGTTTTTCCATCAAAAGATGACAACCCCTCCTTAGAAGGAGGCCTGGGAGGAGCGGAGTCCTCATTCTGGTGCGAGGGAGACTCGCTAATCAAGCGTGACGCATTTTTGGAGACCTTAGAAGACACGGAGGGTACCAACTTTCTTTTTCTGCTATCCCCCGCAGAAAGGGCCAAAGCTTTAGACAACAGACTGAGCATAGAATTTTCCATACCTTTGGAAAGACGTTTCATGGATGCTTCAACAGCATTTTCTACTGAATTATTAATAAAAGCATTTAAATCACTTTTAAAGGCTGTGCCTTCATCATTATTTAGGTCTGACGCTGGGGAGCTGTCAACCTCCATTGTAAAATATCAAACACTGGCTGAGAGGGAGAGAAGGGGTTAAACTGAGGTCGAGGGAAAGAGGAGTCTGAAAAAGGGGCAGCACAGGGAGGAAACCACTCCCACAGGAGGCGGTACAGAACCGGAGCGAAGAACGAGGCTCCAGGAATCCCCAGAAGGCAGCAGCGTCGTGAGGAAGCAAACGCGCTGAGAGGGGAATGCAGAGGTATGAGGCCACACGGCAGGGAAGGACTGCCACAGATGCCGCGCTACGTGTTAGGCTCAACGGCTAACGCGCGCGTGCGCTAACTAGAGAGGACAACAGCTGAGCGCTGAATAGCGCAGGAGGAAAAAACTTGAACGCGGTAAGCGCGAAGGGCTAAAAGCATGAAAGCAATGAACCATTAAGCGCTGGCATGAACCAGTAACGATAACATGACAATAATGCATAAATATGGTAGAGCATGAAAGAGAAGGCACTTATCTGACTGCGAGCAGCAAGAAAAGAAGATTGTTCACAGTCAGATTGTGACGTAGTAATAGGTGCTGCCTGCTCATTGGTTATATGTTTTGTTTATTCTCTGTTCCCATTGGCCTGGGTCGCTAGGCCCTCTGGGAACTGTGGTTTTCACTTATCTTGGCTGCTATTCTAATAAATGCAAGTAAGAAAGCATAATACTCGCCTCCGGTCTTGCCATAAAATTACGAATATTGGTCACTAGTGTTGCATCTAAGGAAAGTATAGCAGATATATTGTCCTTAAAAATGTTACGGGACTGGATATAAGTATATTGTGTCATTGTCAGTGTGGACAGAAGTGGTACGGGGTGGCAGATGGAGAGTTCCACATTGAGCCAAACAGGCTTCTTTAATGGGGTACTTTCAAACCACTGGGAGCCTTGGGCTGCCAGGAAGGCAGTTTGGTAGGTGATCCAGTTAGGGAAGTTGCAACCCCCTGCTTTTGCAGGTGTCCTCAGCTTTTTAAGGCCAATTCTGGGTTTTTTATTCTCCCATAGGAAGTGTGAAACAGCTTTATCAACCTTAAGAAAGAAGTCTTGGGAGAGTCGATAGGTAACATGCTCAATAAAAAGTTAATCAGTGGTGGTAAAAACATCATTTTGATGGTTTCGAATCTACCCCCCTCCAAAAATCAAAAGAGGGAAGGAAAAGCAAAATGTTTTTTCGTGGTCCTAAACCCAAGCTCCTCCCTGGGACAATATCATGAATCTCAAGATAGGGTTAGTTCCTCCTTAGCCAAAGTGGGGATCCCTAAAGGTGGACCATTGTGGCTGATAGTCCTGTCGTAGGAAGACCTGAAAATCAGATCTTGATGCCCTCACACACCGGTTAGGGTGTCATGCTTCATCATTGGGTGCTCCTCGTCAGGCCGGCGCTGCAATGCCTGACGGGCCTGGGGCTCTTTGTTGGAGATCTTTTTGATCTTAGGATGCCGTAAAGATGAGTGCAAGTGAGGGGGCTACCTAACAGTGGTCGCACCTAACCTCCTCCGTCTTCCAGGAAGACGGAGGAGGTTTGGTGCGACCAGTGTGGCTCGACCGCCTAAAAGGGCCCTTTACAATGATTGGGACCCTCCGCCTTTCCTAAGGAACATCATCCAACCTCCTTTGAGGTGGAACAATAGACCGGTATTCTTGTTGAGAGAAACCGGCCAATTTCATCAGGTCATTCCCTATTAGAGGGTGACACTAACTCACTTCTGGTCCCGACGAAGTGCCGCCCGACTTCGGGGCCCACAGGGCATGAAACATGTTGACCACACCTCAGTAGAAGCTATCCTGGTACTTGATGACCACATGATAGCACCACTGCTTTTAGCTAGACCTGGTAACTACTACCTATAAATCTTTGTTCTTTGAAAACCAAAGCCTATTTTAATCACCACTCACACCCTTCACTAGTTACACTGTTAGGTAGCCCCCTCACTTGCATTCATCTTTACAGCATCCTCAGATCAAAAAGACCTCCGACAAAGAGCCCCCAGGCCCGTCAGGCAGTGCAGCGCCGGCCTGACGAGGAGCCCCCGCTGATGAAGCATGATACCCTAACAGGTGTGTGAGGGCATCAAGATCTGATTTTCAAGTCTTCCTACGACAGGACTATCAGTCACAATGGTACACCTTTAGGGACCCCCGCTTTGGCTAAGGAGGAACTGCCCTATCTTGAGATTTTTAGAATCTACCCCACCAGGCAATATGTTTTTGTGACAAAGTCGAAAGTAGCTCTTTTATTTTATTTAGGGTTTTGTTTGCATTGATGGAAATGGATTTGACAAGGTCCTTACAAAACCAAATCAAGGTATTTGATAGTAGATTTCCATTGGAAATTGGATGACCCACTCATTGAGGGATGGCAGTGGATGTTCAGAGGGAGGATCTCAGTCTTGTCCCTATTCAGGGAATATCCCGAAAAGTTGGAAAAAGAATCAATATTGGAAAGGATCACAGTAATCACAAGATTCGGAGATTCTGTGAATATCATAATGTCATCTGTGTATGCAGACATTTTATAAGGGTTGTCGTCAAAGGAAATGCTTGGGATATTGCGTGATTCATTTAGCCTCAGGAGTAAGGGGTCAGTGGTGAGTAAGAACAGTAGTGAGGATAGGGGATACCTCTGTTGGGTTCCCTGTCGAAGCATAAAGGGTTGCAATGGGGCTCGGTTAAATGTAATTCTGGCGGAGGGGTTGGAGTATAGGACCATGGTCATTATGTTAAACTCCATCCCCAAAGCGTGTCTTAAGAGAACGACTTCAAGATATGGCCAAGAAACTTTGTTGAAAGCCTTCTCCTCGTCTAGGGCTATGGCCGCTGTCGGTGGAGAAGCAGATTGGAGGCTCTTTCAATGATATGGGAGAAGAGGCGTATATTGTCACAAGCTATGCGCCCTTTGATAAAACTGGATTGGGTGGGTGGACTAGTTTGGGAATCAAGAGGGTGATATGGTTAGCAATGATTTTTCCATGTTGGTAAGGGAAATATGCCTGAAATGTTTGGGGTCAGACTGGTTCTTTCCATCTTTGGAGATAACCACGATGGTGGCCTTGGAGGCGGACCTCGATACTGAATCAGAGGTAGTGAAGGGGTAGAGAATCAGCTCTACTATGGTGATAATTGAGGGGATAAAGGTTTTGTAAGATTCGATCAAGAAACCGTCCGGTCCCAGTGCTTTGCCAGATGGGATACTTTTAATGGCTTGAGAGATCTCCTCTCTAGTGATTGGATGGGCTAGCGAAGTTCTGTCTGATTCAGAGATTTGCTAAATTGGCTACAGTCTTCAGAAAGTTTGAGCAAGCATCCAGGGGCATGCTGATTGAGGGAGTGTATAGTTTGGTGTAGAAATTTTGTAAGACTTTAAGTATCATTTCAGTTGAAGTATGTATTTTGTTATGTTTATCTTTGATTGATTAGATAAGGTTAGAGTTACAGTTAAACTTGAGGTAGGCGCCAGGGACTTTCCAGCTTTACTAAGATAAAATAGTTTTTTAAATCTTTTTGGGCAAAGATGTGTGCGTTTACTGAGTACAGAATTTAATTAATATTTAAACAGCTTTAGGAGTATAAGGGGAGCCGGGCCATTATTTTGCCAATAGCTCAGTTCCTTAGCTCTTATTTCTGAAGTCACTTGGTCTAGGGATGGCTTAATAAGTTTGTTTTTCAGTGACATTCGGCTTATGATTTGGCCTCTACAGTAGCATTACAGGTAGTCCCAGAGAGTGACCAGAGAGGATACAGAGTTTTGGCTAATCTGAATGAATTGGGTTAGTTCTAACCCTGGGCGTAGTTCGCGAAGTAGCGCTACGCGAAGCTACGTGAAGTGCACCTCGCACTACGCGAGCTACGCGTAGCTACGCGAACTGCGTAGTGCACTGTGCAAAATGCTGTTCGCACTGATTGCACAGTGCCGGATGCTTGTCCGCAATGTGCAATCATTGAAAACGGCATCTTGCACAGTGCGAGCTGTCTTACTGCCGCTCGAGTAGATTTTTACTCGAGCGGCAGCATTCTCAACGCGGACTGGTAGTTTCTCATCGCGAGCGGTCGCGAGCATGCGCAACCACTCGCAATGAGAAACCTGACCTCCCCGCGTTGAGAATCTCGCCGGGAGGTTTATTTTCCACGCTCGCGATCGGCAACTTGATGTTGCTGATCGCGAACGAGGAAAAAGTCTCGCCGGGATGTCATTTTGCTTGCTCGCGGTCGCCAACTTGACATTGAGGGCCGCGAGCAAGCAAAAAATGACCGCTGCACTACGCTACGCTACGCGTGTTCGCACTGTGCTACGTGCAATTCGCGTAGTGCGAAGTAGCGCAAACTTCGCAAACTACGCGAGCGTAGCGTAGTGCTTTGCCCAGGCTTAGTTAGTTCATCATGGAGTTCCTTGACCACATTTGCATCTTCCAGAATCTCTAGAGTGATAAGACAGAGCTTTGACTTCAGGGAGATGGGAAGGAGCTGGAGTTGTATCGAGATGGCTGCATGGTCCGAATAATGATCAGTTTTATAGAGGTAGAGGTGGCGTTTGGAAGGAGAGTGGAATCAACTAGGAAATAGATGATTCAGGAGAAAGTATTATGTGGGGGTGATGAAAAGGTATAGTCGCTAGCAGTGGGGTTGTGGAGTCTCCAGACATCAGCTAGTTTGTGAGCCGAACACAAGGCATGAAAAGCTTTTTGGGATCTAGGTGTTCTATATCTAAAAGCAGATTGCCTGTCTACGAGGGGGTCCATTGGGAGGTTAAAGTCGCAACGAAATATAATCCGCACATCCGGGGTAAAGAGTATTATTAGGGGTGTATATATTCTCTGCATAGATTTCCATAGTAGGGTTTTGTAGTCACGTAATTAACCATCTAGCCGGGCGTTGATGGGGATCTTTCCCGTGTGGGTTTCCCCAGAGAGGTGGTATCCGACCGAGGTACCAACTTTATATCTTAGTATATGACGTCCTCATAGGAGGAGTGTGGTGTTACCTATAAGTTCTCCACTCCTTACCATCCCAAGGTAATGGGCTGGTTGAGAGATTCAACCGGATCCTCAAGGGCATGATTAAGGGTCTTGCAGAGTCGATGAGGCATAAGTGGGACTTCCTCTTACCATGCCTACTGTTTGCTTACAGAGAGGTACCACAATAGTCCTTAGGGTTCAGCCCTTTTGAACTCCAGTATGGGCACCCTGTAAGAGGACCTCTGAGTCTGGACAAAGAAGGCTGGGAGAAAGCTTACAGTAAACCTCCCCAGGATGTATTTAGCTACATGCTGGCCTTCAGGAACCAGACTAAGCACTTCAGGCAACTCGCTCAGGTGATTCTAGAAGCCAGCCAGGAGGAGATGAAATGCTGGTGTGATCAGAATGCCACTCTGATTAAGTTTCAGCCTGGCCAGAAAGTGTGGGTCGTGGCCCCAGTAGAGTGTGGTACTCTCCAGGAAAAGTGCATTTTTTACATTTATTTTATTAGAAAACTATGTAAACTAACAACAAAAAATAATAATTTTCACTTCATCTAAAGCACAACTGGTATCTGCTTCTCTTTGGCTCATGTTGTCAGCTGATCTATATTTTCCTTTGTTCTGTTCGCTAAATGGGCACTTATTATCTTTGCAAACAAGTTCCTCTTCAACAGGTTGTAGGCAAGAGGCAACAGCTGGCCCACCACCTTGTGGAAATAATGTGACCCGTAGCAGAAGAGGTCTATTCCAAGCTCATATCCCATGCCATAATCACATTCGTCATTTGCGAACTGAATGAAAGTCATCATTTCCTGAATGGGTGCAAACGCTTTCATCCGTAGATCATCACTGGGTGCTTCGACAATGGCCTTGCAAATTGTGTTGAGGCTTGCGTCTGTTTCGGGAAGCTCTCTGTAACCAACATCATTTTTATCTAACACCACCATCAGGCCAGCTCCATGGAATGATTTAGTTACCACCTTTTTATCCCTCCGTTTCATTTTGAGGGTTTTCTGTTCTAGTGAATAACCTTAGTCATCAGATGCCCCACACAGCTTTTCATCTAGGTCTTTCAAAAGGGTACATGTCTGTTTATATGACACTTCTTTAAGCTTTTTAGATAAAAACAACCTGACCGCAGCAAAAATGTTATCGCCAACTTGAATAATGGTCCAGTTTTTTTTTGCTTAATTTGCCCCAACAAACACTGGTAGTTCATCTGGAGAGTCCCTTAAATATCCCAAATGGTACTGTGTTTTGCTGTCGCCAATAACAACAGTCTGAAATTCAGGAGGATCATAGAAAAACCGATAGTGTATGTTGAAATTTAACTCCGATTTGTTTGATGTTTTGTGTTTCCCAGTGAGTACATCATATGGACCAACAAGCTGAAGCCCGAGGCTTGATTTGAGAGCATCACAAGTATTTTTTGGATCAAGATCCTGACAGAATGTCCAAAAGTGATAGAAATCTTCTGGCATCCCAAGCCTATACAGACTTTCCACCTCCTGTCTTAGGGTATCTGGGAAACCAGCTTGGTTTGACCGCATCTTTTTTTCATTTTTAGCAGCCTTTTCACACTGCTCTGTGGACCCTGACGATTTCCTTTTCCTCCAGGAAAAGTGGACTGGGGCTTTTGAGGTGGTGAAGCACAAAAGTAACGTTACCTACCTGGTGGACTTGCAGTCTCCGAGGAACCCTTTGCAGGTCCTACATGTGAACCACCTCAAACCTTACTTTGAGAGGTCTGAAGTGAACATACTCCTAGCAACAGATGATGGAATGGAAGTGGAGACAGAGCCTCTCCCTGACCTCCTGTCTGCTAAGAAACATGATGGGTCAGTGAACGGTGTGAACCTCTCCTCCGCTCTGACCCCTGAACAGCAGAGTGACTGTCGCTAGCTGGTGAACTGTCCACCAGTGGTGTGTCCATGATATGGACACTGGGGACAGTCCTCATGTTAAACACAAAATGTACAGGTTGACTGACAGGGTAAAAGCCAGCATCAAGGAAGAGGTTTCCAAGATGTTGGCACTGGGGGTGATTGAGCCCTCAAACAGCCCTTGGGCCAGCCCAGTGGTCTTTGGTCCCGAATGCTGCCGCACCTGGTGCCACCCCAGAACTCTGGTTCTGTGTGGACTACTGAGGGCTTAATTCCGTCACCAGGACTGACCTCACCCCATCCCCAGAGCTGACAAGCCCGATCAATCGCTTGGGAGCTGCCAAGTTCCTCAGCACGTTTGACTTAACGTCTGGGTATTGGCAGATTGCCTTGACTGATGGGGCCAAAGAGAGGTCTGCATTTTCAACACGAGAGGGGCACTATCAGTTCCAGGTGATGCCCTTTGGTTGAAGAATGCCCCTGCTACCTTTCAGAGGTTGGTTAACCAGGTGTTGGCTAGGCTAGAGGATTTCAGCACCACCTACCTGGATGACATTGCAGTGTTCAGTGCCACTTGGGAAAAACATCTGCAACACCTCTGGGAAGTATTGGGAGCGCTGCAGAGGGCAGGCCTCATGGTCAAGGCCAGTAAGTGCCAGATCGGACAGGGATCTGTGGTGTACTTAGGGCACCAGGTAGGAAACGGCCAGTTGGCGCCCCTGCAGCCTAAGAGTGACACCATTTTGGCTTGGGAGCCCCCAAGACCCAGACAGAATGAGAGCCTTCTTAGGTCTCACCGGTTATTACAGGAGATTTGTCAAGGGATACAGCACCATTGTTGCCCCCTTGACTGAGCTGACTTCCAGGAAGCAGCCTCGGAAAGTGATCTGGACTGATACCTGTCAGCCCACTTTTGATGCCCTAAAATCTGCAATGAGCACAGTATCCATGCTCAAGGCACCCAACTTCTCACAGTAATTCATTGTGCAGACAGATGCTTCAGAGCATGGTATGGGGGCAGTTCTCTCACAACTAAACGATGAGGGCTTAACCAACCTGTAGGAGGTTACTTCCCCAGGAGCAGAGGTGGAGTGCGATTGAACGTGAGACTTTTGCTGTGGTCTGGGCACTGAAGAAGCTGAGGGCATACTTGTTTGGGACTCACTTCCGGGTTCAGACCGAACACAGGCCCATCAGATGGTTGATGCAGATGAGGGGTGAGAACCCAAAACTGTTGAGGTTGTCCATTTCCCTACATGTGATGGACTTTACGGTGGAACACCGCCCTGGTACAGAACAAGCCAACGCTGATGGTCTGTCCAGATTCTTCCACCTTAGTGAAGAGAACTCCCAGGAGGGCGGGTAGTTCTCCCCACTTTTCAGCTGGAGGGGACAAATGTTAAACCTGGCATCCTTGGTGTGGTTTCCCCCGTCTTTTTTCCTCTTCCTCATGTGATTTTGCTCTGTGCTGGTCTAGATGCTTTAGGCACTATGCCACTGCTGATCAGTGCAAAAGTGCAAGTACTCCCTATATAAATTGTGTCTATGGATTGGTGTTTCCATGATTCGCTTATTTGATTTACTATTCAGTCCTTAGTGCAGTGCATGGTGTGCGACCACAGCCTGTAGCTCAAATGCTGCTAGTGGGCCTGCAGCCCGGATTGTGCCACCGACACAAGTAGCCCTTCAAAGGGATCTCAGACCTGCAACTGCTGTGTCTGCACGTAGTTTTAGACTGTCATGTCGACCTAGCACGTGCACCCACTTGTCAGGGCCTAACCTTCCCTTTTTGGTACATGTAAGACACCCCTCAGGTAGGCCCAAGGAACTCGCATGGGCAGGGTGCAGTGTATGTGAAAGGCAGGACATGTACTGGTTGCAAAGACTTCACCTTCCTCTGGGTACCGCCTTTGGGACTGTGCGTTCCAGTTGCCACAGAGGGAAACCGCAGCCTGACGCCGTCACCGGCTGCTGCTGCCGGCTCCGTGATCTGAAGACACCGCAGAGGGCACCGCCACATCTCGCACTGCAAAACTGGTCTCATTGATACCACCAACCACTGCCACCGAGCCACTGTTTGCACCGTGACCTGTGGGCACCGCACTTCGCACCGCCTCACTTTACTCCACTGCCCCAGTCTCACTTATGATGCCGCAGTAAGCTGACATCGCCGCCACTGCCTGCACTGTGGTTTGGGGGCCTGCTTGTAAGTCACACCGCAGTCTGGGCCCACCGATGCCAGTCCCCATCGACAGGTATTGCTGCCTGCACCATGACCTGTCAGCACTGCAACGAGCACAGCCCCACTTCGCACCGCCGCCCCGGTCTCACTGATGCCACTGGACGACCGTCACCGAGCCGCTGTCTGCACCACGAGCTGAAGGCACTGCACGCTGCACCGCTCCACTTCACACCGCAACCGAGATGGTTGCCACAACTAGCCCGCACTGACACGGTCAGCTGGAACCAAAGGTACTGTTTAAAAGTCTTCTGGCACTGACGCCGACCCGCACCGACGCGGTCAGCCGAAACTATTCGATTTGGCTGTTTTCAATGCCACAGTAGCCCTGGACGGAGCTACCAACTTCAAGGAACTGCATTTTAAGGATATTCTTGCAAAGTGCATATATTGATTATTGTATGTTGGAATTTTGTTGTTTTGGTCCTGTTTTGTTTAGATGAAGATTTCCTATTTTTCTAAACTGTTGTGGTGTCCATTTTAGTGCTTTCACTGTGTTACTCTATGTGTGCACAAATGCTTTACACATTGCCTCTGAGATAAGCCTGCCTGCTCGTGCCAAGCTACTAAGAAGGTGAGCAGGGGTTGCCTAAGGGCATAACTCCCTTACCTTGACTAGAAGCAAGGGTCCCGACTTGGACAAAGGTGCAAACCATTGCCGACTAGAGACACCCATTTCTAACAGGGAGTGTTAGAGAGTGGGAAGGAGTGACAACGAGTAATTGTAACTGTGAGAAAGAGTCAGAATGGGTGAGAATAAGTGAGAATGAGTAAGTGAGAGTAATATTGAGAGCAAGAAAATATGAGTGAGAGTACCAATGAATGTAAGGAAGTCAGTCAATCAATCAGGGGTTTATAAAGCGCAACTACTCATCTGTGAGGGTATCAAGGTGCTGGGGGGGACTTCTGGTTCTCCTGGGTGTGGAGGATCATTCGAAGAGACAGGTCTTGAGGTCCTTCTTGAGTTGGGTCAGCGACGCTGATTGCCTGAGGTGGAGGGGCAGGGAATTCCAGGTCTTGGCAGTGAGGTAGGAGAATGAACTTCCTCTAGTTCTGGTCTTGTGGATCCTGGGGATGGAGGCTAAGGTGCGTTGGGCGCAACAATGGTATCTGGCTGGTATGTGGAATGCGTGGCGATGGTCGTATGTTGTGGAGTGCTTTATAGGCATGCATGAGGAGCTTGAAGGTGATTCTCTTGTTGATTGGGAGCCAGAGGAGTTATCGGAAGTGTTGCGTGATGTTGCTGCGGCGGGAGATGTCGAGTCGAGTGAGTGGGAATGAATGAGTACCAATGGGAGAGCCAGACTGAGTGAGAAAAAGAGAGTGAGAATGAGGGAATGAGAGTAAGAGTGAGTGCAAGAATATCAAAATTAATTAGTGTAAATGAGTGAATGTAAGTGAGTGAATATGGTGTTATGATTGCTAGTCTTCCTCCACCCTGGCAGACTGAAGGTAATTCATGGCTTATAGAGGCATCCATGGCAAAATACAGGCACTGGCATACTAGAGGTAATATTTGACATATTGGACATCCATGGCAAAAGGCTGGCACTGGAATTATAGAGATAATTTTGGGCTTTTGGGCACTAATGGAAAAATACTGGTGCTGTCATGCTAGAGGTAATTCTTGGCATAAGGGGCACCTATAATACAGTGCTGAAACTGGCAGAGTTTCACAATTTACTGAGTGGAGAATACCCTTGATCCTCCCTAGAAGAGATCTGGCATACTCGCTTCACTTACTACAATTCAGGTCAAGTATTATATTACGCCCCCCAGGTCATGTGACATAACTTCTTTGAAGATTCAGGGTCAAAAGTCATAGGAAGTCACTTCTTGTGATGCCATTAAAGTCAAAGAGTGTTTGATGTTACTTACGCAGGAAACACCCTTTGCCACGCATTCTAAACCACATAGTGCCTTTACAACGCAGGCATTACATTGAACGCATCATTCCATCTGCACAAATGCCGTTACAACAACTTGCTTTAGGGAACGCAGTGTTGGACTTGTTTTGGATTTAAAGTCCAACACCTTCCCTACTGATACACCGACTGGAGTTGGAATATTAAATTATACTATTACAATGCCCAGTGCCCCCCTAAGGCGAGTCATTGGAACGACTAGCAGGCAGAAGAAACGCGTGGTAATGACACAGTCGTGGTAGTGCCTGCGTTGTGAAGCCACGCATGGTTTAGGTATGTGTGGTTCCATCATACAACCTACTTACCCTACCCCTGGTATTTTGATGAAACAACATCCATGCAATCATGAAGTATGACCCCCACCTTCCTAATATTAGACTTCCTTGCAAGGGATACCCCATCTCAAAAGCTATTATTATGTAGATGAAATTATATGCAACAATGATCTCCCCAAAAAAACACAACTGTAGATATACTTCAATGGTATAACTGTATCACAACAACTCAAATGTGTGAGTAAATTTCGCAAAGGATACAACGGGATGCATAATAAATATTTAATAATTGAATTTCCCTCACAGTGATTGCGTAACTCATGTACGTATATGCATTTGTATATGTGTTTCCCACATCATGGTGGTTTAACTGGCAAGAAGCTACATTAATTTTCCTCATCCAATTTAGGTAATGCAGGAACATGGGCTTATAATATAAAAAAGACTCAAGAATGTTGTCTTTCAGAAAATATATTATGTAAACTAGATAATGAGTACTTTGTATGTGATATTTCAACTCTAGGTGAAATAGAATTATTAGACCGTATAAGTGTCAGTTTCAATTTCATCAATTGTATCACCTGGAGATTATAAATAGGAATTTTGAAATTTGATGAAAAAAACCCTTCTGATTTCTGAGATAAACGTGCAGCGTTAATATGTTGATGGAGTGAGCACAATATTTTCAATCTATATTGTCCAACATTCATTTAAAAAAGATGCACCAGTTGACTCTTTTGAACCTATGTTGATCTGATCTGATTAATTAGCTATACAGTGCGCAAGTACCTGAAAAGTTTCCTAGTTGTAGAGAAATAAGAACTTCAGCAATAAAAAAAACACATTACGGGTTGAAAATCCAGGCTTCAGAGGTTTTAGAAAAGGAAGTAATGGGTCATGAGCCCTTCAATGAGCTGGTTCCATATTTGGGTGGCCAGAATGGTGTAGGACTGTTCAACAGAATAGGAGCGACAAAACTGGGGCAAAGATAGCAAATGAGGTTTCAATGACTTCAGAAGAAGGCTGGGTACATGATGGGTTGGTTTCAGTCTTAAAGAAGCAGATGGATGATGGAATGTGATACACATGGTGTAACAAACTGGATTATTATTTAGAATGGATGACTACCCTCCTCAAGCAGTAATCACAACCCTTGTCAGGTTGAAGACTCAAGGTCACTCAATTAACCTGAGCTTAACTCCCTTTCAGCTATGATACAGGGCAGAGAGGCTTAACTTAGGGCAATGTGCAAAGAATTTATGCAGTACCAAAACAGTAACAAATTCTAAACACAATAAAAAATCAGAACCTGAATTAGTAAAATAGAGTACATTTCATTACAGAAAATGTCACCAAAATGACAAAACTCCAATAAAGGGAACCAGAGATATGACTTTTTAAATATTTTAAATAAAAATAGAGGCAAAAAGTGTTAACCATCAACTAGTCACAGTTGACCTGGACCTAGGTGCGATTTGAGGCTGACCGCTATTGAGCACAGATCAGATAGAGGTACCAGGTTTGTCCCTGTCAGAGGTTTTACTTTGGGACTTACTCTCAAAAAAGTAAGTCCAAAATCTTCAGCAGGGCAAGGCAGAAGGCTGTAGCTGACAAGGGTGTACGGGGTCTGTTATAATCTTGTTCATCAGTGCCTCGTGTTTGGAGTGTGGAACATGAGGGACTGAACAGTGGAATTATGTCATATGAGGCAGTTGTTTGAGAGCGGCGTGAATGGTAGCTGCTCTGAGGGAGTTGCATGAATAAATACTTAAACTCACTCTGTGTTTCTGTGAGCATTTGAAGGGACTCACAACATGTTTTTGTCAACGAGCTGAACTCCCACAGAATCCACATGTGAGGAGGTGCTGCGAGTCTGGAAAGCGGAGGCAGTCATTTTGAAGGACTACTTTCAGGCGTGATGCGGAGGTGATTGCGGGTACAGTTGGACCTGGGCAAAGCTTGTAACGCTGAAGTTAATGCAGAATAAACTGGGCAATTGTGGTGTTCATTGGACGGCGTTGCACGCTGGTGAAAGCTGACGGAGTGAACGATGCGAGTGAGCGAGGCACGCACACGACGTAAGGAGCATCCAGGTTGCCTGGAAACGAGGGAAGAGCAGAGCGAGAGATGCATGCTGGTGAGCGAGACACACACACAACGCAAGGAGCGTCCAGGTTACCTGGCAACAAGAGAAGAGGCACGTGGCGGTTCCTCGAGTGTCAAGGTTGCCTGGCAACTGGAAGAAAGGGCTTGGCAACTGGCTGAACAGTGTTCAAGGGCGTTTTGCAGCATAAGATAGCACTGCTTTAGCACAGGAGGTGGCTTGGTGAAGGGTATGGGCCCGATTCACAGAACTAACTTACGACAAAATCCTAAACCTACTACCATTTTGGTATTCACAGAATGAACTTACTCATTTTGGTATTCACAGAATAAACTTACTCATTTTGGTATTCACAGAAGACACTTACACATTTTGTGTAACTTACACATTTTGTGTAACTTACTCATTTTGTGTAACTTACACATTTTATGTAACTTACACATTTTGGTATTCACAGAAGGCACTTACTCATTGATGAGTAAGTGCCTTCTGTGAATACCAAAATGAGTAAGTTAATTCTGTGAATACCAAAATTGTTGTAAGTTCATTCTGTGAATACCCAAATGTGTAAGTTCATTCTGTGAATACCCAAATGTGTAAGTTCATTCTGTGAATACCCAAATGTGTAAGTTCATTCTGTGAATACCAAAATTGTTGTAAGTTTAGGATTTTGACGTAAGTTAGTTCTGTGAATCAGGCCCGAAGTGTTTTACTGATTTTCTGCGCATCACGGTGATGCACACACCTGTGTAGTTCCATTATTGTGTGTGGTTTGGTGGCACTACACTGGAGTAAAAATGTGAGCGGAACTTACACTAACATAACTTGCATAATGCATTCTAAATTTTACCTAGATGCATAATTTGCATCAGTGATGTACATATCGTTATAGCAGCATCTTTTCCTGTGTGTGCGTAGTTTATGGACAACGTATTTTATTTATTTATTTTTAACTAAGCATGACACACAATCTGGCTGTTCCACCGTCATTTTTGGTCAGTCCTGGAGATCCTCCAGTTCTGTGAAAGAGTGGATCGACGGCTTCAAAATATATATGTTGGCTGCTGGTAATGAAAGGATGGCTGATGAAAGGAAATAACCTGTATTGTTGCACTCATTAGGGAAAGAAGGTTTGAGGATGTACCACAAGCTGCCAGATATTCCTGCTTTGGAGGAAGGGGATAAATTGTCATTATATGCAAAATTCATGAAACAGCTTGATTTGTATTTTGGAAACAAAACTAATATCATTCTTGAATGCTACAAGGTTTCTCCTGTGTGCAGACGGCTGGTGAAGCTATTTATGCATTTGTGACTAGCGTGAGAGCACTCTTACAGGCACATGCATCAAACAAAAATCCGTTTGCAAAATTTGCGAATCGCAAAATAAGCCCGTTTGCGATCGCAAATCAGGCAAATCCAATGCATGAACCCAAAAACAGCGAAAACACAAAAAAATCGCTAAAATAAGGAATCGCAAATAATCCTGAGACACATCTTGCGAATCCCTATTTGCGATTCCATCATTAGCGAATCCCAAATAGCGATTCCTAAATAAGTAATCGCAAACATATGCATGAAAATTCACAAATAGCGATTTCACATAAAATCGCAATTTAGCAAGTGCAATTTAAGAAGGATCACAACCAGGTGGTAACCATGAGTGAAAATAGCATACAGCTGAAATCCCACAGAAACCTACTTAAACACACCCAGAATGCCTCAGAATTCTTCACAATGGCAGCGCTTTACCTGATGGCGAGGAGGATGAGGCTCCGGGCAGCAGCACACAGAAGGAGGAGAATACAGGAGCGCATCTTCAGAGTCCGCATCACACTGCTAGGACAAACCGAAGATGAAATATATGACAAGTATAGGCTCAATGGCGCCATGATACTTGACTGAATAGAAGAACTGGATCCCATATTGCGGCGTCAGACTAGTAGGACCAATGCAATACCCACTCATGTGCAGGTCCTATGTTGCCTGCACCTACTTGCGTCAGGCAGCTTTCAGGGGGTAGTAGCTGTAGCTGGAGGGGTGTCACAAAGCGCCCTTTCCCGCTTTTTCAAAGCATTCCTCCATGCCATGATGTCAAGGATCAACTACCACATTAGCTTCCCCACACCCACACATGAACTGAATAAGACCAAACAGGAGTTCTATCAGCCAGCCCACTTCCCACATGTATTAGGTTGCATTGATTGTACCCATGTAGCAATCTGTCCACCAGCAGTCAATGAATATATATTTAGGAATCAAAAATGCTTTCATTCGCTAAACATACAGGTAGTCTGCAACGCTAAATGCATCATTACCGACATAGTGGCTCAATACCCGGGAAGCGCCCATGATTCCTACATATTTCGCCAGAGTGGCATACACACTCGTCTGCTCAGGGGTGAATTCGGAGAGGGACATCTGCTTGGTAAACATGTGTTATGATTTCACCCAGACATTGTACGTATGCCAATGCATTACGGTCACTGACCCTTTGCTTACTTCCCTGTAGGTGACAGCGCATACGCCGTGCGTAACTACATCAACACGCCATACCTCAATCTGACAACCCCCAATGAGCAGAGGTACAATGCTGCGCACATCTCCACCCGGAACATCATTGAGCGCACCTTTGGGCTGTTAAAGAGCCGCTTCAGATGCCTACACAAGACAGGAGGAGCATTACAGTACAAACCCGACCAATGCTGCAGGATCGTGGCTGCATGTGCCATGTTACACAACATTGCCACAAGGAGAGGAATTCCCATCGAGGTGTCTGACAGCGAGTCCGGCAGACGACAACCAGGAAGGGGCACAACAACGTACAGCACATGGGGCAAGCGCAGCTGAAGGCCGCAGAAGACGTGCAGAAATCACACAAAACTACTTCTGATGTGAGTAATGACGAGACGATACACAGCTTTTTTAACTTAACTATATTCTTCTCAAATTAAATATCTTGTAGTGTTGAGGCACACATATTAGGTGCACAGTAGCACATGTATAGCATCACAGAAAAATTACACAAAGACATACACATTTGACTTGAAAGTCAGTCACTAGTAATGTCTTGGGCAATGGTTACTTCACCATTGTTGAATGTCTCAGGACATGCCAGTCTATCTCCTCCCACGCACACCCAGATGCCTTTTAACTGCTTCATCCCCATCCCTCATGTTGGACACAGAGGGTGTTGTGCTGCGAGTGTTGTGCCTCCTGCAAGTGGTGACAGGCATTGACACACTACTGAGGCTTGAGGCCTCCTCACTCCCCTCTTCCCCCGTCACGTTGTTAGCCCCAACAGTGGCAGCATGCATTTGTTCCACCGCATTCGTCACCTGGCCCAGTGCCTTGGCCACATCCCCACTACAATGGGACATCTCAATCTGCATGGTGACGGACCGACGGGCAAGCAGTGCAGTGCTGGTGCTCAGGCGATTGTTTGCCTGGGTATAGCCGTGCATGCGCTGCATCAACTGCCGATGGTGTCTCGTCTGTGTCACCTGTCCCTCCTTCATCACCCTGGTCAGCTCCTGTGTCTGCCTGTTGCCCTCAACCACAGCTGTAGTGAGTTCCCTCACGCAATCAGTCAGTCTAGTGATGTTACCTGCCATCTTGCTGATTTGTGCCTGCACTAACCACATGTTCCTTGCCTGCAGGCGCTGCACCCGGAGCATCTGGGCCTCCAGGCCACCCCAGACATCTGTAGATTGTTCCGCATGCGGTGTGAGGCGTGACCCTGCTCTGCGCCTCCGGCTGTGGACTGTGCTATTCCCGACCTGTACTTGGGGTGTCAGCGTGTGTGTACCTTGAGCCTGGCTTGTCTCTGGCATTCTTTGGGACTCATCCTCAGTCTCCATGGGCTGCAGTGGTGGGACTTGTGCCCTGCGGGTAGTGAGAGCACGGGCTGTTGTCTGTGGGACCACAGGTGTGTCTACTTCATCCACAGCCGTGGGATCCTGGGTGTCCATTCAGTCACTGTCCTCAGCCTCTCCATCTTCTGCATCTGTGAGGTTAAACAGTGCAGTTCTCAATTATTTTTTGTGTGTGATGTCATGTCACATTAAGCATCATTTTGCTCATAATAAATTACGGACTGTCACACATTGTTCACGTGTTCTGACTTCTCATTGTGTGTATGCCTTTGAACCTGCCTAACCTGCCTGTGTCTCCCAGAATGCACTTGGTTGTGGCTGGAAAATGTGGCATGGAGTTTCTTTCTATACACTTGTGCTGAACTGAGGTGATGTGCTAATTTCAATATGTCTCTTGTAATGGTCACTTGCATGCATCTTACCTTGAGATGAGTTTGCCGCTCCAGATGTGTCCAGCTGCGTCACTCCCACCACAGCCTCAGGTTGTAGTGTGGACTCCACCAGGTCCTCCATGGGCGTGTTCCCAGGCTGTGTTGGTGGTCCCCAACCGGTCTTCTTGGCTTCCTTCAGCCTCTCAGCAATCCTTTCTTTTGCCCGGCTGCGCAGGTCGTACCAACGCTTCTTCAGATCATCAATTGAGCGGTGTGTGACCCCCACTGCATTTACTTTATTCTGGATCCTGAGCCAGATTTTCCTTTTTTGTGCCTCTGGGACCTTCAGTGAAAGTTTACCGAAGAGCCTGTCATGGCTTAGGACTACATCCTCTATCAGTGTGTCAATTTCCTTTTCACTGAATTTTACTTTGCGTTTCCTGCCTGTTGTACTCTCCCCTGGTGTACTTGGATCCATTTCTGACAAGGGACAGGTCTGCAAACAGAGTTGTTGGATGTACTGTCCTGCTCCTGCACTCAGCTTCCTCCTCTCACAGCAACTGAGCACTGAATGAAGCATAGGCTGATGGACTTCCTGGTAGTGATGTCATCACTATGCATCAAAGTGCGTCCTCGTAAATTACGAACTCGCAAATAGCGAATTCGCTATTAGCGAATTTGCAATTTGCATTCTCGCAAATGGGTTTTCGTGGTTTGCGAGTTTGTTAGAGCATATCGCTATTTGCAATTGCGATTTTTAGCGAAACGCTAATTTCTCGCAAAAACGGTCTTGCATTGGTAATAGCGATTCTTTATTTGCGATTCCTTAATTTTCGCAAATTAAGAATCGCTATTTTCTACATTGATGCATGTGCCTGTTAGTGAATTGTGCTTTCACGGGAAACCAAAACAAGTATATTCGTGATCAGTTAATGATGCATATGTCTAATGTCGCAATTCAGAAAAAGTTATGGGGTACTCACAATCCTACTTTGTTAGAAGCTTTAGATATTGCCCGAGGTAAAGAGTTAACAAACAGGTGTGTCAAAGACATGAATGAGGATAAGGTGAAGGATGATAATGGTCATGATAAGGCAAAAGTCAGTGTGGTAAAAGTCAGGTTTAAGAGTGAAAAACCTGAGTAAACAAAAAAGGAAAAGCCTAGTGGTGAGAGAGTTGAGAGAGGTGACAAATTTAAAGGGCAGTGCATAGGTGTACAGAGGAATGTGTCTATAAGGTGTGGTAGCTGGAACTATTGCGCTAATGACAAATCGTGCCATGTGAGAGATGTAAATTGTTTGCGATGCAAAAATTGAATCATTATGCAGGTGTGTGTAAAGGGTCAGGGTCAAAGTATGTAGGGGTAGTTTACAACAGTAGCGAGAACACAAGGGATGACGAGTTGTACACTGATCAAATTTTATGTGTTGTAGGTGAAGATGCCGGATCTGATACCGGTGAATGTGGTTGCAGGTAGCTTCTTCAACTGTGGTGGATTTTGAGAAGCAAAGTAGTTTGAGTGTGAGGGACCCCAAGTTAGTGATTGAAATTTACATTTATTCTTTTTCAACGTTGGTTGACTCAGGAGCTAGGTATACCATCATATCTAAAGATGATTATCATTGGTGTGACAACATTATAAGCAAACAATTGCTTAAATCTGATATCAAATTGAAGCCATATAGTGGTGAATGTGTAAGTTGCTTGTTTTCTTTATTGCTGTAATTGCATATAAGAATGAGAAAATTTCAGGAAGGGTTTACATGGATAAAAAAGGTGCAACTTTATTTGGTCTCATTCACCAATCAACCTTGGGTATACAGTTGCACCTGGGTGCCCATGAGCAGGTTGTTATGGTTGGTGCCATTACACAAGGAGGGGAAATTGTACAAGCATTTCCAGAGGTTTTCATGGATGAGCTGGGAAAATTGAAAGGTTTCAAGCACCAGATTGTTTTACGCAATGGGTGTCAACCTAGAGTCCACAAAGTCCGGAATTTAATATTAGCAGTGATGGCGGATGTTAAAGCTGAGATTAAGAAATTGTTGGATGCTGACATTATTGAGGGTATTGAATAATTGAAATGGCTAGTGCCTATTGTTGTTGCATGGAAACCAGAAAAATCCATTAAGATGTGTATTGATCTTTGTGATCTAAATAATGCCATCTGGATAGATAGGCAGCCTTTGCCCAACATAAATGAAATGATTGTAATGGTTGGAAAAAACAAGTGGTTTCCACTATTGATTTGTTGTCTGCATATCATCAGATTGAACTGTATGAAGCCTGAAGGAAGTGCCCCTTAGGGGCCACCCGGGTTACTTACAACCACCTGCTAGGACTTCCCAAGAAATGAAGAGTCGGTCAGACAGTAGAGAATGCAAACATACCTCTATTAGTAATACACTGCAGAGGAGTCCAATCTGACCTGCACCCTAAGATGTCTGCCGAGGGGACTGGCTCCCCAACGGCTTGCAATGCATGATTGTTCCTCCAAGAACACCCCAACCACGCCCACAGTGGAAAGTTACCCGCCTGAGCCGAACATGAACAAAGAAGGCACAGAAGGATGGGCTACCACCTGCCAGATGGGTACATGTTATCGGCAACTCAAGGTTACCGCGCTGAATCTCAGCGTCTTCTAACGTGAGAGCAGAACTACACACTCGGAAAAGGCATGCAAGGGCAGAATGGCCTATTCATTAGTAAGTCGGGATGCAGCCTTGATCAAGAAAGGAAAATAATAACTGAATACAGTATTCTGCTGAGGCAAGCAGTGAAAATAATGAGGCCTAGTTCAGACACAGCCTAATAGGGATTACAAAATACAAAATGGAGTCACACTTGCTAACTAGAGCTTGCACGTTGCGGGGATAACTCAGTGGGTTGCATAACGTGAATACAAATGGCATCTATTTAGCCACACACTGCTAACCTAATGTAGCATGATACGAGTGCATAGCAGGAATGGGATTTTCAAATCTAACAAGCCTCCAGATACTCAAAGTCTTGCATTGCGCCATTTGGAGCATATTGTTTTAAAAAATGAATACTATTTGGCCTGGCATTCACATTGTAAGTTTTACAGAGGCAGATGAGGAAGATTTTTGGTGATATGATTGGGGTGAACAATTTTCAAGACAACATCTTGTTATGTGAAAAAGATGAGGGAGACCACGATGTCAAATTGAAGGATGTTTTGGGGAGATTGCAGAACAATGGTTTAACGGGTCAAACTGGAGAAATGCAGGTAAAAGTCAGCAGTGTGACGTATTTGGGTCATACTATTGATGCCAATGGTGTTAGACCTCGAGAGAAATTGGTGGACAGTGTTGTCAACACCATGGTACCAGAGAGCAAGGATGTTTTAAAATTGTTCTTGGGGGTGATTAAGTTTTATGCCAAATTTGTGGTATATTTTGCTGATAAAACCAAGTGTATGAGGGGGTTGCTTAAAATATCCAGTACATTTCATTGGGACAGTTTGTGTGAAAAGGAGTTTGACATTATCATAAAGGAAATTGCCAATGCATCTTGTTTGAGTAGCTTTAACACTATCTGCAAAAGTCTAGTTTCGACTGATGCTAGTGCTTATGCCTTAGGGCAGTTCTGACACAAATACACAATGGTGAAGAGATGGTTATAGCATATGCTTCATGTACATTGTCAGATGTAGAACAACGCTATTCTGTAATCGAAAGGGAAGTCTTGGCAGTATTTTGGCCCGCCAGACACTTCAAGATGTTTGTATGGGCTATACCCCTTCTACTAAGAACTGACATTGATCAATATGTTTTCCACTAAAGGTTCGGGCTTAATGTCAACAAGGATTGCTAGATGGGTGGCAAATTTAAAAGAGTATAATTTTACAATGCAAGTTGTGCCAGTGGTAAAGAATGTATTTGCTGATGCATTGTGAAGGAATAAGGCATTGCCGGAAATGCGGGTGCATTCCGGGTATGATTTTCAGGAGTTTGGATGAATTGCAAGTGTGGAATGTTTTGATGAGAAATATGTTACTGCAAAAGAGTGGTTGAATGCTGTAAAAGATGACGTGGGACTGTCAAATTTTGTACAAATGCATTTAGGAAGGGTGTTCTGCTGAGGTTACAGGTGTAAAGGACTATGTTCAGGTTTGAGACAAATTGAGTACTGATGAATGGGGTGTAAAAAGAGGGGGTTAGCTTATTCCTCCCGTGGCGTTGAGAAGTAAGATTCTGGAGTGTGTTCATCAAGGTCATTTAGTTAGGGGGCGTGGCCAGCGAGCCATCATGGTGGACGCGAATTTGTAACGCTCCGCACCTAATCCCTCAATTATCCTGATTTTCACCTGCCATCCGACACATCCGGACGAGAAAGTTGCAGTATTCAGCTCACGCCGGGGTGTACCTGCAGCTGAGTCCCTGCGACAGCCATAAAGCATGGTCCCCGGCCTGTAGTAGCGGCAGCAGCGAGTACGCGGCCTGGGGAGCTCCGGAGCGGATGCGGGAGCACGCTGCCCACTGAGTAACAGCCTCTACGATTACGGAGCTGCCCTACAGCTGGGTGCACTGTCGCCGCGCCAGCGATGCTTATAGGAGGCATTCTCGATTTCTACTCACCACGTCGCCACCACGGCCCTGGCTGGGCGGAGCCGGCCGTGGTCGCATCGGCGCCCAGGCCTTGTCCCCAGTGATCCGGCGGCGTGGGCCCTGCTCGGGCGGCACTGGTGAGCGCATCTCTGCAACTCCACGAGTGGGACGTGCCTGCCCGGACGGTGCTACAGGGGAATACCACCGCTGCTGCCGCCGGAACCGGCGTATGTTGAGACGTGGCTGAACCACGCCCCTTGACCCCTTGCCAGCGGCAGCCTGAGCACAGTTGAGGCCTTTCCCTTGCTTCCGAGGGGCCTCACTCCCGAGATGGCGCTGGAGGGAGCTGCGGGGCGTTACTGAAGCCGCTGACACCGCAGGAATCGGAGGTACTGCGATGCGACAGGATCGCCGCCATTGGCCCATGGACGAAGGCAGCCCCTAGACAGCCGTGACCCGCATCCTGCTCCTGGGGGGCCTGGCTCCCGCGGCCACGACGGGCGGATGATTTGGGCTCTGGCTGGAGCAGAGGAGAGTGCTGCTACCTCGGCCTTCCACCCGGTAAGCGATGCACAACACACCCTGTGCCCTGCGCCCTGTACTCTCCCAGACGTCGGCGCAGCCCTGGCCGGGTGCAGAAGCCTGAACCTTACCGCAAATTTGGCCCTCCCTCTAGGAGGTCAGGCGAGTTGGGCCCTGCCTGCGTGGTCGCTGCTGAGACGCCTCTGACTACCCTTGCTGAAGTGTGGCTACCCCGAGGGCGCAAGTGAGGCTTTGAAGCCGTGGGCACCATCAAGGCTGCGTGTGTTAGGACACTTCCCCAAAAACTGACATTGACCTGCTGGAGGGAACGGCCAAGGACACGACGTGGCCTGCACCCTGCCGCGGGTGGACCCCACTGCGGTGCCTGCGACCGAGTGTGCAGCTGCACGTGACACCACAGAGGTGTGTAGGGACGAGTCTTACACCTATGTCTGGTGGGAAATACACAAGATATCCTGCACCCATCTTGAGCCTGCCTGTGGCGGGGCCCAGTGACCGGATCTACGCCCGCACCTGCGGCACTTGTGCTGCAGTGGGACAACTACTACCAAGTGTCACAAGCCTGGACCACCAGCCGCTGTGATTGATGTGCGGCTGGACACCCCAGGTGCCCACCCAATACCCGAGGTAGCATTGCGGGGTGGTAGAGGCCCGGATGTCATAAGTGTGAGGTGCTCCATGTGATGTGGTGGACTTGTGACGCTCCACCTGCCTGCGAACCATCCAATTGACTGTATGCGGAAAACAGAACCGTGAGACGGAGCGGAGAACATCAATACACCCGAAGGTGAGGCCACAAATTTGGAGGTGTACTCTGGAGCAAGGGTGCATCAGGGGTGGGGCCCTGCACCCGCTGAACCCGCTGACTCTGCGCGTGAAACAGTCGACCTCTGCCACGTAGAGACAGCCAGCACCGGCCCCACTGGAGCGCCGATAGTCAGCAAACACGACCATGCGTCCGCGACCCGCCTTCATACATACATACCCCTACGCAGTTGTCTAGCATCAAACGTCAATGCTCTTGGCGCAAAAGTTGGCAATGGGCCGCCTCCTCACCAATGCGCAGCAAAATGTGGCACGCACCGGCACGCTGGAGCCACCGCACACAGAGGGTGGTACAACCGGAGACGCTCCAAATGCAGAGATAACCGCAAAACTGGACTCAGTACTGGCAGCGGTCGAAAAAATCGGGGCTACACTGAATCAGACGCGATAGTCTCTTGAAGCTCGGATCGACAAGGTAGCATCTGATTTCACTTTACTACGTGCTGACCACCGCAACCTGGCGGAGAAAGTCCAGTCGCACGCTCAGACACTATCGGAATTGAAACCGGTCACTAATAGCCACGCTGCGGCCTTACAAGATGTCCTTGACCGTGTACATGCACTTGAGGACAGAGTTGAAGATGCAGAGGGACGCTCACGCCGCAATAACATCCGTGTGGTGGGCCTCCCGGAGGGAGAGGAAGGTCGGACCCCGGAAACATATGTGGAGCATTGGCTCCGAGATATTCTACCTGCTGGAGCGCTGTCGCCGCACTTTGTGGTGGAACGGGCGCACCGCGTACCGGCCCAAACCCCCCCCCCCGGGGGCTTGACCGAGACCTTTCCTCTTCAGACTTTTAAACTACAGAGACAGAGACACGATTCTGCGTGAAACTCGTAAGATCTCCAAGTTAAAGGTTCAGTGGAAGCTCAGTCATGGTGTTCCCAGATTACACGTCACAGGTACAGAGACGCCGGAGCACCTTCACAGCGGTGAAACGTCAACTGCGTGACTTGGAACTTCCCTATTCTCTGCTATTCCCCGCCCTGCTGAGAATGGTGGCCAAAGGCACCACACGCTTCTTTGACTCACCTGAAGAGACATGGGACTGGCTGGAGGAATGCGGCCTATGGATGGGGCCCACACCTCAAGTGATGACCCAGCTAGACCAGTCAATAAGAGGACTCGCCGACGAGGGAAGTGAGATCGGAAGGGAAACACGTCCGGACCTGCAGCGGCGCTGCGGCCGGAACAGAGCGTGATGGAACGTCGAGACGCCCTGGAAGCGGTCACGACATTGGGGACCCAGGTATATCGAGAGGCGAGGGAAATTGACACGTCTCCTCTACACCAACCCTACAGTCAGAGTCAAGGTGGGACCCTACATTTCAGATCCCCTTCCAGTGCAGAGGGGTACACGACAGGGGTGCCCTTTATCCCCGCTCCTGTTTGCGCTCTCAATGGAGCCATTAGCAGAAGCGCTGCGTACCGAACTGGCCGACGGAGTGCCCCTGGGGTTGCCACACATCAAGTGTCGCTATATGCAGATGACCTCCTTATCTACATTAGAGACATCAACCGTGCCCCCGCCCGGCTGACGCAATTACTGGAGGAATTCGCTGGGTTCTCTTGATTGACTGTCAATGTAGACAAGTCCTGTATTTACTCATTTAAAGAGGGACTCCCGGACCCTAACTTCTTTATGGGCGGTAAAAAAGTGCAGTGGGCGGCAGACACGTTTCGCTACTTAGGCATCCAAATCTACCACCGAACATACGATCTCGTTGATGGGAACCTAGGCCGGGAAGTGACGTCCCTCAGAGTCGCAGATGCGATTTTGGAGTACTCTACCGTTGGCTGTAACGGGCAGTGTTGCACTAACTAAAATGGTAGTTCTCCCGAGACTTTTATACTATTTTACGAATCTACCGATCTATATCCCAGCCTCTTTCTTCACACCCATAGAAAAACAGATCCGTGATTTTATCTGGCGCAACGCCAGACATAGGATGGCACAGCAGAAACTGTACCTACCAGTGGACCAAGGGGGAATGGTGGCTCCTTGTCTCAAACATTACTATCTCGCCTCCCAACTTCAATGGGTGGCACCCTGGCTCTCAAATCGCCATTGCGCAGACACTGCCACTACGCGTCCGCCCTATCCTCTGCAACACATAGTCAGCCTTTTCCACCCAGGTGCACGCTCACGACCCCCGGATCCCTTACTCCTTGATGTGGCCTATAGATGCTTCCGTAGGAGCCTGTATATCACCCGTAAGGTGACCCCCTATGCGCCAGCGATACCCTTGGAAGGAACCCCCGATGGACGCACGGTAGTCTCTACGCAGATACTTAGGAGGTGGCATGAGAATGACATTCAGACACTCGGACACCTATATCGGGAGAGGGTACTTTTACCATGGTAGAGGAGGATAGTCTCCCACCTGGACACTTTCTGATTCATCATGCACTGGTAGCTTCACTCACGGCTAAATGGGGAGACATAACTGCGGAGCCACAGACACATCTTACCATGCAATACCTACATGTCATGGGGTCGGGTAGGCACCTGACACGATGGTTCGCGGCTTCACTGAGGATTCATGCTGCAATTAGCCTTGACCCTCTGCGGCATAAGTGGGAGCATGATCTAGGACACCAGCTTACAGATACAGAATGGGCTCGGATACTTGAGAGCCCGACACGCATATCTCGCAATATGTGTTTCCGGCAAATACAGCTCTACATCGTTCACAGGGCATATCTCACACCTGCAAAAATGAATCAATACTTCAACCGCGTAGATGCCGAGTGTCCGAGGTGCACTGAACGGGGAGCTGATTTAATCCACATACTACGGGTTGCACACGAGTGGGTACTTACTGGTGTCAAGTGGCTTCTCTACTACGAACCTGCACTGATCAAACGCTACCACACGAGTGGCCGACCTACCTATTGCACAAATTCCATAGAACTCCCGCCACAAAGGTTACCTCAAGATTCCTAGACTTGGGGTTGATAGCAGCCAGCTAAGAAATGGAAAGCGCCCGACCCCCCCCACTATAATGGCCTGGCAAAACTCAATGCTTGCGTGGGCGAAAGCTGAGAGCATCGCCATTAGGCATGAGGAAACACTGGGGCTGCGCAAGATTCCCATTGCGACATACTGGGATGCTCTCTATACCGAGCTGTAGCTCACTGTGGACATGGAAGGAGAGGACTCCCCTGACCCACACCCTGTAGGTAACTTACGTCATCCTGAGTTTGGGTAGAGGATACAACGCGTCATTTTACTGCCGTACCACACACTGCTTGAACAGGCGGGTTAACACAAACTCTGGATAAGGGAAGGGTAGCTGGTAGTCCCCGGCAGTGAGAAAACAACGCACGACTCTCAATAGGACGTTAAGGGCTGAACAACAGTTACTTAAGTTTTAGTATGTTTCTTTTGTAAGTTAACGCAATCTATGTTTCACCTTCTCTTTCTAAGCTATTGATACCGCCTCACACAGTGCAAATAATATTGGTATTACCCGTATAGTATGTTAACTTGTGTAAAGGCACGCAACAGCAGACAGTTAATAATGTGTATAATTTCTTGGACAACTGATACCATATGTTCACAGTCGTTGACCTGCTTTTTCTCCTCAGTTTCTCCCCCCTTTTTAAACTGATTGATGGACACATAATGTGACTATACTCACGAACTTGATGCTAATGTTATCTTCTTTTCTCACTGAACACTAAGTCCATGATCCTGATAGCATGATTGTGACATACAAATGTATCTGTACCATACTCATGTTACATGTCATAAAGTCCACTACTGCTTGCAAGCAGGTATCATCAGTATTGTAACTTTTACAAAAACAAGAAAACAATAAAACAGATTTGCAAAAAAAAATCAAGGTCATTTAGGGGTCTATTACGATGGCGGTCGGATGTCCACCGCCGGGCCGGCGGTGGTGCCAGCCGGACCGGCGGTCGACATCTGCCCACCATCGCAACCAAGAAAACCGCCGGTCATATTAGGATGGTGGTGGTGACCGCGGTGGTGGGAAATTCCGACCGCCGCTATTCCGCCGGTTGCCATCCGCATTCCTGCCTGGCGAACGGAGCAGGACCGGGATAATGGTGGCGGTGCAGAGCAGGCTCCGCTGGCAGGATTATGATGCCGGCGGTAGCCATCCTTTCCTCAGCAGTCAAACCGCCATGGAAAGGCATGCAGTGATTGCCTTCCGGGGGCACGTTGCGGGCCCCCAATGTGTTGGGGGGGTGCATTGGGGGTACCCATGGTCCCCCCCTACATTTCCCTGTACCAGGTGGCAGGCACTGTGCAGTGCCTGCCACGTAGTGCAGGGAAATGCAGGACATGCTCCTTTCGGCATCGCGGCGGTGCTGCGGGCAGCAGCAACCGCCGCAATGTTAAGGCCCGCAATCAGACCGCTGCGGTCGGATTTCGACTGCGGGTCATCGTAATTAGACCGGCGGTGATGTCGCGGTACATGCAGGCGGTCTTATCCCGCTACCATGGCGGTCGGGGAGGTTTCCCGACCGCCATCGTAATAGGCCCCTTAGTTAGGAGAAAGACAGAAAGCAGATTAAGGGAACTGTTTTGGTGCCAAGGCATGGACAAAGATATGGAGAATATTGTTAAGGAATGTTTATTGTGAGGAAACAGTGATAAGATCTTGAAAACTAATACACAGCCTCACCAGCCAGTTTAGTATCCTGCCAGACCATGGTTGAAATTGGCAGTGGACATTATGGGTCCCATTGATATGTTAGGTAGTCGTGACAGGTTTGTAATGGTCATGGTGGATTATTATTCCAAATTGTTTGAGGTTGAATTCATGGGAGAAGTGACAAGCAAGTCTGCAATACAATTCATGGAAAAGTGTTTATCAGAGAGGGTTACCCTGATGAGGTTGTTTCTGATAACGGACCCCAGTTTTGTTCTCGGGAGGTGGAAATGTACTTAAGCCAAAGGAATGTGCACCATTGTAAGTCGCAAAAACTTAAGGGAGTTAACCTAATACTTAGAAAAGGGATGGGTATGTGAAAAGCAAGAACAACAATTCCCTTTTCATGGATAAAGAAGCAACACTAGTGCATGTAATAACGCAGAAAACCCAATAGAAGACTTTTGTGATATGATGTGTACAAAACTACACAAAGAAAAAAAGATTCTTAAATATACAATAACAGAAAAACATCAAGATTGCTAAATTTAAAAACAATAATACTAAATGGACTCAAAAACTGTATTTGAAGCAAAAATCAATATGAACCAAATATTCAAATATATTGTGCTTTATTATTTAAAAAATATATTGTGCTATATTTAAAAAACCTTCACAGTATCTCACACATGTAGTAAAGTGCAAATGCATCAATTAACAAATCATGTAAACATTATCACATATACATCAACAACATAATCATAATATATATCATTCATATAATTAAAAGCAATATACTAGCAAATTGTTAAAAACTCATAGAAATTGTAAACCAACTGTCGACGCAGAGTTTCGGCGAATAGTAAATGATTTGTCCCCTTCTTCAGGACAAGTATTGCACATTATCTAGACATCACTATGAGAAAAAAATATTTTTATTAAAATCCAAATAGTATATTCCATCGCCAAACTTCATTTTACAGCAACCTAGTGGGTCGTAATGTACAACTTATAGATACTCTAAACATCATTCACAAAATACATCCCAATAGGTTATGCCTGTTATACATAAATGGCCTATAGCTAAATGTTTTATAATAAAGGTATGGAAACAGGTTTAACCATGATATGTGGCACCAAAACAATGAAATGTAAAACCTTTTATATTGACAGCACCCCAGTTCGAACTGCTAAAACATTTTGCTATCTAGGGGTAACCTATACCAGCAATGGGAAGTGGAACCAGGAATTATCTAATGTTTGCACCAAGATGGCTAAGAATGCACATGGGGTTTTTAGATTTGCTTCTAAATTAGGAAATTACCCTGTAAAGGAAATACTGACAATATACAAGGCGAGATGTGTTACTACAGCCTTATATGGTGCGGGGGTATGGGGGTATGGGGAAATTATTGCAGCCAAGCCCTACAACAAGAAGAAAATGCTTTTTTAAAACGTCTGCTAAATCAACCTCCCTCAGCTTCTACTGGGCTAATACATCGGGAGGTGGATCTGACATACCTAGCAGACTTAACCTCTATGTGGCCACTGCTGGCATGGAGATCCATATGGGCTAAAGATGAGACAGTTTTTACTAGATCTATCATTAAAGATTGTTTACTCCTCGAGAAAAAATCACACATCCTGTGGTTAAAATATATTATGGATACATACAGCAAGTTATTCAATATCCAGATCTCTGATAACCTGGGTATAGTGATTTCCTTAAACAAAAAGGAAATTAAGGATTCATTTTTGTTAAGCAAAAACGAAAATCGTAAGAGTATTATAAAGAAACAATCAAGTTTTAAATTTTATCAATCAATTGAATCCAAAAGAGGAATACAAGATTATTTGATTATAGTGAATAAATCTTCGCATCGTTATGTGCTGATTAGACTGAGATTAGGCATAGTACATCACTTAGTTGCATTTACAGTTATGAAAACATGCCCCTTGGATTCTACCCCTTGCCCTTGTGATGAATCTTCTAAACAAAGCACTGTGCATATTATGCTTTTTTGTAAATTTTATTTGTATTTTAGATGCTTTTATCTGAAACCTCTTTTTATAAAAAACAATGTAAGATCGCATCATGCTGCCATGAATTTGCTTTTTGCACTGAATGATCCGGGAACTTGTCATCATGGAGCGTTGTATATTTTAAAAGCAATTAATGTCAGGAAAGGTATTGTTACTATCAATTAACCAAGAAAAGATATATGTGCGACCGCATAATGTTGATATGATCAGCTATTATTTTGAATGGTTATGGAACTTGGTATCATGCAGTGGTACTAATTTATAAGATATGTTACCATTACTTTCTTCTATGACTATGGAATTTGCGACTAATTATATAATTGGTTTTAAATGTGTATTTTAACTTATGTAAATGTTTTTATGGTTGTTCTAACAAACAGAATAAAGTATTGAACCGAAACCGAACCAAATATTTGGTTCATATTGAGTTTTGCTTCAAATACGGTTTTTGAGTCCATTTAGTATTATTGTTTTAAATTTAGCAACCTTGATGTTTTTCTGTTATTGTATATTTAAGAATCTTTTTTTCTTTGTGTAGTTTTGTACACATCATATCACAAAAGTCTTCTACTGGGTATGCTGTGTTATTACATGCACTAGTGTTGATACTTTATCCTTGAAAAGGGAATTGTTGTTTTTGCTTTTCACCATTGTAAATCCGCAGTGTACAATCCCAGGGCAAATGGTCTTGTGGAGAGAGTGAACAGGGTTGTGAAGGAGGGTATTCAGAGGTGAACAGCCATTACAACGCGGCTGTTTCACCGCAAGTCACTACATCGCATGCGTTACAACGCAGGCGATGTAACAACGCGTACCATTACTACGCATACCATTACATCACATGCGCTTTTACAACGCATGCGATGTAATGGCTATCAACATCGTTGTGAGGAAACTGGGGCTCTTCCGTTTCCTCACAACGACGTTGTGGCATGCACTGCCCCTCAGACGACGCTGGAACCAGGAGAGAGGAACCACGAGGAGAGAGAGGTAAGGGGGATTGGGGGTAGGGGGAGGGTCGTGCTGGGTGTAGTGTTGTATGTTGTATAAGAAGTATTTTGATACGGGATGCAAAGCTAAGGAATTTGACGTGTTCTGTGGTCAGATGGTTAAGGTCAAGTTACCATGGTGTGTGAGAAAAGGTAAGTCTGAATTTTCTGAACCCAAAGTTGTGAAAAGAGTTGGGAGAGGATATGTGGAGTTGAATGACGGATCCAGATGGAGTAAGAGCATATTGAAGAAAGTGGGCGATGGGTGCAGAAGGGAAGGTGTGCAAGTGAAGCAGGATGATAATCAGCAAATGAGATGTGGTGGTAACCAAGTAACGTCTCCTGGCATAAGTGCACGATTGAGGTACGGAGAGAAAAGGAAATTGAATTTTCCTGGGAAATACAGAGATTTTGCGTGCAGTTGATGCTATATATACCCCTTGTGGTGTTTTTGCATGGTGTTATTTCTCGCGGATACCATGGGTGATGTCATGTTTCTTTAGGTAATTGGGAGTCAATTTTATGATTTTGTCAGGTTGTTCAATTAACAGATCTGGCAGGGTTTTGTATATTGTATATGTTTGTTATGCACTTGCATTGTTTTTTTGTTTTTCTTTTATATGTTTATTTTATGCACATATTGTAAAACAGGAACATATATTATAATCTTGTGCATTAGTGCCTCTCATTTGGAGTGTGGAACATGAGGGACTGAGCAGTGGAAATAGAATGTCATTAGGTCATTTGGTTGAGAGCGGCCTGAATGGCAGGTGCTCTGGGGGAGTCGCATGAATAAATAATTAAACTCACTCTGTGTTTCCGTGAGTAATTTAAGGGACTTACTACAAGGTCAGATAGCCGTTGGATGCAGTCCTGGTGAAGGCGTTAGTTTAGGCGGGAAGACCTCTGAGCAACAAAATTCTAATTTAGTTACCATAGAAGTCCACTCACCGATCGGATATTTTTGGCCCCTTGACCTGGTCAAGATTTCTATGTTCGCACTTAGTCACTTTTTTAGAGCTTGGAATACTTCACTGGGGCAAGGCTGCAGGTTGTACCTGAAGAGGGCTCCACAAGACTGGATATCTCCCCTTTAAGGACAATGGCAGTCGTAACTCACACTTTGAATATGCACTACAATACAGACTGGAGGGCATTCATTTCCAAGTTTGAAATAATCCTTCTGCAGTAGACCTGGCTTACTGTTGCGCCGCATTTTGAGGGCTATGCTTGTTATTCATGTCCTGCTACTCCCTCCACTCGTGGCCGTGCAGCAGGACTATTAGCTACCTGGGTTAGCCTAAGTCTGCAGGTAGCGGTATCTCAGATTAAATCTAGTTCCTCTTCATTTTTAGCATTATTAATCCGAGTTCCAAAGACTAACATGACTTTTAATTTGATACATTTCTATAATAATGATTTTACTAACACTAGCTGTACACACTACAACAGCCAATTCAATGTTATATTTCTACTACAATCTAAGGTCGATAACCGAGCTTCTCAAGTAAATTTTTTTCTCTGTGGTGACTTTAATGCCAAGATTTTTGGGGGTCTCAGGTCGCCAGGCTACGACACGAATGGGCATTGCATCACACAAGATGCTAGGGGTGCTGAGCTTTGTAAATATCTTACTGCCCACAGCCTGGTAGACTTACTTGAAATCCGAGGGGGAGCATGTAACATGCTGACGTCATTTAGAGGAGGAGGAGAGCTTCCCTTATAGACTATTAGCCAGATGTATCAAAAAAACAATTTGCGATTCCCAAATAGCGGTTTTTACCGAAGCGCTATTTGAGAATCGGAAAACGCTATGCAGGAAAAAAATCGCAAAAAAATAGCGATTTGGTAAAAATCTCAATCGCAGTTACAGATTAGCAAATAGCGATTCTGTAATTGCGATTTCGCAAATTAAGAAATCGCAAATTGGCGAATCTGCTATTCTGGTGCAGTTTGATGACATCACAAGCAGGAAGTGTGACTGCCCATGCTGTTTCAGAGTGCCTGAGGCTGTGTGAGAGGCTGAGAGCAGGAGCACACCACTCAGGAGCCCATCAAGAGTGCCAAGACAGGCACAAAGACACATCATGGCCACACTGGAGAAGGCAAAGGAGCCTGCAGCACGCAAAAGAAAACAAAAATTCAGTGAGAAAGAATTGGAGGTCGTCATTGAGGTAATGATGAAGAGCCATGAACAACTCTGAAAATCACTGCACATACCAGAGTTAGAGAAGAGGAAGATCTGGCTGGCAATACAAGCAAAAGTAAATGCCATTGGGGTCACACAGCGCTCCATTGAAGACCTACGCAAGCGCTGGTACGACTTGCGCTCAAGGGCAAAAGAGAAAGTGGCAAGCAGGCTTGCGGACTCAAAGAAAACTGGTGGAGGACCATCTACACAGGCAGCGTCCACACCCCTGGAGGACTTGGTGGAGTCCACCCTACAGCCAGAATCCATCAGTAGCATAGCAGAAATTGGCAGCCCGCCACAGACAACACCAGACAAGGTAAGATGCATGCTAAATTATCCCTGAGCCATCGCTCACTAAACACCCCACTTAGAAATGACCCAATGATCAAGTAAGATTGCCACTCCAGTCCACAATTGTGTTAACACCCAGCAATGCATCATGGGAGATGCAGTCCCAAACATAAGATAGTAAAGCAGTGACACAGAGAAACATATCCGCAGTTTGCTCACACCAGTCAATGACCAAGCTAAGCACAGCATTTTGGTACACCAACTCAAGTACATTTAATTTGAAAATAACATAAAGCAGGACACACAGTAAATAGTTCTCTTGTATTCACAGGAGAACCTGCACCACTGGGTGAAGACACACAAATTGATGAGGCACCTAAGCTACAGCAACAGGCAGGGGAAGAAGAGTCAGATACAACAACACAAACAACACCAGCACCAAGACCATGCAGGTTTACTGTAGCTCCACTACAGAAGTTGGAGGGAGGAGTGGAAGACATCCAGGATGATCCACAGTCAAGGCCCAAAAAGCAAGCACAGTGCCAAACTCATCAGTCTCCTGTGCAGCGTAGCAGCAGCAGTAGCTTCAGACGCAGAGCAAGGTCACAACGTGTCGCTGACGAAAGAGAGGAATCCACTGTCTTCTCTGGGCTGGAGGGCACTATGGTGAAGGTGCAGTGGCTGCAATTAAAAAGCATGCGATCAATGCAAAGGCAGCTGGTGTCACTAAATCATAACATGACTGACATCAAGGATGGCATCAGGGAGCTTAACAACACTGTTGCAGAGGGTCATAGGGCTAATGCAGACAGTATTAAGGACATGACTGTAGCAATCAAAGAGCTATGCACCACCATGCAGATGGACCATGGCTCTAGGCGCCGTGAAAAGCAACGCCTATTTAGCCGTATGGATGGGTACACAAAGGCAGTAAACCGTCTGTGCAATGCCACAGCTGTCCTGTCCAGACGCACCGTGTCCATGCAGGTGGAAAGGCCCACTGCAGCCAGGATGTTGCCAGGGAATTGGTGCAGGTCACCACTGCTGTTGAGCAGCTAGAGACAACCAACATAGCTGGCACCGGTATTCTGGGTGCAGGGGATAGTGAGGAGGCCTCCAGCCGCAGCAGCATCACTCCACCGGTGACTGAGCCTAGACGGCGGAGTGTAAGGCAAGGAACAGCATCCGAAGCCTCATCAAGGGAGGGCAGTGTGAACATTGACCGTTTTAGTGCTGTGCGTGGGCGCAAGAAATAGTTAGTGTTGTGGCCGAGGCATGCAAATGGCTGAGGTAACCCATGGCATACGATTAAAAGGGTTGTATTTTGTGCATGGACTGTATATATGCCATGATGAGCAACACAAGGCACACACCAGTGAGAAGTTGGAGGCTGTGTGCACACATATTACCTGATGTTAAGGTCAATAAAACACAGTTGTTCAACAGTCATGATTTGCTTTGTCTCATTACTCACCTAGAAATAGTTGCGTGTGATCTCATCACGTCTCTGTCTGCCATCTGCGTCACCTACACCACCTGCTGGTCTGCGAGGTGGCCGTCGTTCATCCTCCTCATCAGAGTCCGAGTCTGTGGTGTCCAATGGGATGCCGTTGGTTGTTGCTATGTTGTGTAGCATGGCACAGGTGGCAACAATTTTGCAACATATCTCTGGCCTGTACTGCCGTGCACCTCTACTTTTGTGTAGGCAGCGGAACCTACTCTTCAGAAGTCCGAATGTCCTTTCCACGACATTGCGCGTCGACTTATGTGCAGCATTGTATCTCCCTTCACTCGGAGTTGCTGGTTTGAGATATGGTGTGAGCATAAAGGAGCGCACTGCATATGCGCTGTCACCTACAGGATGAAAGGAAAAACATTAATCACTGTCAAATTTCAACAGATCCAAGGAGTGTATCAGAGTGAGTTACATGCATTTACCTAGCAGGTATCCTTCTCCAAATTCACCCCCAGTGAGACGTGTGTATATTCCACTGTGCCTAAAGATGTAAGAGTTGTGCGTACTGCCAGGAAATGTGGCCACAATGTTCATAATAATGTGTGAGGCATTACATATGACCTGGACGTTGATTGAATGAAAGGATTTCCTGTTCCTATACACATACTCATTAGCTGAGGGGGGACAGAGTGCGACATGTGTCCCATCAATGCACCCAATTACATGTGGGAATTGTGCTATCTGGTAGAAATCCATTTTTGTCTTCTGCAATTCCTGTTGCGTAGTGGGAAATCTGATGTAATGGTGCATTCTCTGAACCATTGCATCCAGGAAAGCATTTAAAAAGCGTGACAGGCAACTTTGTGACATCCCTCCAGCTACAGCTATCACCCCCTGGTAGCTCCCTGATGCCAGTAGGTGCAGTGAACACAGGACCTGCACATGTGTTGGAATGGCTTCGGTCCTGCGGGTCTGATGCTCCAGTATGGGATGTAGGTCATCTATCAGGTCTAGTATAGTAGCTGATTCTAGCCTATACTTCTCATGTATTTCTTCTTCTGTCTGCTGAAACAGGGTAATGCGCACTCTGTAAATGCGTTCCTGTCTCCTCCTCCTTCTCTGTGCTGCTGCTTGAATCCGCATCCTCCCCGCGATGACATACAGGGCTGCCATTGTGAAAGATTCTGAGGCACTCTGGGCCTGTTTAAATAGTGTGCACCTGGTTACCACCTGCCTTGAGTTGGTGGTGATTTGCGAGTTCTTAATAGCGAATTTTGGTTCATTCGCAATTTGCGAATTTTCATACATTTCTCTATGATTTCTGAATTGCAAATTTGCAATTTACGAATCGCATTTTTCAGATTCGCAAGATATGAAATCGCAAAAGATGACTTCGCAAAGTTTGAAATCACTAACTTAGATTTTGCTAACTTTAGATTCGCTAACTTAGAAATCGCAAAGTTTGGATTCGGTATTTTTGCGATTTCTAATTTTGCGATTGAGTTAGCTTTCATACATTGCAAACAGCCATTCTTCGATCGCAAACAGCCAAATTCTGCGAATCGCACCGTTTGCGATCACGGAATAGCTTGATACATCTGGCCCTATATGTTTGTCAGCCCTGGTTTTTTATCTTGGTTCTCCAAAGGAGAGATCTTGCCTACAGATTGAGGTGATCATAACGCTTTCAGCGCCTCCATGTTTTTACCGCTTAAGGGTCTTACCCGCAACAGTAATCTAGCCTCCACTATGCATCACTCATTGAATGGCCTACGACTAGTTTGGAGCATGAAAAACCCAAAAGAGTCACTAGCTGCCTTACTTAAGTCACACTTAAACAAATTCCTCTACTGCCTAGTGGAGAGCGCACAGGAATCTATGGCTCCACACTATAATAGACTAATACTTACAATCAGGGACTCCATGCTCAAGACAATTCGTATTTCAAAGACGGACCCAAGATTGGTTCGACAGGCTCTGTTCCCTGGCAAACAGGAAGCTGAGGAAAGCCCTAAACACCCGCCTCAGGAATAAGAACGAAATCTCCCTGGCACGTACTGAGTACAAAACTGCACTCACAACTGGGTTGCACTTCACCTCTATTTACCACACTGAGGACGAGCCAACTGTGTCTGTTACTCTCTTCAATGGATTGCAGAACTTTCCCCCAATTTTATTAACTTTGCAGGAAGCCGAGTTGGCCATTTATCACAGCAAGGGTGGGAAAGCTCCAGGCCCAGACTTGTTGAAATCCATGCCTGAGATTTGGGATCCCCCTTATCACGAATACTTTTAATACTTCCCTACCTACCACTATTCCCCCTCATGGTCTACCGCAACAATAGTGCCCATATTTAAAAAGGGTAACCGTATGTCGCCCAAATGCTATCGACCTATCTCACTCATCGATAGCACTATTAAAATCATAGGTAGAGTCATTTATGACCGTTTGGTTGAATGGGCAGCTGACAAGGACATACTCTCCCCTTTTCAATTTGGATTCTGGCCAAAACTAGGAAACTAGGAACCAACAAACAATGCCTGAATCTGGCTCTGACCATTTCGAAATACACCAAGGCCAAGTGCTCCCCCATCTACTTAGCTTTCATGGATCTATCCTCCGCCTTTGATTCAGTAAACAGAACCAAACTCTGGTTAATGTTGCTGGATCAAGGCGTGGACCCCCCTTTGGTGAATTTCTTACACTGCCTGCACTCAGACCTTTCAGCTTGGGCTTGTTTAAAATCCCTTGGGGAGCTTTCTTCTGAATTCCCTCTGAAGAGTGGAGTGAGGCAGGGTTGTATATTGGAACCTTTATTATTTCTTTTATATATCAATGGATTAACAGCCCATTTATCTACTCCTCACACAGATATACCCAGAATTGCAGGCTTCTCTATCCCCGCTTTACTGCCCGCTGATGACGCGGTATTGTTAGCCCTCTCTCCAAAAGCACTGAGACACCAGGTGGACTGTTTTGCTTCCTTCATGCACAATCTGAATCTAAACACTAATTATTCTAAGCCGCACAACATGTCCTGTGGCCTGGGTAAACTAAGGCTAAATAAAATTAGTATCAATGGACATGCTTTGACGACTGTTGAGAACTTTTGTTATTTGGGATTATATTTCAGTTCAACAGGGTCATGGAACCATCATCTTGCTCAGGCTAGTGTTAAATTAATTAAAACCGGGGGCACAGTCTGCAACCTCATTAGACCGCGTATTAGGGGGACTGTGCTTCCACCACTGAAAGTTTACAATTCACAATCCATCAGTGTAGCCACCTACGGAGCTGCAGTATGGGGTTTCAGTAAATATTGTTCTCTTCAGACAGAGGAAAAACGCTTTTTGCTATGGTTGCTAAGTACACCGCCTTCCACTCCGAATCTCATTACCCACTTTGAGTTAAACCAGGGTTCTATTGAGGATAAGATTCAGCTGGCGCCCCTTTTATTTTGGGTTAGTATTTGGTTGAACCCAGCAGTTAAACTCTGCAAGGACATTATATCTGATTGCCTGACGCTGGATATGGCACGCTCTATACCCTGGCTGAGTTACATACGGGATACTCTTGGTTTCTTTGGCATATCCTGGTGGTTTACCAAACCTAGTCCCATCCCCAAAAATGCCAAGCTGGAGGTGAAAACATAATTTAAGGACCACCGTGCAAATACTAGGCTAAAACATGAGTTATCCAACCCCTCGGTGTTGCACTATTATAGTCTTTCATACACAGATGATTCCCCTTTGTATTTGTCGCTGGACCTGTCAAGATGGGAGCGGTCACTTCTTTTTTGCTTTAGAGCAGGGACAATTTACTGGTCTCTATTTTTCAAAAGCTTTCTAGACTCAGAGGGGAACATAGTCTCCTCTTGCCCCTGTGATAATCATTCCGCTCAATCACTATTGCACATTACGTTCTTCTGCAAATTGCACAGCCTAGCCCGAAAGCACTTTCTGAGACCTTTGTTACAGAGGCTAGGCCTCCGTCGTTGAAGGCCAGCTCTCCTTCACTTACAATCCCTGTGTTCACCTGAAATCATTTTCATTGTCTGTGCCTTCCTGAAAGCAGCACTTAGGGCTAGATAAACCATGATGGGCTAGTCTGTCAGAATTTTACGTGCACCGTGGCTCAGTATATAGAGTTGGCAGAGATGTTGGGTTTACTTTTGGGGGATAGTGGGAGCGCATGGCAGACCCTATTTGAGGTTTTTGTTCTCTCTCTATCTTCATGCCTTCTCAACTGCAGCCACTGCCTATAATACTGTAATGGAGCACTGATATCTGACTTTGACTTGCACTTTTCTGCTCACTTTAAGTATGGTTATTTGATGTATTATTTGTCGTGTTGTTGAACCCTAAAGTCCTTCATGCACTTATTTTTTAACTGTTTTAAATGTAGCATCTTTTTAAAACTTTTATATCTGATTACAGCTATGTGCAATACTTTTATGTACTTTTATGGCCTATTGTTTTTAGACCGAATAAAGGTATATTGAATTGAATTGAATTGACTGGATACCTCCTCTGCAAGTTCATGCTGAATGGTTTTTGCTGCTGCAGAGAAGCTCAGAGTGGGAGAAATCTGAGTCTTCAGCCCAACAGCAACACCCCTTGTGCAGATCGGCTTGGTAGGTTGTCTCGGTCCTTCCAAGGTCTTGATGTTGAAAATGTTTCCAAGTCCCAGCTTTTCAGGGGTGGTAGGAGAAGTTCAGCCAGATACATCCAGGTGTTCCAGCACCTCAGTAACAGCACTTTGGGATCAGAAATCACTCAAGCAGAGGCCACCAGCAGCTCCAGGTCATGTCTAGTTGGGACTGGTAAGCTGTGAAATTCAGGAAAAGGTCTCTTGAAGCATTTCGTGTCCCTGTAACTTGAACAGTAAGTGAGCCTTATGATCCTTGGTGTCCACTTCTTTGTCCTGGGTACTAGAGAGAGTAGGTCTATTTCTTCAGAGCTCATCTCAGGTCACAGACAACAAGCTCAATCCTCTTTTGCTTTTAATCAGATCCAGTAGTGATCTAAAGAGGGAACATGGGGATGCCACATTTATTCCTGGCACTAGTTTTGGGTGGGGGTGATTCCTGGCCCCAGTTCTCAGTGGCACCCCTAACCACTATTGCTGCCTTTCCTGTCTGGCCTACTTCCAACAATCCCACAGTGCCCTTAACTCCTAATATCCTAAAAGGTGATACCTTTCTCTCCTTCTGCATAGCCTGTGTACCCACCAAGTGCTGTGACCATGGTAATGAACAGCACTTCCTCTGTGGTCATTCCAAGCCAGTTCTGGCGACTGCTCCCCTCCAACTGGGATTGGTGCCTTCCAGACTGGGGGAACAAAGAAAATGACCTTTCCAGGTGTTACCTGACATCTGCTTGCCACAGGGGAGGCCCCTTTGAAGTAAATTAAGGTCCTTGTGACAGTCGAAATGATCATCCTGTCAGAGGAAAAAAGGTTTGGTAAGGATATTCCATCGAAATGGTGACAAAGTATGCTTACTGCCAAGAATACTGTACACCCTACAAATTTAGATATGAGCAGACATGGGTTTAATCAAGGCGGAGACCACTTGTTTCCACCGTCAGTTTGAATGAATATGTGGCCTAGCAGTCTGCTAATTGGCCTTCCAACCAGCAGGCCCAGTGCTAGTCATGGGTGTATGAAAAAATAGTTTCTGTGGTGTTCACAGCATTTAGGCCATGGATGGATTTGGATTAAAATACAAAATGTGCTTTTTTGTGGTATTTCATGTTTTTTTTTATGCAAACAGTGTATAGGAGGAGTCAGGACTAGGTGGGGTAATGCTTTTGAAGGATGTGTCTTGTTGGTTTTTTTGGCCCAATGATTTTTGTTTTTGGCATTGCTGAATTAATTATGTGTTTTCTCTGTTTTACCCTGCCTCCTTTGTCTGGCCAGTGTGTGTGTTTGAGTGTTTGCCTATTCCAACATTTGCCTTTGTTCAAGATGCCAGATGGCCGCTGGCCAGGGGCCATTTTGTATAGTCAGTGCACTGTCCCAGCCAGGGCCTGCATGTGCTGTTTGATTGTTATACAGGCCTCCTGCCTCTTGTTGTGACCATGTGGCTGGCGGCCATTTTGTGTAGGCAGCCAGTGTGCTTTTGCCATAGGCCTGCATGTGTTCTTTGTTGTAGGCCTCCAGCTTCTTGTTGTGACCATGTAGCTGGCGGCCATTTTGTGGATCCAGCCAGTGTGCTTTCCCTATAGGCCTGCATGTCTTCTCCTTGTTCCCAATTAATGCCTTCCTGTTCAGTGTTGTTGATGACAATGTGGCACTGGTTTGCAGCCATTTTGTGTGTCCAAACAAATTCAGCCCTTTTTGCCATAGGCTGCATGGATGGTTGAGCAATGAGACAGCAGTTTAATAATAACTTATTATTCTATCTTTGAAGATAACTTAACTTACGTTTAATTAGTTACATTTTTCCAATTTTTTTAAATTAATTTGTAAATAATTGTTTCAATTTGTAATTTTTTTTGTATAATAAAAAAAACAATTATTTGTTTATACCATTTCCCACTACATCTTACTTCAATTAAATCAACCCCATGTCTGCTATGATGCACAACAACATTCATTGTCTAGGGATTATTCCTTCCATTGTCCTTTTATCAGGTGCACCTCCCTCAGAGTCAGTGACACATCATACGTCGTGAGTGACGTCACATGACATCACATGTCGCACATAAAGCAAACAGTTTTTTCTGCATGTTGTTGTTTTTGCTCTCTCTTATTCTTCCTGAGTGGTCAGTCACCAAGAAAGTAATTATATTTTGGTGTGCTTTCCGTTTTACGAATGAGTAGATATAATTACACTGTATTGTTAATTAAGGGAGTAACAGCAGTGACCACACAATAACTGATATTTTTTTGTTTATACTACTAATTGAACAGCAACAATGCCACGTTTCACTGATGTCCTTCTTGCTTCTTTTCATTTAGGTGCACGACAACAAGACAACAACAAGAGACAACAACACATCACTCACAGTACTGCCAGAAAGAAGGCTTGTGCAAGGCGTGAGCATGACGCCTTAGTGACCCACACATCAGACATCTCTTCAACTTGTAAAGCTAAGTGCCACTGCTGACAGCTTCAAGATGGCCCCAAAGAAAGGTGCCACTGCTAGGCCTAAAACTGCTACCAAGAAAGTAGCCAGTGAGAAGACGAAGGAGCTTACCACCACCACCACCACTGGTATGTCTCCCCTGATGTTTTTTGGAAAACAAAAAACTGTGCCTGCCGTGCCGGCCTCTGGGGAGCAAGCTGGGAGAAGCACCCCCAAATCAGTGGACCCACCCCAATCTAGGCCCAAGCCCATGTCTGTCACAGAGGCAGCCAGTCAAATCACGGCAACGCCGACAAGCAGTGATGTTGACATTGACTTATCTCTTTCGCAAAGTAGTACCCAAACATTGCAGGAAACTCAGAGAAGTGGACAACAACAAAAACAGCCACAACTGCCAATAGTAGTTCCTCCCCAGTTAGGAGCAGTTCAAGAGATTGAGCTTCATGCTGAGGAACTAGAGCAATCTGCTCCAGAAAATCCATTGTCTTCCAGACCTTCAGCTAGAAAAAGGAGGGTTAGTGGTGCATCGTCTTCTTCAAGCCCCCCTTCTGATGATCTAGACGCCACTTGGATCCCATCTCAGAGTGATTCATGGCATGAGATGACTCAGATGAGGCTAGGGAAAAGGAAGATTCCAGAAAGCCTAAAAGTTATGGAGGCAGATGAAGAAGAGGAGGATGACGAAGAGCCAGTCATCATGGATGTTAGCCCAGACCCAGTGGAGACCAACGTTGCCCCATCCCAACTTCCTGGGGGGTGGCAGTGGCACCACAGATCCAACCACCCCCAGCTACCATATTTGCAAAGTCCTGGCAGCGACCTACATCCACAACCACCTCAGTAGAAGTAGGTACTGCAGAGCCAGAGAGTCAAATGTCAAAACGGCCACCTACCGCCAGTTCATCCGACATTGGCAGTGGCACCAGAGGGTCAGAAAGTTGAGCTCCCCAGTTTGAGATTTCTTTTCGCTTATCCAGAAGGAGGCAAACATAGCCATATGCTCCATTTGTGGAACAAGTGTTTATTCGGGGTAAGCTTGGTACAAACTATGGTACCGGGGGCCAAATGACCCATTTGTGAAAGCACCACATGATTCGTTGAGAGGCACACCTTAGCGGCCAAAAAACTACAAGTGTTGTTGGAGAAGGGGGTGAAAGCCGGCTGAGCAGGGAATCTGAATCCGATCCGATCACAGTGGAAGGAGACGAAGAGGAAGACATCTTCATTATGCAAAGCAGCCCTCTCCCCAGCAGTGCAGTAGCATCACCCACATCAGCAACATCGCAATGGCACAAGACTCAAGTCGAGACACCAAGACAAAAGAGGACAGTGACTGCTGAAAAGCACATTGCGCCTACCACCGCCTGGTCTCAAGAAGTCACCTGCATCAGTGGCATCAGGAAAGAAACAATTCAGGCTACCATGCCATGTTTAGGCCTGAGGGGCAGTTTGAACACAACCACCCAACTGCACGTTTGTACAACGCAAAGCTGGCTAAAATGTTAGCGCTGGACCTCCTTCCTTTTTTTTTTTGTTGAAGGGGTGGGTTTTCTTGAATGTGCCACTGGATTCAAACTAGCCTGGCTGATGAGGGGTGTTAGCCCGAAACCGGTCCTAGGATGCTTGTTTCCAGTTCAGGGAAGACCTGGCTTGGCAGTTCGGGCTGGACTGTTCCCATGAGGCACAGGGTCAAGACTGATTTACATATAGCTGGGTCTGAACTGAGGTGGCGAAGTGAGCTAAAGAACAATGATGGATTCAACCCAGATCTGTGACTGGGGGTGAGTGTCTGAAAAGTTTCAGCGCTCCGTCCATCATCTCCTTGTGTTTGCTTTGTTCACCCTAAGTTGGCAGGGTATGCCCATACGTGGGTCCCATGCTCTCTTTGCTACTGGATTCAAAGTAGCCTTGCTGAGGAGGGGTGTTACCACGAAACCGGTCCCAGGATGCTTGTTTCCAGTTCAGGGAAGTCCTGGCTTGGCAGTTCAGGCTGGACTGTTCCCATGAGGCACAGGGTCAAGACTGATTTGCATTTAGCTGGGTCTGAACTGAGGTGGCGAAGTGAGCTAAAGAACAATGATGGATTCAACCCAGATCTGTGACTGGGGGTGAGTGTCTGAAAAGTTTCAGTGCTCTGTCCATCATCTTATTGTGTTTGCCTTGTTCGCCCTAAGTTGGCAGGGTATGCCCATACGTGGGTCCCTTGCTCACTTTGCCACTGAATTCAAACTAGCCGGGCTGATTAGGGGTGTTACCCTAAAACCTGTCCCAGGATGCTTGTTTCCGGTTCAGGGAAGACCTGGCTTGGCAGTTCGGGCTGGACTGTTCCCATGAGGCACAGGGTCAAGACTGATTTGCATATAGCTGGGTATGTACTGAGGTTGCGAAGTGAGCTAAAGAATGATGATGGATTCAACCCAGATCTGTGACTGGAGGTGAGTGTCTGAAAAGTTTCAACGCTCCGTCCATCATCTCCTTGTGTTTGCTTTGTTCGCCCTAAGTTGGCAGGGTATGCACAGACGTGGGTCCCTTGCTCACTTTGCCACTGGGTTCAAACTAGCCTGGCTGATGACAGGTGTTACCCCGAAACCGGTCCCAGGATGCTTGTTTCCGGGAAGACCCGGCTTGGCAGTTCGGGCTGGACTGTTCCCATGAGGCACAGGGTCAAGACTGATTTACATATAGCTGGGTCTGAACTGAGATGGCGAAGTGGGCTAAAGAATAATGATGGATTTAACCCAGATCTGTGACTGGGGTTGAGTGTCTGAAAATGATCAGCACTCCGTCCATCATCCCCTTTGTTTGCTTTGTTCGCCCTAAGTTGGCAGGGTATGCCCAGACGTAGGTCCCTTGCTCACTTTGCCACTGGATTCAAACTAGCCAGGATGATGAGGGGTGTTACCCCAAAACCGGTCCCAGGATGCTTGTTTCCGGCCCAGGGAAGACATGGCTTGGCAGTTCGGTCTGGACTGTTCCCATGAGGCACAGGGTCAAAACTGATTCGCATATAGCTGTGTCTGAACTGGGGTGGCGAAGTGAGCTAAAGGATGATGATGGATTCAACCCAGATCTGTGACTGGAGGTGAGTGTCTGAAAAGTTTCAACGCTCCGTCCATCATCTCCTTGTGTTTACTTTGTTCGCCCTAAGTTCCCAGGGTATGCACAGACGTGGGTCCTTTGCTCACTTTGCCACTGGGTTCAAACTAGCCTGGCTGATGACGGGTGTTACTGCGAAACCTGTCCCAGGATGCTTGTTTCCGGTTCATGGAAGACCTGGCTTGGCAGTTCGGGCTGGACTGTTCTCATGAGGCACAGGGTCAAGACTGATTTGCATATAGCTGGGTCTGAACTGAGGTGGCAAAGTGAGCTAAAGAACAATGATGGATTCAACCCAGATCTGTGACTGGGGGTAAGTGTCTGAATAGTTTCAGCGCTTCGTCCATCATCTCCTTGTGTTTGCTTTCCTGAATTTGTGGCAGCCATCTGCCCAAAATGGAAGTTTCCCAGCCAGTCCTCGTTTGCCAGAGTTACTGTTCCAGCGCTACATCACGATATGCTTGAATTGCTTGGACAAGCTTTGCAGCAGAGTGCTGTCCACACTATCCACCTGATAACAGACATGTGGACCAGTTTCCAAGCGACTGATTACATGTACATCTCTGTACACTGGATCTCTTTTGTGGGGGCAAGAGAAAAAATATCTGCAGGTGTTGACACTGCTGAGATTTTTAATGCTGCTCGGAAGCATGCCACAGTAGCGATGTTAGCAATAGAGAAATCACATACAGCTGCAAACATGTTAGAAGACTTCAACAACAAGGTCTTTGAATGGCAGTGTCCAAGAAGGCTTAAGATTGGATTTGTTGCTACGGACAATGGCAGTAATATAGTTAAGGCCATGGCCGATGGTGGTTATTTCAGGGTCCTGTGTTTGGCGCACTGCATCAACATCAATATACAAGGCGTTTTCAAAAAAGAAGACCAAGTAAGCAACTTACTGTCCACCTGCAGAAGAATCTGCACTCATTTCAGCCATTTATTTAAAGCCCGGAAACAGCTGAGGGTCATTCAGCATGATAATAGAATGCCTGTTAAAGCACTCATACAGGAGGTGCCAACTCGCTGGAACTTCACTTATTACATGCTTGAACGCCTGTTTGAGCAGTACAGACCTATCAAAGAGGAGATGCAACTGTAAAAGGCATGATTATTGAGATGGACCAATGGGGCCTAGTCAAATGCCTTACAGAGAGGCTGCTTCCTTTTGAGGTGTTCACACTGGAAGTCAGCAAAGAGGACAGTACCATGGGCCAAGTTATCCCATTGTTGCACTTGCTACAGGAATAGATAAAGGAGGTGTCTGCAATGTATTCCGATGTGGAGAAAAAAAGATGTGTATGACTGGAGAGCTTAATCCTTTGCTTGCCTACTAATACAAGGGTTCAAAGAGACATTGTGTTCTCCAAACATTACATCTGTGCCACAATTCTTGATCCACGGTACAAACCATTACTGTCCACTATCATTCCTTTTTCGGACGGGGATGTTAGAAAATACAAAACATGGATAGCTGAGCAAGGCAGTGAGCTAGAAAAAGAACGGCAGGGAATTAGAGGCTCACTGGTCCAGGGCACAAGTCCTGTGGTGCAGCCTTCAAGTTCAGAGCCTGAGGGCAGTGCTGTTGGGTCACAGCAGCCAAAACTAATGGCAAGAAAACCATCAACAACATCAAGACCAGGAGCATCAGTTCACAAATCTGCAACTGAGTGGTATCTACTGGCAGGGCTTAAGTCCAGCCCAGAAGCTAAGGCAAAAGAGGTCGAGCAAAGTGAAGCTCCAGCAATGAAAATTGAGTGAATGGTCCAGGCCTGTCTGGATGATGCAACAGAGGTGTACCTTGACCAAAACCCATTGGTGTATTGGCATGGAAAGAGGTGCCAATGGCCAGTGCTCAGCAGTCTGGCAATAAACTGTCTGCCTTGCTCTGTACCCAGTGTCGCCGCTGAGCATGTTTACAGTGCTGCTGGTGCCATTGTCACAGTGAGAAGGACCAGTCTCTTGCCCCAAAATGTGGTGAGATTAACCATGATCTAAATAAATCAGCACTTTATACCACCGGATTACACATACGATGTACCACATGAGGAAGATGACGGAGACTCAGGTCATGGAAGTAGTGTATAAGATGACCTACTTCTGGGCGAACCACCAGAGTTTGAGGACAAGCTCTACTTCCCTGACTACTAGGCTTTCTTTCTTTGACACCCAAAAAAATAAAATAAAATAAATATAGCTAGGAAACATTTACTTTCTTATTTGTGTGTGTCTGACTGTCTGGTTGACCAATTCATCCCCACCGACTTACTCTTAGACACATATTTATTGCCGGATTGTAGTTGCAACTGTGTGCAGTCAGTGAAGAAGTCCGACTCCCGAGTCCTGACTCGCCCTCCCAGCAATTTCCCTCAATCCAGACATTGGACAGAGAATACAAACAAATGTGTGCCTGCCTCCAACCCTGGGCCCCTGACTATCTATGCTTTCCTACCCTAGAGAGTCTTAACAAAAAGTGATTCAATCTTCCCCTTCTTGTTGTTCAATAACAACATTGTCGTACTATTGGACGATCTATTGCATTTTGACTTTGAGTCGGGACACTCCCACTGTTGGTATGGAGCTGGACACCATACTCGGGGTCAGACTCAGGAGGATCAAAGATGATGGAAGGACTCAGGGCATGGGCGTGAGCATGACTACTGTGAGAACTGCCACCAGAAGAAGATGGAAGTTTTCAAATTCACTGAAACCAACCGATTTGGAAGATGATGACTTTGAAGTGACCTAAAGGTAATCAACAGCACCAGACCTACACAAGTCTATGTAGTGGTGGTGGTGAGTGGTGTGACTGACAGCGGTGCATTGATTTTCTAATTGATTGGGAAAATGCTATGTTGCTGTGTGTGTGCTCACTGCTCAGTGCTGTCTGGCACCAATTCATTTAATCCAAAGCTAACTGGTGGTTGGTTGGGGGGGCCTGTTGTTGAGGTAACTGCCGGAAACATACTTAGCCATGCTGCCTCTGAGTCTTCACTTCTTGTTGCAAACTCCTCTTTATGCAGTTTAACTTTTCTCCTTGACTCGTCAATATCATTTTTGCTTTTCAATCTACAGGCCCTGGCCTTTACCCTGCGCCATAGTGGAAAAACAATGTAACATACTCACACCTACCTTACCAAAGCGTATCCGCCAGGCACCCAAGATTGACGACAGTCCAAGAGGAATACAGATGCAACTCCCAATTTGCCAATACAGTATCTTTTTTCTCTTTAATCATCATTACCATTTGTGTGTTTATCAGTGTTTGTTACCTGACTCCTACAGATATTTAATTTGATATCTTTCAAAGCTCGGTACAACAGTTACAGAACATAATGTAACTTGGGTCTCTCTGGGGGCAGACGGACAATTTGGTTTGGTTTACCCGTATTAGTACTCATCATCATGCATGCATTTCCTTTTACTCCCATAACAGATTTATGATGGTCGGCTGCCAAGATGGATGTGTTGTCCTTGTGTGGTGTTTGTCTTTTTCAAACCTTTCCCTCAAATCACCCTTCCCATCCATTCATCGAACCCCTAACCCTCTTCCCCCGGGCTGTGTGATTTATTGAGGTGTGACTAAATTAAATTTACACCATTAATTGATCACACACTTGGTGGGGCGGATGTGGTGAAAGCAACACCAACTCAAGGCCGGGCAAGGATATTCTTCTGCTCTAAGTATAGCCCACATTGGCAATATTATCATATATTACATTGCCCACCAACGCACGGTATTCAATATATTATTTACATTGTTTTCAGAGGAACATAATTCATAATTGCCAGCATCATTATCCTTCCAGTACTAAAGGTTACGCTTGTCCACTTCATAGCTCGAGTCGACTTCAGTTTGTAACTTTTACTAGCTCACCATTCTGATTATTTCTTTTCCTTTAGCATTGCTTATCATGTTTTCTCATTTGACAGTCTTCCTCTTGTGTTCTACTACTTGTACTCTAGTCTCCCTCTGGTGACTGTCTCTATTTTTTGTGCAAAGCTTGCATATAAAACATCATTAACTCAGTTTTTTATTTCAATTTAATTAGTTTTCTGTGAAGAATATTCCTCATCCTACAGTTTGAGTTCGGCTAGGAGGGAGTGGAACCTCGCTTCTGGATCTGGTGCTTTCACTAGTATTCAACGACTAGTCCGCAAGCCTGCTCTACTGTCTACTACCACCACCATAGCACCTTGGGAAACCATGCAGCCATTGCTTCGCCTAATCACAGGTAATAGAAGAACTGTGGGGGATTTCTGAGCGTAAATAATTTATATACTAGGAAAATTCACACCCCCACACCCCTGCTGAGTCCTTAGGGGTTAATATAGTTGCAGACTGCAGAGACTAGGAGGGGAGAGTAGTAGGACAAGTGAGGGTACCGCGTAACTATCTTTTGGTGTGTTATACTATCGGCAGATTTTGAAAACTGGCTGCGGCCTGGGCGGCAAAGGAAACGGTGCGAAGTAAAAGAGTAACCCCCAGAAAAGAATTAAATCATATGTACAGCCATAAAAAATGTATTTCCCTAGCAAATAAACTAAGGCCCACAACACCTGGCCCAACCAATGTCCAAAGAAAGTCCAAATTGTCCACACAAATGTCCCTAAAAAGAAATGCCCAAAACCCCAAGAATCAGATTTCCCCAACTCCCACATTCCCACCCTCTCCCCAACAAGTCCCACCCACCAAGCAAAAGATTAAAAAAGGGGCAAGAGACTAGAGACCTAGTGGTGGGCTAGGACTCGGAGCTGCCGCTCCAAGCGGTCGAACCGCACCTCCATCCTGGCTTCTATTTGCGCCATCCTCAGGAGTATGCAGCGCTGAAAGGCTCTGAGTCTATAGGGGAGAGCAGCAGTGGTTGATAAATAGCGGCGGGTGGCTGCCTTGCCACGGCTCCATACAACTGGAGGCACTGGGGCCTGGCTGGGGCCCGGGACATTGGAGGCTGCAGCTGCTGCTGCCTCCTCCTCATCCAGGACCACCACCAGCTGCTATTCAGCCCTGATGGCTGCCAGCTTCCTTTTCCAGGTCCTGGCTGCTATCTCCTGCCTGTTGGGGTGTGATGAGGAGGATGGTCTATTGGCAAGAGTAGCTATATCAAGAACGAAAAAAGACAAATTATAACCAATACGCTTAGCAAAACAGTAATATATAGGGGCATATTCTCAAGAACGTGTGATAACCACCGCAAGTTTAGCTTAACGCAACTTTGCATATCGCAGTCTATCGCGGGAAAACAACGCTGTGTTAACGTAGTATTCCCAACCTGGCGGCCCCATGCGATAGTCCCACGATAACGCATCAAATGACCGCGTTAAAATTAACGCGACGCCGCAAAAATGAGAAACACGAACGCGAATAAAGTTGCAATGAGGCCAACCGCGATACAAAAATCAGAGATAAACAGCGACAGGCCTGCAATTCCCACACATCATGCGGGAAAATGCACTATAAAAGCTGAATAAGAAAAACACACCATAAACAAAATAAACTGCGTAGCAACATGGATGCACCCGGAACGAGTGCCCAGGGAAACGCGAACCCCACAAGCCCCACAGACCACCAGCAAGGAACCTCGGGGTCGGGGAAGGCCAAGGAGAAGAGGAAGAGGAAGACGGGGTAAAGTCCGCATGACAACCGGATCGTCGTCACAGAGGTGACAGAGCACTAACAACAACTGTCCGTCACCTCCACCGTGTCATTGGCAACACAGACGGAAAAATGGCATTCCATCGTGAATGCAGCCGGAGTGTTGAGGAGGCCAAGATGCGCTGGCACGATGTGAAAAGCCAAACCAAGCAGAAACCCGCTGCCAACAGGAAGGCAGCAACGGCAAATGGAGGTGGGAGTCCTGCGCCACAGGAGGAGCTGGAGCAAATGGTGGCCACAGTCATCAGTGTGGAGACGGTGCAAGGAGTCGGGAGTCCGTACACTGCTCGACATGACCTGACACAACATCAACAGGGTGAGTAACGAACAGGGACTGTGGGGACGGGCACAATGGCACACATGCACAATGACGTGTAGCACACCGCTCACCCACAATGAGCCTGGGTCATGTCCCTGATCCCCGTGGCACACTGCAGCACACATACAAACATCAAGTAGGCCCCCGTCCACCATGTGCCCAAAGAGGTCCCACCCCACACATCACCAATTCCACAACACACACATGCACCCGTGCGAAACACAGCAAAGATGCGTATGTGAGAGCCACACTGACAATGCAAGTGACACCACATGACGAGAAGCATGGTTGGAGTACAATCACCATGACATTGTGCACGCCATGAGACTGAGGTGGCTGAGTGTGGACCACATCCGGAAAGGAGCAGGTCACACTCTGACACATCCACGTGCACAAACAACCACTGACGTCAACAATACATCTGCAGACAAACAATGCACAAGAGTACAAAAACCGTCCAAGAGCACAAATGACCCAGGTCGCCAACATCACAGCACCTTAAAAACACAAAAGCCAAAGGCACACCGCCTCCAAGGGATAAGGGGCAGCAAAATCACAGCTGCAGGTGCACCTCTCACACAATGCAGCACACACACATAGCAATGATAGCACATCCACATGGACGACAATGTGGTACACAGTGCAACACTTACCCTTCGCATCCTGACAAACCTTATCAATACCAGCGACTCTTTTTCAAGATGTCACATATTTAGAACATTATCACTGTAGTCTGTTTTTGACCTTTTGCCATCATGCCAATGTGGGTATAAATAGATACTCAAAGATGGCGCCTATGCGAAATGCCATCTATTTACAGGGAGTACTCTCCTTGGAGAGCTTTGAGGTATGGATCTATTAACGTGGATTGTATATCTGTTTACTATAAGTCACTTAATAGAATTATTTTTATTTAGAAGGAAATTTGCTTGTGTTCCTTTTAATTGGCATGGCCGACCCCGGTATTTTAACTAAATATAAGACATGGCTATACATGGTACACAGCCATGTGACATATCGCGTTCATGCCGTTTTTTGTATATTTCATTGTGGTTGTTAATAATAACAATACTATCAACTAGATGAATCTAGTTTGCATTGGTTTGCAATTGCTTCAAACAATGTTTGTGGCTCAAGTTTGTTTTGCATTACTCTGCTGATTAAGTTATGGCATCAGAATATATGGCTCTATTTGAATTGCTGGTAGTGCATATCCCTTGAAATGAGGCTTAAGGTGATTTGAGTGCCCATTTATCACAGGATGAGTATTGCTATTTCACTACTGGAAGCACTGATTGGAAAAACGGCTATAAAAATGTAGGTATGATATGTATATACTTCTTTGATATAGTGTGCTGTTTGTTATTTTTACTATGTTTTATAGCCAGCCTAATGATACACATTAATGCACATTAAGGAGTCGAAGAGGATTTCCGGTTACATTTATTGATGTCTGAATCTTTGTCCTTATCTTGAAATGTTTGTTGAGTTGATATTATTACTTGCAACATGTTTTATTGTTGTTTTGGAAGTGTTCACCTGCTTCTCATTCACTCACGAGGAATTTTCTCTGTAGTTTCTATTTCTCTTACATTGCTTGAGTGACACAATAGGGTGTTCTCTGGGCATAGGTCCAAACTTTGTACTATATTTAGATCATCTTCTCTATTGTTGATTTCAATTTTCTGGTATTTTGATTTTTACTTATGATCACCATTCTTTCTTTAGCTTTTCTCTCTTTTTTCCTTTTTTTCCTTTAGCATTGTTCAACTGACACAATACTAACCTTGGTGGGAGGTAGCGTTTAGGATAACTATGGGTTTTACTTATTTTTTGTAGCCCTTAGGAAGTCGGTGGGATACTTTCCACAAGACAACACACCTGTTGGCTACGGTTATGGTTTTCGGACTTGCTGTAATAAAGTTGAATTTGAAAAACACAAGATTGAAGAGTGAAGAAGATTTCAATAAAATCACAATTGTGAACATGTTATAACTGAACAATTGCTCAGGATAAAGCTTTATTTACTATGTAGAGGTGAACTAATGATGTTCAAAAGGAAAGTTTAGACTTGGCTAAAGGGTTTGATTTTCCAGGTCAAATTGCAGATTTTACACTGCTACAGTTAGACTACATTGATAGGCCTGAAAATATGTTTGCACTGCCACTGTAGTAAATGGCACAATATATACTGCAGTCCACTAGTGGGATTTAACTTTCAGGGCTTTCGGGAATTATAGGCAAGTTAAATATGCCAGTTAGAAGTATACCAATTCAACCATGTTAAAAGAGGGAGCACACACACCATTAACTGGCGGCCAACTATGTCATACCTAGGGATGCTTCTGGCTGCTACGATTCAAGAGACAGTGACACTCAATTATCGAGATTTGCTTGATAGAGTTAAATCAGACCTAGCCTGTTGGCAACCATACACTCTATCTTTGCTAGGGCGAGTTGCGACATTGAAAATGACAGCTCTACCTAAGATTTTAAACATATTCTTGAGACTGCCTCTATGGCCTCTGAAAGGGGTGCTCCTGGCTCTCCAGAGAGCCTTCCAGTCCTTTGTGCGGGCAAATAAACGCCCCGCATGAGACGCGATCGAACCTGCCCGGGAGAGGGGGGATTAGGTGTTCCATTTATCGCGGGATACTTTCAAGCAGCCCAACTTAGATACCTAGTAGAATGGTCACGCCCTGAATCGGAGAAATCCTGGTTATTTATGGATAGGGCTCTGGCGGGCACATCTCTATGGAAGATCCTGTTCCTAAAGAAAGTTCACCGCCCACCTAGCCAGTACCTTTCAGCAATCACAGCGCCCACACTCAAAACATGGGATGTAGTGGGAGAGACAAAGCGGTTCGCTGACCCCAATAGTAGAAAACCCCGATTTCACCCCCAGGATGAACCGACTGGCATTTAGCGCCTGGTTGGGATCAGATTGTAGATCTATTGGTCATCTATTTGATGCAGAGGGCCCTATTCCATTTGATATCTTGAGAAGGAACTATACACTCTCGAAAGATGAACAATTCCAATACACTCAAATTAGAAACTGGGTAATGGATCAGGAGATGAAGACAGCTGCACAACGCCATTTAACCGACTTCGAGAAATGGCTTTTGAGTAGGGAATCGGATAAGCGCCTGGTCTCGGATCTGTATAGGACCCTAATGGGCCCTGAACCGGAGACAAAATCAACGGCACAGCTTTGGTGGGAACAGGAGATAGGGCGACAATTATCACAGAAGGAATGGAGGCATATTCATTATAGGGCTAGACATTCAGCTCCCAATACAGCTATTACAGAGACGGCAACAAAGATGATAACGTATTGGTAATTGACCCCTGAGCGCTTGCACAAAATAAATCCAGCGCGGGAGGACAGGTGCTGGAGATGCAGGGAATCCATGGGGACACTAACCCATATCCTCTGGGAATGCCCTAAATGAACACGCTTCTGGGACGAGATTCTCACAGAAATTGACACCTACCTAGATACTCAGCTTCCCAGATTTCCCGCCTATGTTGTTTTGGGTCTCCCCAATCCGCTCACCTACCCTCTCAAGTCAGTGAGAGGTAGACACATAACTATCGCACTTAGGGCAGCGCAACAGTCCATATTGGCTTCATGGGGAACGGATAGGATACCAAACGAAATTAGCCTGGCTACACTGTATATAGTATACACTCGGGATGGAGAGACTCTCCTTGGCCCCTAGGCAGATAGAGACACTTTCGGACAGCTTTGGCGTCCATTTATATCGCTCTTATCACAGGAGTTTTCTGAGCTCACCTATCCTAGATACCTCAGGTTGCTGCGACTGACAGAACACCGAAACACTCAAGGTGCAACAGATAATGTGTAGCCCAGAACCACGTTTATAGGGAATATTAAGCTATGATGTGCAGACACCCAAATGGGGGGTGGGAAGGGAGGGTGGGAAGTTGGATTCTTGTTTAATGTAATAAGTTGCATTAATGCTGACATCAGCTGAATGTTGACGCTGAGTCGGCTTCAACAGCAATATTATGTTTCCAATGATTTCTCTGCAACAATAAAACAAATTTGAAAGAGGGAGCACAGAAACTTTACTACGGATTACACAGTTCTAGAGCCAGCAAAAACAGGTAGGGTAAAAATATGAGTTTGCACCATGTAAAGATGATCATTTCCTACACATAGACTTAAAAAGAATACTCATAGAAATTGGAAGCCAGTATTAAGATTTAAGGCATGCGGAAGTAGAGACAGTAGTGTGTGCCCCAAGTGTTGGATGAGAAGTGTTATTCTTGTTGTGTAAAAGTCTGTGATTAAAGTGTAAGGATGAGCCCCAAACAAAGAGACTTCAATCAATCAATCAATCACAGAATTTGTAAAGCGCACTACTTACCCGCGAGGGTCTCAAGGCGCTGGGGAAAAAAAAGGGGGGGGTGCTGCTACTGGTCGAACAACCAGGTCTTGAGTAGCCTCCTGAAGGTCAGCAGGTCTTGGGTCTGTCGTAGGCTTAGTGGAAGGGTGTTCCAGGTCTTGGCGGCGAGGTGGGAGAAGGATCTGCCGCCGGTGGTGGTTCTTCGAATGCGAGGGACGGTGGCGAGGGAGAGGTCGGCGGAGCGGAGTTGGCGGTTGGGGACGTAGAAGAGGAGTCGTCTGTTGAGGTAGGCTGGGCCAGTCTTGTGGAGTGCCTTGTGTGCGTGGGTGAGGAGTTTGAAGGAGATTCTCCTGTCGACGGGGAGCCAGTGCAGGTTCCTCAGGTGGGGGTGATGTGGCTGTGGCGTGGTACATCGAGGATCAGGCGTGCGGAGGCGTTTTGTATGCGTTGCAGTCGCTTGATGAGCTTGGCCAAGGCTCCCGCGTAGAGGGCGTTCCCATAGTCAAGTCTGCTGCTGACGAGGGCCTGGGTGACTGTTCTTCTTGTGTCTGTCGGGATCCACCTGTAGATCTTGCGAAGCATGCGGAGGGTGTTGAAGCAGGAGGATGAGACTGCGTTGACTTGCTTGGCCATGGAGAGCGTTGAGTCGAGGATGACTCCCAGATTGGGTGCGTGGTCGGTGGGTGTCGGGGCTGCTCCCAGCGTCGTTGGCCACCAGGAGTCGTCCCAGGCTGAGGGGTTGGAGCCGAGGATGAGGACCTCTGTCTTCTCCGTGTTCAGTTTTAGTCGGCTGATCTTCATCCAATCGGCGACGGCCTTCATTCCTTCATGGAGGTTGGATTTGGCGGCGAGTAATCCAATTACAGTAATCCAATTGACTTAAGATAGTGAGCTGAAGTATCAGATGGTGTGATTCAGGGAGCAGATAATAAAGAATCTTTTTCGAAGTTTTGACTGAAAAGATAAGACAAAGATAATTTACCAGCTTGTGGTAATTGAGGATGTTTCAATTCAAATTGGACACCCAAGTTTCATGCAAAAGCCACAGGTACAGGCTGGGGGGGCAATCTGGGTAAAAAAAAATGTCCACGGTGGCTGTCTTCCTCGGAATCTGCATGATGCTTTTATAGATAAATGATACCTCGTTGTCTAAGCTACAGGTGGTCCAGAATACTGCTGCATGGCTGATTTGCAACTTTCCCTCTCGCTCGCCTTGCTACCCGATCCTTAGGAAACTTTACTGGCTGCCTACAAGAAAGTGTGTCATTATCAAACTATGCTGCGTGACACACATGCTCTTCACAAGGCCCGCCCAGCCTATCTGTCCACACTGCTCAATCTCTACCTGCCTCCTAGATGTCTTAGGTCCTTGGTTAAGGCACTTCTGGTGACTCCACGCATTCGTACCTAAAGACATGGGGGCAGATCTTTCTCTTATACATATCACTGGAATAAACTTTCTCTTCATTTTCGTTCCTACCCAGATTTCACCATCTTTAAGAAGATGTTAAAAACGTGGCTTATTCCTTAGAATGTCTATCCTCGTCATGAGCAGCGCAGCACCGGGATACTTCTCCAGGAGTGAGTCGTGCGCTATACCAAGTGTCCGAAATAAAATAAATAAACAGGTCCACCTCCAGGCACCTCCAACTCAGAATGCTGTTGTAGTACTGAGTATTGGAGTGGCCAGGTGAGGGAAAGGGTTTGGGATGGGAACAGCGAGGAAGGAGATCTGAAAGAGAAGAGGTTAGTATTCTAACTACACATCACAAAACACTTTTTCAGTGGAATGCTTTCTGTAAGTAGCATAGACTATGCTTGTTTCTGACATGCAGCACACGCAGATCTTCACAAGGGAGTTGTCTGCTTACTGGCAAAATAGTTTTGTGTTGCAGAAAAGATGATTAAATGGCTCACCTCACATTCAACATCACACTCGCCTCAAAAAACATGCACGCTACACAATACAAACGGATAGACAGGCCGGAACTAGAAGTCTGCTCTTGTTAAAAACGCTTCTGGAATAGTATTACGCGGGGCAGTATATCCTGATTTTCCCCCTTGCTTCTGGTGAAATTGAAATCTTGCTGCACAGGGCGGGTGGGGCCTATAAAAGTTCAAGGAGCAGCAGGGACCACTGTGAGTCAGAAATGGAAGCGGCAGCTGGCAATAAAGAATGAAGACTTGAACAGCCGCCGGTCGCCCAGTGCGCCACACAGCAGGCAGTCGGCGACGGCAGGTGGGAGCTTCAGAACGCCATTGGAAGCGGGCGCGCCAGCCTCGATGAGAGCTGGGGAATAGTGAGCGTCTCCCCTAGGGTGGGCCCGCTCTTTATGTATGCACCCACGTCCAAGTTGACCGCTATCCAGTGCATCTGGGATATGTAGTACCCATATTGGAATTAAAGTGCAAAGGAAAACAGCACACATGAACACATTATATGTGGCACAGTCATCATCGCCAATTGTCATTGCAGCGCACGAACCAGGGAAACCATGGGGCTTATTTACAAGGCCCTTGCGCCACTTTTACGTCATTATTAACATGGGAAAAGTGACGCAAAAGTGGCGCAAGAGGCTTGTAAATCTGCCCCCATGTCTCTTCCCACACAGAAGATTCCCAAAGTGGTGCACCTTACAGCAGGGAGAAAATAACCATGACCTGTGGAGTGAACTTGTTGGGGCAGGCCCTATATTGCACACCGCTGCCACACTGTCACAGAGGCAGACTGTTAAAATTTGAGGCCTATTCTTCCCAGAAAAGATGATGATCTTGGTTTTGTCTGAATTTATCTTCAACGAGTTCTTCCTCATCTAATCAGCCTCCTTAAGCATGCAATCATGAAAAGTGGAGCCACTGTTCCGAAAATGATCTTCAAAAGGGACCTGGTTATTAGGTGTCATCCAGTTAACACAAAACTAAGGCCTGTCGAGTGAATAAGTTCTGCCAAAGAGAACATATACAGGTTAAAAAGAATAGGACTCAGGGAGGAGCACCGCAGAACTCCATGTGTAACAGCTTTAAAGCTCCAGCAGTAGGGAGCAAAATAGACAGCTTGGGAGCATTTGGACAAATAGGACTTCATCCCAATGCAATGCCTGTAATGCCGGCCTCATGGAGATGGCTGGTCAATAATGCTTGTGACATTGCATCGAATGTGGCAGACAAGTCTAATAAGACCAAGGCAGTGGAACTGCCATGATCCACCAACATTTATAGGTTGTCAAGCAAGCACCAAATCAGACGAGGGCAGCTACTTCTTGACAGTTCTTTCTTTACAAAAGGATATATGCATGTTCTCTGTCATGTCTATCTACCTCGTTCTCTAATTCAATTCACCTTCTTCCTCACTTCCCTCTTTCTAAATATCTCTACCTCACCTCTGTATCTACACCACTTTTAGCCTCACAACTCTCTCTACTTCACCCTCAACCTTCGTAAGTATCAGTTCCACCTATCTTTTTATACCTTACCTCTCTCTGTCTTGCTACTTTTATCACTATATTGCCGTTTATATTCTTCATTCCTCTCCTGCCTCACCACTCTCTTTAGCTCACTTGTCTTTCTATACATATTCTAATTTTGCCCCTCCCTATCTCATCACTCTTCCTCTACCTTGCATTTCTCTCTATAATTCTCTCACTACATCACCTCTCTACCTGTTTACTTCTACTCTTCCTCAATCTGTATCTAACTCGCCTAACTTTGTATCTTACCTCTGTCACCCAAACCTCTGTGTATACCACCCCTCTCTGTAAATTTTCTTCAACCTGTCTTTATTGTTCCTTGTCCCACTCTAAAATCTTAACTGTCTCTCTAGGTCATTTTCTCTTCTTACCTCGTACTCTTTCTGTCTCTCTGTCTCTTTGTTTCTGGTGAGGATCCCAGATGCTATTGGGATAGGTCCTGAGCCTCAGAAAAAAGTTCAAACAGCACCTTTCTCTCCGCTGGGGCACAGAAAAACACAGCTGGGACTGGGGTTGACAAGCACCTAGGGAAACATACCAACCCAGGCATTTCTGAACAATAGATAACTAAAGGAGTCCTGGGTGGTGTGATTTGCAAGTATGCCACCATTTGTTTATTACCCAGAGTACCCTGTAAAAGTCAGACACTGGATAAAAAAATGATTACCTCACCTTTCTGTATCCATACAGCCCAAGGGTGACAACTGCAACCAAAAGACAGACAATCTAAACCGACACACAGTTTATCGCCTTTGGGCACCCTGAACCCATAGAAAACCCATATATGTTTGGTACATCAACGCTCAAGAGACCCAGAGGAACAAAGATGGGGTCAAGACTTGGTAGTAATGTATTCCTGTGCAAGAGAGACTGGAGGGAATTATCATGTTTTGGAAAAAATTATAAAAATCAAATATAATGTTCAGTGTAATTTTGTGAGCAGCAAATTATGGTGGCCTGTTATGGAGGCCTGACACCTCGCAATAGAAATCTTAATATGTGTAGATGTTAAAAATATATTATTGTGGTCTGGTTCCATACAATGCAGGGGTGATATCTGATGAAAAGAAAGGTGTCTAAAATCAGGATTTAATTAGCAGTTCTTTCCAAATATACAAAAATGCATTACCCCCAATTTATAGCCACTGGTCTCCCTGTACACATGGAATACCCATTCGTGTCTAGTACCGCCAAGCTTACAAATCCCAGAGGAGAATATTTGGGGGGAAAACCTTGGCAGGGGTATGTTCCTGCGCAATGGAGACTGGAGGAAAATGCCACGTTTAGAGAAAAAAATGATAAAAATCTGACAAACTAATTGTTCTACTGACCAGCTAGTCAATGCAAGGGAGCAGTGGCATAGGTTACCCCCCATTTTAGCAGCTAAAGCGGGGGCTGCAACTAAGCCGGATATGCTTGAGAATTCAGTCCATATAAACACTAATTAGTTGCTTATGAACCTCTCATGTCCGAAGACAAATTGCTAATAAATCACACTACTAGGAGATACTATGAGGGCTGTGGGATTTCATCTGGCATTCAAAGTAAGCATAAGAGAAAAAAATATGGGTAGAAAGAAGGCGGAAAAAGAACCGGATTATTAAGGAAAGGTGACAGGTAGGAAGGAAAGTGGAAGGATGGATGGAAGTAAGGTAAAAGGAAGGATGAAAGGGTGAAAGAACGACTGGATGGATGTGTGAAAGGATTGATAGTTGCGAGGGTGATGGAAGAGTAAAGGATTGACTGGTAAAAGGGTGCATTGATGGATGGACAGCAGAATGTTCAGATGGACAAGAGTGAATAGGTAGATAGGTGGATGGTTAGAAGACAGATGTATACATGAACATTTTGATGGGTGAATGGATAAAAATGGTTGGGCGAATGAATGGATGGCTGAATGGGGAAATGGGTGGATTGATACAAAGGTAAAGGATGAGCAGATGAATGAGTAGACAAAAGGGTAAATGGATGGCTAGAAGGAAGGAGAGTGAGGATGGTCAAAGGAACTCTTCTAATGAGGGTTGCATTTGCTCGCTTTGCACACTCTGTTTGATTAGAGGTATGTTTCAAATAGGGGGATTTTAATTTTCTGGCTACTCCTTTGCAAGGGAGGTCTGACTTGGAACAATGGTAAGCTTAGGCCATTGAGAATTAAAAAGAATATTTTTTAAACTTTCCATATAGTTGTGAATTTGATATTTATCATCCAATGAACAGTGCTCCATAAATAGTGATTCTGTCACAATTTCATGATTTGCACTAACATGACTTAATTGATTGTACAGACTACATTTCATAGGAAAACCATACATACTTAAGATGACCAAAGTCTAGATGTTAAGGGAAATATATCCTTGGTTAGCATTCTGGTATTTATGTTTGTCCATTTGAGAAATGCAACAAAATATTGAGCTAATTTGTTTTAAAGAAAATGTCTCCACATTTTTCATTACAGCTCTGAATATTCCAAAAAGATGGTTTCTATGGATACACAAAGAGACTGAAGAGGGACATGTATTTGAAAATCCTAATGCAGATCTTTTTCAAAAGCTTCATCACTGAGGAGAGCAAACACCCGGTCAGTGAAAGTGTTAATATTGTACCAATAAAATTGTCCAGAAGTTGAGATGCTGAAGTTTGAGACTTGACGAGACTAGGAGTACCTCAGTTAGAATGCTGAAAGTTACCATTTAAAAAGAATAGCAAAGGTAGTGATTGAACAACCCATGATTTAGTATCACTTTGATTCAAAAAGAGAGACACTAGGAATCATCTCAGACTAGAATAACATTGGCAGAGATGAACAGGGTCAAGTCTGAGTTTGTGGACATGCTGAAAACCACTGCTGCCTCTGCGTTGCTACTACGATAGCAAAACTGAACTTGTTGTCTGCAATAGTAATGAGGGAAACAAAGAGTACGGTAAAGAGAGGTGTGAACACCATACTCAATGCTCTTTTGGAACCTCAGCGAATGCCTCAAAGGGTAGTAGCTCACGGACAATTCTTGATTGAGTTTGTGGAATTGACTCAGCTGTATGACAGTAAATGACAGTAAATGATTGAAAGTATAAAGCAATAGGTAGTAATGTCACACAAACAGATATACAAACAGAAGGCTTACCAGTCTCAGCAGCGGGTGTGGCTCAAACGACCATGAGCCAACATGGAAACTAGCTGGTCACCCCAGGACGCTACTGACAACACATAGGTCCAACTTTGAGTAATAAGTCAGGGACAAAAGGCACAGTCCAACAGAACAGCAGAATTATAAGGTGATGGACTGGGAACATTGATGGAACTGAACAGAAGGAAAACAACAAGGTGAGGGAAGGAAGCACAGGTAGTGAACTAAACATAAGCAAACTCGTTGCCAAGTATGGTGTACGAGCAGTGGTCAAAGTGGGGGGAAAAAAGTAGGGGAACTGTGGGAGGAGAATCAGAGGGCAAGAATAACCCAAGAATTGGATCAGTGGGCAGAGTCAGAGGTGTGGCCAGAATGCGCAACACATCCCAATTTTTAGTATTTGTTTGGTATTTCAGTGCCCAGTTACAGCTTATCATGTTATTTAATTCAACCAATGGATGCACATAATTATTTAAGTTTTAAGTTATTGACATTAAAATAAATTCACAAAGTGGGATATGTTTCCAATCACAGAATGTCCCAAATACACTTAAAAGTGGAAGCACGAGCCATTTATCCCCGAGCCATGGAGTTTCTGTCATCAGCACTTCTCCTCCCTTTTTCCACAAAAGCAGTTCATACATGAATGGCAAAATATCCTAGTTTGCAAATCTTTTCTATATAATTATGGCTCTGCCATATTTTCCACATAATACAAGATCTGCTGCATAATCTGACAATTTTAACTAATAAATTGTTTGTAGCTCAAATGTATCAAAAGTTGTGTTGCTGTGAAGTGGATGGCCATTTGCAAAGGTTGACTGATCACCTTTCTTACTGCTGCATTTGTATGTTACACTGGTACTAATAAGGCAAAATCTTTCCAGAGACTGGTAGCATGTGTACAAATGTCAAAATAATAAAACATCATAAAATACACTGCATTACGCTGCAGCCTTTTTTATGCTGCATAATTTAGTCAACACTGCGGCATAATTTTGTCCTCCTTTGCTGCATAATTCCAGTGGCCCCAAAGCAGGCAGCATATGTTAAAAGTACTTGTGAATGATGCAGAGAGACTGTGAAGTCTGCAAACTTAGTTTGTGGTGTGTGCAAATCCTGTATTGCCTGGTGAGTTGCAGCTACTACTGCTGAAACAAAGCCAATGGAGGAACCGATGGGTGAGGCGGACTGGCCTCAAGGGCAGGGCCGGCTTTAGCGCTGGTGGCGCCCTATGCAACAATGTTTGTTAGTGCCCCGCAATGACCACCTCCGCCATGGATTGCCTCACTACCATCCTTTAATAGTGCCCCTCAAGTCTCCATAACTACACTCTCTCTCAGATGTATTTAATTTGATTTACAGCGGCACTCATACCAGTGTAGGGTCTCAGAGCACTTTACATCACACACATTACACAGAGACAATCAATTATATAAGTGTATATCACTGTATAGAAAATGTTACATAATACTTAGGACTACAAGGTGTAGGAGTCACAACCATACTAGTAGGCTGTATAGTTTAATAGTGATTGGTCTGGAGAAACACAAACTCAGAATTTAAAACATAATACCATGGTTGGGGGTTCTCTTTAATAATCAGAATTGATTTCTATCCAAAAGAACACTTTTTGCAACATTAGGATGATCAAAGACTGGGGAAAAAACATAACATTCTAATTTATACATTGCAGTTTGTTTGCAGCTCTTAGATGACAGTTATTAGCTGTTGGAAAGTGGATTATTGGTACGAGCAAATGTAGGTCTGCCACTGGCAATAAGGCCACTAACAAAGTATAGGGTTCAGAATAGGTCTAAGAAAATTATTCCCATGCTCAACCCTTGGTAGCTTGGCTGCGAGCAGGCAGGCTTTACTTTAAAGACAGGTATGTAAAGCATTTAAAAACACAACTTCAGTAAATAATTAAGACACAATGCATAATAAAAATCCAACACCAATTTATAAAAATAGGAAATATTTTTATCTTTAAAATGACACCAAAACGACAAAAATCCAATGTAGGAAACCGGAGATATGAATTTTCAAAGATTTAGCATTATATAGCACTTAAAAACCTATAGCACCATATTGGGATATCTGGTCGCGATAGACTGGGTCAAAGTCAAAGTTTTAGGCCGACCGCGATGGAGCCCTGAGCGGCTACTCCTCGCGGTAGGTCCCGGTCACAGATTTTACCTTCGGTCTTAGAAACCTTTCTGGAGCTTTTTCTCGCGGGGTCCCTCGATACTCTTCACCAGGCCGGATTCGGTCAGGGTTCGCCGGCCTCAGGTTTCGCCTACTCCCGGTCAAACTCTGGAAGTTGGACCTACAGAGCTTTTCAGCGGGACGAACCTGGATGGCAGGCAGGCTCGCGGTTGAAGGCAGGTGGCTTGGCTGGCCAGGTTGAGTTGGTCCCCTTATGAAGCTTTTTTCCAAAGTTGCTCCAAAGTTCTCCAAACATCTGGAACTTCTTCCTGAAGTTCCCCAAAGGGATCCCAAAGTGTCTCAAACTCATTCCAAGGGTCTGGAAGCTCCAAGATGGTCCTTGGAAGTTGAGGAATTCAGTTCCCACAATACACTTGGACAAAACCCCTACAAATCCAATGGTGTTCTCCAGGTTGAGGATCCTTGGTGGTGATGTTCCAGGTGAGCTCTGTTAACCTGTAGCTTGCAGGGAGTCAACTCTTTAGTTCTTTTACAGCAAGGTAGTCCACAGGGCTGTAGTTTCAGATGGTGAGGCCTCAGAGGGCAGGCCTTAGAACTTGCACATCAAACTTCTCAGGATGGGTCCACGTCTTGCTTTCTTAAGTTTCAAGCAGCAGATCTGAGAGGCTCTGCCCCTCTCAGATACTTATTCCAAGTTCTCTGGGTCAAGCAGGAGGTCACTCCTGACCAATGTGGGCAGGGTAACTCCCCAAGGTTATGACCACATCCTGTAGAGTGTGGCATTATTTTGTCCCAGAGTGCACCAAATCCTCCAAATTCATAATGGCTGATTTTCCAGCAGAGAGTTAAGAGCTGGCTAAACACACCCCTAGGATGGCTAATTTCCATAGACTATCCCCCTGGCATCTGCTCATTCCTTCCTTAAGCCTAGCTCTGGCTTGGGGTCAAAAGAGTAGAGTGGTAACTGACCCTGAGGCCTTCCCCTTTCCTTTGAAGATTATGGTTTACGACTCCTCCCACTCGTCTGGCATTCCTGTGTAGCAGCACACTGCCCTCCCAGCAGAGCTGGTTAACCCCAGGGGCTCTTTATCACCTCTTCAAAGCAGCCTGGCTAATCCACTTAACTCTGACCAATCAGGACAGACCACTGGAAGGCTGAATCTGGACCTACAAACAAGAAAGTCTTATAACTTCTTGTCTGTACATTTTAGGAGAAATTCAACAATATCATATTATTGGATTTATCACTACCATTCTGGGAAGTCTTTGAATGGAAGTTCTATCATTCTCCTATCAGGAGTTATTAGTTAATAACCTCTTGCCATGTTAACCTATGTGCATGGGATTTGCAATGGGAAAAATGACTTGGGACATTTTTACTGCACCAGGCCTTATAAAAACATATTTTACAAGTACTCCGCCTATATCTATAGGACCCCCACCCCATGGACCACTTAGGGAAGACTTTAGGGGTTCTGAATCTCCAGAAATATTGCAGATCCTCCCTCCACAGTGCTCCTAGCATCAAAGTCGAATTTGGGCAGCACATTATCACAATGTGGGGAGTGAAATGTGAAATTTCACTTAACCCAGGGCATATAAAACTCATTTTATAAGGGTCCACCTTATTAATACCTGACCCCCCACCCCTGGGACACCTAGGGGAGACCCTGGGGGTTCCTAATATGCCAAAACATTGTAGGTTATCCATTTTTAAGTGCCCCAAACACCAAAGTCAAGTTTGGGCACAATTTACTTTTTAAAAGCAGTCCTGCTACCCAGGGCTGCTTTTAAACTGACCTCAGGCTTCAGCAGTGCACACATGCAAGTGCAGAAAAAGCTGCTGGCCTCTAAACTGCCATGCCCTATTGTGTACTAGGGACTTCTAGGTAGGTTCACTCCCCCTGCCCTATTGTTTACTAGGGTCTGATAGGGTAGGTCATGCCAATCACAGGGTACCCCATACCATAGTGTACCCTAGTGTATGTAGGTGTTTTCACTGTATTCTAAATGTGTCTCTTTCAGCATAGCGCTGGCCCTGGGCCTGGTTAGGCATAGCCCAGGGTCAGTCAGAGTCAGTTACCACCAGTACCAGTCAGCAAAAAGTTGGGGGGTGCCCAGGGCACAGGATGACTTTGCAACATAGCCCCCCCAAACGAAAGGTGATGGTTTACTAACCTACACCCTGGTAGTCCTCATCAGCTAAGTGGAAAAACCTGGAAAGTCCATCTGCATTTGCATGGGCAACCCCATGTCTGTGTTCCACTGTAAAGTCCATTCCCTGTAGGGAAATGGACCACCTTAACAGCTTGGGATTCTCCCCTCTCATCTGCATGAGCCATCTGAGAGGCCTGTGGTCAGTTTGAACCCGAAAGTGAGTCCCAAACAAATATGGTCTCAACTTTTTCAGGGACCAAACCACAGTAAAAGCCTCTTTCTCAATGGCACTCCACCTCTGCTCTCTGGGAAGAAGTCTCCTGCTAATAAAGGCAACTGGCTGATCAAGGCCCTCTTCATTTAGCTGTGACAACACTGTCCCAATCCCTTGCTCTGAAGCATCTGTCTGAACCACATATTCTTTTGTGTAGTCAGGGGCCAGCAGCACTGGTGCTCAACACATAACAGCTTTCAGAGTGTCAAAAGCCTTCTGACACTCTGGGGTCCAATCCACCTTCTTGGGTCTCTTCTTAGAAGCGAGTTCTGTTAGGGGCCCCACAATGGTCCCATAATTTTGAACAAACCTTCTATAATACCCTGTCAGTCCAAGTAATGCCCTGACCTGAGTCTGGGTAACAGGAGCTGTCCAATCCAAAATAGTTTGGATTTTAGCTTGGAGAGGCTGTACATGGCCCCCACCCACCAGGTGGCCCAGGGACACCATAGAACTCTGCCCTATTTGACACTTACTTGCCTTAATAGTCAGGCCTGCCTACTGCATGGCCTGAAGCACTTCCCTTAGGTGGCTTAAGTGATCCCCCCAGGTAGAACTGTATACAGCTATATCATCCAGGTAAGCTGCACTGAACTGTTCCAACCAAGACAAAGACCCTGTTCACCAACCTTTGGAAGGTGGCAGGTGCATTCTTTAAGCCAAAGGGCATTACCATGAACTGATAATGTCCCTCTGGTGTGGAGAATGCTGACCTCTCCTTTGCTCCATCAGTGAGGGGAATCTGCCAGTAACCTGAAGTCAAATCAAAAGTACTAAGGTACTTAGCAGCCCCTAACCTGTCAATGAGCTCATCAGCTCTAGGTATAGGGTGAGAGTCAGTCTTGGTGACTGCATTCAATCCTCTGTAGTCCACACAGAACCTTAACTCTTTGGGTCCCCACTGAGGATTAGGTTTAGTTACCAGCACCACTGGACTGGCCCATGGACTCTCAGACGGTTCAATTACCCCCAATTCCAGCATCTTAGCAACCTCAGCTTTAATGCTGGCTCTGACATGGTCAGACAACCTGTACAGTTTATTTTTGACAGGTAGGCTGTCACCAGTGTCAATGTGGTGCACACACCACTCAGTGATGCCTGGGGTCAAAGAGAACAGGCCAGCAAACTGCTCCAGCACTAGCTTACAGTCTCTGTGCTGCTGGTCTGTCAACTTGGGAGAGAGTATCACCCCCTCCACTGACCCATCTTGCACATTAGTGGAGAGGAGGTCGGGCACTGGCTCAGTTTCCTCCTCCACTCCCTCATCAGTGACCAGTAACATGGTCATATCTGCCCTGTCATGGTGGGGTTTCAATCTATTCACATGCAGGACCCTATGAGAGTTCCTGGGGGTGCCAAGGTCAACCAAATAGGTAACCTCACCCTTCTTTTCTAAGATTGGATAGGGCCCACTCCACTTATCATGGAGGGCCCTGGGAGCCAGAGGCTCCAACACCCACACCAATTGTCCTGGAGTATACTCAGGCATAGTAGCCTTTTGATCATACCAGTGCTTCATGAGCTCCTGGCTGGCCTCCAGTTTCCTGTTTGCCTTGTACATGTACTCTGCCATTCTAGATCTCAGGCCTAGCACATAGCCAAGCACATTGTCCTTTGCTTCTTTAAGAGGCTTCTCTGAAGACTCTCTCAGCAGGCTCAATGGCCCCCTCACAGGGTGTCCAAAAAACAACTCAAAGGGACTGAAACCAACCCCTTTCTGTGACACCTCCCTGTAGGCAACCAGTAAGCATGGGAGGAGAACATCCCATCTCCTCCTGTGTTTCTCTGACAACCCATTTATCATGCCCTTCAAGGCTTTGTTGAATCTCTCAACAAGACCATTTGCATGTGGGTGATAGGGGGTGGCGAACTGGTAGTTGACACCACACTCATCCCACATAGCAGTCAGATAGCTGGACAAGAAGTTCGTGCCCCTATCTGATACCACCTCTTTCGGAAAACCCACTCTGGTGAACACACCAAGCAGTGCTCTAGCAACTACAGGAGCATCAATGGTTCTAAGAGGGATTGGTTCAGGGTGCCTAGTGGCATGGTCCACTACCACTAAGATATACCTATTCCCTGATGCAGTAGGTGGGTCCAGGGGACCAACAATGTCCATCCCCACCCTTTCAAAAGGAACCCCAACCACTGACAGTGGTATTAGGGGAGCCTTTGTCTTGCCCCCTGCCTTGCCACTGGCCTGACAGGTGACACAGGAGCTGCAAAACTCATTTACCTTTTCAGACATATGGGGCCAGTAGAAATGGTTCACCAACCGGTTCCATGTCTTTGTCTGTCCCAAATGTCCTGCCAAGGGGATATCATGACCTAAAGTCAGGATGAATTCTCTGTACTTCTGGGGCACCACCAACCTCCTGGTGGCCACCTCCTTGAGGTTTCTGGCCTCAGTATAAAGCAGTCCATCTTCCCAGTAGAGTTTGTGAAACCCACTGTCATCCCCCTCCTCTTGCATAGAATCAATCTGCCTCAAGCTCTCAAGGGCGGGACAGTCTCGCTGTCCCTTACTGAACTCCTCTCTGGAGGGTCCACCTGCTCCTGTCAGTTCTGCCAAATCTGACAGCTCTGGCAGGGATGGAGTCCCTCCCTCAGAGGCCAGATCCTCCCCATCAGGGTTAGATTCTCCCTGCACCTCTGGAGTTCCCTGGGCTGGCTCACGAGGCCCAGTACCCTTGTCCTTGGATGCTTGGCCCTTTGTTCCAGGGTCCAAGTATCCAGCCCCTCCCTTTTGGCTAGTCTGTGACCTAGTCACATCACATACCCACTCAGGGAGCTCCAATATTTTCATATGGAGTCCTCTCTCCACCTCTGACCACACAGGCTTCAAGATCATTGCCCAGTAAACACTGGACTGGGAGCACCTTAGACACAGCTGCCTTCATAGGGCCTGTCACACCTCCCCATTCCAAATCCACCACAGCCATAGGATGGAGTTTGGTCGAGCTGTCTGCATAAGTCACCTGGTGAAATTCACCAGGTATCAACCTTCCTCGAGGCACCAGCTCATCCAGGACCATAGTTACACTAGCCCCAGTGTCTCTGATAGCCTCAAACTCAGTCCCATTCACTTTAGGCCTCTGCCTGTACTTGTCCATGTTTGGAGGTAAGGCAGCAAGGTTTGCAATATTCACCCCTCCCAGGGACACTAAGGTTGCTTCCACCGCCTGACTATTCTGGACTCCACTCTCCACCCCCACACTTACAATGGCAATCCCAGGGGATGGCCCCTTAGGGGGGAGCTTCTTGGCGCAGACAGCATCTCCCTGTTTGTGCCCTGGCTGGTTACAGTCAAAGCACTTACCCAGCTTTGAGGGATCAAAGAACCTACCATTCTTTTCCTGATACCCCCTCCCTTTGAATTTGGGTTGGCTCGGGCCCCCCTCCTTGTGCAGGTTTTTGTGGGTCTTTGGAGGACTCCTTCTGGTTTTGACCTTCTTTCCATTGTGCTTTCCCTTGGGTGGGGACCTGTCCCCTTTCTTCTGGTCCCTCCCCTGGTGCTGAATGGAAACCCGGGTTCTCACCCACTCATCAGCTGCTTCCCCCAGCTTTCTGGGGTCTGTCAGCTTAGAGTCCACTAGATACTGGCGTAACTTCTCTTCTGCACAATGAGTCAAAATATGTTCTTTCAAAAACAAATTATACAATCCCTCATATGTGTCAACAGTGTTACCAACAATCCAGCCTTCCAGTGCCTTCACTGAAACGTCCACAAAGTCTACCCAAGACTTTGAACTCAATTTCTGGGTGCCTCTAAACTTCACCCTGTACTGCTCTGGAGTCAGACCAAATCTCTTGACTAAGCATGCCTTCATCTGCTGGTATGATTCTGCATCCTCTCCCTTCAGGGTCAGGAGCCTATCCCTCCCAGCAACTGGAATCAAATCCCACAGGAGTGCACCCCAATACTTAGAGTGGACCCTACTCATTCTAAGGGCCCTCTCAAAAGCTCCTAGCCACCTGTCAATGTCATCCCCCTCTGTGTACTTGGGCACTATACCCTTGGGAAGTTTGGGATCAAATCCACCACCCCTGGACATCTCAAAATCTTCATCATTTTCACTGCCACCATTTCTTTTGAACGCCTCCTCCCTCTCCCATTTCTTCTTAGCCAATTCCAATTTCTCCTTCTCCAAGGCAATCAAAGCTAATTGAGCCTCAAGCTGTCTCTCTACAAGGGACAGTGGTGGTTCCTGAGTAAGGGACCCTTCCCCACTACCACCATCTGGAATCATATGGCTAGCACTAGAGATAATGGAAGAGGCACTATCCTCACCCTCCTCTTGGGTGAGGTTGGGGGGAACACCCTCCATCCCCCCTTTGAATCTCCTCAGCTACCCCAGCCCAGGCCTTTAGGGATTTAAGCAATCCTTCCTTCCTAATCTTGTTGGAAGTGATCCAGCGCGGCTAATATAAATTTCTCCTTAGGACACTTATGCAACCTATTATCAATTAAACCTTATGTCGGTGGGGCCCATGACACCGCATACATATATTCATTCAATCTCTGTATTTCACGCTAAGGAGAATGTGCTGCTGGACGAATGGGATACCTTGTTAAATTTGACAGAATAATAATTCATACATTATATGCATTAACCTTTGATCCTGTTGGTTCTAAACATCAAGGTACTCCGCTCTTTGGTCGATGGACCAACTAGTAGAATAAGTTGATGGTGATTAAGACCAGCTCAATCACAATTAAAATCTTTTAACATTATAAATCATAAATGTACTAAAGGATCACAGACTCATTTTAAGTTAGAATATATTTTTATCTAAATTTTTCAATCAAATAAGTGAAATTCTTTATTAATCAAACACATTTAATATACAATAAACATTTAAGAAAGGTTTAAAGGAAATTTGAAAATTATGCATTACCCACGGTCATAGGGCGATGACAGGAATGGTTCACCAAAGGAAGATAAACTGCTGATCACAGAATAGAACTCCCAAACTGACTGACTGTCCCGCTAACCTCCTCGGACGCACCTCCCGGGCAGGATTCCTGCAACAATCTCGTTCCTTCCCCAGTCAAAGTTCAAAGTCCAAAAAGACAGAGTCTTTGCAGTATCAAGGTGGAAAAATGAAAAATAAAGAAGCGGCATGGCAGGAAAACACCAACAGCAGCAGCCTACCCCACATAAGAGCAGACTTATACCCTATTCTCTGGCTTACTACACATAAAAGTTGCAATCCTTAGGGGCAAGAATCATGCTAATTGGTCCATTTGAGGGGTGGTGATGGTCACCTCATCGCCCTCCTTGTTCAAACTGGTTTAGGGACAATAAAACACACTATGAGTCTCATGACTCTGGGGTCAAAAGTAGTCCAACTTGTCCATTCATTTTGTAGCAATCTTTGATGGTCACATTTTAGTTCACCCATTGTCATTCGGTTCTTTCCCATCCATTCCCAGGAATACATGCTGAATCTTTTGGCACACTCTTCATTGTAGGTCAGTTCGACCTTAACATCTCTCACTCCGGGCACAGGCCGCATTCACGTGACTTGATTTTCTTTATTGCTTCTGCGCAGAGGCCATCTTAGCCATCTCACGTGATCTCATCCTCTCCAGCAACCATTTTCGAAGCATGGCCTAACAGGCCTGAACGAACTAACATAAGAACAAACACAACAGAAATTAAAAAAAGAAAATAAGCCTTTCTGTTTACCACCCGCCATTCTAAAGACCTGTGTTAGGTGTTACCTAGCAGAAGCGACATTTAAAGCCATTTTACTTACCATCTGCATTCTTTGCCACAATACAAATATACTACGCAACATAAATCATGCAATTTCACTCTAATGAGTATGCAATCATAATACTAAAGTTAATTAACTTCACATTTGTAAGTAGATTAGATTTTGCACAAATCTGCATGTTACCCATATATAGGGGCCGATTCCGATTCGGGCCGGAAAACATACCGACCGACTCGGTACGGGAATGTAGTCCGACCGACACGTACCGGCGCTGCCCGATCCGCCTAGTACGATGCAATGCATGTGAATTACGACCGACTCGTACGGAACACAAGCCGAACGACCGAACCGCACGGAAACCAGCTATCTGGCTGGAAAACTACGCGAATCGAACCGACCGACACGCACCAGGAATGAACCCAACAGAAACGTACCCGCGAACTCCAACCCGCGCAGTACGATGCAATGCGTGTAAAACCAGACCAAGTCGCACGGAGCTCAAGCCGTACGACCGACACGCATACAAAACAGGGAGCCGAAGCAACCCAATACTCCGCGACCGACGCGTACGCCGCACATGAAACCCAGCAGAAACACAGCTTGAAAGACTCGGAGAAGCCCGCACGAGCCAACTGCAGCGTCCTACTCGGTCAAAAGAACGTCTCCTACATGCCTAAAAACTACAAAGGATTTTTTTTTTTATAAAAAGGGCCAAACAAGCAATGACAAAGTCAATAAATACAGGGGGAAAAAAACATGGAACAAAGACACACCCACAACTCCACCCATATAAAGGCCACAAATCCCTACCATGATCCTTTGCAAATTCAACTGACCTGCCAGCACAGAACACCATCAGACAGCAACCACAGACACACTCACAACTCATCCATCACACAAGCCACACACCATTAGCACCTCACAAATAGCACCCTCACATACACCCAGCAAAACCTACACTCACCCACCCTCACTTGCACACTCACACACACATCAATCCCCACCACCACCCATCACCATGCCCCCAAAGAAGAATCCAAAGATCCTAGACAGTGAATTGGAAGTCCTGGTAGATGAAATCCTCAGGGTAGAGCCACAGTTGTTTGGTACATTGGTCCAACAGACCCCCATGTCGCAGAAAACCAAGATGTGGGAGAGGATCGTCGACAGGGTGAACGCACAATCACCATGTTTGCGCACAAAGGAAGACATCCAGAACAGGTGGTATGATGTGCGCAGGAGGGTCAAGGACCTACTCAAGAAGGATTACGCCTTGAGTCATCGCACCGGCAGTGGCCCTCCTGCCAAACCAGTATACCTCAGGCCCTGGGAGGAGAAGGTGCGGGCCATCCTACCACCAGAGAGCGTACATGGACTATCAAACATCCCAGAGCCTGGTGAGTACACAACCAATATACCCAATATTGTGTGACAATACACACACATCACTGTCAAGGGGATAGTCAAACCATGCACCGTTAGCAAAGCCACAGTAACCAAAAGATAATCATTCCAAGATGTGTATGTTAGTTAGACAAACACAATACCTGCCATTTCATAGTGATATGTAACTGTGTCATGACATGTACAAACCTAACAACAAATAGAGCAAGGCAGTGGCACAAATCTAACCAACAAACACTGTCAGACATTTTGCCACCACTAGAACACCACCTCACAGGGAAGCTCACTGAAAGGAAGGAATTGTGTGTCTGCTGGTGAAGTGAGTGTAGCCAATAGCATGATGGGAGTTGTAGTCACAGATATTGGTCACCCTCACAATTGGCCCATCAACACCACTCTGAACCATGCTCACATCACACGGAGTGAAAAGAACTGACAAGATGGCTGACACTGGGTACTGCTGTGGGGAGCACAAGGCCCTGCTGGGAACTGTGCACCAACCAACAGCAGGACACCACTGACTGACATCCTGAAAGCCAACTTGCACTACCTGCAATGGAAGCACGTTCCATGGTGGGATAACTGGGCTGGGGGGAGAAGGAGGTCCGGATGTCAACCAAATACCACCAATGCTGGTCATGCACACACCTCAACATTCACATTGAAATGCTTCAGGTTGGCAGGACAATGAGCCACACCAATATCAACCTCTGACTGTGACAACTTAGGACAATGCAATGTACAGGCCCGCATCCAGAGGTACAGTCACAACTGTCAGGTGTTTGAACCATTGATGCCTGTAGAAACATAACATACATTGTGTATCTCTTCCAAAAAGAGGTGATAATGGGGACACAGCAGCAGATGATGAGGAGTCCCTGTCCCAGGCTCCGGTGGCCCCTGAGCTCTCTGGTGTGGAACAGCCTCTGCCCTCCTCGGATGGCGAAGACCTACCTGGCACCTCCGGTGTGAGTCATCATGCAGCACCAGCAGGACCACCATCTGCACCCCCTGCACCCACTCCTCCAACATCTGCCAACACACAGACCACCCCCACCGACACGGACAGACCAAGGACACTCAATGACAACAGCACAGGGACCCCAGCCCACCGTGAAGCAACGGACAACAACCCCAGTACCAACCCCCAAGGGGGCCTAGGACCACCTGTGCGTGCCACCGCAGGTCCCGCACGTGTGGCCAGGGGTGGTGGGAGGGGTGGTAGGCAGAGGTCGCTGTTTGCAGAGGGGTCTGGACTGCATGATGACCCACAACTGGTACGCATTGCTGATGCATACCAGAATAGCACCGGAGAGGTCAGCCAGGTAGTGGGGATCCTCAAGGACATTCAACAGCAGCAGGCTGCCCATCATGCCCGCTTGGACTCCCACATGTCCCGTGTGGAGACACACATGTCTGGCATGGAGTCCAAGTGGGACACATTGGAAGAACTGACAGCGATGCACAGGGACATATTGACATGCCTCCGCCAGATTAGCACCAACATGTCCACACCTCCCTGTGTGCCCACAACATCTGGTGCCGCAACAACTGCAACTGCCACAGGGAGGGAGGATGACTCTGGTGGAGAGTCCTCTGCACCGCAGCGGCCTGCACGTGAGGGTCCCCCAGAAAGAAGAGGGGTCGTCCGAGGAAGGACAACTGAGAGGCCGATGGCCATGTACATCCCCCAGGAACCCAACACCTGTACTGGAAATTCTCCTTTGTGTGCAAACTGTTCACCCTGTCGAATGCAACACAACTCTCCCACATGACATGGGGAGTTTAAGTTGGACTAATGTATCAGATGACTGTGGACTTTACTCAGGACATTTCTGCTACCAACACTTCCAACTCATCTGGGAACTTTGGATTCCAATCCCAATGTACAGCACCCACCATCCTGTGCACTATCCTCACACATGTATGTAAATAAACTCACTAATACACCATACTTGCCTCGGTTGTGATTCCAACATTGTTTTTGTCATGGAGATGATGATCTGCTAAATGACACTGTGCATGCTAACTGCTACAGCAAGTTCAACACCGTCATGTGAGCCATGGCGACGTGACACATATGAGGGAGACACACCACTAGGGCTACACAACACATACACACCAGGGCCATCTGACTCATCGCCTGCACTGATGTTGCCAGGAAATACAGTGGAATGCACAGACACCACACCTATTCAGAGTCTGTGTTAACTAGCCCACAGGTGCAGTAAGCAAATGTCAGTCAGATGTGTGACCACAGACAACGCACATCCCAAAGTGAAGCACAGGTTTATTACACATTTGCAACATGTTGTTTCCACTACAGCTGCAAGGTAATCCCACGTGGCAGTGGCCACACAGTCACCAAGTGTAGAAGAAATAAAGTCCAGGGGTGTGTGGCACATCACCTGTAGGGAAACGACTGCTTCCACCCTGGAAGTTGAATCATGGTGTCGGGGGATCCGAGTTGACCAAACAACTCTGAAAGTACCCTGTGAAGGACAGACATGACACACAGTCAAAAGCACTGAAGAACAGGACAGAACTGCAATACTCATGCCCAATACATGTCACAAGATACCTACACAAAACCAAGTTAGCATGTCAACACTGTTGGGGAGTACAGACTACCTGTAAGGACACATCGCTGCACGCATCCAGTCAAGTAGCACATGGCCACACTCAAACAGCAACAAAGCACCACCAACACATATCATGCAAACTCAAATCATTGACATAACATCTCTGTATACTCACATTCAGCTGAAGAAGTTGGTGATGAGCTGTGTGCGGACATCACCCTCATCATCATCATCATCACTGGCATTGTGGCCCAGGCCAGGATCCTCCACAGGTGGCGGATGTTGGTCATCGTCATCCAGGATGAGAGGCAACTCCTTCCGCACTGCCAGGTTGTGTAGCATGCAGCAGATGATGACAATCTTGCACCTTTGCAGGGGCATATGGGAGGGCCCCTCCTGTCTTGTCCAGGCAGCGAAAGCGGCTCTTCAGGAGACCAAATGTCCGCTCGATCACTCTCCTGGTCCGACCATGTGCCTCATTGTAGCGCATCTGGGCTGGTGTCACAGGGTTCCTGAGAGGTGTCAGCAACCACGGCATGTTGGGGTATCCGGAGTCACCTACATACAGACAATTGCACATTAGCTGAGTTGGAAAAGAGGGTGGAATACAACATTGCAGAACACACACAATGGTACTAAGTCAGTACACACCGACAAGCCAGGCACGCTGGTTCTGCATCTGTGACATCATCCTCGGGATGCGACTACTCCTCATTACGTAGGCATCGTGTGCAGAACCGGGGAAACGTGCACACACATGTGAGATGCTCATATCTGCAAGACATACCACCAGAGCATTGATAGAATGGTAATGTTTCCTGTTCCTGTATGCCTGCTCATGTGCCTGTGGTGGTACCAAAGCCACATGTGTCCCATCAATGGAGCCGATGACATGTGGCATCCTCCCCTGGGCATAGAAGTCACTCTTGACGTCAGTGAGTTGTTGACGTTTAGGGAAATAGATGTACTGGTTCAGGTATCTCAACATCGCCTCCAAAACATCGCGTAGCACACGGCTGAACATGGTCTGTGACATCCCACCAGCAGACGCCACAGTGTGTTGAAAGGTACCGGTGGCAAAGAAGTGTAGGGCTGCCATCACCTTCACCTTGGGGGTCAGCGCTGTAGGGTATGGCCGGCCAGGTTGCAAATGTGGGGCCAACCGCACCGCCAATTCCTCAATCAGCGGCCTGTTGAAGCGGTACCGTCGGATGCAGTCACGTTCAACCATGGTTGCAAGGTCAGGGAATGGTCTATGGACAGCTGGTGCCCTGCAGTGCATAGGTGAACAAAGAAAGATTGTCAGTTCCCCCACATATGTGGCATTGACCATACTCAATATCACATGATACATCATTACGAGACACAAGTACTTGATGTGTGTGCCGTTCTGTATGGACATATATGGCACCTACATGGCCAACATCTAACATCTCAGTTCAACATGTGTTGACAACAAGTTCCAGGTTGTGCTATGGGAAATCATTAGGCTGTGTCACAGTACCCATGTACTGCTGTCACATTCCAAACACACACCACAGTGACAAGTGAGGACAGATGTGCCCCAGGCATCACAGCTCTTTGACAGGTAGATTCCCAGGGACCCTGTATTGCCACATGGACACTGGCAAGACATGGCGTATCTTGTACACGCCAGCAAAACAACCATGACTCCCACAGGTAGTGGCCCCTGTTGCCTCTGCAGGACAGACATGGACGTCTGTGACACACACACGCACAACATCAAAGTCGATGCACAAACAACATGGATGTGGAGACTGTCTCCCATTGTGCACATGGAATCAGAGACATCTGAAACACAACATGCACACAGACTGTGGAGGGCCATCACAATTGTGGCAATGGGTCACCCTGTGACGTACATACCATCCCACATGGGACTCAGGGTGTATGTGACATAACATACACATACACAACCTGGAAATGTGACCATGCCACATGCTCTGAACTGAACAGTTGCACATCACAGTGGTCATGTGCACAACACACAAAGGATTCTGTCCCCATGAACACGTGCACAGCCTGGGAGTAGCTGCCCCCAAGTGCCACCCAACAAACCACATGCTGACCCCCATACACACACAGGTAATGCAGCCTTACATGCCTTAGGATACAGTGTGGACAGGCTGTGGTGTTGTAGGTGTGCCCCTGAGTCCCTGGCAAGTAATTGTGGCTGGCATACATTCACCAGTGACAACCATGGTGACATATGCGAGTGACTTGTACAGGGACGCGTCGTACAGCAATGGACCGATCCGTGTGCACGCATTGGCCATTGCATATGATGTGGACAGATGCGTGTTGTGCTCCGAAATACACGTCGTACAGCAATGGACCGATCGGTGCGCACGCATTGGCCATTGCATATGATGTGGACGGATGCGTGTTGTGTTTCGAAATACGCGTTGTACAGCAATGGACCGATCGGTGCGCACGCATTGGCCATTGCATATGATGTGGACGGATGCGTGTTGTGTTTCGAAATACGCGTTGTACAGCAATGGACCGATCGGTGCGCATGCATTGGCCATTGCATATGATGTTGATGGATGCGTGTTGTGTGACGTAATACGCGTCGTACAGCAATGGTCCGATCGGTGCGCACGCATTGGCTATGGACTGACATGGTAACGTACGCGTTTTCAAAGCTTTTACAAGTCGGATGCAGTGAATTCAGTTGGCCACCCACAACAATGTTGCAAATTCATGGGTGTCATGAAGTTGAACTTTTGAAGGATGCTGTGGGCGTGTATAAGTGGTGCAATTCCATGGATTGGCCAGATTCAGAAGATGCAAATGACTTGGACCTATCACTTTGGACACATGGGACAGTATCTGCCTCGGCAGCACACATATAATGCTGGCTGTTCCCCTGAGAGCTCACTTGCCTGCACTACATGCTCCAGGACGACATCTGCCACCACCACTGCTGCTGTCTCTGCATCCTCTGGCTACTGCAATGGCACGTACTGTGGATAGAGCCCCAGCCTTCAGCACTGAGGAGAACCAGGCCCTGCTGGACAGCCTCCTTCCACAGTACAGCAAGCTGTATGGGAAACCAGGGGAGCAGGTGAGTGTGCTGTCCACTGCCTTACTAATTGTGCATGTTGTCTGACTAGCAAGACTTACAGTGTGTACACCAGTGGCTAGCATGCTCACTGAGTAGTTGTCACCCCCCAACGTGTGTAGTTACATGCACTGAACAGGTATAGTGCAGTAACAGTGCATTCCAACAAGGTTTGACTTCCCAGGCAATGATACCATTTAGTAACTGCTGGACAACTGTTCATAGCCATAGTTGCACTACCTGTGTACATCATATGCCCCTGTGATTGAGACATGTATATCCAACTGTGTGATGCACGGATATGTTGCATGTGTAGTAATGGCCTTTTCACTTTGTCATCCTCACAGGTTTATGCCCACCAGAAGCAGGAGATCTGGCTGACCATCGTCCGGGCAGTACGATCTGTGGGGGTCTACAGGCGCAGGATCCGCAACTGCCAGAAGAGGTGGCAGGACCTTCGTGGCTGGACCCGGAGGATCGCAAGGGTCCAGCTGAAGCTGTCGCCTCCTCGCAGGAGGGGCAGACACCGGACCTTGACCCCCCGCATGCTCCGGATTCTGGCGGTGGTCTTCCCTGACCTGGATGGGCAGCTGAAGGCCAGACAGCAGCAAGGAGGGGGTAAGTGCTAGCCTTTACTGTGTACTATGACTAACATGCTCTATGCACTCCTTTAGCCTGGTTCCACTTCCACAGTACAACTGTCTTGTCGTCCTGGACTCATGTCCCTCACTTGTGTCATGCCCCCTCCTCATCTGATACACAGGTGTGGCCCTTACAGTCTGTGACTTAGGTCACTTGGGTACTGTGTACTTGCAGTTACCTGTGGTTCAAGTTGGGGACAGCATCAGTTACAGGAACTTTGTTGTGGGCTGCATGGGTGGTACAATTGCTCACACAATGCCTGTGTTCTGACATGTACTCTGGGTATGGCTTTAATATGTGTTCCAATTGCTGCTCTGACTCACCACATGTCTGGGGTATGTGCCACACACCCATGCTGCAGCAGAGACCAAGGTAGGAGCCTCAGAAGTATGTACATCATGTGTGTGACACATGCATAGCCACCTGCCTAGTGTTCAGGGTAATACCATGTCGCACATGGACTAGGACTGTAATGCCTACTCCGTACATCGAAGGCACTCTGTTCTCCCACTCCCGTGTGTCAGCATACATATTGGGCATTGTGAAGAGTGCACTCAGGTGTATGCCTCTGTGTCACCGTGGTGTGGCCTTGCTTTTTGGACTCCTGGAGTGTTTAACAATTTGGGGTGGCCAGCCATCTGAGTTGTGACTATAGGATCTGCACATTGGTTACTGCATAGGTCTCTGATCCCTTGACTGTGCACAAGGGTGTATGAAATATTAAGGTGCAGGCTGCTTTGGTTCATTCTCATCAGACGGTGAAGTGCTGCTCATGTGTATGGATTTGTGTTTGCAGTCACTCAAATGTCTCATTTGATTGACGTGGGATCATCTTAGTCCTCATGATGTGGGTGGCCAGGGGTGCACATGTGCACCTGTCAGCTACAGGGCTTGCATTCCCAAAACTTCCATTATTGTGACACAGTGTAGACTGGTGTTGTGTGTATGCACTGCCCCTGTGATAGGAGACAGTTATGACTGACTTGCCAGACAGGCCTGTGCCATGACATTCAACTCGCAAAGGGTGATCCAGCAGTAGTGTGATATGTCCTGCATGCACACCATTGTCGCATTGTCTATCAGGACATGAGGACATCATTGTGTCTGGTGATGGAAGCAAAACCCGCATATCAACAGAGACTCTACCCATCACTTTTCCTGACACATGTACTGAGTCAGTGGCAGGAGATGGCATGTGTTTGGAGTGACACATTTCCATATGTTCTCTTGGATGTCCAACAACTGTGGATGTGGTGCATGTGTGCACATATGATTAGTCGCACACAACAGGCACCAGACAGATGGGTGCATGGACAGGTAGGATATTTGTGGCATGAATGACTGTCAGGCAGACAATGGGCTTCTTCAAATCAGTGTCAGCACTTATTGCAATGTCTAGCAAATGATGGCAGGGCTTGCTCTGTGATATGCTGTACTTACTGTGGTGTGTGTGGTCAGTACAGGTGACTAATGTTGCTCTGTTTATCCTGATTGTTTTCAGATACATCCACGGCCACAGGAGGAGACAGCTCCATGGACCAAGAGGAGCGGCAGAGCAAGACTGGGTCCACTGCAGGGGAGACCGAGGGACCCAGTGGCACGGAGGGTGAGGGGAGCCACACTGAGGAGACCTCAGCTACGACCACCTCGGCTGAGGAACACAACACTTCCAGTGAGGACTCCCTTGTGGAGGCGGGTGTCAGCAGACCAGAGGCAAAATCAAGCAAGTCTGTCCCCGCCACCACCACCACCACCATCTCCACCCTCCCATCTGCTCCCATCCCACATGTCCGTGGAGGCTCCCGTGTAGGGGAGCGTGTCTCCTTCATGCCAGGCACTGCACCCCCTGCCTCTGTCCCCCCTGCTGCCCTGAGTGTGGAGTCTGTGGACTTGCTGAAACAGATCCATGTAGGGCAGACATCAATGCTGAGTGTCCTCCATGCACACACGGGTCTGTTGACACAACTGGTGTCATTCATGGAGGGCATGTCATCTGGCATGTCTGCCCTACATCGGACCAATCAGTCCATGGCCTCCTCACTGACAGCAGCAGTGTCCCTCCTGCAACAGTCCCTCACCCCTCCTACCTCTGCCCCATCCACAATCCCCAGCACCCTACCTGTCCGAAGCACACACACACCAGCACCGGCACGCACCAGCACAGACACAAGCAGCACACAGACACACAAGCCAAAATCCAGACGCACACGCACGCACAGTCAGGGGACTGATACCTCACTCACAGGGGATGGGGCCCAGACACACACACACGCATCCACGAGCACTCCGCAGTCCTCAGATACCTCTCCCTCCAAAACCCCTTCCCTTGCCTCACCTGCAACCCCCCCCCTCCCAGAAGCTCTTCCTCTGTGAGCTTGGCCTCTTCCCCACAGATCCATCTGACACAATGTCCAGGCGGAAGAGGTGACCACCACACACAGAGGGGAGTGCCCCTCACACCCGGACACCCTCCCCCAGGCACTGAGGACCCCATTAGAAAGTCCCCCCGGACCAGGAAGGGCAAGACCCCACCACCACCACCACGCAGCTCCACCACACAGTCTCTCTCCTCCATCCCTCAGGCCACCACTCCACAGGTTCCCCCGCCACACCCTGCCCCAGGTTCCCCCACACACCGATACCGCATCCCCAAACTGCTTAGGCCCTCCCCCCCTACCACTTGCTCTTCCACCCCCAAACCAGACGCTCTGCCTGTTTGTGCCACTGGTGTGGAGACCGGGTCCCCACCCTCTGACCTGCCCACCTCATCTGCCCCCCCTTCCACTCCCTTGGAGTTATGCACTGCAGTGGAGTCCACAACCACCCCGTCTGACTTGGGCACTGCAGTGGGGACCCAGTCCACTCCATCTGACCGGCCCACTGCAGTGGTTGCAGCACCCACACCATCTGACTTGTGCCCTACAGTGGTGCCGGCCCCCACTGAGTCAGACACCTCCACTGCAGTTGTCGGTGACACTCCTGCACCCACCACCCCTTCACTGCCTCCTTCTGGCATCCCCTGATCCTGTCCCTGCGGTGCCTGGCCTGCCCCTTGTATGCCCCTCCGAGGGGGATGTCCCCTGTCCGTACCAGTGCAGGCAAGCAATGGGTGACAAGTTGTCACATATCACCCAGTTCGGACTGTGTATGTGGACTGGCCGTTGGCCTTAGTTTCTTTTGGACTTCAAATTTTAGTTTCACATTTGCTGAATAAAGCCTCTTTTTGTTTACTTGTGGTTTTTCTTTTGATGTACATGATGTAGATGAGTATCATCATGCATTTGCAGTTGTAATAGTGTTCAGATCAGGAAAATGAAGTGTTGCTGTGATGGACTCCATGTGGTCCATGGGATATATGTCCTAATCTAGTCTGGATCTATAGCATCCTTTGCTGCAGTCTGAGGGTGTAATGTTCAGCATTTGACACAGGGATGTACGTTTTGCATTTGTAAATTAACATCTGTGGGTTACACTGATGCACATCTGGTGGGCTTACCACTGTTCAATGTTTCTATTTCCCTGACTGTGTGCCCATCTCCATTGGACATGCAGTTTAGCACATCAATGTTGAAGGACTCATCTGTGTATACAGTGCAACTTGCTTGACACATGTTTTGGGTATATGCAGATGACTGAAGTGACACTCCCGTACCCAGGCTGATGTGAGCAGAGCCTTCAGTGTGTTGTAGTTGTTGACTCACTGACCGAGTGTTCTGCTGACATGTTTGAGTCGTGCACAGACAAGGTTTGGCACAGCGGACCTTCCACAGGAGTGGAGTGCCCTCATGGCAGTGTGTAATCCCGTGACATTGCCTGGGCCCGTGTTGTGTGTTGTGTAAGCATGTCTGTGTGTGTTCCCTTCCCTTTTCCTACAAAGGCTGTGTCCCTACGGATGTTCCTGTTTGTGATGCTTGCTGAGTTGTCCTGTGTTCATCCAGCATCTTGGACCTGGTTTCTCCGGGATGTGGGTGCATGGCAAACTAATGTTCATCAGGTTGTCATCCCTAGTTGTCTTTGTTGTCAGGGCTGGGGATGTGGGCAAATGCAGATGGGACACAGTCAGGATTCCCCTTGGCACTTGTTGGTTACACAAGTCATGTAATTTACACTTTGTGGTAGCTTTCAGTGATTGTAACACGTTGTGTGTGTGACTGCTGCCACTCCTCAGGGTCAGAGCTGCAATGTTGGAAGTTGTCTACGTGTGTTCTTTGTGGGTCACCTTGGCTTCTTCATTGGTGTGTGACTGTGGCCGAGATCCCATTGATTGGGGTAGATTTCACGTCATGCCCATGTACCGCATACTGTGCAGTGTGTCAGACATTCACGATTCTTGTTGACTGGCCATGTGTGATGGGTTTCTGCACCTTAGTTCCCACCACCACCCCTGGGATTGTCATGGATGCATGTGCAATGTCACCAGTCCATGTGAGCTTCACTGCTGCACATTGGTGGTGGTGGTGTTGAGTATGTGCAAATGTGAGTTGTTGCACGGCTAGACCCCTACCTCCATATTGGCCTTGGCTGACAGGCCGTGCTGATTGATTTGTGCTTGTGTAGGTGTGATGGTAGTTTGTTGCTCAGGACACATGGCTGTGGTTCACAGTGTGAACGACATCTACCTTTGTCATCACAGTGGGATTATCATGCAGGCTAGTGTCACCACAATGTGGGGTCCCTGGGGGTAGTGCTGTGGTGTGTCTGTCTCTTGCTGTGTTAGTTGCTGTTCCTACAAGCTTGTGTGACATGTGTAATTTGGGCTCCCTCTCATCTAACAATGCCTGATTGCCCACATAGGGGAATCCGATCCATGAGTTACTTTTGTATGGCACTGTATACACATCTGTGGAATTGTAATTCAGGCCTCCTCATGTGTTGTGTGGTTGCCTGGGGACACTGGCACACCCCCCCATCACCTGTTGTGTTTGATATGCAGTGTGAGGCTGCCTGTTTGTGTTTGTGCATCTGCACCACTGAATTGGCATATCTTTAGTGTGCCATTGGCTGTATGTTGTTTGGAGGATTTCCCCTGCAGTCCCTGGGACTCCTAGGTCATCAGTCAGCACAATAATCATGGTTTGTATGTCCCATTGCTGCCATGGTATGGTATTTGTTCACCTCACATCTACAGTCTCCACAGGATATCTACATTTGTGTGTCCATTAGTGCAGATATGTGGGTCTGCATTATGATGGTCACTTCTGGCATTGTGTAATTGATAAATGGAGACAATGTCAGCCCCCATGGGTGATGTTTGTCTGCACATGGCCAAAGGTATGTTTTATTTGCACTGCACTGTTTGCCTCACCCAATCTATGTTGCTATGGGACACATGCACTACTTTGCCACTGATGTGTTTGTTGTTGTGTGACCAGGAATCATCCATGCTGTTTGGCAGTTGCAGCTTTTTCCATGACAACACTTACCTTTTGGTCACTCTGATGATGGGGGTTTAGACCCCATTGCCACAATGTTCAAAATGTGCTTCAGCTATGGACCCCACACTTACCTTTTGGTCACTGTGATGATGGGGGTTTAGACCCCATTGCCACAATGTTCAAAACTGTGCTTCGCTATGGACCCCACACTTACCTTTTGGTCACTGTGATGATGGGGGTTTAGACCCCATTCCCACAGTGGTCATGTTCTGCTTGCATTGTGGAGGCCACACACATTTATGTGTGACACATGTAATAGGGGGTCACATTGTATGTTCAATGTCATGTTCAGTGTAGTAGGCATTTGACACAGACTACACACTCTTGTCATGATGTTGGGGGGATGTCTTTTGCTGACATTCATTATGTTGGAGTATGCTGGTTGTGTCATGCATTACCCATCCTATGAGTGGGGATGGTAGTAGTGGTAGGCATCCAGGCCCACATGAGTAGGGGTGGTGGTAGTGCTAGGCATCCATCCCCCTATGAGTGGGGATGGTAGTAGTGACAGGCATCCAGGCCCACATGAGTAGGGGTGGTGGTAGTGGTAGGCATCCAGGCCCCCTGAGTAGGGGTGGTGGTAGTGGTAGGCATCCATCCCCCTATGAGTGGGGATGGTAGTAGTGACAGGCATCCAGGCCCACATGAGTAGGGGTGGTGGTAGTGGTAGGCATCCAGGCCCCCATGAGTAGGGGTGGTGGTAGTGGTAGGCATCAGGCCCCTATGGGTGTGTATGGCATTGGTGATAGCCATCCCGCCCCTATGGTTCGGCTGTTGCTGGTGTACGTCATTTCTGCATCCCTATGTGTGTGTGACATATGTCGGGTACGTGTCGTTTGTTTGTGTAGTGGGTGTCTGACTTACCGTCTGGGCCGTACGCGTCCGTACCGGTTCTGGTAATAGATGTAGAGTATTGGTAGGACCTGCGCGATGGGATTCATGGTTGGGTCGTCTCGTTCGAGTTTCTCGTGGCTTCGACTCGTACTCGTCGCTGGCTTGTTCGACTCGTAGCCGTGGATCGTCTTGTGGCGCGAATCGGAGCTTATGTGCAGCTCTCCCGGATGCTCTGACGTGCCGGACGTAGCGACGGGTTCGGCGCGTACGGAGTGCGCATTGTACTAGTCTGGCCGGAAGGTGCTGTATATTTACTTCCGTGCAACTCGATTCGGCGTTTACGGATCCGGCTCGGGCGGGGAACAGGAGCTGGAATGGGTACGTACGGCTCGGTCGGAATCTGAGCAGTGATGCGCATCGTACTTGCTCGTTCGGATGACTGTTCGAATCGGTCGGGAAACACGCGTTCGGCTTGTATTTTTTCCGGACGAATGGTGTTAGGTGCGCTTCCGGCCGAGATCGGAATCGGCCCCATAGTGTTTACTAAAAAGGGTGCATTTGTTGGTTAGTACATGCATTTTCAAACGGTTAGTATTATTAAATTATTAAGAGGTCATTAATTTCCAAGGGGTACAAAATTATTTTGTTTACCATGCTCCATCAATTCCCCCTTTGGTGATTTGTAACATCACCACAAAAACCTATTCCTACAAATTTATCAGATAAATGTTTCTTGTCCACTTGCATTTATTAATTTAAACAACCGTGTTCTTTTCATCTTGTCTTTTAGACCTTTTGTACATGTTCTCTTTTAACTCTTCCAATTCTATCTCTCCCATCTCCCGTTCTCTTTCTTTATTTTTCTCATTTTCTCTTTTTACTCTATTTTGTCTTTTTCTTCTTTTAATACACACATATGCTGATCTCAACAATAGCATTACTATTATTAATACTGTGACTGGTATTAGTATTTTCCCAATAAGAGAACTACCTATTTCTGTGAACCATTTCTTCATTGAGGAAAAACTCTTACCAAGTCTCTCCCAAACACCTTCAACCTCTAGTGGAGCAATTTCTTTGTGCAAGTCAGTAATGTTCTTTATATACTTCTGTATATTCTCACTTTTGTCTGGAATGTAAGTGCAACAATGTTGTACCTTCAGTATTCCACAGACTCCACCCTCTTTTGCCAAAAGAATGTCAAGGGCAAGTCGATTTTGCATCACCATAGCTCTCATGGCAACCATTTCGGTATTTACCATCAAGAACCCTCCAGCAGTATTCGTTGATAAATGATCTACTACTGTAAACAATTTCCGAATCTTGTATGCACTCAAAGATATACCCACTGCTGGTATCAATGCTCCAAAAATATCACCTACTATTTCTAAGAAGCTTTCCCTCCTCCTATGGGTTAATGTTTCACCTACCTCGTGAATTCCTTTTGTTCCTATCTCCACATGAAAAATCTTTGGAAAGACCAGGCCTAGATAGCATGTTCCGTACCAGTGGTCCGGCAACCTATAATAAGCTCTATTTCCGCAAACATAATAGATCCCTGGAAATACTAGATCTTTTCCTCCTTTAAATTCCCATCCCCCTAGAATTTTGTATGTATCTCGGCACTCACTAGAACCCACGAAATAGTTATCATACATAGTGTTATCTCTACTAATGCACAATTTTCCTAGTTGGGGCCAATATAGAACCATAGCTGCATTTGTTTCACCTTTGTCATAACTTCTTTCTTCATACGCCCAAGATGGGGCTTTTGTCTTTTCTCCTGCTATCTTTCTTTGAAACTTAACCCTTCTGTCCTCTACCATGTCTAAGAAAATCTTTTCTTCTTTCTTTAACTCACAAGTAAGATTATGTCTAAATTTATATTCTAATGTTAATTCTTTTGTTTCTAAGAAAAACTCTCCAAAAACCTTTGCAACTTTTACTTTATTCAATTTAGGGATTACGGGAGTTTTAGCAAAAACAGCATCTATGTCAGTGTAGTAATATTCTAATCTACCTGTTTTATAAAATAGGCTAGCTAAAACGCTACAAGTTATTCCATATGTCAAAGGAAGGTGATGATATGTCACACCTTCTGTTACAGACGCAGGTAGCTGCATACAGACATAACAATCTCTCACATCCATTGTCTCCACATATTCGTATAAAAGTTTTGTGAAGACATTCTTGGAGAAATCAGTTATTGACTTATCCCTATGAAAATCAGTACTATCTACTAATGTTGCAGTGTTCTTTATGTTAGCTTTCTTGTCATCATTCGTGTCATTTATTATTACAGATGTATTTTCTACAACTAACCTAAGTGGAATTATTATTGCTAAAATAAACCAGATAAGCATTAGCAAACCTGTACAATAAAAACACATTCTACACCATCTACGTAAAAACTCACATCTAGATCTTCTATTCTCAGTGTCTACCATGTTATAATACTATCTAGCTATATGTATATATATATATGTACAGAAAATGTGTTTCCACACCTCAGAATGACTTTTCAGCCACTCAACCCTTTAATCAGTCTCTTTTGGTGCTCTCTTCAGTTTTTTTTTTTCTCCAGAACTTTTTCTTGTCTTTTTCAGTTTAGGTGTCCAGTCCGGTTTTCTTTCTTTGTCTTTCAGGTTTGGTGCAATTCACTCTCACCCATTTGTTCACAGTCTTTGTCTGGGATTTCGTGACTGCTATCCACTTCTTTAATGTCGGTCAGTGCTATGTATAGCCATTCAGGTGACTTATATTTCAAGTTAGGTCTCTTCACTCTTTTTGGTCTCTGCAACTGTCTTTCACTTGGTTTTCTTTGTCCTTTCTGACTTGTTATTTCATTTACTTGTTCCGCATTATCTTTGTTCAAATTTATTATTTTATATCTCAGTCTTTTAATTTTGTTGGGCCAATTGTCTCCTTTTCTTTGCCTTTTCAGTTCACTTTCTTTTTCTTCTCGTTCTGCTCTCCAAGTTCTCTTTCTTGGTCCTATTCTTTGCTTTCTTTCTTCTTCACTTTCTTCAGATTCTGTCTCAGACCTCACTTCACTTCCTCTAACTTTGAACTTTATGATCTCAGTTTCTTTGTCTGAATCCGAATCTTCTTGTGATTCTTCTGTTTGAAAATTTGATTCTAACCCTCCTCGTTTGTCTTCCGCACTTTCCCCAATCTCTCTGTCTGAATCTAAATTTCCCTGTGTTTCTTCTGCTTGTAGTTCTGACCCTATTACTCCTCGTTTTTCTTCCGCACTTTCCCCAATCTCTCTATCTGAGTCTAAATTTTCTTCAGTTACCTCAACGATCTCTGGAGGAATTTTCCCAAAACTTGTACTTGGCTGTTCACTGTCATTGTTTCTTGGTCCGGTTTCTCCGTTTTCAATATCAGTTCTTTTGTTTCCTGATTTTTCCTTTTGTCTTTCACCAGATTCAGGTTGGTCTGTTTCAGATGCCGAACTGGTATCTGATATTTCCAGATGTCGACTTACAGGTCGAGCTTCAAGATCTGGAACTCTGATCGTTTCAGTTTCTTCTTCAGTTGTCAAACTGGTACTTGTTTCTTCCAGATGTCGACATACAGAACGAGCTTCAATATCTGGAACTCTGATCGTTTCAGCTTCTGCTTCAGATGCTGAGCTGGTATCTGATATTTCCAGATGTCGACTTACAGGTCGAGCTTCAGGATCTGGAACTCTGATGGTATGACTGGCATGAACCCAATTTTTCACACCTGCACACTTTACAGCAGTTGTTGTTACCAGGATCACTTGACGTGGCTTATCCCAGTGAGGAACCAAGCAGTTTCTTCTTCTGTGGACTTTAATGTGGACCCAGTCTCCTGGACTCAAATCATGAGCTGGTTTTCTTTCAAGAGTGGTCGCATCCGGTCCAACCTGATGAAACACAGAATGCACCACATCAGCCAATCCTTTGCAATAGTCCAATACGAGATCATCAGTTATAGTCAGCAGTTTGTTGACAGGTACATGTGCTTGTCTCATTGCTCGTCCCATGATTATTTCATGAGGACTCAGACCTGTTTTTCTGTCAGGTATGCTTCTGATGCTCATCAGCACCAGTGGCAGGGCATTGGGCAATTTGAGTCCTGTGGCTTGACACATTTTCCCTAACCTATTCTTTATTGTTCCATTTACTTGCTCTACCACTCCAGAAGCCTCTGGTCTGTAGGCACAGTGCAGCTTTTGTTGAATGTCAAGTGCTTCACATATCAGTTGGATTATTTCATTCTGGAAATGTGTTCCTCTATCTGTTTTGATCGTTACTGGAAAGCCATATCTAGGAATGAATTCTCTCAGTAGGAGCTTAGCTACAGTAACTCCATCATTCCTTCTTGTCGGATAGGCTTCCACCCAACGAGAAAACAAACAAACGACCACAGGGACATATCTCAATCTATTGCTTGGGGGTATTTCAATAAAATCTAGTTGCATTCTGGTAAAAGGACCTCCTTCACGTCCTATTGTTCCCAAACTCACTACTGTCTTCCTTCCAGGATTTATTTGTTGGCATGTAAGACATCTTTGACAAAGGCTTTCAGCTATAGCTCTAAATTTTGGGTTGTACCAGGTCTGTCCGAAAAGTCTGATCATGGCATCCCTACCAATGTGTGCCTGCCCATGGTACATCCGTGCCATATTGGAGATCATGCTATCAGGCATAACTGGTCTTTCATCTCTATAAACCCAGACTTCATCTTCCTGTCTTTGTCTGCAACCTGCTTTTATCCAACCATCTTTCTCCTCTTCATCTGCTTCTTCCTGCAATTGTTTGACCTCATCCCAGGTTTCAACTGTGTTAGTAAACAGCAAGGGACATGAAACATTCTCTTTTTCCCTTCTCCTATTCAGTGAGACCATGTTTCTGGCACAATATTGAGCTAATTCATCAGCGAATTTGTTACCCACTGCAATATAATCGGTTCCGTTTTTGTGTGCAGAGCATTTTACCACTGCAATCTGTTTAGGTAGCTGTATCGCCTCAAGCAATTTCTTCACAAACTCACCAAACCTAATAGGAGATCCTGCATGTAGGAGAGTAGGATCTGCTTCACATGGGTACCCCCACTTTTTGCTGATGCTTCACTGTTTTTCGACCTTAGTCTGGCTGGGGCCCTGCTAATCAGAACCCCAGCCTAGCTGCTTCCTCTTTAAAATGGTTTCCATGTGCCTTAGGCACAGCTCTGATTGGAATCTGGAGTGCCCTTATAAGTCCCTAGTATATGGTATACTATGTACCCAGGGCATAAGTACCTCAGAGGCCTACCAGGGGCTGCAGCATGTATTGTGCCACCCCTGGAAGGCCATCCAAAATGACACCACAGGTCTGCTACTGCAGCCTGGGTAAGGTGGTGCATGCACCCCTTACTGTGATATAGGCTACCTATATCACTACATACATACACACATATAAACCTATAAGTCACTCCTTTGGCAGGCCTTATCAATCCTGAAGGCAGAGTGCGTGGTTCCTATGTGAGAGGGTGCCCCTGCATGAGCTGGGCCCCTCTGCAGCATTCGGAGACCCTTCTCTGATGCTGTTTGTAGTGCAGCCCGACCATATACTCTTAAGCGCATTATAACCTCGCGTTAAATGCTAACTTTGGGATGGCTGCACGGAAACATGTCGTGTTTGGTGTCAAACATCTTGGAATACTACCCCCCGCCAGTTCTGGCGGCGGGGTAGCATTCCACCCTTCTAGAGGGAGAGACATGTACACACCGGTATACCCGGTACTGACTTTCCAGAGCCCTGGCATCACAAAATGGATGCCGCTGCCACAGACACGAGTCTGGCCTCCTGCTGCTGACCGAAACTCCGGCAGGGAGGCCTGGACAATAGGTTTCCTGTCCCAGGGAGGTGTAACCACCTCCCCAGACAGGATAGTGTGTATTGGGGCTGGGCGGGAGCACTCTCTGGTGCTTTGAAGTCCTGCACTGGGGGCACATTTGGTGTCCCTGTGCATACCCCAGTTCAAACCGGCTCAGGGGCTTCCAGCCCCTGCTCTGGTGCGAAACTGGACAAAGGGAAAGGGGTGTAACCACCCCTCTGCCCTGACCCTCCCATAGGTGGGGCCACAGAGTATGTCCAACCCCCTACCTTAGTATAAGTATGGGACCCCAGTCCTTAGGACTTTAGATTTACCTGGATGAAACTCTGACACAGAATCCTGGACCTTCGACGCTCTACTTTAAGATTAGAGGACTGAAGAAGCTCCCTTGGGGTCAAGGAGTGACTCCCCTGCTTGGCAGGCACCAAAGAAGCAATTGTCCGGTCTGCATCGCTGAAGCTCCCGTCGGACGCCGAAGTCCTTGCATCACCAGAGGTGGATTTCCAGACTTCTCCGAGGCTGTCCTGAGTCCCCAGCAAAGCTGAGGCCCATAGCTGTCGTGGGTAATGTGGAACCGTGACCCCTGGACACCGATCGCATTTGCAAGTGCATCCTCTTCTGGGTCTCCCACGAAGTCGTGCTTTGGGCTCCAAGTAGCCCCAGCCTCCAGCGCCGACTGCACTGAAGATCACTGGCCTCCACTCCACGAGTGTCCTGTGAGCCAGCTCCAAGTGCGTCCACTCGAGGCTCCTTCGCAGTCGCTAGTCCGTTGACTAGTAGGCCCTCCTGAAGGCCAATCTTCTTCTGCTTGGGCTCCCTGGTTGCTCCAGGCATGCCCTGACTTACCCTTGCTGGGTGAGTCCCACAGACCTTGTTGGTCTGCAACATCGTCCTTCTTCCATTTCCACGAGACGTGCCGTTGCCAAGGCTCGTTGGGTCAAATCCGGTCGCCGACACCCCTGCAATCGACAGACGTCGTGGGACAGCTCGAATCCAGCTCCTGGTCGTCGTCGACGCCTCCTGGACCTCGTGGCTTAAGAGTCAAGATGACTGTCAACCTACCTGAAGCACTCGACATCGGTGGGCATCTGCTCATCGCCTTTCTGGTCACTGGCTAGTGACCCAGACTCTGTCCCCTCTGCTTTCAGGTTCTTCAGATCTTCGATCCACCTTTGGATCCACCCGAACACTTTCGACTTGCCCGCCAGCAGCACTTTGCAGCAGATCGCCATTGAAAGCGACGACGAAACCCGACCCCGAAAGACACCTATGCACCCGGCTCCCCTGGGTGAGGTAACTCGAGTACTCCGGTGCGCCCGTGGGTATTGACACTAGAACAGCCTAGTTCTCAAAGGGTTTGCTCCAAGTCCTCCTCTAAGTGTCCCTTTTCTTTTAAATTCAAATCGCGACTTTCCCCATAGAAGTTAACGGCGATTTGCGGCTGTGTTCATACACTGCACGCGTCCCCCGTGGGTCCCCTGTGTCACTACCTTGCGTGGTTCCTTGTGGTCCAAGCACTTCTACAGGCTCTAGGCCTTGTGTCTGGCTCAGTCGTGGTTCTTATACCACTTTATTGGTATATGGTTTGGTACGCCCCTAGGGCTCAAACGTGTATTTGTGCTATTACTGTAGATAACTAACTTATAATTTATGTACTTCGAACTCTAGCCTCATAAAGAGACTAGAGGGGTGTGTTTAGTAATAAATACATATATTTTGAATATATACCTGGTGTGGTCCTCTTTCATTTGGTCACTCAAGAGATTATAGACTGGTAAAACAAGCTGCTTTACATTCCTTCAAGACTTAGCCTGAAGGCTGCTCTCCATAGCTACCACTAGGATAGCTTTCAATAAAGGTTGTCTTTAACCTATCTCCAATAAGGGGTTGTTTGGACTGGTGCAAGGTGCCCACTATAATTAGTGGACAGCATATGCCAGGCCAACTTCTCACATTGGTGTGCAGTGTGTGGGATTCCAGCTTGCTATTGTTTTACCAGATAATCTCAATTGAATTGATCAACTGAAAACCACTAAGGTTACCTAAGGTACATATAAATCAAGGTTAGTAATACAGTAAGTTCTACTGAACTTAGAGTTGTGTGTTAAGGGATAGCACACCCTTTCTACAACTCAAGAGAGTTTAGTAGGCCACACTAGAGTAGGTAGTGCATACACCACACCTCACTAGTAATGTCTTCAAAGCCAGGACCCAGTGAGTCCTCGCCAGAAGCCAGTGGGCTTCTTCCCTCCAAGTATTATAAACTCCCATTCTTGGAATTGAGAGCATTATGCAATACTAGGAAGTTGAAGGCAGGCAAAAGTGCCAGCACCCAACACCTCAGGGAGATGTTACTAGCTGATGATCTCAGCAGGCCCCTAGGGTCTGAAGGGGTAGGCAAAGAGGGTGGGGCAGAAGATGAGGAAGGGGCCAGGGGTGAAGAAACCCAGGCCCCCCCCTCTGAAACTGGCCAGGAAGGTGAAAATGACCTTGTCCTGGAAAACCCAATTCCTCCTGTGGAGGAGGAGGATCAGACTGACCTCCCCTTTGTCCCCCCAGGAAGAGTTCTGAGAGTGCCCAGAAGGTCTAGGTCTCCTTCTCAGGAGTCTAACCACTCTGACACCTCAATAGGGACCTCTGTCTCCTCTCATAGGAGGGAATCCTCTCATGAAAGGAGAAAGAGATTGCTTCAGTATGAACAAGCCCAGCTTGAGCTCAGAAAACAGCAATTGGCTATAGACAGGAGTCCCTAGATCTCTATAGAGAGAGACAAAAGATGATACTAGGAGTCCCATGGTGGCAGCAATTTCCCAAGAGATAGGGAAAGGTCTTATGACCATAGAAACCTGAGCAAGATTGTCCCTCCCTACCAGAGTGGGGATGACATCCACAAATGGATAACTGCTCTAGAGAGGGCCTGTAAAGTACAGAGGGTCCCTCAGGAGCAGTGGGCAGCAATCTTGTGGCTCTCCTTTGCAGACAAAGGTAGAGACAAGCTCCTCACTGTTAGAGAGGAGGATGCTGATAATTACAAAGTCTTGAAGAGTGCTCTAATTGATGGGTTTGGCCTAACCACTGAACAATACAGGTTAAAGTTCAGGGATACCCAAAAAGCACAGGCTCAAGACTGGGTGGACTTTGTTAATTGTTCTGCCAAGGCTCTGGAAGGTTGGTTATTGGGCAGTAAGGTATGTGACTTCACAGGATTGTACAATCTGATCATGAGGGAGCAGATTCTTAATAACTGTCAAAATCAGCTGTTGCATCAGCACCTGGTGGACTCTGATCTGACCTCTCCCCAAGAATTGGGAAAGAAGGCAGACAAATGGGTCAGAACCAGGGTGAGGCAGAAGGTACAGAACCAAGGTGGTGACTCTAAGAAGCAAGATTCGAAAACCTCTGATAAGGGTGGGGAGAAGGGTAAAGATCAAAAGTCTTCACAAGGCCCCCAAAATCTTCTTCAGGTGGGGATTCACAGTCTAACAAAGGGAAAGGCCAAAGGAAACCATGGTGCAAGGTCTGTAAGCAAAAGACCCACTGGACCAGTGATTGTACCAAGTCCAAAGACTCTACTCCAGCCCCCACCAATGCCCCTAAGGCACCTGCTCCCCCTAGTGCAGTTACAGTTGGTGGTGGGACTACACAAGCCAAGGGTTTAGTAGGGTTGACCCTGGGTAAGGAGATGAGCTCTGACCTAGTCAAAGAACTCACTCAGGCTGTCCTAGTCTGTGATGGAGGCATGGATATGACCTCCTCTGTGAGTCCCAGTAATCTGGGCAAGTACAGGCAACAGCCCTTAATCAATGGAAAAGAGGCTTTGGCATTTAGGGACACAGGGGCAAGTGTCACCATGGTGACACAAGACCATGTGAATCCTGGGCAGATTATACTTGGTGAAATGTACCAAGTGACCAATGCTAGCAACGTCAGAACAGACCATACTCTGGCAGTTGTTAACTTCTCCTGGGGAGGGGTAACTGGCCTTAAGAAGGTTGTGGTAAGTGCAGACCTACCCGTTGAATGCTTGCTTGGCAATGACTTAGAAACTTCAGCTTGGGCAGAAGTGGAGCTCAGGACCCATGCAGAAATGCTGGGCATCCCTGCAGATGTGTTTGCTGTGACCAGGTCACAAGCCAAAATGTCTAACACAGAACAGGCCTTGGATTCTGGAATAATGGACCAAGTGCCCTCCAAGAAGAGGAGTAGTAGGGTAAAGGCAGTGCCTTCCCCCTTGGCTCAGAAGGAAGATCAGTCTCTTGAGGGGGATGATCTCAGTCCTGAGGAAGGAACTGTCCCAGAGGAGCTTGAACCTGACCAGGTTGAGTTCTTGGGGACAGGGGGCCCTTCCAGGGCAGATCTGAGCCAGGAGCAGCAGAGCTGCCCCTCTCTTGAACCCCTCAGACAGCAAGCTGCAGCTGAGGCTGCTGGGAAAGCTAGTGGTCCCCATACTGTGTATTGGGATGATGGACTCTTGTACTCAGAGTGTAGAGACCCCAAGCCTGGAGCCACCAGGAGGTTGGTTATACCTCTGAAGTTCAGGGGCTTCCTATTGACCCTAGCCCATGACATTCCCTTAGCAGGTCACCTGGGCCAGAATAAGACTTGGGACAGAATGGTCCCTCACTTTCACTGGCCCCACATGTCTGAAGACACCAAGGAGTTTTGTCGCTCCTGTGTAACCTGCCAGGCCAGTGGCAAGGCAGGTGGCACTACAAAGGCCCCCCTGATACCACTACCTGGGGTTCCCTTTGAAAGGGTGGGGATTGACATTGTTGGTCCCATGGATCCCCAAACAGCATCTGGGCACAGGTTTATCCTGGTGGTAGTGGATCATGCCACCAGGTACCCAGAGGCTATTCCCCTTAGGACCACTACAGCACCTGTGGTGGCAAGAGCCCTCCTGGGAATTTTCTCAAGAGTGGGCTTCCCTAAGGAGGTTGTATCAGACAGGGGTGCTAACTTTATGTCTGGATACTTAAAGGCAATGTGGAAGGAGTGTGGAGTGACTTACAAGTTCACCACACCCTATCACCCACAATGCAACGGTTTAGTTGAGAGATTCAACAAAACCTTGAAGGGCATGATTAAAGGGCTCCCAGAAAAGCTTAGGCAAAGATGGGACATACTCTTGCCCTGCCTTTTATTTGCATACAGGGAGGTGCCTCAAAAGGGGTTGGCTACAGCCCTTTTGAACTTTTGTTTGGTCACCCTGTCAGGGGTCCATTGTGCTTGGTGAAGGAAGGATGGGAGTTACCTCTCTAGCCCCCAAAGCAAGACATAGTGGACTATGTACTTGGTCTCCGCTCCCGGATGGCTGAGTATATGAAAAAGGCAACTAAAAACCTTGAGGCTAGCCAGGAACTTCAAAAGCCTGGCATGACCAAAGGCTGTACTGACTGTTTACCAGCCAGGACAGAAGGTGTGGGTGTTCGAGCCAGTGGCCCCAGCAGCTCTCCAAGACAAATGGAGTGGACCCCATACCATTGTTGAACAGAAGGGTGAGGTTACCTATTTGGTGGACCTAGGAACACCCAGGAGTCCCCACAGGGTTCTCCATGTCAACAGGTTAAAACCATATGTGGACAGGGCAGACATGGGCTTGCTCATGGCTACTGATGAGGGACAGGAGGAAGAGAGTGACCCACTCCCTGACCTGCTCTCACAGAACCCTGATGATGGGTCAGTGGATGGTGTAGCCTTGGCAGGCAGCCTCACTACCCAGCAGCAGACTGATTGCAGACAGGTGCTCAATCAGTTCAGACACATATTCTCACTGACACCCAGTCAGACTACCTGGTGCACTCATGAAGTGGACACTGGGGACAGTCTGCCTATTAAAAATAAGATTTATAGGCAACCTGACCATGTCAGGGACTGTATCAGGACAGAAGTCCAGAAGATGTTGGATTTGGGAGTTATTGAACCCTCAGATAGCCCTTGGGCTAGTCCAGTGGTCCTTGTGCCAAAACCTCACACCAATGGTGGGAAAAGAGAGATGAGGTTTTGTGTGGACTACAGGGGTCTCAATGCAGTCACTAGGACTGATGCCCATCCAATACCTAGGGCAGATGAGCTAATAGACACTTTGGCCTCAGCCAAGTATCTAAGCACATTTGACCTGACAGCTGGCAGATCAGACTAGCTGATGATGCAAAGCCAAAGACAGCATTCTCAACCCCTAGTGGGCATTATCAATTTGTGGTGATGCCCTTTGGTCTGAAGAATGCACCTGCCACTTTTCAGAGGTTGGTGAATACAGTCCTTACAGGTCTGGAAGCCTATAGTGCAGCATATCTAGATGATATTGCTGTCTTTAGCTCCACCTGGGAGGATCACCTGGTCCACCTCAGAAATGTTTTACAGGGCCTGCAGAAAGCAGGCCTGACTATCAAGGCCACCAAGTGCCAGATAGGGCAGAGTCAGGTTGTGTACCTGGGCCACCTTGTGGGTGGAGGCCAGGTTCAACCACTGCAGAGCAAGATCCAGACCATCATGGACTGGACTGCTCCAACTACCCAGACTCAGGTGAGAGCCTTCTTAGGCCTGACTGGGTACTATAGGAGATTTGTCAAGGGGTATGGATCAATAGTGACACCCCTGAATGACTTAACTTCCAAGAAAATGCCCAAAAGGTTCAGTGGACAGTTAGCTGTCAAAAGGCATTTGATGACCTAAAGCAGGCCATGTGCACTGCTCCCATTCTACAGAGTCCTGATTACTCCAAGAAGTTCATTGTTCAAACAGATGCATCTGAATTGGGGGTAGGGGCTGTACTGTCACAATTGAATGATGAAGGTCAGGATCAGCCAGTAGCTTTTATTAGCAGAAGGCTGACCCCTAGAGAGAAATGTTGGTCAGCCATTGAGAGGAGGCCTTTGCTGTGGTCTGGGCTCTGAAGAAGTTGAGGCCATACTTGTTTGGTACTCACTTCCTTGTTCAAACAGACCATAAGCCCCTCTTATGGCTAAAACAAATGAAGGGTGAAAACCCCAAACTGCTTAGGTGGTCCATTTCCCTACAGGGGATGGACTTCACAGTGGAACATAGACCTGGGAGTAACCATGTCAATGCAGATGGACTCTCCAGGTACTTCCACTTAGAACATGAAGACTTAACTGGGCAAGGTTAGTTTAATGTCCCTACGTTTGGGGGGTTGTGTAGGAGAGTAGGATCTGCTTCACATGGGTACCCCCACTTTTTGCTGATGCTTCACTGTTTTTCGACCTTAGTCTGGCTGGGGCCCTGCTAATCAGAACCCCAGCCTAGCTGCTTCCTCTTTAAAATGGTTTCCATGTGCCTTAGGCACAGCTCTGATTGGAATCTGGAGTGCCCTTATAAGTCCCTAGTATATGGTATACTATGTACCCAGGGCATAAGTACCTCAGAGGCCTACCAGGGGCTGCAGCATGTATTGTGCCACCCCTGGAAGGCCATCCAAAATGACACCACAGGTCTGCTACTGCAGCCTGGGTAAGGTGGTGCATGCACCCCTTACTGTGATATAGGCTACCTATATCACTACATACATACACACATATAAACCTATAAGTCACTCCTATGGCAGGCCTTATCAATCCTGAAGGCAGAGTGCGTGGTTCCTATGTGAGAGGGTGCCCCTGCATGAGCTGGGCCCCTCTGCAGCGTTCGGAGACCCTTCTCTGATGCTGTTTGTAGTGCAGCCCGACCATATACTCTTAAGCGCATTATAACCTCGCGTTAAATGCTAACTTTGGGATGGCTGCACGGAAACATGTCGTGTTTGGTGTCAAACATCTTGGAATACTACCCCCCACCAGTTCTGGTGGCGGGGGTAGCATTCCACCCTTCTAGAGGGAGAGACATGTACACACCGGTATACCCGGTACTGACTTTCCAGGGCCCTGGCATCACAAAATGGATGCCGCTGCCACAGACACGAGTCTGGCCTCCTGCTGCTGACCGAAACTCCGGCAGGGGAGGCCTGGACAATAGGTTTCCTGTCCCAGGGAGGTGTAACCACCTCCCCAGACAGGATAGTGTGTATTGGGGCTGGGCGGGAGCACTCTCTGGTGCTTTGAAGTCCTGCACTGGGGGCACATTTGGTGTCCCTGTGCATACCCCAGTTCAAACCAGCTCAGGGGCTTCCAGCCCCTGCTCTGGCGCGAAACTGGACAAAGGGAAAGGGGTGTAACCACCCCTCTGCCCTGACCCTCCCATAGGTGGGGCCACAGAGTATGTCCAACCCCCTACCTTAGTATAAGTATGGGACCCCAGTCCTTAGGACTTTAGATTTACCTGGACGAAACTCTGACACAGAATCCTGGACCTTCGACGCTCTACTTTAAGATTAGAGGACTGAAGAATCTCCCTTGGGGTCAAGGAGTGACTCCCCTGCTTGGCAGGCACCAAAGAAGCAATTGTCCGGTCTGTATCGCTGAAGCTCCCGTCGGACGCCGAAGTCCTTGCATCACCAGAGGTGGATTTTCAGACTTCCCCGAGGCTGCCCTGAGTCCCCAGCAAAGCTGAGGCCCGTAGCTGTCGTGGGTAACGTGGAACCGTGACCCCTGGACACCGATCGCATTTGCAAGTGCATCCTCTTCTGGGTCTCCCACGAAGTCATGCTTTGGGCTCTGAGTAGCCCCAGCCTCCAGCGCCGATTGCACCAAAGATCACTGGCCTCCACTCCACGAGTGTCCTGTGAGCCAGCTCCAAGTGCGTCCACTCGAGGCTCCTTTGGGGTCGCTAGTCTGTTGGCTAGTAGGCCCTCCCAAAGGCCAATCTTCTTCTGCTTGGGCTCCCTGGTTGCTCCAGGCGTGCCCTGACTTACCCTCACTGGGTGAATCCCACAGACCTTGCTGGTCTGCAACATCGTCCTTCTTCCATTTCCACGAGACTTGCCGTTGCCAAGGCTTGTTGGGTCCAATCCGGTCGCCGACACCCCTGCAATCGACAGACGTTGTGGGACAGCTCGAATCCATTGTCGACGCCTCCTGGACCTCGTGGCTGAAGAGTCAAGACGACCGTCAACCTACCTGAAGCACTCGACATCGGTGAGCATCTGCTCATTGCCTTCCTGGTCACTGGCTAGTGACCCAGACTCTGTCCCCTCTGCTTTCAGGTTCTTCAGAACTTCGATCCACCTTTGGATCCACCCGAACACTTTCGACTTGGCCGCCAGCAGCACTTTGCAGAAGATCGCCATTGAAAGCGACGACGAAACCCGACCCCGAAAGACACCTATGCACCCGGCTCCCCTGGGTGAGGTAACTCGAGTACTCCGGTGCTCCCGTGGGTATTGACACTAGAACAGCCTAGTTCTCAAAGGGTTTGCTCCAAGTCCTCCTCTAAGTGTCCCTTTTCTTTTAAATTCAAATCGTGACTTTCCCCATAGAAGTTAACGGCGATTCGTGGCTGTGTTCATACACTGCACGCGTCCCCCGTGGGTCCCCTGTGTCACTACCTTGGGTTGTTCCTTGTGGTCCAAGCACTTCTACAGGCTCTAGGCCTTGTGTCTAGCTCAGTCGTGGTTCTTATACCACTTTATTGGTATATGGTTTGGTACGCCCCTAGGGCTCAAACGTGTATTTGTGCTATTACTTTAGATAACTAACTTATAATTTATGTACTTCGAACTCTAGCCTCATAAAGAGACTAGAGGGCTGTGTTTAGTAATAAATACATATATTTTGAATATATACTTGGTGTGGTCCTCTTTCATTTGGTCACTCAAGAGATTATAGACTGGTAAAACAAGCTGGTAGGACTTCAACCGATCTGTACCAATAGTCCCTAGAATCAATTCCTCCATATCTATTTTTAATCTGATCACATCCAAAGGTTGTGGTTCCGCATCTTTCTTATGTAAGTTCCTCACCCACTCATTTAATTCTTCTGCCGTCCGACCCACAGGGGTTTTATTTACTTCTGCCCAACTTACACTTCTCTCTGGGGTCTCAGTTGCTGACTCGGTTCCTGACTCTCATTAATTGTCAAATTTGTAGGTGGACTTGACCTACATGAACCAACGGAATCTCTTGCCTCTCTATTTTCTGGAATTATCCCTTCTCTCACTTTTTGCATACTAGAGTTCAATGGAATTGTCAAGGAATGCTCATCTATTCTCTGATTTTCAAATACCGGAATTACTGGCCCTATCATCACTGGCACAGTCACTGCTTCCATATTCTTTGTTAGTTCTCTTATCTTTTCAGTCAACTCTCCTGTGGTTCTGGCTAATTCAGTTGTATTTCCATTATCATGCTTCACATTCTGTGGTGTTTCTAATTTATCAATTGACCTATTTATTTCAGAATTTCGTTCAGGGCTTTGATTTCTTACAGTTTCCATTGGCGGTGCATTTGGAGTCACCACCGCAGAATTCTGTTGATATGGAGGGGGTCTTTTATTTAAAATGTCCTCCAGCAACTCATCCTCTGTGTCGCTAACTCCATACCCATACCTTTCTGTTACTGCATGCTTCTTTTTCTCCATACACTTTCTCCCTGTAATCTCTTCAACTGTTCTGACAGGAAACAGACCATCCGTCATGTTAGCATACCGCCATCGTCTCATCCTGTCTTCATGATTCAATCCCCATACCCTTCCATGGACTAAACTATAATTCTTTGCACCTCTGTGTCTTTCCCTTTCATACATCTCATCTTCCCATTCACCTAAAGCTTCGAACTGTGTTGGTCTAGGTCTCGGTTCAAGTTTCATCATCTTTTCTCTCAAGTTTCGAAGTACAGCTGTGCTAAACAAACCATTTTCTGGAAATGCCAATACTCCATCGCTTTGAGTATATTTTGCCCAATTTTCCAACCAAATACAAGTATGATAGCCATATTTCAACATCATATGAGATGCTGGCGTTTTCGGCGGAGGAAGTACTTCTCCTTCCCTAGTCACAACCTTCTTGAAAAAGTTTTTAATCTTTGCGAACCATGACGGTTTCTCTCTACCATACTCATAATAAGCCATAATTCACTGTTCTTTTTCTCAAACAAATACACGAAAATTCTTCACCACTCTGTTCTTTCTGCTGCTCGGCTATTCGGACCTATTCCAGCGCGTCTCACACCAACGCACCAATCCGAAAGCTCCACGTCACTCTCACACTAACCAATACCAGCGCGTCTTTACAATAGCGCACCAATCAAGAAGCTCTTTGCTCTTCCACAACTGGCCAATACCAGCGCGGTCTTTGTTGACGTCAGTTCTACTCCTGTCTTTACTGACCCCTCCTTTACAAAAATTATCGGCAGTTTTCTTACCTTCTCTTCTTGACAAAATGTATTAGTTACAACATAAAACACATTACCATTGTCTGTTTCGCTAAACAAAAGAAATAGTTTGTTCTAACTTACAAGAATACTGTTTCGTTCGATAAGTGTAGCACTTCTCTCTACCTTACCCTTCTCTCAAGCAAGGGGTGAACCCGTTTCTCTGGGGATAAAACACATGTGGAGACTACACTGCTCCTGAGAATTAAGGCCAGAGTTTCACAAGAAAACCTGTTGCTATTTCACTCAAACGCATTTTCATACATGAAATGTCCCTAACATAACACAATCCTGTGTTATCACTAATTAGAAAATCAGACAATGCACAATTCCGTGTGACTTCTCTTGCCACACGTGTCCACTTCCTACTTCCCGGAAGCTTCAAAATTTCGACTTACACATAACATAATACAAACTCGACATAAAGTGTTAGACATGAAAAATCAATAAATCAGTAATCAATAATCACCAAACTAACCCATAGAAACCATAACTCTGCTACAAAGAAATCTGATCCAGCGCGGCTAATATAAATTTCTCCTTAGGACACTAATCCAGGTAAAAACACTTATGCAACCTATTATCAATTAAACCTTATGTCGGTGGGGGCCCATGACACCGCATACATACATTCATTCAATCCCTGGATTTCACGCTAAGGAGAATGTGCTGCTGGACAAATGGGATACCTTGTTAAATTTGACAGAATAATAATTCATACATTATATGCATTAACCTTTGATCCTGTCGGTTCTAAACATCAAGGTACTCCGCTCTTTGGTCGATGGACCAACTAGTAGAATAAGTTGATGGTGATTAAGACCAGCTCAATCACAATTAAAACCTTTTAACATTATAAATCATAAATGTACTAAAGGATCACAGACTCATTTTAAGTTAGAATATATTTTTATCTAAATCAAATAAGTGAAATTCTTTATTAATCAAACACATTTAATATATCAATAAACATTTAAGAAAGGTTTAAAGGAAAAATGAAAATTATGCATTACCCACGGTCATAGGGCGATGACAGGAATGGTTCACCAAAGGAAGATAAACTGCTGATCACAGAATAGAACTCACAAACTGACTGACTGTCCCGCTAACCTCCTCAGACGCACCTCCTGGGCAGGATTCCCTCAACGATCTCGTTCGTTCCCCAGTCAAAGTTCAAAGTCCAAAAAGACAGAGTCTTTGCAGTATCAAGGTGGAAAAATGAAAAATAAAGAAGCGGCATGGCAGGAAAACACCAACAGCAGCAGCCTACCCCACATAAGAGCAGACTCTCTTATACCCTATTCTCTGGCTTACTACACATAAAAGTTGCAATCCTTAGGGGCAAGAATCACACTAATTGGTCCATTTGAGGGGTGGTGATGGCCACCTCATCGCTCTCCTTGTTCAAACTGGTTTAGGGACAATAAAACACACAATGAGTCTCATGACTCTGGGGTCAAAAGTAGTCCACCTTGTCCATTCATTTTGTAGCGATCTTTGATGGTCACATTTTAGTTCACCCATTGTCATTCGGTTCTTTCCCATCCATTCCCAGGAATACATGCTGAATCTTTTGGCACACTCTTCATTATAGGTCAGTTCGACCTTGACATCTCCCACTCTGGGCACAGGCCGCATTCACGTGACTTGATTTTCTTTATTGCTTCTGGGCAGAGGCCATCTTAGCCGTCTCACGTGATCTCATCCTCTCCAGCAACCATTTTCGAAGCATGGCCTAACAGGCCCGAACGAACTATCATAAGAACAAACACAACCGAAATTAAAACAAAGAAAATAAGCCTTTCTGTTTACCACCCGCTATTCTAAAGACCCGTGTTAGGTGTTACCTAGCAGAAGCGACATTTAAAGCCATTTTACTTACCATCTGCATTCTTTGCCACAATACAAATCTACTACGCAACAGAAATCATGCAATTTCACTCTAATTAGTACGCAATCATAATACTAAAGTTAATTAAATTCACATTTGTAAGTAGATTAGATTTTGCCCAAATCTGCATGTTACCCATATATAGTGTTTACTAAAAAGGGTGCATTTGTTGGTTAGTACATGCATTTTCAAACGGTTAGTATTATTAAATTATTAAGAGGTCATTAATTTCCAAGGGGTACAAAATTATTTTGTTTACCCTGCTCCATCAGAAGCAAGCAGCCCCCAAGCCTACACTGTACCCTAACATCAGCCATCCTGAACTGGGACAGTTTAGCCAGGTCCAGCTCCATGGTTCCCTAGTTTTGGGTCACAACAACTAGGCACAACAGACTTAGAACAATTTGGAAAAATCAAAACAATGGATTAAAAACAGTTTAGTCCAAATTCCCAAAATCAAACTCAAAAGTTTTGTTCTAAGGCAATTTAGAGGATTTTTACCATCTCAATTCACTTTACTGAAAGGTGTACTTTTTAAACACAAGTCCTCATCCACACCGCTGAGCACCAAATGTTGAAAAGTGGATTATTGGTAGGGGCAAATGTAGGTCTGCCACTGGCAATAAGGCCACTAACACAGTATTGGGCTCAGATTAGGTCTTAGAAATTTATTCCCATGCTCAACCCTTGGTAGCTTGGCTGCAAGCAGGCAGGCTTAACTTCAAAGACAGGTATGTAAAGCATTTAAAAACACCACTTCAGAAAATAATTAAGACACAATGCATAATAAAAATCCAACATAAATTTATAAAAATAGGAAATGTTTTTAAAGATTTAGCATTATGAAACCTATAGCACCATATTGGGATATCTGGTCGCGACAGACCGGCTCAAAGTCAAAGTTTCAGGCCGACCGCGATGGAGCCCTGAGCGGCTACCCCTCACAGTAGGTCCCGGTCACAGTTTTTACCTTCGGACTTAGAAACTTTTCTGGAGCTTTTTCTCGCGGGGTCCCTCAATGCTCTTCACCAGGCCGGATTCGGTGAGGGTTCGCCGGCCTCGGATTTCGCCTACTCCCGGTCAAACTCTAAAAGTCGGACCTACGGAGCTTTTCAGTGGGACGAACCTGGATGGCAGGCCGGCTCGCGGTTGAAGGCAGGCGGCTTGGCTGCCAGGTTGAGTCGGTCCCCTTATGGAGCTTTTTTCCAAAGTTGCTCCAAAGTTCTCCAAACTTCTGGAACTTCTTCCTGAAGTTCCCCAAAGGGTCCCAAAGTGTCTCAAACTCACTCCAAATGTCTGGAAGCTCCAAGATGGTCCTTGAAAGTTGAGGACTTCAGTTCCCACAATCCACTTGGACAAAACCCCTACAAATCCACTGGTAGTTCTCCAGGTTGAGGATCCTTGGTGGTGATGTTCCAGGTGAGCTCTGTTAACCTGTAGCTTGCAGGGAGTCCACTCTTTAGTTCCTTTACAGCAAGGTAGTCCACAGGGCTGTGGTTCCAGATGGTGCAGTCTTCAGAGGGCAGGCCTTAGAACTTGCACATCAAACTTCTCAGCATGGCTCCACGTCTTGGTTTCTTAAGTTTCAAGCAGCAGATCTGAGAGGCTCTGCCCCTCTCAGATACTTATTCCAAATTCTCTGGGTCAAGCAGGAGGTCACTCCTGACCAATGGGGGCAGGGTAACTCCCCAAGGTTATGACCACATCCTGTAGAGTGTGGCATTATTTTGTCCCAGAGTGCACAAAATCCTCCAAATTCATAATGGCTGATTTTCCAGCAGAGAGTTAAGAGCTGACTAAACACACCACTAGGATGGCTAATTTCCACAGACTCTCCCCCTGGCATCTGCTCTTTCCTTCCTTAAGCCTAGCTCTGGCTTGGGGTCAAAAGAGTAGAGTGGTAACTGACCCTGAGGCCTTCCCCTTTCCTTTGAAGACCATGGTTTACGACTCCTCCCCCTGCTCTGGCATTCCTGTGTAGCAGCACACTGCCCTCCCAGCAGAGCTGGTTAACCCCAGGGGCTCTTTATCACCTCTTCAAAGCAGTGTGGCTAATCCACTTAACTCTGACCAATAAGGACAGACCACTGGAAGGCTGAATCTGGACCTACAAACAAGCAAGTCTTATAACTTTTTGTCTGTATATTTTAGGAGAAATTCAACAATATCATATTGTTGGATCTATCACTACCATTCTGGGACGTCTTTGAATGGAAGTTCTATCATTCTCCTATCAGGAGGTATTAGTTAATAACCTCTTGCCATGTTAACCTATGTGGCATGGGATTTGCAAGGGGAAAAATGACTTGGGCCATTTTTACAGCACCAGGCCTTATAAAAACCTATTTTACAAGTACTCCGCCTATATCTACAGGACCCCAACCTCATGGACCACTTAGGGGAGACTTTAGGGGTTCAGAATCTGTAGAAATATTGCAGATCCTCCCTCCACAGTGCTCCTAGGATCAAAGTCGAATTTGGGTAGCACTTTATCACAATTTGGGGAGTGAAATTTCACTTAACCCAGGGCATATAAAACTCATTTTATAAGGGTCCACCTTATAAATACCTGACCCCCCACCCCTGGGACACCTAGGGGAGACCCTGATGGTTCCTAATATGCCAAAACATTGTAGGTTATCCATTTTTAAGTCCCCAAACACCAAAGTCGACTTTTGGCACAATTTACTTTTTAAAAGCAGTCCTGCCACCCAGGGCTGCTTTTAAACTGGCCTCAGGCTTCAGCAGTGCACACATGCAAGTGCAGAAAAAGCTGCTGGCCTCTATACTGCCATGCCCTATTGTGTACTAGGGACTTCTAGGTAGTTTCGGTCCCCCTGCCCTATTATTTACTAGGGTCTGATAGGGTAGGTCATGCCAATCACAGAGGTACCCCATACCTTAGTGTACCCTAGTGTATGTAGGTGTTTTCACTATATTCAAAATGTATCTCTTTCAGCATAGCACTGGCCCTGGGCCTGGTTAGGCAGAGCCCAGGGTCAGTCAGAGTCAGTTACCACCAGTACCAGTCAGCAAAAAGTTAGGGGTGGGCCAGGGCACAGGATGACTTTGCAACAATAGCTCACTGTTCTATGTTAGAATTTTAACTTATAAACTGCAAGTAACAAAAGGATTTCTCTGACAAAAGCAGTAACCCACTGATCTATTTACATTATGTGCACTTTGTGATCTGCATGGTACATGTTCTTTGCAGCAGGCATATTAACCCACTGTGCCATCTTTCCATGAGTCAAAACTTCCACTAGACACAACTCTGATCTCTTTCTAGGAAGAACATTAATGACCAGATTTATCATGACATTTTTATTGTTGCCGAAATTTTCTGGAGGCCAGGAAGGAGGCAGCAAGTGCTCTTAAAACCATAATATACTTGCAAACACAATGCCCCCACCCAAAGTCAGTGCACAGTGCGGTCACACCAGTCGCACCGCACTAGAGCCGGCCCTTCTCAAGGGTCCTGTGACCTCAGTGACAGAGTCAATGTTGCTCTAGGGTATGCTACTTCATTGGCCTGCCTGCAAGACTGGAGTTGAATTTAGTATGGATTGCGGTGGACAGTCCTTCAAGGTTAACCCACACTTGCCACCGCTAGGGTCCACCTGCTGGTGCTAAGACACCAGGGCTTCTAAGGTCTAGGGGGGCCTTCTAAGGTCTATCATGGGAATGTGCTCCCTCATGAGAGTGGTCTGGTGGTCTGGTCATAAATGCTGAACCTGGTTCCCAGTTCCAAATGTGGCAGCTCTGACCATAATGCCACATTCTCTCCCCCACTGAACACCATACTGACCCACTGAGAGAAACTAGCACTGCCTTCAGCTACAACCCAATTGTGCACCGCTATAAACACCTGCATGTGGCTCAATTTAAATTACGCACTTGACAAGAGAAATATGCTGCCTACAAAAAAAAGTAACAACATCCTGGAAAAAACAAACTCACATATTAAGTAAAGCAAAATTAAGTAAAGCATGTGAAATGTAAGCAGGAACAACATGGCTACTTTAACACTTTTATACTCACGATTCAGAAAATAGTGAGTGCTTTTGCCCGAACAGTTAAGGACATGACTACAGGGCACTGAATGGACCCATTTCAATGTACTTTGCTTAAATCCTTACAAAACATAAGCAGTTTGCTAAAAAGACCACATCCCTGAACACCAAGTCGCTGTAGACATTTTGTTTTCCAATCCACTGTTGCAGTACCTCCAGGATTAGTTCCCCGCCCGGGGAAAACAATGCTATTCAAAAAAAGACAAGATAACAAAAATAGCGCTTCACTGGCAAACTCTGTAGAGTGGCGCAAATTAGTTTGGATGTGAGTAAACTCAATCTGGTCACTTTGCTACCACTCTGTCTGGCTTTTAGTTATTTATTTATTTTTCATATTTTTAACCTTTTATTCCCGAGGTTGCACTTTGGAATAGAAAAATGTCAGAAAAAGACGACTTTTCCAGCAAAAGTGTTTTTCTTTTTTGGATCCATTTCACAGGGGAACAAATAAACGAAAGGAGGAAAGAGAGGGTGAGAACCGTTTCTTGAAGCCATGGTTTTCAGTAAGTGAGGAGGAGCTTTCTAGACAGGAAGAGAGGGAATAAGAGGAAGAAAGAAAGGCAGGGGGAGAGCAGCTGAAGCGGCAGAGCAGAAGTGGACACTGTCGTGGTATTCTCTGGGCAAGAAGGAAAAGACAGAGTCCTTTTCCTTCTCTGCCAGCCCGCTGGCCACGAACGCCAAGCCTTACCTATAGGCCTTGGCTATTTCTGCCATCCTGGGACGCATGTTCAAAATAAAAAAGTTGGGGAATGGAATCTATGGAATTAAGGGGCGCGCCGTGCCCAGCCGAACCCGCCCACTTCGACCACTGTATACGGGTCCTCAAAGGTCTTATATAGGTTTCAGTCACCAATGATCTGGAACTGACCTCAGACCCCGGAAGTAAGTATTGCGAGTCGCTGCAGTTAGCAGCCTAGTGTTCAAAATCTTCCACTGTCTAAACTTCTGACTTTCTTCTAGGTCCTGCAGCTCCACAGTGCAGGTCTAGTGGTATTTCTGTCCCAAGTCTTAAATGGTACAGTGTGATCAACCATATCGAACTCTGCCTTGCAGCTTGAAAAGACTAAGGGAACTAGGCATTTTAGAGAGATACTCTTTCAAGAGAAAATGTTCTAGAAAGACAATCAATTTCAATTAACTCATAGAAATGAAAGCCAAATTAAAAATGACATGAATTGATTTGATAGATTTGAATATGTGTCACACATTTTAAGGTTTAAAAAGAGGTAAGAAGAAAAATATGGCATAAACGTCATGTGTCATGTTTAAATGAGCCCAGACATACATCCCAGGGGGTATGGCCTCAAAACTTAGAAAGCAACATTTCTACAAATAAAGCGTCTCAATTATTAGTCTGTAAATAAATACTTTAAAAAAGAACACTTCCCAAGTTGTTTATTTCCAAAATATATTGTAGTGAAGACACTGCAAAAGGGATTACAGATTACAGGTTTGTGGTTATGTGTATATAGCGGCTAAGAGTACAGAGATGGGGGTTAAGAGTTTGGGCTATAGGAATATGAGTACTGGGTTAGGGGTTTAGGGTTAGGTGTATATGGTATAGAGGTTAAAAGTATGGGATAGGTGGTAGAGTTTAAGAGTATAGGGTTGGAGGTACAAGTTTATGTGTTTGGGGTATTAGATTAATCATTTGAGGTATAGGGATAATGGTTTGGGATATAGGATTATGGATATAAGGTTAAGGTTAGATGGTATAGAGGCCCAGAGTATAGAGTTAGGGGTAAGGGGCTAAGGGGATGGTATTTAATGTTTGGGAAAGAACATTAAGGGATTGAGGTTAGCATTTGAGGCATAGGGATCAATTGGTAGGGTAATTGATCAAGGGCACAGTGGCTAAGGGCATGAGGTTATGTTTTAGGGATAAGGGTACAGCGTTCAATATTTGAGGCATATGAATAAGGGTTTGAGGAATATGGTTTAAGGTTAAGGATTAAGGGTGTAAAATTATTAAATAAAGGTATAGTTTAGAGGGTTATCATTTAAAGCTTTAGGATGTAGGATTAATGTAGGATTAATGGTTTGGTTTAGAGGGGTTAGAGGTAAAGTTTGCACTTGTGTAAAGTGAAAATTGAAAATGTGCTTACTTTAAACTGAATGTACTTTAAATTCTGTTGATGACTGTTACAGTTATATTTAGCTTATCCATACCAGAACAATTGAAGGGTTTCCTTTCTCACTTAAGCAATTTATATTAAGAGCACTTAAAAAACAAACTGATGCTATTTTCTCCATAAACAGTCGAATTAATAATGTAGACCCTCCCACAGAAAAGTGACAGATTAAAATAGTCCAGCAGAAAATGGTAAATACATGCAAGAAAAATTTAAAGGAAGAGCTGGAAGACACTTTATGAGCCTATCCAACTATCTCATATTCTGCCCAGAGAAGCTTTATTTCTAACTGCAAAGTTAACAAATTATATGCTCCTGCTTCTTTAGATGAACAGGCCAAAAGTAGTGAGAAACAATAGACAAACACTGGCAAAGCCAATAGGATTAAATAGCTGAACTAGTGGCATGCCTAATGCTTGTTGCTACCGGCATGCAAACACATGCGTCTAAATGCATACACATGCATGACTGGCAATTTTTGACTGGGTTTCCGATTAAAGCAAACACATGCACAATGGCTGACGTGTCATGACACATCTGCACACATGCATCACAATACATATGTGAACTATGACACGTGCGTACACATCTGTTATGTGTACTTGTGTTAGACCTGTCAGTCTGAGGGTGGTCTTCCCCCAAACGTTTTGCCTTGCTGCTCCTGTTTTTCTGAAATCTTTGTGGTTGTCTTTAGGACTCTGCACAATTTATCACTACTAACCAGTGCTAAAGTGCTTGTGTTCTCTCCGTTAAACATGATGACATTGGTGTACACCCAATTGGCACATTTAATGTATACGCAAGGCCCTAGTAAAATGGTACGATATGTCCATAGGGCCTGTAAATTAAATGCTACTAGTGGGCCTGCAGCACTCATTGTGTCGCCCACTTAAGAAGCCTTTTAAACATATCTCAGGTCTGCCATTGCAGCCTATTTGTGCAGTTTTTCGACCTGGCACGATAATCCTCTTGCCAGGCCGAAACCCCCCTTTTTAATACATATAAGTCACCGCTAGGGTAGGCCCTACGCAGTCCGAAGGGCAGGGAGCATTCTATTTAAAAATCTGGACTTGTACCTTTAAGTTTCACATGTCCTGGTAGCAAAAACTCCTAAATTCGTTTTTTCACTATTGCAAGGCCTACCTCTCTGATAGGATAAAATTGGGTTCCCTTATTACATTTATTAAGTTGTAACTTTCAATTGGGAGCATGTGGATAGGTCGAGTTTGGTGTCAAAAGAATTGTAATTAAAGCCCTCTTTAATGGCAAAGTCGGATTTTAAGTCAGAATTCTGAAAATGCTACTTTTAGAACGTTGGCCTTTTCGTGTCCTAACCATTTGGTGCCTGCAGCCTGTACCGGGGTAACGTGACGAGGTGTAGCTGGTAGCTGGTCCTAGTGTATTACTCCCAGACAGTGAGACAAAGGGAAGATGGGTGTTGGCAGGATGGGCCACTCTGACTAACAAGGGGGAGGAGTTGTCACCTACAATACTTCCAAATCACAAATGCTCTACCTGAGCACAATCACAAAGGGTTTGGCACTAATCTTTTGTGACCCCAGACAATCTGTGGCCAGGGCAGCTAAGCAGGAAATTCCAGATACCTCTGGGGGTGGATCCCTCCAGAATCTTCTACAACTTGAAAGTGGGCTCCAAGTATAAATATTGGACCCTCAGACCCAACTCTTCAGTACACCGTTGGAGCTGTGGAAGACTCAGAAGGACTCCTGTGATACTCTGCTAGAAGGACTGCAACTCTGTTGCCCTGCTGCCCTTCTGCCTGCTGCCCTGCTGCCTGAGTGAAGGACTAGACTTGGTTCCTGAACCCAGAACAGCCAGAGTGACTCCAAGGGCCATTTGGCTGGCCTCCTGATCAGAAGCCTCAGGGACATAACAGGCCCATCTTGTACTCAGCACCTGGACTGAGCCTGTTTGAGTCTTTTTTCCACAAGTGGTGACATCCCAGTCCTGGACCCCTGGAAGTGGACCTGAAGGTGCTCTGCCAGCCCAGCTGTAGTCCCAGCAGAACTAATGCAGCATGATGCATCGCCTCCCAAAACTCCAATCGGAACTGCAGTGCAATGCACCTCCTCACAAAACTCCATATCGGCACAGCTGTGTGAAGCATCCCTGCTGCAGAACTTTGGATTGTGGCCCGTAGTCTCCTTCAAACTGCTGCTGCACAGCGCTTCCTCAACGTAGGCCTTCACATTGCAAATCCCTCGTCATTGGCATCTTCAATGATGATGCAAGACTCCATTTGGCAAGCCTTGCAACTTCTTTTAAACCAGCTGGTACACGACACGTCTTCGCCGCAAGACTTTGCATCGCAAGCCCCTCGTCGACAGCACCCTTGACGGCGACACAGGCCTTCACATCGCAGCCTTGCACCTCCTCGAAACCACTGCTGTGTGACTTATCTCCACACCAGGACCTCGCATCGCCTCAGTTGCGCAACGCATCCTTGATGCAGGACATCTCAATGCTGTGCAACCAGGATTTAAGGAACTCTTGTTCTGCGGGCCTAATTTGGTCCCTGTATCCAGCCCACTCTCCATTGCAGTAGGCCTAAACCTGTGGCTTTGTCTTGGTCCGGCACGATCAGATATCCACAGTTGGTGCTATGTGCTCTAGGTACTATTTTTACTTAAATCTTTAAAATTCTAGTTCTCCAGTTCTACTGATTGGAATTTTGAAGTTTTGGCCTCAAATAATTTATTACATTTTACTCTATTTTTCGAAATTGACTTGGAATATTTCTTGTGATGTATTTTCACTTTATTACTATTTGAAGTGCTGCATAAATACGTACACATTGCCTCTAACTTAAGCCTGACTTCTTTTGTGCCAAGATACCAGAGGGCTAAGCACAGGTTAATTTGGGGTGTGATTGTGTTTCACCCTGACAGAGATTGTGGTTGCTGCTTGGCTAGAATTTCATTCCCCTAAACCAGGAACCTAATTTCTAATAATATTATTAGGAAAGCTCAGAAGATACTTGTAAAATAATCCCTCTTTTTGCATGATCACCCTCATTTTTTAACTGATGCTGTTGGTTTTTGGGCTCTGTACACTTGGACCCTGCTAACCCCTATAAACTTGTCAAGTTGGTTACCAATACTAATTGACACATTTAACTTACCTATAAGTCCCTACTATATGGTACCCTGTGTACCCAGGTACTGTAAGTAAAATATATTATAAATTGTAGTCACATTTTATTGTGATGCGTTTTGTACGTTTTTACTGAAAAAAGATTTTATCATTTCTCCTAAGTTAAACCTGCCTACTCTCTGCTACAGCTACCAAGTATTGAGATCAAGTTTACAATATTGAGACCTAAGTGCACCTAGTAAAGAACTATGGGGCATATTATCAAGGGCTTTATCGCCGCTTTAGCGGCACTTTTTGCCGCTAAAGCGGCGATATTTTTAACGCCCTATTAGCAAGCTGTCGCTAACAGGCGTTAGCGACAGCTATCCGGCGATAGCGGCCGGGTTTTACATCGCCTTGCATGTCAGCGATAATTATCGCTAATGACATGCAAGGTAGGCGTTCCCAACTAAAAGCGACAGAAAACAGTCGCTTACATACCTATCGCCTATTAGCAATACCCGCGAAGCGATAAATAAACGCGCGCTAACCCCGATTAGCGCTTGTTTTTTAGAACTGATAAAAACATGACTTAGCAATGAAAGTCAATGGGAGGTGGATTGTAAGGTTAAGTCCCCAGAATTAGCGATAGGATTTTATCGCTGGATTTCTCGCGTTAAAGTTGGGTTTCGCCGCTATCGCTGGATATTTTATCGCAATGGAGATAAACCTTGCTAATAGCATGTTATTTCCGCGGTAATATCCAGCGATAGCCGGCGATAAAAAAGGCGCGCTAAGCAAGGTTTGCGATATTTATCGCATGTTCTTGCTAATATGCCCCTGTGAGATTATTATTTGGTGAGGACTCACCTTCCCTCCAACTAAAAATCCGCTTTCTCACCATACTGGTTTAAGAAATGCCATATTTTCTTAATACAATTTATAGAAAAAGTGCACTTTTTCTAAACATTTAGTTAAATATTTCCAAATTCCGACACATGCCATATTGTTCGTTTTGTTAGTGGGTTAATTTTAAACAGTAGGCCTACATCTCATTAACTACACTCTCTGCATCTGAAAGTTATTAAATATGATGTATTACTAAATCAAAATGTTTGATATTTGAGTGATTTACTGGGTGGAAACATAGCATGTGTGGATTATGGGCTGGTTTGCGACACGATCTTCCTATGCGAAGCAACTGATCTACTAGTTGGTCACATCGCAAAGTGCCCATTTGCAGGGCCACATTCATATTTATAAGGCAAGAATCTGTTTGCAACTCTCAGTGAATGCATGTGAGTGCATGGATGCAGACCTTCATCATTGCTTTCGCTTTCAATGAATGGCAACATTTTTTAAAGCAGCCCCTTTTCCCTAAAGGTTGGCATTTAGTGAATGACATTGGGGAGCAGGCTGTTGTCCACGGACACATTGCCTGCTCCCCCAATGTCAATGCCGCACATTCACAAAGTGAAAGCTAACCCACGGGGACGTCCTTCATTTGGGAGTGGCATACCATCCCCTTCAGTGAGCCAGAATCCAACCAATTACGGTTGTAAAGTTTTAATACTTTCCATTGCACTTAAATAGGAGGTAAGAGATGCCCTTTTCATGCCCTCTTGTCCCACTGGATCATAATCAGTCGCAAAGGGCATTTTCCAAGTTGATAAGTCATTTCTCATCCTCATTGTGTCCTTTGTACATTGTGACTTGAACTTTTGCGATTGCAAACCCTGTGATTTTGAGAATAGCAGGCTTTGTAAGCACAAACGTGATTATTACATCAGACCCCTAATTTCACTGTTTGCATGGATGTTTAAATGCCTATTTGATTACGAGTAGTCAATTCCGATGAGGCCAGAAATCCCTGAGAGAAAGGGGCCGATTCTGATGCGGGTTGGAAAAGCTTCCCGACCGAATCGGTTGGGAAATGGTGTCCGACCCACTCGGATCGGGAAAGTCCGACCGGCGGAGTAGGATGCATCCGGATGCTTCCAGATACGATTTGGTTGAACTCCCATTGACTTCAATGGGAACATTTGTTCCTAACCGCATCAGAATTGGGCCCTCGGTCGGGAAGACACGTTCCCGATCCGATTTGGAAGGAGCAAATGCCGTTAGGATGCCTTCCTAACCACATCAGAATCAGGCCCTCAGTCTGGGACAAAATGAGGAATTACCACCCAGTTATTTCCTCTTTTCATAGTGGGTCCTTAGGGTCCAGCCCATAATGGGCTGATTTTCTATGCCCCCAAGCAACCAGAACCCACATTATCTGTAACTTTAGGGATTGTGAAATACTGGTCCATTTTTACAGCACTTGTATTGAGAGCCTAAATGTTATAGAAGCATTTCCAGGAAGATAATAAAAAGGAACTTGTAAATTATGAGAGGACTATTATTACCAAACTCAATTAGTTGAAGAAACGAAGTTCAATGAAATATCTTTTTAAGCTGTACTTGTTAGACATGGCCCTTCTTAGGGGATTTCCCTAAAACCCTTTGCTTTTTCTCCTCCTGGTTTTTGCTGATTTTCTTTTCATGGCCTTAGGACTCTGGGTGCTATCCCACAGTAATGCAATATGAAAGCGCACGCGCCCTTCCTATCCATGCTAGGAAGTGGTGCTCACTTGATTGGTTCAGGTGTTGTACCTGTGAGTGTCTTGTAAAAAGGTACACCACATACCCAGGGCAGGTGCTGCACTGGCTAATAGTGGGACGCAGCTCTGATTGTATCACCCACCAGAATAGCCTTTCAAACATGTATCAAGCCTGCCATTCTTGGCCTGTGGGTGCGAAGTTGCGCCTATGCTCATTGCGCATTTCTAACTCAGTAGCCAACCCTTAGTGGGCCTACCACTAGAGCACCCCTAGGTTAAGCCCTGAGGGGTGGGGCAAGTGGTAGGCGAAAGGCAGGGCAGGCCCACCTGGGTGTTCCCTGCCCAGGTAGTGAAGAACCTCCATGGGGGTTTTCCCTATCCATGGGACAACACTGGGGTTTTGCTGAATCTCTTTTAGTGGCCTTAGGACTCTGGGCACTTTTCCTCTGTAATGCATTGTGAAAGTGCGTGCGCCCTTCCTACACACATTAGGAAGAGGTGCTTACCTGTTGGTTTTGAACATGCCTCAAGCCTGCAATGCAGGCCTGTGTGTGTGCACGATTGCACTTATGCTCAAGTTAGCTATTCTAAACCACTGGCCAATCCTGAGCGGACCTCTCACTACCAAAAGGGCACCCCTGGGCAAAGTCTTAAGGGGTGAAGCAAGTGGTAGGTGAAAGGCAGGAAAGGTACATGTATGTGTTCCTTCCCCCAGTAGTGAAGAATACCCATGTGTGTTTTCACTAACTATGAGGTTTGCTCTTCCCATTGGTTAACATGGGGGAATGGTTGACATTACTTCAAGCTGCAATAGTGGCTTACAGTGGAGCAGCCTCATAATGTTTCCTATCATTGGATTCACAGTGGCAAACTCTCTCCTGTGATCAAAAGGGATTTGACATTAATAGTTTAGAAATACCACCTCTAGAGAGTGGGCATTTCTCTGCTCTAAAACTATTTGTGTGCCTTTTAGTTTGACTCCAGTCCACACTGGAGGCTGGGGGAGCACATCTGTGCATTCCCCTGAGACAACTATAAAAATTGGGCATGCAACTGGAATGACAGGCCTCTGCTATTTGAAGGTCTGGCTGGATAGATTGGAGGGAGAGGTTTTGACACTTGGCCTCTGGAAGCCAGATCATGGCCCCACTAAAGACTAAGATTTGCATTCCATGGCCCCATGGCAGACAGGACTGAAATTTAGGGGAGACGTCTTTGGTTCAAAGGGAACCCCTCTGAACTACCCCCAACTTCAAAGGCATTCTACAGTACAACTACCGGTGCGATACTTCAGCAGGGTAGAGATACACTAGTGGGGACATGGGACCAGAGATCCTGGAACTGCATGGTGCACACTGCCAGAGAAATCTATTGTGCACAAGGAGGATTACTGCCATTGGAAGGGAACGTGCACCCTTCCTGGATAGTGGCTGGCCTGGGCTGACTACCTGCTGCTGTGTGGCACCCTGAAGTGTGCTCTCCAAGGGCTTGTTGGCTTGCCCCCTGTTCTCCGTGGAGGTCTCAGGGACATCAAAGACCTCCCGTGAGTGTTCCACACCATCTACTTGTGACACCTGGAGAGCGGTGCCCTCCTAAGTGCTCACATCATCTGCTGGATCATAACTGGTACCGCGGCATGAGCCCCAAAAGTACTGCCTGCATCTAAATAGTGTGGCCCCTGCATCGTGTGGCCTCAATGCACATAAAGTGTCTTGTTGGTGGTGAGCAGATTAACCGATTGTGGTACTCCGCGTGGCCCGCTTGGTCGATCATGCAGCAGCTCTCTCGTGCGACATGCCGACTGCATGCTCATTGTGTGTGGTGTCCGCTTCACAGGTAGCAACCCTCGGAGAAGAGGGCATACCCATAGTAGTACCTCATTGTACCACGTGCAGCACTGCTGAACTAGCACCTGTGTGTGTAACCGGAATTGTCTGGTGTGACCCGTATAAACGTGCACCAGACATTATGCCTCATTTCCAGGGAGGTACGGAATTTGCAACTCTTCATTGTCTGTGACTGGAAGTGTCTGGTGCGACCCGGTTTCAATGCGCACTAGACGTTGTACCTCATTTCCAGAGAGTTTTGGAGGAGCGGATTCGTGTTCCATGGTGCCCGGATTGCCTGGGTGCTACTTTGATCGACCTGTGTTAGACCTGGCATCATTGGCGCGGGTCTCCCTTCCTCTTTTCTCTTCTGACCTTTTATGTTGGCTGGATTTAGATGCTCTGGGCGCTGTGCCACTGCCAATCAGTGACACAGCGCGAATGCTCCCTGTGTAAAGATAACTGTATGAATTGGAATAATCATAATGGGCTCGTTTGGTTTACCTGTCAGTCCCTTGTATCAGTGCACTGCGTGTGCCCAGGGCTGTTAGACCAAATATTGCTGGTGGGCTGGCAGCGCTGATTTGCGCTACCCACCGAAGCAGCTCTGAAAGTATGTCTGTGTAGCCTGTTCTAATAGCGAGTTACCCTCCATTTCACTGTTTACTATTGCAAGGCCACCCGTTCTCATAGGCCAGAATGTGCAGGCTGAGTATTGCATGCCTTAATCCTCCCTGCCCCAAGGAACCTGATAGGAACGTCGAATTTGATATGTTTAAACTCAGAACATGGAGATGCATCTTCTAGTAAGGATTATTAGCGTAGCCCGTGTTCGAAAATGCCTCTACTAGAAACGAGGTATTTTCTGGTCTGAAGCTTCCTGTAGGCTTTTGCTAGCGTGTGTATTGGCCGTCTGGTTTTGGAGCAGCAGGACCAGCTGGGTCAGACCTGGCTGGAGAGAGAGATCGGCATTTAGAGTATGGGGAGGGGTGACTCTTTGATCCGAGCAGGGCCGTGCCTGGCAAGGTGAATGATGGCTCCATCTCCCACTGGGCGTCTGATAGCAGACCCCCAGATTCCCAAAGGGCAGGATGTCGCCTCGTAAACCAAGTGCTCCCGACCCCACCAAACTGGTTCTGACTGGATGCAGTGATTTGTGACTGCAGAGAACAAAGACTTTTTAGGTATAAAGCGCTGCGCTGAATCTTGTTTCAAGTGTGTTCCTTCTGGATGTCAAGACGAAACTCTGTCCGAGCGTACAGAGGAAAAGGACTTTTGAAACTTTCACCAAGCTTGCTGAAGAAACTACCCAAGGGCCTGAATTGAGAGCGCCTCCTGCTGAAGTCTCAGGGACATTAGACTTCACCCCATCAGCCGCCCGAATTCCTTCGCTAGGAATTCTACTTGCAGGTGAGGCCTCCGTCGAGTAATCCGGAACCTCTAGTTCTACTGTGAGGAACGCAGACTGGTAACCTTTGTGAACTCTGTGTGTGGGCCGCTGCAGCTAAGAGAGAGCTGCTGCCGCTTAGTGCCCGCCTTAATTTGAACCTGCAGAACCTGCGCTGAAACTGTGTGGGCTGCCGCAGCTAAGAGAGAGCTGCCGCCGCTGAGTGCCCGCCTTAAATTTGAACCTGCAGAACCTGCGCTGAAACTGTGTGGGTCGCCGCAGCTAAAAGAGAGCTGCCGCCGCTGAGTGCCCGCCTTAAATTTGAACCTGCAGAACCTGCGCTGAAACTGTGTGGGCCGCCGCAGCTAAGAGAGAGCTGCCGCCGCTGAGTGCCTGCCTTATATTTGAACCTGCAGAACCTGCGCTCAAACTGTGTGGGCCGCCGCAGCTAAGAGAGAGCTGCCGCCGCTGAGTGCCCGCCTGATTTTGAATCCTCAGTCCCTTCGCTGCAACCTTGCGGCCGCCGCAGCCAAGAGAGCTGCCGCCGCTGGATGCCCGCACTCGTGTTAATTGTGCAACATCGTGATTGTCCTTTGAGCCACCGCAGCTAAGAGGGAGCTGCCGCCGCTGAGTGCTCGCACCGCTGCTAACGTTGCATCACCGAGATTTGTCCTGTGAGCCGCCGCAGCTAAGAGAGAGTTGCTGCCGCGGAGTGCTCGCACCCTTGCTAACTGTGCATCATCGTGATTTGGCCTGTGAGCCGCCGCAGCCAAGAGAGAGCTGCCGCCGCTGAGTGCTCGCACCCTTGCTAACTGTGCATCATCGTGATTTGACCTGTGAGCCGCCGCAGCTAAGAGAGATCTGCCGCCGCTGAGTGCTCGTACCCTTGCTAACTTTGCATCCTCGTGATTTGTCCTGTGAGCCGCCGCAGCTAAGAGAGAGTTGCTGCCGCGGAGTGCTCGCACCCTTGCTAACTGTGCATCATCGTGATTTGGCCTGTGAGCCGCCGCAGCTAAGAGATAGCTGCCACCGCTGAGTGCTCGCACCCTGGCTAACTTTGCATCCTCGTGATTTGACCTGTGAGCCGCCGCAGCTAAGAGAGAGCTGCCGCCGCTGAGTGCTCGCACCCTTGCTAACTTTGCATCATTGGGATTTGTCCTGTAAGCCGCTGCATCTAAGAGAGAGCTGCTGCCGCTGAGGGCCCACGTCTTTGTCAACCTTGCACCATCGTGAATCGTCCTGTGGGCCGCCGCAGCTAGGAGATCGCTGCTGCCGCCGCGAGCCCACCACGGAGCTGCACGACGAGAGTAATCGCCACCACCAGCCTGGGCTGCCGCAGCCGCGTGCTGCTGCCGCTGAGGGCCCGCCTGTCCCTGAGTGCCCGAATCGTTGCGAGTGCATTTTGCGGACCACTGCCATCGAGAACTGTGGTCGCTGTGAGTCTGCCTGTCACCGTCTCCGCTTCTTCAAGAAGCTACGTGCTGGGTCCCCGTCCAACGGCAGGTATCTGGTACGCAACGGGTCGCGTAGACCCAGGCCTTGAACTCAGTCAGCGCCACGTTCTGGTGAACACGTATTGCCTTTTTAAGTCCCTAGTGATTTACATGCCTGACTACTGGTTAAAACGCTTTTGAGAGTCTCGTACCATACCTTAGATAAAGATACTATTTTTTCTATACCTACTTGAGCTGTGTCCTTTTGTGGTGTCGTTACTGCCTTATTGTGCATGGTCATAAATGCTTCACACACTGCCTCTGAGATAGGCCTAGCTGCTCGTGCTACGTTACCACAGGGTTGAGCAGGGGTTATCAAAGGGGGAAGCCCACTTGCCCTGACTTGGGGAAAAGGGTCCCTATTTGGACAGTGGCACCAGCCATTGCCAACTAGAGACCCCCATTTCCAACAACGTGTGTTTGCTTCCTTCTTCTGAGAGGCTCCCCAGCTTTATCCCCCATTCATCAATTGTACCTTTTGTGCCTTCACTGCAGCAGACCAACTGCCCTCTCCTCACCCGGCCTAACGACTTTGTGTTGCCAGGTAATATTGGCCTGGGTGATGAGAGTAACTTGACTGGGCCAAGCAACGCTTCTGAGAACGATCGGAAGTAAGTCAAGAGATAGCTTGATGCCCCCATGTGCTTAGCAGAACTGGGCTAGTGCTGGAAGTCACAGTGTGGAATCCTATGATCTTCCACCTCACGACAGCAAAACTTTCACTTTTCAGATTTGAGAGCAACTCCCTTTTTCTTGAAGATGGTGAGCACTTTTTGTAAGACAGTATCATGTGATGACCTGTCTTTTGCAAAGATCAAGACGTCATCCTGGAAAATCAGGACACCAACCATATCCTTGAGCAGATTCTACGTTATCCTTTGGAAAACCTAAGCTGCCGAAGCTGCCCTGAATGGCATGCGTCGGTACTGAAATGTACCTAGGGGAGAAGTGAATCCAGTGAGATGCCATGACTCTGGCTGAAGCTCCACCTGGTGATAGGCACTGGCTAAATCCAACTTACTAAAAAGCTTTGCCCTTACCAGCAACTAAATCAGCTATTTTCGGCAACAGACATGAGTCCACCCAGATCTCTTTGTTGAGGGATCTTAAGTTCACACAGACACGTAATGCCCCACTCCTCTTGCGTGCAACTACCAGTGGAGAAAGCCACAATGAAGACTGAGTAGGCTCGATGATGCCTTTAGCACACAAACTCTTCAATTCATTGTCAAGATCCTCTCTCACGCTGAAAGGCACTCCTCTGAGTTTATGTTTGATGGGGACCGTGCCCTCTTTGGTGATGATTTTGTGCTTGAAACCCTGAATTTTGCTAAGATCTTTGCCACAAACCATAGGAAATTGACTCCTCCATCTCTGACCATCATCAATATCGCAGTCAACAATGAGGACTTGTTCCCTAGCCTCTGGTTGCAGAATCATCCCAAAAAGACCTTGGTGAAACCACCCAAGAATGTTAAGGCCCTTTACAGCTACGTAGACCTGCCCTCTGATTTTCCTCCCCCTGAATTCCAACTCATCCTCAAGGTATCCCAACAATTCTATCCTGCGCCCTTCATATGACACAGGGGAGCGATCAGGGGGAAACAGCTGTCTTGTACCCCACATGTCCTCAAAAGGTTTTTGTTATCATGCTGATCCTGGCTTCCGAGTCTATCACCAGGTTCAAAGTTTTGCCCCCGACACTGACTTCCACAATCGGACCCACACTGCAGGATGGATCACCTTCAACAGGTGGGTTCCCAGAACATCCATTCTCATCCAACACCAAGGAGACTACTTCCAAATCAGACTCTTCATCAGACTCAGTACAACTGCAACATTCCTTTTGTCAGATTTCCTTTTTAGGCCCACCTTGGCAAAGTGTCCTATTTTTCTACAATAGTTGCACATAGCATTAACAGCAGGACATCTACCACCTTTGATGTGAGGTGGATTACCACTTCGCAAACACATGTTCCCACTAACATGTCCAGTATTATCAAACCTGCAAGGTTTAGAACTGTTAGCATTGAAGTTGCATACAGATCTTTGTTTAGGCTTATTTCCACTAACAATATTCGCACTTTCTATGAGTTTATCATCTAACTCTTTTAAGAAAACTAATAAAGTCTTGATGCTTTTTGCAACCTTGATAGTCTCATCTAAAGTGGGATTACCATACTCAATAACTTTTGCCTGATCTGTTTGTCCTTGCAGTGACAGACAAACTGATCTCTGATCAATTGTTCTGTGAATGCTTAAAAACGACAATCAGCTGCCAATCTGCGTAGCACTGATATGCAAGTATCTACATTTTCACCCTCAGTTTGCTTCCTTTTCAAAAATGTATTTCTAATGAACATCTGATTGGGTTGTTTGTCAAATCTATTCTTCAGTTTGAGGACAGTCTCATGGTATTCATCCATGTCACTTACTTCCTGTTGTGGTAGGGCAGGTAGATGTTTAAAGATGGAATGACCTTCAAATCCAAGGGAATGAAGTAGTAAGCATTTTTTATTTCAGCCCCCAATCTGAGAGCTCCAATTGCTCCTAAGTAGGTCTCAAATGCATTGTGCCAAATCTCCCACCTAACAGGCGGTTCTCCTGGATGCTCTGAAAAAACAGGTGGAGGATTTACCCCATGCATGGTACACATTGCATAAAACCAAGAAGTAACACAAATAGAGATTTGGTGCAAAGGGCAGATGTTAGAAAAAGACAAAAATAATGAATGATGATGAAACACCATAAATTACTGAAGGGTATTAGCTGACTAACTATCGCAACAGACCAGCACAAGAAACGTGAACAAGAAAAAAAAATCTGATGATGAAAAGAACTCAAGGAAAAATAACTCCAAGTGTGCACAATGAAGCAGGAATAAAACTGTGCAGTTAGTCACGAAATATTGACACCACTACAACGCAGTGCATACGCACACTATGGGGCATATTCTCAAGAACGGGCAATAATTATCGCCAACCTAGGTTAACGCAACTATACATAACGAAGTCTATCGCGGGGAACTAACGCCGTGTTATCGGCGTATTCTCAACACGCCGGCAACAGGAATAGTATCCCGATAATGCATCAAATGTTTGCGTAAAAATTACAGGGACGGCGATAAAAAAGGAAACCCGAATGTGAAAAAAGTGGCGATGGGCCCAACAGCGATAAAAACATCAGTGATAAGCAGTGCCAGGCTTGCTATTCCCACGTCAGGCGGGAAAAATCACCATCAAAACTGCCAAAAAAATAAAATAAAAAAAACACAAACTACTGAGAAGCACCATGGAAGAAGCTGGAGCAAGTACAGAGGCCAACCAGAACCCCACAAAGCCCCGGAGGACCAGCCAGGGACCTCGGGGAAGGAGAAGGGCAAGGAGAAGACGTAGAGGGACCCGCGATTCAGTCCGCAGGAAAACAAGATCCTGATTACGGAGGTGATAGAACACCACCAACAACTGTTCATCACCTCCACTGTGTCATTGGCAACTAAAACTGCAATATGGCAGTCCATCTTGGCCAAGGTGAATGCAGTCGGAGTGAAGAGAAGGGAAGTGGACAACTGCAAGAAGCGCTGGAATGATGTGAAGCGCAAAACCAAGCTGAAACTCGCCAAAAACCGGAAAGCAGCAATGCAGACTGGAGGTGGGAGTCCAGCGCCACAGCAGGAGCTGGATGAGATGGAGGAAATGGTGTCCACAGTCATCAGTTGGGAGACGGTGGCAGAAGTTGGGGGACCGGACACTGCTCAACATGACCTGACCCAACAGCAACAGGGTGAGTAACGACCAGGGACTGGGGGGACGGTGGGAGATGGGCACAATGGCACACATGCACAATTAAGTATAGCACAGTGCACACCCACAATGACTCTGGATCATGTCCCTGATCTCCTTGGCACACTGCAGCACACATAGAAACAGCAAGTAGGCCCCCGTTGACAATGTGCCCAGAGGGGGCCCTCACCACACATCACTAATCTCACAACAAACCCATGCACATGTGCTGAACCCAGCAAGTCTGCGGGTCCGTGAGCCACACTGACAATGCAAGTGACACTGAAGACGATTAGCATGGCTGCAGTCCAATTATCATGACATGGTGCACGCCACGACACTGAGTTGGCTGAGTGTGGACCACATCCGTAAAGGAGCAGGTCACACTCTGACACATCCACGTGCACAAACAACCCCTGACGTCAACAAGACATCTGCGGACAAACCATGCCCAATAGTCCCAACTCCCACCAAGAGCCCAATTTACCCAAGTCTGCAACATCTCAGCACTGCATAAGCACAGAAGTGAAAGGCACACTGCCTGAAAGTGATAAGGGCCAGCAAAATCAGAGCTGCAGGGGCAACTCTCCCACAATGCAGCACACACACATAAGAAACAGAGCACATCAACATTGACAACAATGTGGTACAGACTGCAACACTTTCACAACAGAACAGAGGACACAACTGCTGCCGCTTGTGTGTAGAAACTGGCCAATAACATTTGGCATAGCAGGAAACTGTGAGATGATAATGTACAAGTACAACCCCACATCCCTGATGGTGTAGAAATGTCCACTGTCCCGCATCAAATAGGCATCTCCTCCAAAACAGTTACAATGTACATTGTCATGCAGTCTATTTGTAAACTTGTCCAATGCGTGAACATACATGGAACCCACTGTTAAACTGCATCTCCCCTTCACATTGCAGAGCGAGAATCAACACCTCCTGCAGAGCAGACCGTACATCTCTTCACTGATGATGAAGAGGACCCCCACACCATCGACACCGACGCCCTCCAACAGCTCATGGACACCCTCAGCACCCCACCCCCAGGAGTAGGGCAGCCCAGCTGCATCGAGGAGACCCCACCCCCTGCACAGACCACACAGCAGGAAGCACCCCCCACCACGGCATTCTCTCAGGAACCCCACGACCAACACATGGCTTTCCAAAGCCGTGTGTTAGAGGGCCAGAAGGAGATGGCTGATCAGGTGCGGGTGGGGTTCGACCTCATGGCAGCCAAACTAGATGTCATACGTGGGTGTCTAAGTCCCATCAGGGACCACTTACAGTCCCTAACGGACACCCACAGTCCACTCCATGCTCTCCAACAAGCCATGGCTGACATCGCTGGAGTCATGACTCTGAGACAAGAACAACTGTCTAGTCAGAGTGGCTCCAGCGATGACAGCCGGGAGTTGGGACGCATTGCGAGGATCATGGAGAACATGGAGCGGATGCAGGCGGAAAGAATGGCTGCCACGGCTGCACACCAACGGGATGTAGCTGGGATCTTCCATGCCCTGCAGATCCTCATCATGGCATTGCTGCCACAAGGCCTGGCGCAGATGATTGCTGCTGCTACTACTCCATCCACATCTCTGCCCCTGACGTGTCAGTGCCTCCCAGTGTGGCAGACAATCCACCTCCGTCCCCTGATGTGTCAATGCCACACAGTGCGGCAGACATTCCACCTCCAGCCCCTGATGTGTCAGTGCCACACAGTGCTGCTGACAAAACACCACCACCCACATTTGAGGCACATCACACATCAGAGGACGATGATGTGGATGATTCTGCCTTTGTGGTAAGAAGGAAGCGGTAGCATTCATCTCCGCCATATGGCCTGTTTCATCTTGGTTCTGCCCTCTGCATCATGCCCTGGAACAACACCTTCCACTGTCCCCCGAGACACTCTGCGACACTCACTTTGGCCCTCGACATGGACTGCCATATTTGTTTTGGTTACCAATGACACAGCAATCAGACTGCGGACTGCACTCTTCCTCTTCCGATGAACTTGTCAATCCCTAAAGGACTCTGGCTGGCCCTCCACGGGGCAACAATGTCAAGTGGGGTTTGCATGGCCATGTACAGGTCCAACTTCAACACTCCACCGAATATGATTAAAACATTCTAATTCACACAGATGTGTCATGTCAATGATCAAGCAAGCATGAAAGTATGGATGAATATAGGGGCAGTGATACCAAAAAAGGTACTCCCTGGCAACTGATATCAATGCGCATGTTTGACCGTGACCCAGACAGGCAGTGTGATGACTGGGAATGTGTGAACTAGCTGTGGCCTCATTGCTCCTAAACAACAATCTCGCAATTGCCCAACTTAGCCCCACGCCAATGTAGGAAATAGGGCTGTGTGTAAAAAAGTCAAAGTCAAAGTTATGTGGATGCCACAGCTCGGAGCAATGATTTGTTTGAGTGTGCAGCGGTTGGACTCCTGGGATGGTCTGTGCGTAAGTGTGAAGGTCATTCCATGCAAGAGAACTGCGAGCAAGGACTTCTGTGTGTGGGGTGTGTATACGTTGGTCTTTGGTTAGCGCTGTGCGTAGTGTGGGAGTCGTCATCAGCTGCTATGGTATCTCTCAGGGGGTACCGGGCGCATGCAATTCCAAGCTCGGAGGTGCAGATGTGCCACTGCCTTCTTGTCCAGACAAAGGAGCTTTCATCCCTAATGTTAGTTTGTCATCTGCTTGCATTCTGGAAATGTGATGTGGATTGGGGGGGGGTGGGATCACTGCTTCGCCTTCCGGCACGGTTGAACCCTTACCAGCCATGTACGTGCCCTCACGGTCAAATTTGCATGCTCTGATGTAGCAGTGTTGTTTTGCTTCAGTCTGACAGTGATGGGTACAGGTAGCTGTGAGGAGACTTTATTTTATTTATTTTGAAAGTTTTATATAGCGCTGGCTAGACCCGGAGGTATCAGAGCGCTTTACATGAGAAGATAATATAACGCAAAACATGGCATACAAATAGATAAAAAGATAAAGAAACAACGTGTGAAATATACAAAAACAAAATAAATATACAGGTGCAAGAGCTATTCACTTCAATTAACTAGGTATATGATGTTTGTGGGGATGGACAGATAATACTGAACAAAATGTAACATGGTGATTGGGGATCAGGTGCAGTTCACAGGTTAGGACCCCCAATGATAATTGGGCCAGACATGGTGTATAAGTAGATAAAAGATAATGACAACAATATGTGAAATATACAAATCAAGTAGATAAACAAAAACAAACAGTTAGATAAATGAATCAAATAGATAAACATGGGCAGGAGCTATACAAATCAAGTAATTAGGTCGATGATGTTCATGAAATGGACAAATATTACTGGACTAATATAACATGGTGAGATTGGATATCGAGTGCAGGTCACAGGTTAGGATCCCCAATAATAATTGAGGAGGTGGATTTTGAGTTCTTTTTTTAAGCTGAAATAGGAGGGGTTGCAGCGCAGGTTTTTTGGGAGGGCATTCCAGATGATAGGGGCATTCCCAGAGAAGGAGCGTGATTGTGTGGATTTCTTTTTATGCAGTGGTGGTATAAGGAGGAGGGAGTTGGTGCTTCTCAGGGGTCGTGTGGTGCCCGCAATGAGGAGTTTCTTGGAGAGGTACTGTGGAGTGTTTTGGTGGAGGACTTTATGAGTGATGCAGGCAGTTTTATATGCAGCTCTGCCTTCAATAGGGAGCCATTTAAGAGATTTGAGAGCCGGGATATGTGGATCGAAGCGTCTGCAGTCTGTAATGAGCCTGGCGGCAAGGTTGAGCACAGCTTTGATTGGAGCAAGGTGGACCTTGGGGATTCCGTTGAGGATGGCGTTACTATAATCAATACGTGAAAGAACAAGTGACTGAACTACAAGTTTAAAATCATTGGTGGGTATAAAGGGTTTTATTTTCTTGAGGTGACGGAGAGTGAGGAGGGCTCCTTTAGCAGAGTTTTTGATGTGGACGTTAAGGGTTAGGGTGTTGTCGATAGAAATACCAAGAGATTTAACGGAGTTGGACAAGGTGAGTGAGCAGTTGAGTGCGTTAAGGTCAGAGATCCATGATTGAATGGGGAGAGGGTTGTTTTTAGGGAGAAGAGAATGATTTCAGTTTTATTAGGGTTAAGTTTGAGATGATTGGAGTGGAACCAGGTTTGGATTTTGGTGAGGGTGTTGTTCAGGTGTAAGATGTCGGCATGAGTTTTAATCTTGTAATAGATTTGGGTGTCATCGGCGTAGAGGTGGTAGTTGATGCCTGCTTATTAAGAATGAGGGTGAGGGGTTCCATAAAGAGGTTAAAGAGGGAGGGAGAGAGAATAGACCCTTGGGGGACTCCAAGGGAGACAGGAGTGGGGTTAGAGAGACAGTTTTGAATTTTGATTTGCTAAGTTCGGTGTTGTAGGTAGGAGACGAACCATTTGTAGGCAGTATCATTGAGGCCGAAACGGGTCCTAAGCACATTGAGTAGGGCTGTATGTTTGACTGTATCGAACGCTGCGGAGAGATCAAGGAGGATAAGAAGGCAGGACTCGCCATTTTCAAGTGAGTGGTGGATGTCATCGACGACATTGAGCATTGCCGTTTCGGTGCTGCAGCCTTTCCTGAAGCCTGATTGAAAGGGATCAAGTAGGTTGAAGTTTTCGATGTGTTTGTCTAATTGTAGTAGGACACATTTTTCAAGGACCTTTGAGAGAAGTGGGAGGTTTGCGATGGGGCGGAGATTGTTTAGGTCATTGGGGTCAACATTGGGGTTTTTGATTATGGGAGAGATTTGTCCAAGTTGAAGGGAGGTTGGGACACAGCCAGTGGAGAGAGAGGTGTTGATGATTGTGGTCCAGTATGGGTGATGATGTGCTTAAGGGCAGGGACAAGGTTAGAGGGTAAGGGGTCTTTGTGTGGGAGGACGGTTTAAGATTACCAATTATTTTAAGGACTTCTAGTTCAGTCACGGGGAGGAAGTTGAGCAAGGAGGCATTGTTCTTTAATTGTGAGTTAGGGGAGTTGGTTTCCGGAGAGGTAGCAGGGTCAGCTAGTCGAGGGGATGAGGGGTAGGCATTAGAGGTGAGGACGGGTTTGCATTGGGAGTTGGAGGGGAGCTGTGTGGAGCGGAATGATTGATCAATTTTGGCTATTTTTTCTGAGAAGAAGTGGGAAATTTCTTCACATCTGGCTGAGGAGGCGGTCAGATTTGGAGGTGCGGGGGAAGTTTGGTTACGAATGATTTTGAAGAGTTCCCTGGGTCTGTTTTTGGCATGATCAAGTTGAGTGCGGAAGAAGGAGGCCTTTTCCTTGAAGATGTGTTTTTGTACATGGATCTAGCATGTCTGAGGAGTGCAAGATGGGCGGGAGAGGGATGGTGTCTCCAGGTTCTTTCTGACAGTCTGAGTGACCGTCTTTCGTTATTAAGCTCGGTATTAAACCAAGAGTTGGAGGGGGTGGTTCTTTGGTTTTTGAGTTTGGGCGGGGCTAGTTGGTCAAGTATACCAGTGACAGTATTGTTAAAGTGTTCAGTGAGCTCATTGGCATTTTGTGAGGGGGAATGAGAAGAAGTTGAGCTTGGAGTTTAGACTCAAGAACACCCGGGGATATGTTTTAGATTTCTGGTCAGTTTTTTAGGTCTGTTAATTTTGGAGTTGGGGAGATTTGCATTGGTAGCAATGGTGAACAGTATAAGGTGATGGTCGGACCAGTCAATGGGGACGATATTGGTCACGGAGGCCAGATCTTCGTTGGAAAGAATGGCGTCAAGGATGGCTCCTTTGGTGTGTGTCGGGACAGGCATAGTTGTTTGAGTTCATTGATCTCAAGTAGGTTGGTGAGGAGGGGATAGTGGGATCATCGGTATCGCTCCAATGGAGGTTGAGATCCCCAGAAAGATATTTTTTGAGTTGGATAATGAGGATTGTGTCAGGAGCTCAGATAAGTCCTCGATGAAGGGCTGGTGGGGGCCCGGAGGGCGATAGATGTTGTGTAGGCGAATTGGGTGGGAATTTTGGGTTGGCATGACTTCTCACCTTGCACCTATTAGCTGACACTGTTCACTACTATTGATGGATGACGTCCGTGTACACATGTGATCTGTACATGGCACATATGTCCAGGGGACACCTTGGTGTGTTCTACGCAAGGTATTCCTGCTGGCTTTTTAGCTGATGTGCATCTCCCATGATGCTGAGGTGTTCACTGTGCCCCCATCCCCCTTACGTCCATGTCGCTCATGTTGTGGGACTTGAGTCACAGGGTGCATCTCTGCATCAGGGTGGTTCATATTTGACCCCAAATGACACCCGCAATTTCATATTTGACCCCAAATGACAGCCGCAATTTCATATTTGACCCCAAATGACAGCCTGTTGTCTTTTTTTGAACACCAATGACAGCCTTCATGTCATGTTTTTGTACACATGTGATACGCTGATGAGTGGGATTACGTACTACATTTGACACCCTGTGGTGGCATTCTGAATACGTGACACCTTGAACAGCCTCTCTGTACAGAGGTGACATACCCACCATCTATTTGCTATTTGTGAGATTGTTAGCACTTAATGTTGCACTTACACCTGTCAGAGTGATGTGCTAATGCAGAGGACTGACATGCACACAGGGAATGTGTGTTGCAATGAATTTATTTGCACATGCTGTTCATGTGGTCATTTCGTACTGTTCCATGATTGCTAAGGACTGTCACACTGTGACGTGCTCATGCGAAGAAATTGTTAATGATTGTGTTCCTTCAGGCTATTCCTGCTGCAGCTGCAGTGGGGTGTGGTCCACCTTCTTCATCTTCCTCATCATCGTCCGGTGCATCTGTCACTTGGATCCCTGGGGCATTGGTGCGTACACATATGTTGTGCAATACACAACATGCAATGATCATCTTGCACACTATTTCTGGGCTGTACAGGAGTCTTCCACCTGTGATGTCCAGGCACCTGAAACGTGACTTTAACACGCCAAATGTGCGCTCAACAATGCCCTTGGTGCGTTTGTGGGCCACATTGTACTGCCTCTGGGCCGGGGTGTTCTGGGCTTGGAGGGGTGTCATCATCCATGGGCAGAGTGCATATCCTTGATCACCTGTGAGAGGTAAGTGAGATTAGTGTAAACTGGTGGTTCTGCATGCTGTGTTGGCAGACTTACACGTTTTGTGGTGTGTGATTTGTGTGACTTTGGGATTCATGTTTGCCATGTATTGCTTCTGGCGAATGTGCGGGGTCAATGTGTATTACGTAGCCTCACAGCTGCTCCTCCCTCCCCCTGAGCCTATTTACTTGTGTGCGCTGCGCGGTTGCATCACTTGCACTCCTACGGCACACCGTTGTCATGCCTGTCTGCGCATGTCCGCAAGCCTTTCAACAACACTGTAATGTTGGCTGTTGAAGGTGGGCGGCCACGTGTGTGTAGGCCTATGGTAAGGATAGGGCGGACACAGATGTGGAGTTCAGACCTGGCTGAACTCACGCTGCGATTGAGGCTAGGCCTTTGGCTTATGCTGCGGCAATGAAGGTACACACACAACAGTTGGCATGTATGAGCCAAGTCCCCGAGCGGTCTTGCGCTCCTTTATTTATCCATTCAGGCAAGCCCGCCCTCCGGGTGCATGCTACATTGCAAGTTTGTCGATTAAGGGCCGGGTGGCACAGACACCACAACAGAGACACACGCCATAGTTACTTTTGTGGCCAGCCCGGAACTGAACCACGACCAGAGCCCGGAACTGAACCACGCCCAGGGCCCAGGACTGAACCACGCCCAGAACCCTGGGCCATTTCTTCACACTCCTCACATGCCTATGCGTGCGCCGCCACCGCGGCGCTGGGATGTTGTGCGCTTCGGAGTACATCTCCAGACGTTCCACCCAGGCCTTCCAGAGGCCTGCCTGCGACGGGGGTGGCCCCGTGACTGTGAGGGGCTCCAGTGGCGTTACCGAGGACATGCTGTTGGCTGCTGGAGGTGGACTTGTGGGGTAGCCCCACGGGACGATGACTTGTGGTGCACTGAGTTAGTGGCACCTGAGGCACTGCGTCCGGCAGAGCTGAGCGGGTGTGCAGCCTGCGATGATGCTGTGGCCTGGAGGCTGGACGGTGACTTGCAGTGCACTGAGGTAGTGGCACCTGAAGAGCTGAGCGGGTGTGCAGCCTGCGATGATGCTGTGGCCTGGAGGCTGGACGGTGACTTGCAGTGCACTGAGGTAGTGGCACCTGAAGAGCTGAGCGGGTGTGCAGCCTGCGATGATGCAGTGCGCCTGGAGGGTCAGACTGGAAAGGATTTGTCTGTTAGCCTGCTGGACCACAGTGGAGGCCGGAGGGAGCAGTCAGCAAACACAGAACTCCGCGGTGCGGTGCCGCAAGGTGCACTGGGGGACTGTTGCACGGAAGCCAGCCATCGGCTGAGGAGGCTGCCAAGCTCGCAGGCTTCGGCCCTGAAGATTGCACCAGCACATGGTGGGCCCTCTTGGAGACACGCCGGTGGCGGCAGGTGAGCAGTGAGGCCTGGGTGCGCAGGGGCGGGCAATCACCGCTGGGCGCCGGACGGGTCTGGGGACCAGCGGGCTGGGGTGCAGCAGGTGCACAGGCACCACCGGTCACGGCGGCAGCCTCGTGGCAGGGTGAGGGGTGCCGCCCTGACAGACACGCCCCTGCAGGCGATGACGAGTTGTGCGCCGGGTGGCGTGTGACGTAGGCTCCTCGTCACCGGTGTTAATTTGGCCGATGAAGGTGGTCGGCCACGTGTGTGTAGGCCTGTGGTCAGGATATGGCGGACACAGAGACACACGCAGTAGTTACTTTGGTGGCCATCCCGGAACTGAACCGCTCCCAGAGCCCCGGGCTATTTATTCACACTCCTACGCTGGACTGCCGTACGCCGGCCCAGCCCACTACGCTTACGCTTACATGGGGGGCGACATAGCTACATGTCTGAGGTCTTCCCCACTGCCTGAGGTAACATGGTTGCGTCCACTGTCCACAACACTACACACACCAGCTGTACATGTCCACATTGACATGTCTGTGCTCTGCATATTCATGACTGTCCAGCACATCACCGCCACACTTGGCATTGTGTACATTCTTATTCATGGGTCACTTGCCTCCTTCGCACATTCTTGGTTCCCACCTCTCCCCACATACTGCAATTGTGTGGCAGATGGGCTATGCCTTTGTGGGTGGTTTGTCTACATGTCTGGCCCCTGTTACCACAGTTACTTGAGTTGTCGTGTCTGGTAGGTGGGCATGTTGGTTGGCATGTTGTATGTGATTTTGTTATGTGTGCATTCCCACAGTTATGAGTTGTATGATTGTGGAGTTGAGGTGTGTGGTGTGTTCCGTTGGTACTTACCAACTAGCAGTCCATTTCCATAGGTGCCATTCTGAAAGCGCTGGTTGATGATGGACTGTCGGAAGATGTAGGAATCATGCACACTGCCTGGGAAGTTTGCGACGACATTGGTGAACAGTCCCCGGTGGTCCACTATTGCCTGCACATTGATGGAATGCGTGTGCTTTCTGTTGCGGTAATTGTGTGCAGTGTCTGCAGGGGGCACAAGTAGGACATGTGTGCAGGCAATTGCCCCCAACACGTGTGGGAAGCCAGCTATGGCATAGAAGCCTTGCTTGGTCCCCAGCTGTTCCTGCGCAGTGTGGGGGAAGTGAAGGTGCTGGGGTATCAAGCTGATGATGGCATCCAAGACAGGTGTGAGGAACTTTGATAGGGCTGGCAGTGAGACTCCTCCGACTCTGGCAGTTGTTGGTTGGAAAGTACCAGAGGCCAACAAGTGCAGCACAGCCAGCAGCTTTGTCTGCGGAGGGATGTTGGTTGTGCGGTGTGTTGGTACCGTCAGCCTGTGGGCAATGTGGGTCAGGATGCGGAGGATGGTTGTCCTTTTGAGCCTGTAGTGGGCAATGACTTCCTCTGGCGTTAAGTCTCTGAGGCTGGTGCGTTTTTGGAAAGTCTGCTGTCTTGTTCTGCGCTGCCTCGGTGGTAGTCCGGGGGGGTCGGGTGGGGGGTGGTCCTGGTGGTGGCGGCGGTGGGTGTTGTGGTCCTCTTGGGTCTCAAAGCTGCATGATTAGTAGCTCCATGGCATGTGTTGGTCTTCAGATGTGGCTCTGGGCTGGGCTCCCTTTCTACTGCAGGTTTTCATCCTACTTAAGACCGGGAAAAAGCAGGTCTTAAGTTCCTGCTGCTAACGCGCCTTTTTGCATGTTTTAGGCCCGCATCGCCGATCTGGCTGGTCGTTGTGAATATCGCGAAGTGGTGTTATCGTGAGTTTTTGCACGGGAACGCCTACTCTGCATATGATTAGCGTTAGTTGTCGCTGTCAGCCGCGGCGATGTTTTTGGCGGCAGCTATCGCAGGAAAACTGACGATATGGGCTGTTAGCGCAGGCTTGTGAATAGGGCGATAAATCTATCGCCACTTTCGTGGCGGTAAAGTGCCGCTAATTCGGCGATGAGTCCTTGAGAATATGCCCCTATATGTGATCAGGGATCGTCCCTCAGCCCAACACTGTTCAACATCTACATGGCCCCGCTCGCACGCATCGCCAGACAGCACGACCTCAACATAATCTCCTACGCCGACGACACTCAACTGATCCTCTCCCTCACCAAGGACCCTCGCCGCCAAAGCCAATCTCCATGAAGGAATGAAGGCCGCCGCCGATTGGATGAAGATCAGCCGACTAAAACTGAACACGGAGAAGACAGAGGTCCTCATCCTCGGCTCCAACCCCTCAGCCTGGGACGACTCCTGGTGGCCAACGACGCTGGGAGCAGCCCCGACACCCACCGACCACGCACGCAACCTGGGAGTCATCCTCGACTCAACGCTCTCCATGGCCAGGCAAGTCAACGCAGTCTCATCCTCCTGCTTCAACACCCTCCGCATGCTTCGCAAGATCTACAGGTAGATCCCGACAGACACAAGAAGAACAGTCACCCAGGCCCTCGTCAGTAGCAGACTGGACTATGGGAACGCCCTCTATGCGGGAGCCCCGGCCAAGCTCATCAAGCGACTGCAACGCATACAAAACGCCTCCGCACGCCTGATCCTCGATGTACCACACCACAGCCACATCACCCCCCACATGAGGAACCTGCACTGGCTCCCCGTCAACAGGAGAATCTCCTTCAAACTCCTCATCCACGCACACAAGGCACTCCACAAGACTGGCCCAGCCTACCTCAACAGACGACTCCTCTTCTACGTCCCCAACCGCCAACTCCGCTCCGCCGACCTCTCCTCGCCACCGTCCCTCGCATTCGAAGAACCACCACCGGCGGCAGATCCTTCTCCCACCTCGCCGCCAAGACCTGGAACACCCTTCCACTAAGCCTACGACAGACCCAAGACCTGCTGACCTTCAGGAGGCTACTCAAGACCTGGTTGTTCGACCAGTAGCAGCACTCCCCCTTTTTTTCTCCCCAGCGCCTTGAGACCCTCGCGGGTAAGTAGCGCGCTTTACAAATTCTGTGATTGAATTCTGTGATTGATCAGAAAATGCCCCCAAACCACAAGTAATATATGGATCCTCAAATGAGTGATTAATTTGGTTTGAACAAGGTGTGCACATCACCCTGAGTGCACGAGCATAACATCCAGAAGGTGCCTAGAGGTTTCCAAAACACAGTTAGTGTAGGTGTGCAAATCACCGCTTGCACAAAATACCTGAATTCAACAGGCTGGCGGGACACAGACTGCCGAGACTCTTGGATAGCTCGCCGCTGAACACAAACTTTCTGAAGAACAATCAGCACACAAAGAAGAAGGACGACACTCCGATGTGCTGTACAGGAGAGACGAGCGTAGAGCCTCTCATGAACGTCAAGGCAACCTGCTGTGACGTCGAGGCGTGTAGCTGGATGTGAGCATATACTCCCAATATGGCGGTGACTGCTGCATCAGGAAATGACTAGAGCGAGAGAAGCGCGTTGGAAAACATTACCGCAGCACTGAATAACTCATGTTGGACGTCTTCGCAACTGGGCAGCACGACTCCGTCTGTGGCAAGGGAGGTGCTGAGAGGATAACCGCATGGCAGACAACGCTGATGAAGAGAGGATCCACAGCATACCTCGCAACTTAGTCTGGGGAAAGTCATCAGCAGCACAGCAGGGTGGACAAGGCACGCAGGTTCCACCGTGTAGCCAATCGTCGCCACAAATGTGTAGTAAGTACGCATAGGATCTTCAATATTTCTTGTTGCGTTTACTTGTAACAAGCTACATGGTAAAGCAGCCGCTTAACAAACAGCCCGGGTAAACAGCCAAACCCTTATTTGAACCCCACCATTCCAACTAGGTAACACTCTCAAAGGTTCTGCAATGCAGTACATCATTATAGAGGGTCTAGCATTACAAGAACACATGAGTAGGAAACACTAAACTAAAATACTAAACTACTACAAATTGACATTAGTTTTTACCCGTGCAGCCTTGGCCCACAGTGCTGTTTAAAAGTGTTGTAATTATCTGTGTGTACACATTTCTGATATCGGTGTGATCTGGGGTGTACCCTATAACTGTTTGTTCTTGAGTTATAATAATTGCCAGGGTGGACCGCGCTATGACAACGTTTCGCACCACATAAGGGTGCTGGGGGGGGGGGGGGATAAAATAGGATCTTTCCCAAGTGTGCATATTACTAATGTCATATTAACACGGTTGGGTCTAGTACTGCTAGTGATATTTCCGAATGTGATTTATGTCTAGAAATACATGATGTTCATGTTGTGCTAGTTAATGTGTGTGCTGAAATGAAGTCTCTTTTGTGATTCTCAGTGTATTTATTGTGTGAGAGTGCTGTGCCAATGCTTTATACATTGCCTCTATGATAACCCTGAATGCTCAGTGCCAAGCTACCCAAGGAGGAGTGCAGGTTATACAGTGAGTATAATCACCCACTACTGACGTGAGTGATAGATTCTGACTGGCTAGGGCCTGTCCTCAGCCAACCAGGACGTGCCAGTTTCAACAGTACTTAATAAGCATTACACAAAAATGCAAGTGTTAACATTTAATAGGATGCTTTAATAATTTGTTCTAAATAATTTAGAATGAAACAGGAAATAAACAAAAATATTAGCTGTTTGATCTGGTAGCCTTGGCATGGTTCTCCCCTATCTTTTTGCCTTCAACCCGCCTGGTTAGTTGGCTTAATTTTTTATGGCTTTAGGACTCATTGGCACATATCAATTTTTACAATTTTACAATGACACAATTTAGTAGCTGTTAGACTTGTTAGCCTTAGGGTGGTCTACCTACAAACCTTTTGCCTTCACTCCTCTTATTTTTGCTTAATTCGCTTTTGTTGGCCTTAGGACTCTGTGCACTTTACCACTGCTACCAAGTGTTAAAGTGCTTGTGCTCTCTCCTTAAAACATGGTAAAATTGGTGTGCATCCAATTGACATTTAAAGTGGTACTAATGTGCCCGGACCTTTAAATTAAATGCTTCTCGTGGGCCTGCAGCACTGATTGTGCCACCCACTTAAGTAGCTCTTTAAACATGCCTCAGGCCTGCCATCGCAGCCTCTGTGTGCAGTTTTTAAACTGCAATGTCAACCTGGCAAAATAAACCTTTTGCCAGGCCCATACCTTCCTTTTTAATACATATGTCACCCCTACTGTAAGTATGAAAAAAGGAGCGAGCAAGGGAATTGCAGGGGTGCGTCCTTGTCCCCAATTCAATATTAAGTTAAACAATGTGGACGAACCCACTGAAGAGTATTTACGACCTCACTATTGTGGGTAAACTGTCTCTGAGACCCATTAGGGTTTCTTAAAAGACCCCTCACACACCAACCTAGTTGGTGTCATGCTTCATCATTGGGGTCCCAACCGGGTGGCCGAATGCCCCCCGGTTGTGCTACGACGCCTGATTACAGCAGAGCAGGTGTTGTGTGTAAAGTGATAAGTGTGAGTTAAAAAATACCTCTGGGAATCCTTGTCAGATACGTTTATTAATGACGGCCCAGGGTATTGTTTAAAAACAAGTGTGGCAACCAATGGAGGCAATTGCTCCTAGTTGTCAAGTAAAGGTCAACATGTTTCAGCCCACTGAAACAAAATGGAGGGGCTTTCTTCAGGACCAGGTGGGTGGTGTGAGTGGCAAAAAATCACGCCGCGTGAAAATAGTATCCAATACACGCGCTAAGGTGTGTGGTGCTATGCGTAGGTGTCGGTATACTTACGGACACTGATTAAAAACACTATGGTGTAGTGCTAGGCAGAAGTACGGGGCTCGGGAGGGGTCTCATCTGTAGTCACACTTTCGACAAGACGCAGACCCGCAATGAACCTGTGGAGCAGCCAGGACCACAGGAGAACACCAGTAACCCAATTTTTTGCATTAGAGAACTTATCTTTATTAAAAATACACAATACACATGAATTAACTCAGTTTGTTGCTTCTGGAACAGTGAGTGGGGTTGGTTTTCTGCCCGTTAAAACACTTTGCAGTGTCAAATACAGCCTGGGTTTTGAGTGAAAAGGTTCGATAACCAAAGTGGAAGATTCTAAAACAAAATGTTACTATTTGTGCCTTCTTTTTGAGGTACTAAATTGAATGTTTCATTTTTTCTGACACTAACTTCAGAGGCAGTCGTTTTTCCTACAAAATTGAAGTGAAAAAGTGTACATAACTGGCAGTTTCTGAGAGATGTTTTCTTTTCGACACCAAAAAATGACCTCTCAAATATTTGTGCAGAACAGCCATACTGCGACACACATCATTAAAAGCATGTACAACTCGGAAATTAATCTAGTTCACATTTGTGAGCATACATCTAAATTTTGACATTATTATAGCTACGTAGGCATTCAGAAATAAAATGCAAACTGCAACAGTTATTTTCAGGGCGGATTATAATACTTTTAAACAAACAGCAACTCAGCCCTGAGATTCTCTGATCCTCCAAGTCAACTATGTTTGTTGAATCCTTGCTGTATGCAACAACAGCGTCATCACAATTATCCAGAAGTTTTCTCAGACTTTTTGAGCATCTAAGTGTCGTGACGAATGAATAAATCCGTTTGGATTGATGTAGTCTACTCAAAGGACATCTTGTGAGGATGAGCATGCTTAGACCTGAATTTGAGGAACACTCATGACTCTCCTAGGACAGAAACATCTGACTGCCAAATGATTTCTGATCAAATACTTACTTTGACGTTGGGGTTCAAAGTACCTATACGCACAGAACAATTGTGTCAACATGAAAGCAAGCACGTTTCCGAAACGAATCCGTGTCATGAACAGCTGTGCTTGCTCAGCGCAGAGCTGAGGCCCTGTTTTCAAGCTAATGCATTTACAAGAGAGCTTCAGCAGTTTAACGACTGTTCATTAGGGAAATTGCCTGATGTACCATGTGTACATCCACCATAGAGTGATTGTAGTGAGGGGTCTTATGGGAAATGTCATCATGTTTACAGATACATAGTAGATTACTCTGGGGATTGACTTGGCTTTCAACATCTGCCGTGGAAAGACCACGAAGGTTGTCACATATTTCAGAGCCTTTACTTACACAGATACTGTGAATTAATGTGCATGTGATTTTGTTTTGTACTCCCCAAAGAAAGAGAATGACAAACAAACTATCTCGACCCCCAGCAACAGAACACTACTGTTGCAACACCAAACCACTACCTCAGTCCAACACTAACTGTTCCCAACATCGCATCACCACTTCAAAGCACCAAACTACCAACTCAAAATGCCATTCCAAGCATATTACCATCACTCATCAGCATCAATTTACCACTCACACATTTGTGCTTCCCAGAGCTCTGCTGACACCTCAGCATGGAACTACCACCTCAGCCCAATACAGCGCCACCACTCAACACTGCACAATCAGCCCAGCATAGTCACTATCCCAGTGCTGCAATAATACATGAGCACTACATCACCACAGTCAGTATCACACCATTATATCAATACACCATTACCACCACTGTTCCACCACCGGCAACTGCAATGCCAACACTGCAACTAATTGCAATAACATCACATATCTGCAGTTATTGGCGCTACACTACAACCACCAACATTGCGAAACTTCACCCAACACCTCCAACCACCGGCATGGCACCATAAACACTGCAGCACTGCCCCATGCAATGAGCCACGACCCAATGGTATGCTCCACCACTCCCAGCACCACACTACTGCTCATCATGTGACCAAGGCCCGGTGCAGATATCGAAACTGCTGCTGATGTCACATATCTGGGATGCAGTTCCTAGGGATCTGTGAAGAAATTAAATTATCCTGCCGCCTCCTCCTCATGACAGCCTCTATGACTGAACACGTTTTTCCCACAGTCCCACTGCTTATGGTGTTGTGTGTCCTCCTCAGCCTCCTCCATGCATCCAGTAATGTTTTTTTTCCACCCTACAGTGGCAGCATCTGAATATAGAAGGATATGAATAGGGTGTGCAGCAGGAAGCTTGGCCATGTCTCCCAAGCTTGCAAGAGCTCACGTCTATTTGGCACCAATATTGTCACTGTCACTCCATGTGACAAAGTCATGTGACCCACAAGTGGTTTTAACTTCCCCCAGTTTAGCTTGTCTGATGTTTGTGCTATCTTACCCCTGCGGCCTCAATACTTCAAGGGCTGTGCCCTTTCCTCCCCATCAAGGTGCACAGCAGTATTAGATGCTGGACATGGTGAGCAGTGGGAATCTCGGCCTTGTCTACCTCGCCTGAGGGAACTCCCTTCCACCTGGAGCCTTGAATGGCCCTTCCTGCTCCTCGTCATTAGGCCACCTTCCTCTGTTTAGATATTTAAACATGTTGTCCATAATGTATTTTGCCTGGGCATTTTTCCTCTGCATTTTCCTTGGGCCTGCAGTAAAAGGTCTGTTTCAGGCTGTTCAAGCTGGCAAAAACTGCATTAAGAGTGAGTCGACCCATTTTGGCATTAGCATGTTATGTTATGCTATGTTAAAGTAAACTTGTAGAGCGGACGTTCACCAGACAGTTTCTTGGCGTTAAGTAACAGCAGCAAGTCCAAACCGAGCCTAATGCACATTAAAAGGGAATAGTGACTAATAGCCTTGCCTAAACACCGAAGTCTTTAGGTCTTTCCTGAATTTCAAATAATCAGTCTGAATTATGCCCAAAGTCTACAAAGAAATACTCCTAACCTTAGCCACACTATTACTCACACCGTACAGGATGCAGTATAAGGTAGATCCTGAAAGCATTCTCATATGCTGTGAATGAATGAGGCATGCATCAATAGTAAATAACGTTTCTCATATAGACTTCTAGCCACAGATTCCTCACCTTTTGAAAATTCCCTAGGTGTCAGACCCAAAAGGAAATGCAGAGTGTGTGTTTTCCCTTGTGTAGGTGGTAATTCAGTTAGGGGAAGTGGCACCTCTGGTGGAATCGGGCCCGAGGCCGGTGTACTTCGTGGTTCCAGAAGCAGGATCAGGACTGGAGCTAGAGGCAAGATGGGATTCTAGGGTCCAACTGGTGCCGAGAGCAAAACTGCCAGCGGTACTCTAGATAAAAGGCCTCTTGTCTCCATACAGCCCATAGGGATGTCAGGGAAAGTCGGTAGAGATTCGAAGAGTTGGAGCATAGCTGCATTTAGCTCTTTGATCTGATGTGGCATGGCTGTTGGCCTCGGAAGCTCGAGTTGTGCCAGAGTCAGCACCAGGATCCACTATGAAGTTGGCTGACTTCGGAAGCGAGATTGAGAGTAGTGTAGTTAGGTTGCCATGAGCCCTAGTGCATGCAGAGTACATTGGCCCCCTCACTAGGTTGACATCTTAGTCTGTCAGCTGTCCCGGACACTCCTCAACCTACTTCGACAGAGTCTGCAGCTGCCATATCAAAACTCACTACCATTCTCATGCACACACTATTGGATTTTCACTCCCTGCACTGCCTTTCTGAGAGTCAAAGTTATAACCCAAAATAGCATTACAAAAGCCAATAGGTTTGGCTCTTGTAAAGTGCATGCAGACAAAGACATAACAAGCAGAGACTCCACACTCACACTGCTCCCCTCACATAGGCACAGTCCTCATGCTCCTCTCGTAAGGCATATGTCTCACTCTGCACTCACACATGCACAAGGTTCAACCTGTAGACCACTTACCCTGCCCTCACAAAAGACAAAGGTAATCATGCATTCACAAAGGTGCATCCCTCACAATGCACTTAAAAAATATGGTAGCTATCATGCCCTCTCACAAGCACACTGCTCATACACAGGTACACCACTCAGTAGGAAGTAGCAAAGTATGGACAGATGATGGCATAGGAGACACAGATAGTGCATCGATCTAGTGCAATTCAAATATTTTGAAGCTAGCTACACTGACGCCGGAATGTCAACTGAGGTTATCTAATCTCCTATCAGCCACACTTGGCCCAGTACTGCATACTATGTGAGTCTGATATTTGTGGACTTGTGCAGGGAAGAGTCTTGGCATCAAAACAAAACTCCTACATGCGTTCTGAAAACAAGGTAGTGGTTTTCATTGGAGCAGGGTCAAGACGGATTTGCATATGGCTGTGTCCAAACTGGGGTGGCATGGTGGGCGAAAAACAATGAATTGGGATTTGGCCCTGTGCGATATCCAGTGACTCAGATTACTCCAAACATTCCATCCATCACCTTGTTGTTGCAGTTGATGCCCTAAGTGCAACAGGTATGCCAAGGTGTGGGGCCTGTGCTCACTGTGCCACTGGAAGCAAGCTATGTCTGGTGTTAGACATGTCAGCCATATGGTGGTCTTTCCCCAAACCTTTTACCTATTTGCCTCCAATTTTTGCTGGATGTCGTTATTGTTGGCCTTAGAACTCTGTGAACTTTGCCACTGCTATCCGGTGCTAATGTTCTTGTGCTAACTCCCTTAAACATGGTTTGACTGGCATATATCCGATTGGCATATATAATTTACTTAAATATCCCTTGTAGAGTGGTATACTATCTACCCAGGGCTTGTAAATTAAATGCTACCAGTGGGCTTGCAGCACTTCTTGTGCCACCCACTCAAATAGCACTCTAAAACATGACCCAGGCTGCCATTGCAGCCTGAATGCAGTGTTACACTCCTATGTCGACTTGGCATTTAAATCCCCTTGCCAAACCTTAAACTCCCGTTTTGTTACATATAATTCACCCCTAAAGTAGGCCCTGGATAGCCCATAAGGCAGGGTGGTGCGTAATTAAAAGGTTGGACATGAACTTTTAAGTTTTACATGTCCTTGTAGTAAAAAACCTCTACATTTGCTTTTTTACTACTGCGAGGCCTACCACTCCCATAGAATAACATTGGGGACTCATTATTACATTTAATAAGCTGTAATTCCTAATTGGAAGCAGTTAGATATGTCATCTTTGATGCCTATGAAATTGTAATGATAACATCTCTTTAATGCTAAAGTCCTATTTTTCATTACAATTTTGAAAATGCCAATTTTAGAAAGTTCTGTCTTGGGTCACTTGACTGGGTGTAGCTGACAGTTAGAATTTGTGAATTCCTCCTAGCCAGTCACACAATAGAGGGATTAGGTGTGCCTCAATGGAGCATCTGCTGGCAGGATGTGGGGGGCAGAACGGAGCACAGCCCAACTTACACCTGAATAGCATGTGCTCTGCCTTCACACAAAGGGTTTAACGACCCTGTATTGTCACTGAAGCCAGCTTGGAGCCAGGGAAGGTAGGAGATTCCATGCACTTCAAAGAACCTTAAACTTTGATGTCAAACTGGAGCGAGAAAGAGATACCAATCTAGTGGCTGAAATACAAATTGTGATTAATTCATATATTCCATGCATTACCTTGTTGTTGCAAATAAATGTGGAGGGCATGTGCTTCAATAAAAAAAACTAAAAAGTAAAGCTTCGAATTGGTCTTCCATCTTGGAACAGTAAAAAATGAGAGAGTATGCAGAATATTGCTTCAAGATGGTGGCCTGGTTTTGAAGCAGTTATGCTTGGTTCTCTGTATAAGAAAGCTATGGCCCAATAGAAGTGGCAGCAGAGCTGCTTATAATCTCATTACTCAATTAGCATCAGTCTGCATTTGCAGGTGAGCGTCTGGTGGATGAACTAAAAGAAATGTCTCTTAAGGTCACACTTCTCTGAATGTAGAGTAACACAGAGAAAGCAGGCAAAATACTGTTACTCAGACTACCTGACATCCAAAAGACCAGCAGTTGTCTACCAGGCAAAGCCAATGGTTGAAGAGGGTTGATCTACTGCCTAAATGTATGGATGTTGTTCTGATGGGCTAAACTAACATGTAATTGTCACTCTATCTGATAACCAGAAGAAGTGGCCTTACCTAAAGCTAATTTTCTCTAAGCAAGATTATGCATTATTATTTTTGAGAAAATGTTGGGCTGGTGTGAAAGCTAAAACAGTCTTTTGGTCAGACCTCAAACACACAGTAATAGATTGAGTACATGGAGCAGCAGCACAGGGAGTCCTTGGTATCACAATCTTCCCTGAAATACATGGAACAAGTGTGGTACTGCTGGTCCAGTGCAATATTCCTTTAAAGTCATGGTACAAGTGTGGTACTGCAGTGCCAGACAATGCAAGCTTCCTTCAAAGACATGGATTAAGTATGCTACTGCAGAGCTGGCCAGTGTAGCTTACTTTAAAGACATAGAACACATGTGGTACTGCAGGGCCAGTGCAAACTTCATTCAAAGACATATAATTTGTGTGGCACTGCAGGGCCAGTGCAAACTTTCTTCAAAGTAATAGAACACGTATGGTGCTCAGGGCTAGTGCAAGCTTGCTTCAAAGATATTGAACAAGTGTAGTATTGCAGGGCGAGCCATTGCAAGCTTCTTACAAACCCATAGAACAAATGTGGCACCAGGCAACATTATGTTACACCTCCCCTAGATACAAGGAACAAGCAGCATTTCAGATTTTGTACAATTTTAAGGAACAGCATGACATATGAGTATAAGCTTCATTCCCAACCATAGCTAGATTTCCACACACAAAAGAGATACAGCACCAGTCAGGAGTACACTTCCCTCACAACCATAGAACACACACCAATATGTCAGAAACAGCAGAGGCTTCCCTCACACGCGCTGCACATGGACAGCATCTGTAGCAGCAGTCCCAGTTTGTGTGTAAATACACACACAAAATGTGCAGCATTTGGCAGCAGTGTTAGTTCCCGTTGACACATCCCAGGTACAAGATGGCCATCAACAGTAAAAGCTAAGGTATCCTCACATACAAAACAGATATCACACTGGCAGCAGCATCTGAGCTTATTTCAGGCATAGGATACTCAGAGTAACATACAGAGGTGGGTGAGCAAATGAAGGTTCAAGCCAGATGCTAGACTCTGGTTCAGCTCAAAGTCCACTTGAGCCATCAAGGCCAAAATGAGCTGAACTTTCTTAAGGCTTCTGGAGGGTGTTGCATTTAGGAGCACAATTGTCGCAAATATATTACTAAAGCATGGTTCGGTAGCTACTATCATTTCCATTAAAATGGCCACTAAATTTGCACAGACATACAATTTTACTGATAAAACTATATAGCATGCATATAATAAATGTGGAAATTTAGTTTCAGCAAATATTTGTCATTTGCGGATTACCTAGTAAAGATTCTTAATTGTTTTTTACCCTATTACAATCTTTTTTCCATCACAAAAAAAGTGCTTCATTTGTGCTTTCCTGTTTATTTATTTTGAATATTTGTACAGTTAATTTATAAGTATTTACATTTTGTTGTGAGTTAGAAGAAAAACGCTATCCTACAGCCTTTCCTTTAACACCAGCATGATTTTCACATAGTTGACTCCTCCACACTTTGCAGTAAGTGAAAGAAAAGTAAACATCACTTTCCAAGTTATAAGAATAAGCAGCAATTTGTTAGAAAGCTAGACTGATATTTGACCTTTGTATTTGAAAGCACACCATATGTGACAAAACAAAAATACATTTGAAAATCATCTTTAATAGATGTTCTCCTTTGGAATTGCAGCATGATTATTTAGGTGCCCTCTCAGAGCTCAAGGGCCTGTTGTAGTGTGGCCCACTCCTACCTCTGGGCCCAGTTCATTGTACTGGCTGCACCACTGGTAGCTATGTTCCTGCCCTTGCACCTGGTCAGGCAAATGTGAGCGGCACGAGAAGATGTCTCTGAGATACACAAAGGGCGCTCCAGATCTGTATCTGGTGGTGTGGAAAGAAAGTAACTGAGCGCAGGAGTGACCTGTTGTGTGGTCACATAAGCCCAAGACAGGGAACACCACCATTTTACATGTTCAAGTTTAAAGTTGATGTCTTTCTTAAACGCTGACTCTTGACACACCTTTGCATGCTTGCCCATATCGCATAATATTCTCTGAAATTGATTTGCTTACATTTACACTTCTTCTTAGGCATATTATCAGGGTCTTGAACATTCAGTACCAGGCTTAAGTTCACAGAGCAAAATGTTAATGTGTGTTCCTGTCAGCTCGGCATCAGCTCTGCAAAGGTTGAATCAATAATGACGGCCTGACTAGAGCTCCAGTATGGTAACACGGGTGAAGTTATTAGCACAATGGTTGGAAGTGTTTATCTTCTTTACTATTCTAGTAATGCTGATTACTCTCTTCTGTTTCCTTCTATTAATCATTGCAGTACACATATTTTACACAAGAATATTATTGCTTCTATAAATATTTGAAATGCCAATTCGAGTACTTCTTGTGTCGCCCTTTGGGCATGCATGAGATATTAATGAAAGAGAGAGCTCTGTTTCCACAATTTCCTTGGGGAATCAGGGTTGTCATGTTCTGAGGTTGCTCATACCATCCAGTACCTTGTAAGGTTGGAGGTCCAGATGGTGCACTGTGAGCTAGCCAGGACTAAAGCCAACATATCCTGATGGTGTGTGTGGATGCAGTCTCGCACAGTTCTGATGTTTATGTTGTCCAAATGCCCAGTCTTACTGATATAGTGTGAACCATACAACAGCACCTATAAAGGCTCTGTCCATCATTTCTGGAGCAGAACTGTGTCAGTTCGGAGCCGCATGGATAACCTAACAGCCAGTGGCGTAACACAGGCCCCCGCAGCCCCCGCAGTGCGGGGGGCCCCACGCTCCAGGGGGCCCCCTCACCAGAGTACTCTGGCAGGAGAGCTCTCGATTTGGTCCAGAGGGGGCCCCTCTACGTACATTGCAGGGGGGCCCCCTCAAGTTTCGTTACGCCAGTGCTAACAGCGTGCCAAGGTACTGCTGAAAAGCTTCCGGATCCAGTCTGGCACCTGGGGAATATTCAAAAGGTGAGGGATCTGCAGTAAGATGGGGTCTCTACCAGAAACAGCAAAATAAAATTATGCATGTTATATAAAATATCTGATGTAACAACTAGTCAGGTCTCAACATTGTCCTTAGAGCACCCAGGGCACCAAACATGAGAATTTGCAGAGAGCGACATAATCATGGAGGGCTTGCAGGTGGCAGCAAACTGTGGTGTAGTTGCAGGTGACATCTTGAGTGAACAATTGTTCTTGTGAGATTTTTCTAGACCTCTTAAGAATGGCAGAGATTGTGATGCAGCTAGTGAGTAGTTCCTTACTCCTTTCCATGCCTGTCCGTGGGGATCACATAACTTTGAGATCTGCTGATAGGGTTCCCTTAGTCCAATGCCACCAGGATTTCATCTCTATCCTGCAATGTTCCTCTACCTCTCAGGACTAATCAACCAACCTCCAACACAGCACTACATTTCTAACTCAGTGCTACACCACAACTGCAGTTATTGCACATGTGACCCACTGCACCACCATGCATAGCACCGACCACAGCTCCAGCATAAAACCGCTGTTAACCAGCGACGTACCTCTGCCATGATCATTGCACCATAAGCATCTCACCATCTCCAGCACCACACCTCCACCATTCACATGGTGCTGGAGTATAACTGCAGCACCAGACAAAATCACATACCTCCTACCTACTATCACCACACCTCCACAACCCAGCACCAGCCCACATATCTTTTTCATTGTACTAGCACTCAGAGCACTATACCCCACCTCCAAAACTGCACTACCACCTGCAGCACTATGCCACAACACACATCACTGTAATACCATCATAAGCTCCCTTCCTGTACCTCATTCTGCAGCATCTGCACATTACAACCTTCACCACAGTGCCAACACCAGCATAACACCACCGACCACAGCACCACATCACATTACCATCCACATCACTTCACTACAGCTATCTGCACTTCAACAACACTCCACGGTACAATGCCAATGCTTTTGGTACTGGTCTGTTACAACAAGGAACTGCACCATTAACTGCTAATACTGTATAATTGACTCTGTGGAAGAGTAGGTAACTTGGCTTGTAAAAATCACTGAGGCAAGAGCAAATCTGATTAAGAACACCTTGTGATAGTGGCAGTACAAAAATTAAGTCAAGGCAGTAGGTTAAATTGATTTTTGTTCTCTTAGGAAGTGCCCTGAAGGACAGGAGTGAAACTCTTACAGGAAAGGCACATCAGTCTTGTCAGGGTTAAGCTGGCACTTTTGCAATTTTAAAAACAAAAGTTATTTTGGTTACCGTCTAACAAAATCCTTTGCAAAGCCTTTCATTCTCTAGAGTATTTGAAGGTAATGTATGAGTTGTGAGCCTGTTGGGTAAAAATGTAACAAATGTAATATTATCGTAGTGATGATACACTGAGGTTTGCTTACAATGACACAATGTAAAGTATTAAACATTATACTCCTCTAGGGTTGAAGCAATTTCAGAACACAGTCTTCCTTCCACCTACCTTGAGATTTGGCCCCCTTTCTGTCTCTTAAATATCAATCAGGACATTCAGTGCTGCATTGGTCGTAGGAAGGGTTGCAAGACTACTGTGAGAAATTGGGTTGTTGGCTGAGGGAGGAAAAACCGCGCTCAAGCAACAGCTACAGTCCCCGTCACAGCAAACCATTAACTTCTGGTGGCTTGGCACAAAAGCAGTCAGACTTAACTACAATGTGTAAAGTATTTATTCAGTACACAAACAGCAATAAAGTGAAGACACAGCACGAGAACAAATTGCATACCAATTTAGAAAAATAGAGTACATTTTAATAAATTATTTGACAGCAAAACAACAAAAATCCAATCAGTAGACCCAGAGTTATGAATTTTTAAAGTTTAAAGTGAAATTTAGCGCCTAAGAGATCAAAGCGCCAACCACTGACATCTTGTCGCACGAGACAGGGGATAAGTTTAAAGTTATGGCACTGCGATGAAGCGTCGGTTGGATGCAAGAAGTGGATGTGGCCCGGTTTCCTTATACCTTTAGTAGAAAAATGTCTGAGAAGGTTAAGTTCAGCAAGGATAGGCAGCAGAAGATGTCCGAGGAGGAGGTGTCATTGTCGGGGAGCGGTGAAGAATCCTTTGCTCAGAATTAGCATCTTTTTTGTAAGTCAAAGATCTCCAGCTGGACAAAGCTGCAGGCTGTAGCCAACGAGGGCTCCACAAGGCTGGATACTCCTTCTGTGAGAAGCCACTGAACAGGATTTGCTGCTGCAGAGAAGAACGAAGTGGGAGCTGTTGCAAGGTCAGGCCAACCGGTGATGCATCTTGGGCAGATAGACGCGCAGGTTAGTCCCTGTCTTCTTTCGGTTCTAAAAGTACTTTTTGACCAAAACATTTCTAAGTCCCAAGTTTTAGATTTTGACTATCTTGGCACCTTTAGCACCACTCCCAAAGGTCCAGGACTAGAGAAGCATCACTTGGAGAGACATGACTCCCTCAGGCTGGATCCAGGTGCGGGTTCAAGATGGTTGGAGCCTTTTCTGTCCATTCGATTCTGATCAGGAGGCCATCCAACTAGCCCTTGGAGTCACTGTGGAAGTCCTGGGTTCAAGGTGATGTGGAGGGCTCAAGCAACAGGGCACACCTCTGGGGTGCAAGGCAGGCTTCAGGCAGCAGAGCAGTCCCTCTTAGAAAAAGAGCAGTCTTGAATTTCACAACAGGTCATAGCAGCAGGCAGTCCTTTGAGAGTCCTTCCACGGGTACAGAAAGTAAAATGAAGAGTGGGTCTGAGGGTCCCTTTTTATACCTGGTGCCTTCTTTAAATTAGGAGAAGCTTCTAGAAGTCTCCCTTTCAGAAGAGTTTGGAATTCCCTGCCTCCGTACACTAACTCAAGCCTGGCTACAGGCACAATAGCCTAGTGTGAGATTATTTGTGTGGTAGCAGGGCATAGCCTATTAAATTGCAAATGGGACTGCGCCTACCTCCGGTCCCCCAGCCTGCCTGAGATGGCCCTCTCAGGCCCTCCTAGCCACTTTATTGTGACTGTCTGGTAGGAACAGAGGTGGCTCCTCCACTAGGGCGGAGGAGCGTTGCCCCACTGCTTTCTCGCAGTGCGAGAAGCAGAAACATAAAATGGTAATAACTTTCAGTTATTTCCATTTTATGTTTGGTTGTGGGTGGGCGGGGCTGCTCTGCGAGCAGGGCAGGGGAGTAGTGGTGTGCCCACTTGTGAGTGCGCAAAGACAGTGTGGTAGGCCCTCTGGGGCCACCAAAACCAGTCATGTGCACTCTGCCCTACTCCATGCAGGCTGCATTGCAGCCTGTATGGAGAACATGGCCTCCCCATAAGCCCCTGGCTGGGTGGCGTCCCAACCAATCACAACCCTACTTGCAGTGTTGTGATTGGCTTAGGGGAGGGAGCCTGGCTGCCTGCTTCCTGTTCCTGTCGGAGACAGGAGAGCAGGAGCAGAGAAGACGCGGGACCCGGCCGGCAGAAAGGTAAGTTACATTTTTTGGGGTATTATTATTACTAAATTAACCAACCCGCACAATCCTCCCATCTCCGCATGACCTCCCGCTCCCCCAACGGCGAGCCATGTCGGCTGCGACTGGGTAGGACTATACAAAGGCCAACTGCCACTCACACCTAGTCAGGTGAGCCAGGAACATGCTGCAGGCACCAAATGGTTAGAGCAGAAAAATGCCAACTTTCTAAAAGTGGCATTTTCAAAATTTAAACTTAAAATCTGACTTAAAACTTTCAATTGGGAACAGGTAGGAATGTCAAGTTTGGTCTATAAATACGAATTGTAATTTAAAACACTCTTTAATAGTAAAGTTTGATTTTAATCACAATTCTGACAATGCCACTTTTAGAAAGGTGGTATTTTATTGTCCTAACCATTTGGTGCCTGCAACCTGTATCCTGAGTAACATGACTAGGAGTAGCTGGCAGTTGGTCTTTGTGTATTACTCTCAGACAGTGAGGCAAAGGGGAAATGGGTGTTGGCAGGATGGGCAATCTCTGTCAGAATGAAGGGTGGGGGAAGCTGTCAACTGCCACACTGACAAAGGGTTTCATACTAGTCCTTTGTGCTCCCAGACAGGCAGGGGCCAGAGCAGAGATGCAGGAATTTCCTGACACCTGTGCAGGGGATGGGCTCTAGAAGCTTCTCCCAATTGAAGGTTGGCCCCAGGTATAAGTTGTGGACCCCCAGATCTAACTCTTCAATACACTTCTAGACCTGTGGAAGACAAATAAGAAGGACTGCTCTGCTGTGCTGCAAGAAGAAATTCCCTGCTGCCTAAGTGAAAAGGACTGGACCTGCATCTTGAACCCAGGATCACCAGAGTGACTCAAGGGCTAGTTGCCTTGTCTCCTGACCAGAGCCTCAGGGACAGAAAAGGCTCCAAAAATCTTGAACCCTGCAGCTGAACTCTGCTTGCTGTGAGTCCTAGTACCCTAAGTGTGGAGTGCTCGCAAATATTTACTGAGGGGCCACAGGTAAAGTTTTAGATTTTGACCGGGGTTTGACTGGGGTTGGGGAAGCAATCATAGATGCAAAGTAAGACCAAAAACAGCAAATGTATGCTTTCTTCTGAAATCCATTTAAAGCATGCATCCCTGTTTATTTCTTCTTATTCTTCATGTGTCTTACAAACCAGAGAAAATAAGTTGAGAAAAGTTCACCTAGAAAAGTAATCCTGAAATAAGTAAATGAGCTACTTTTTAAAATGCTAATATGATATGCTAAACTGCCTTAGAAATGTGTTAATTTCCACGTCTGTACATTTCTGCAGTGGCCCTCGTGTGTAATGAATTGTATGTTTACATTTCTATAATAAAATTAGGAAGCACTCTGACATGAAAGTGGCTGCTTTCACTGGTTCAGGCTTTAAATAGCAATGAAATGCTCACAAGGAGGGCCTCAAGAAAGGGCCTGTGGACCCCGGGCGGCACAGTGAGTATCAGTGCCCCGAGTGGTGCCGCTCCGGGCCTGGACCCTTGGAAGTGGGGCTAAAGTGCTCTGCAAGCCCAGCTGTGGTCTCATCAGAACCAACTCAGGGCAAAGCAAACCTGAAACAGCTCTTCACAGCACCTCCTCAAAACCATCACAGCATGGCACAACCTCGACGAAAGTGCACATCGCATCCTGCCCAGCTTGTTAGAACCACTGCTGTGCAACGCATCCCTGATGTAAACCTCACAGCCTTTCACCACAACCGATGCAACACGATGCAGATTCAATACAAATCTGCATTGCAGCTCCTGGGAAACGCTGTTGCGCAACGCATCCTCAACGTAAGCCCACATCTAGCCCTTGCAGCTCTTCGGAACTACTGCTGTGCAACGCATCTGTGACGTAGACCTTGCACGGCCTCCGGGTTGCTGTTGTTTCAGTGCAACATTCCGGAACCAGGGTTTAAGGTACATTGCTAAGCAAGACTAGGTTAGTCCCGGTGTACGGCCCGCGCTCCATCGCGGTTGGCCTGAACTTGTGACTTTGTTTTGGTTCGGCGTGAGCACATAACCACATCTTTGAAATGACATATCTTCCGTTCTAATTATAGCATTTTTGTTGTTTTGGTGTCAAATTTATTGAATATTACTTTCTTTTTCTAAAATGGTGTGGGATTTTTCTTGTGTGGTATTTTCTCTTTATTTCTGTCTGTGTGCTGCATAAATACTTTTCAAATTGCCTCTAAGTTATGACTGACTGCTTTTGTGCCAAGCTACCAGAAGGTTGAGTATAGGTTAATTTGTGGTTTACTTGTATTTTACCATCATAAGAATTGTGGTTGCTGATTCAGTAGGGTTTCACCCCACTCAACCAGTAACCCAATTTCCTACACCCAGGATGCCTCCACCGCCACACATATACCAACCCCAAATCAGTGACCCACTTATATCTTTCCACAGTACGAATCACCTTACCATGAACTTCTGTGTTGACACTTCTCGGATCCTATCAGTCCTCAAATTTGTGTCACCCCTTGTAACAAGAGGCCCATTGACCTTATTTAAAATGTTCTAGATCATTAGTCTTTGGAATATAACAATATCCTACAGCAATAGAACGTTGCAGTGCAAATACCAAGAACTCTATCCCACCTGTGAACCCATTCATGACAACTGTCGAACAGTAAAAACATTAATCTATTGGCCACTTCCAAACATAAATAAAGCTGAGCTCATTCAGGGACGATTTGTGGCACAAGATCCTACCTCATCACTAGTTCAATGATGGCAGCAAAAGAACAAACGGCTGACCAGGGTCAAGCACATCCAATCCCTATGTACAGTCTATTAATAGATGGTGCAATCGCTTCCTGCACCCGCCGTCTGGAGATGCGGATAGTGGCCAAATGTTCAGGAAAAATGGAAGGTGCACTCTCGTTGCGAGTCAATCGATCAGGCCAAGTTTGTCCAAAAATACTTCTTTATTTAGTTAATCTTAAAACTGGCACACAGCCAACGCGCTTGCTTCCCAATTTGCCAGAGGGAACTTCATCAGGGCTGTAAACAATTATAAACAAAACATGACATAAATAACACATACAACATTACATTCAAAGACACATCAATAATTAAAGACGACCCACATGATATGACAAATACCATGACATAAAAACACTTAAAAATTATATCCACAAAACATCCATAATTAAACGACCCACATATTAAGACAAATATGTTACATGACACTAGAAATTACAACATACATAATTTCACATTGAATATACATATATATTATGAACTGTGAAGACAACAACATCGTTATTTATAAGGGGGAAAAGAACACACATATCAAAAACACAAATCAACCCAACTAAGGTGATTGCAATCATTAGAGACCCAACCTATACAGTGCAGAGACCTTATCAATAAATAAATCATCTAAGAAGGACCCTCGCCCAGTTTAAAACAGTAAAAAAAAAAAATTAATAAACCTGGCTAATTGCAGAATTCAAAATATGGGGAACCAATATATACGGTTACATATTAATGTAAGCTATTCTCACCTCTTAAATGTCCAACTGTGTTATCGATATAAATTGTATGGTAGGTAAGTATGAACCTCCAAAGACTCAATCACAGACACGCGCTCGTTTACTAAAGAGGTGTTCTTGCATATTGCGTGTAAATGTAAAAGCTGCCGACTCCCACCATCCCCACTGTACCACGCATCGTAACTAAAAAGTGCTCATGTACGAGGTTGATCATAATGTAGTTCCTTTGGCATCTGTATTTTGTTGCTGCTAGTAGGTCTCTAACATGGGGACTCTCAGTTTGAAATTTCCATTATCAGCTACTTCCTTTTTGTTATAGATCCTGCAACACATGTCCACTTCTCATTTGAGGCTGATTGAGTCTTTGGAGGTTCATACTTACCTACCATACAATTTATATCGATAACACAGTTGGACATTTAAGAGGTGAGAATAGCCTACATTAATATGTAACCGTATATATTAGTTCCCCATATTTTGGAAGTCTGCAATTAGCCAGGTTTTTAATTTTTTTTTTTTTACTGTTTCAAACTGGGAAAGGGTCCTTCTTAGATGATTTATTTATTGATAAGGTCACTGCACTGTATAGGTTGGGTCTCTAATGATTGCAATCACCTTACTTGGGACGATTTGTGTTTTTGATATGTGTGTTCTTTTCCCCCTATAAATAACGATGCTGTTGTCTTCGCAGTTCATAATATATATGTATATTCAATGTGAAATTATGTATGTTGTAATTTTTAGTGTCACGTAACATATTTGTCTTAATATGTGGGTGCTTTAATTATGGATGTTTTGTGGATGTAATTTTTAAGTGTTTTTATGTCATGGTATTTAACGTCATATCATGTGGGTCAAGTCTTTAATTATTGATGTGTCTTTGAATGTAATGTTTATGTGTTATTTATATCATGTTTTGTTTATAATTGTTACAGCCCTGATGAAGTTCCCTCTGGCAAATTGGGAACGAAAGCGTTGGCTGTGTGCCAGTTTTAAGATTAACTAAATAAAGAAGTATTTTTGGACAAACTTGGCCTGATCGATTGACTCCGCAACGAGTGCACCTTCCATTTTTCCTGAACATTTGGCCACTAGTTCAATGATGTCTCTCGTAAACAGTATGTAGGCTCCAGAGTGGAGCGTGAGCACTCCATGAATGATTACCGGTTGAGACATTGTTTTTTGTATGCATACTCTACCCGGGTCTCGACTGGGTTAACGGGTGTACTCCTGTTTTTCTGATTCTATGAGCACTCCATAAGGCACCTGTCCTTACCTTCTATCATTATTGGAGAATGTTGATACAGAGGAGGAGCTTTTCCTTGGACATTGATCAGTGCCACAAAGGTGATCAATGACTGCTTTCCTTTATCTGTATATTGCTGCTGCGTTCTCCTCTAGAATTCCCTCCCACGCTCCCTCTTCCACCCAGGGAGTTGCTTCCCTGAATGTGCTTCTTGTGTGACTGCCTCTTCCTGCTGGGCATCTGATATCTTTAGGATCATCTTTGTATTGATTAATGATTTTATCTTGCAATGTTGACCTTGCCATTGGTAAATCAAACGAAAGGGATGACCCAAATAATCCATTTTATTGTGCCCCAGGAGGAACTTGGTTTCTGAGTGGAAAGCCCTCCTCTTCTGCAGTGTGATGGTTGACAAATCCTGAAACAAAAGAATGGAACGACGCTCAAAGGTGACATCTCCTTTTCTCCTCATTGCTCTATCATTTCCAACTTCTGCTGAAAGCAATACACCATTGTCGTGATATCTGGGTCTACCATTTTTAGAATGGGATAACGCGGTTCTATGCGTTTTGTCTACATTGGTGACTTCTGCATCATCTGATTGGAGCAATGGCATCAACCATCTCTACATGAACCCCTGTATATGATTTCTCTCAGCTCCTAGAGGTTCTCCCCAAATCCTAACTTTGCTATGTCTAGAGCAATTCTCAGACATGGTCTGACAGGGTATCTGCCTCATCTCGCCAGGGAAATGCTATGAGGTAGTCTTTCAACCTCCTGTCATTATGAACATTGAGGAAGTTATGGCTATCAATAAGAGTACATCTATTCAAGGAGTCATGTGAGATGTATTGAATTTAAAAAGTGCCATAGCCCCTGTGCTCACAAATGGCATCTTGATACTGTTCTTTTTTTTAAAAAAAAAAATGTTTTTTTATAAAGTTTTTCAATTTTTAAGTATACATGAGCATATGGGCTTCCAAGCAATGATATCAATCAATCTTTAGATTTGTATTTACAAAAACAATTATGATCTGTTTGTAAACAATCCAAAGCACAACAACCTTGATAAAAAATGTTGGTTCCAATTGCATATGCGAAGTCCCGTGCTTATCGCACAAAGTGTGGGAGTTTGTTCAATGTCATCAAAATTATATCTCAATTTCTTATATTTAAACATAACAAATAACTGTTTCACATACAATTTAATAATAACGAGAGCACTCCGGGTTTCCGATTAGGATTATCTGGCATCTACCCATTTATCTTGCTGACTAATAATTTTTAAATGTGTGTTTGGAGATAAGCGAGTGTTAGTGGTGAGACATGGAGGGCATCAAGGAAACAATTTAGCCTGTCATTCTCCTTAAAGCAATTCGTGGGGGGTTGTAGGAAGGTAGGATCTGACTTGCATGGTTACCCCCACTTTTTGCCTGGTATTTTTCTGTTTTTTGACTAGTCTGGCTGGGATCCTGCTAATCAGGACCCCAGTCTATCTGCTTTCTCCTTAAAATGTTATGACATGTACTTAGGTACACTCCAGATTGGATACTGGGGTACCTTATCAGTCCCTAGTAGTGGTACACATGTACCCAGGGCATAGGTAGCCCCAGAGGCCTCCTCATGGGCTGAAGCATGTATTATGCCACCCATGAGGCCATGCAAATGGAACTACAGGCCTGCCATTGCAGCCTGTGTAAGATGGTGCATACACCACTTACTATAGATATAGGTTTACTATATCTATAGGTCACTACACTTAAAACGTATAAGTCACCCCTATAGCAGGCCTTGACAATCCTGAAGGCAGGGTGCTGGGTTTCTACGTGAGAGGTGCCCCCGTAGGGCGAGCTCCCTCTGCAGCCTTGGGAGACCATTCTCCCGGGTTGTCTGTGACACAGCCAGACGATATAGGCAGAGGTGCATTATAACCTCGCAGTAAATGCTACTCTCGAAACTGGCTTAAACAAAACATGTCGTGTTTGGTATCAAACACATTGGAATCATACCTCCACACTGGTAACCGGTGTGGGAGGTATGATTCCACCCCTCAAAAGCAAGTTTTGTGGGTCCCTAGTCTTCCCGGTACTAGCCTTCTCGACCCAGACAGCACAAAATGGATGCTGCCGACCAGTGACATTTCTGCCCTCCTGCTGCTGAGCCAAGCTCGAGCAGAGGAAGGCAGCACAACAGGGCATCCTGTCACAGGGAGGTGTGACCACCTCACAGACAGGATTTAGTGTGCTGGAGCTGGGTGGGGGCACTGCCAAAGTGCCTGAACGTCTGCACGAGGGCACACTTGGTGTCCCTGTGCATAGTCCAGCTCGGAAACCAGTTCTGGGAGGCGTTGGCTCCTCTCTGGCACAAAACTGACAAAGGACATGGGTGTAACCATCTCCCTGTCCTGACCCTCCTCTGGGAGGGTCCCTTGAATCTGTCCAACCCTCTCCCGTGGGTACAAAAGGGCTTACCTGACTGTAGGACCTTAGATTCGATGTGGAAAAGATTCTGGAACAAGGAAACCATTGACCTTCAACCATCTGGACACTCTGGACTTCGCTGGACTTCTCACTGGGCCTCCAAGTTCGCCTCCCTCTCCAGTCCAAAGCATCAGTCTGTGCCGTGCACCATACAGAGCTCTGTGCAGGACCTGTGGAGCATAAAGGACATCTGAAATATCTCCCTTGGGATGAAGGAGTCACTCCCCTGCGTTTGCAGGCACCATAATGCAACTGACCGGTCTGCTGTTCCTGAGCTCCTGTGGACTCCGAAGGCTCCAGCAACACAGGAGGTGGGTTCCTATGTTCCTTGAGGTCAAGCTGCCCTCTTACTACATTTGAGGCCAATATCCCTCATGGAGACCGCATAACCTGAACCCCTGTGCACCACGTACTTTTGCAATTGCATATGCTTGTTGGTCTTCCCCAACTTCGTGCATTGGGCTGTCGATAGCCCAAACCTCTGCGCACATTTTTTACAAAGGACTTTGGCCTCCTCGCACTCTGTGCCCTGCAAGCTGTGACTTTGTGAAACTGCTAGAGGTCCCCTCACAACTCCTGTGCCTTCGGCCTGTGGGTCCACTTGAGGGGCAATACTGATTTTCTTGGGCTCCCCTGGTTGCTCCAGGCCTTACCTCACTCCTCTTGCTGTGGTGAATCCTCTGGTCCTTGCTGGGCCAGACCGTAACCTTCTTGGACCTTCTTCGTGGGTTGCCGCTGCCAAGGCTTCTTACAGTCCCGCCGGACACCGACCCCCCTCAGCACTCGACATCTCGTGGGACAGCTCGTATCCTGCTCCTGGTCATCCTCGACGCCTCCTGGTCCCTGCAGCTGTAGAGTCAAGGTCTCCTACTTCATACCTGAAGCACCCGACATCGGTGGGCATTCGTCTGTATCGAGCCCCTGGTCACTCCTGAGTGACCCAGACTCTGTCCCCTCTGCTTTCAGGTTCCTTCCATCAAGAACCCACTCTAGTGGATTCCACCGGACACTTTTCTTCTTTCCAGCAGTGGCATTTCTTTGAAGACTCCCATTGAGAACGACTGCGGTTTCCGACGCCACTTCAGACCTATGCACCCGGCTTCCCTGGAATAGGTAACTCTGGTACTTTGGTATCCACGGGTGGGGTGGCTCTCCAACTTTCTATGTTCCAGAGGGTTTCCTTGTAATTCACTGGGAGGGGTCCTTTAACTTTAAAACTGCAACCGCGACTCTCCCATTGAATTGTACGTAGCACGCGGTCGTGTTCTCACACTGCACCGTCCTCCGTGGGGTCCCTACTTACTCACCTTGGGTGGTTCCTTGGGGTCCCAGCGATGCTACACACTCTAGACATTGTCTTGACTTGAGTCGTGGTTCTTATACCACTATTTTAGTATATAGTTTGGTCTCCCCCGGGAGCCCACTGTGTATTAGTGCTACTTACGATTGTTTCTGTGCTATAGTATTGGGTGCTTTGTGTTTATTCTGCGTGTAGCAGATACTGTGAGGCATTTAAGGTGTTATAATAATAAATATATATTCTTATAACTACTGTGTGGTTCTCCTTTCATTTAACCAATACAATAAGATTGCATTCTGTAAAACAAGCTGCTTAACATTCCTTTAAGACTAAGCCTGAAGGCTGCTCTCCACAGCTACCACTTGGATAGCTTTCAAAGGTTATCTTTGACCTCTTAAATCACCATAAGCGTTGTTTGGACTGGTGCAAGGTGCCCACTTTAATTAGTGGACAGCATATACCAGGGCAACTTCTCAAAGGGGTCTAGCAGTGTTACTTATTTTTGCTCATGTGGAAGGCTATGTGGCTTCGGGTGAATTGACCTTGTCATCTACATCTCTCACATCCCACTCCCGCAACACGTCCGACCACAGGTATGCTATTGGACGGCGCCTCACTCCTCTCTTGTCTTTTTTGATCAGGGCTCGTTCTTCTGCCTGTGCCCAGGCTGGGACGTCTTTTTCCCAATCTAAAATGTTCGGGCCCATGGAGGATTTCCATCTTAACGCTATCCATCTTTTTGCTAGAACTAAAGCTAGGCCTATAAAACGGTTGCCAATTTTTTTGGCCTTGGGTCTTGTGCACAGGCCTAATAGACATGGGAAACAGCCTTTACAATGAAAGAGTTACAACACATGCCATTACAAAGCATGTTGTTACAACGCGAAAGGCTTGTTGCAGGGGGTAGAAGGTGTTGGAGTTAACTCCAACACCTTCCCTACTGTTGCACACACTGGAGTTGGAATAGTAAATTATACTATTCCAACTTCTCTATACGCACCCCGACAGCAAGTCGGGGTAAAGGTATGCGTTGTAACGGCATGCGATGTAATGGCATGCGTTGTAACGTCATACAACCATAGACGTACCTCTATTGTGAGGGGGATAGTACGTGCAAGGGCCTCACATAGCGTCCCATTAATCTGACGCCAGTAAGCAAGCAAAGCCGGACATTCCCACATCATGTGTTTATAGTCCGCATCTGGAGCTGTTCATCGCGGACATTGCTTGTCTGTGCTATTTAACATGATATTAAGTCTATGTGGGGTGAGGTATGTCTTGTGCAGAACGTTGAATTGGGAATATTTAAAATTAGAGTTGCTAGAGACTTTTTTGGGTAGACTAATCGCTGTTTTCCATTCTGCCTCTGTAACATCACGGTTAATAAGGGATCCCACTTTTGTTGTAATATTAACAGTGGTGTATCTACCATCTCCCTGATGGCTCTGTAAATCCACTTAACAAGGTGCCCCGCCGATCCCAGTGTTACCATTACTTGAAATAGAGCATGTGTGGTTGGTTCTTGATTCTCACCCCCCCACCCCCACAATGTCTAGAAAGTTTTGTGCAACCCATAGTAGGTTAGGAATTGCCCTGGTGGTAGCTCATAGTGAGAAATTAAATCAGCTAGTGGGATCAGTGCCCCTTCTAGATAGCAGTCTCCGGTTGTCTGTATGCCTGCCTTAGTCCATTCCCTTAATTGATTCTCAGTAAAGAACGAGGGGGCACCACTACTTGGGAGGCCCACCAGCGGGAGATCAGGTACGTACAGAGGAGCATTTGGCATTCTCAGTACCGCTCTATGCCAGCACTTCAGGGCCACTGTGAGTAAGGTACTCTGGTGTTGATTCCACGACCCGGGCCGCAGCAGCTTGGCAAAGAGTCCGCCTTTTAGGTCAGTGGGTGTTGTATTGTCCAGGGTCTCTAGTCCTGTCCCCTCCAACCACTGGGCCAGCCATTGCAGTTGAGCTGCCAGGTAGCATGCCTCGAAGTCTGGCGCCCCCAATCCCCCTTTTTCCGGAGGCCGCTGAATGGTGGACAATGAAACTCGGGTTCGTCCCCCATCCCATATCAGATCTCTCAGCAAGGTATCTAGTTCCTGAAACCATTTTCTCTTTATGACCACGGGTAAGCTTACAAAGTAATATAACAACTGTGGCAATATTACCATTTTGGATAGTGCCACCCTGGACATGGTGGGGAGGTTGAGGGATCGCCAGAATGTAACGTTCGATTTTAGTGAACAAAATGTTTGCCCAAGGTTACCTTCCAGAAGGTCTTGCTGTTCGTGGTATACCTGTATTCCCAGGTATCTAAAGGAGCGGGGGCGCAGTTAGTGTCTGAGGGGAACATCTGTGGACAAGGGGTCGTAGGTTTAAGTGGGAAGATGTGTTCTGGAAGTATTCACTCTCAGACCTGTCAGTACAGCGTAATCTTTCAATATATCCAAAGCATTCTTGACCCTGCAATCTCCCTTCCATAGATAGAGGAGAATGTCATCCGCGTATAAGGAGATCATAAACTCCCTCCCATCTAGCATCAATCCTAGTCGACCTCCCTCTCCCCTAAACTGTTCGCCAGCGGTTACATGGTTAAGGCAAACAGGAGAGGGGACAATGGGCAACCCTGTCTGGTCCCTTTACACACATTATACGAGCTTGAGATTATTCCTCCAGTTCTAACCCTGGCTGCTGGACATATGTACAACAACTTGACCCATTTGATCCATCCCTACCCCAATCCCATTTTGTGTATTACCTGTGTCAAATAGTCCCACCTCAGAGAGTCAAAGGCTTTTTCGAGATCAACCTCCATTACTACGGCTTCAGGGTGCATCAAGAGATCGTGCTGGAACATAGCATAATACAGTCGACAGAGGTTTCCAGATGTTGATCTGGTGGAAATAAAGCCATTCTGATCTGCGTAGACCAACCTATGCATATGTGGAAGTAATCTCGTAGCTAAAACTTTACTTAAAATTTTGTAGCCCATGTTGAGCATAGACAGCGGTCTAAACTCCGTGACCGAGGGCGTTTTCATTTTGGATTTGGGGAGGGGAACCACCAGTGCCTCTCTAGTTGTTGCTGGTAATTGGCCCATTGTGAGTCCGCGTATAGCTTTTCTAAGTGGGGAGCCAACAGAGAACTATATACTGCGTAAAACTCTGCCGGGAGCCCATCTTCCCTTTAGCCATTTCTTTAATTGCCGCTCTGATCTCTTGTGCGCCTACTGGCCCCACTAAGTCTTTCTGCGTTTCAGAGTCTATTGTATTCAGGTGAAGTCTGTCAAGGTATCCACCCTCAAGGTCATCCGCCAGCTCTGGTGGGGGCTCATAAAGTGTAGTGTAGTAATCTAAAAAAGAGGTGTTAATGGCCTTAGGGGAATAAATCACGGATCCGTCTCTAGCTCGTAGGGTGGTGATGGGGGAGCATCTGCTTTCGGGCCGGATCAGCAATGCAAGCAATTTCCCGGATTACCCACCCTCCATATGTTGTGTTTTCTGGTATGATTTGAGATCAAGTGTTCGCAGCCTATCTAGGGTTTGATTATATTTACTCTTGATAGTGGAAAGCTGTTTTTGAGAATCGTGTTAAGCCCCAAGCCTATTTTCTAAAGCGTGGATCTCTTTTTCATATCTCTGTAGTTCCCCTCTCTATTTCCCCTCTAGCCGCTATCGTCTACCCCATACAATGGCCCCTAATGACTGTTTTAAAAGCCTCCCATTCATTTAGGGAGGAGCTAGCAGTGCCTTGATTGTTGTGGAAATATTCGGAAATGGAGGTGTTTAATGTTTGCTCGAAGCAGTTATCTTCCAGCATGGCTTGGTCTGGTCGCCAGGTTGGGATGGCCGCCAATTCAGGGACAGGCGCGAAGGACAATAGCAATGGGCTATGATCTGATAAGGTGCGTCCTAAGTATGCAGTGTTTGTTATTAGTGGGCTGAAATGTGTTGAGCAGAGGAACATGTCCAGTCTAGTGTGCAAGTAATATACTGGAGAATAAAATGAATAATCTCTGGTCTGTTCATGTTGCAGTCGCCATATGTCAACTAAGTCCCAGTGCCCCATCAAGTCTCGGAGCGCCTTCGCATTCGTATTGGTCGTGGCACTGTGTAGTGGTGGGGTAGATCTATCTGTATTTACGTCTACCACGCAATTATAGTCACCCCCCAGTAATATGTCATGTGCAGCAATTCCCGCCAGAGGGCCTGAAAGCTTAACGAGGAACTGCAGCTGATCTTGATTAGGCGATACAAAAGGGGATGATGGACGGAACGTTTGAGCCAATCAAACACTCACCCCCAGTCAACTGATCTGGGTTTAATCCATCATCATTCTTTAGCTCACTCCACCACTCCAGTTCAGACATGGCCATATGCAAATCAGTCTGACCCTGTGCCTCATGGGAACAGTCCAGCCCGAACTGCCAAGCCATGTCTTCCCTGGACCGGAAACAAGCATCCTAGGACCGGTTTCTGGCATTCCAGCCGTCATCAGCCAGGCTTGCTTGAATCCAGTGGCAAAGTGAGCAAGGGACCCACGTCTGGGCATACCCCCGCCAACTTAGGGCGAACAAAGCTGATACAAAAGGGGATGATGGACGGAACGCTTGAGCCAATCAAACACTCACCCCCAGTCAACTGATCTGGGTTTAATCCATCATCATTCTTTAGCTCACTCCACCACCCCAGTTCAGACATGGCCATATGCAAATCAGTCTGACCCTGTGCCTCATGGGAACAGTCCAGCCCGAACTGCCAAGCCATGTCTTCCTGGACCGGAAACAAGCATCCTAGGACCGGTTTCTGGCATTCCAGCCGCCATCAGCCAGGCTTGCTTGAATCCAGTGGCAAAGTGAGCAAGGGACCCACGCCTGGGCATACCCCCGCCAACTTAGGGCGAACAAAGCGATACAAAAGGGGATGATGGACGGAACGTTTGAGCCAATCAAACACTCACCCCCAGTCAACTGATCTGGGTTTAATCCATCATCATTCTTTAGCTCACTCCACCACCCCAGTTCAGACATGGCCATATGCAAATCAGTCTGACCCTGTGCCTCATGGGAACAGTCCAGCCCGAACTGCCAAGCCATGTCTTCCCTGGACCGGAAACAAGCATCCTAGGACCGGTTTCTGGCATTCCAGCCGTCATCAGCCAGGCTTGCTTGAATCCAGTGGCAAAGTGAGCAAGGGACCCACGTCTGGGCATACCCCCGCCAACTTAGGGCGAACAAAGCGATACAAAAGGGGATGATTAGGAGCATAAACACTGCCCACTGTTATCTCCTTGCCCAGCAACCTACCCTTAACTAACATGTATCGACCCTCAGGGTCTGTCAGGCTTTGTTTTGCATCAAATGGGGTCCCCGGCCTTATCCACACCAACGCCCCTCGGGAGTATGCTGAGTACGATGTTGCAAACAGCTGCCCTCTCCACCTTTGGTGGAGCCGCTTCCCTTCTTCCTGTGTTAGGTGGGTCTCCTGGAGCATGACTATCTGTGCTCCCCTATGTTTAATGTAGCTATATATGTTATGGCGTTTGGCGGGGGACCCCATGCCTCTAACATTCCAAGATAAGATTTTTATCCGTATAGTGATTATGTTTGGGGTTGCCATGTACGTCTAGTAATATGTCCTATGTGCCATATCTGAGTGGGATTATAACTGGACCCCCAGGTGATCTTTTGTATGCGTAGAACCCCAACTCCCTTACCCAAGGCCAACAGCGCAACTGCTAATCGCCCAAACCCGTAAACAAAACAATTTGTTAAAATAGAACTCTGTCAATGGACCATCAGGCAGAGCACTCTGGTGGGGGGGAGATGAGTGTATAGATGAAGCAAAAGGAACTCGTCCTGGGCCCAATTTATGCACTTCTTTAAAGTGGCTGTTCACAGGGGATTCCTCTCGCCCTTAACCTTCGGAGACTCCATGTTCTGTCCCACATGGTATATCTTCACTCATCTAGTTTATCCTGTTGGCATCTGTCTGTGCTCTGATCCGGGTAGTACTTTAGATTTCCCTGCTTTACACAATATCATCTGCAGATCTCGGAGTGAGTTTTGGCCGGGGAGGATTGTTTTCAACCGAGTCTCCAGACTCAGAAATTGCATAACTAGATCTGGATGATGCTCCTGAGTCCCAAACCTGGCTTCGGGGCGAAAAAAGTTGTACCACCCCCTGTAGTGCTGCCTGCCAGTCCTGTTCGGTTTGTGAAGTCGTGGGTTTCGATAGTTGTGGTTTCCTCTGGGGTCATCTCAACCTCTTTCTGCCTGGGTATTGCGTCGCTCTTGCGCTCTGTTTTCCCTGAGGTAGTGGAGTGCCTGACTTGTATGCCTCCAACCAAGACCAGACTTCGTCAGGAGAGTCACAGAAATGAGTAGCCCCGTCCAGGATAATCTTAAGCTTAGCAGTGAATATCAACGAGTACTGTACTCCTGCTTCCCGTAGAGCTCTCTTAACTTCCAAGAAAGACGTTCGTTGCGCCTGAACCCTGGCCGTAAAATCAGGTAACATCAGCACTTTACTATTGCCTATTACCCATGGGCCATGATTGCGGGAGTGTTGCAGTATCACGTCTCGATCTCTATAATGGAGGAGTTTGGCAATCACTGGATGGGGAGGTCTTCCCGGAGCTGGTGGGCGAGCCAGTACTCTGAGTGCCCTCTCAAGAGCGAAAAATTGGGTGAGGTGTTCTGGAGCCACCACTGAATGCAACCATTTTTCCAGGTATTCCACCATATTTGACCCTTCCGCGTTTTCAGGAACTCCTAAAAGTCTGATATTATTTCTGCGGCCTTCAGCATCCTAGGCTCTGTGCTCCAGGATTGTAACTCTGGAGGAGAGTTCATCTAGCCTGGATGCATGTGTTTTTTGCTCCAGTTGTAGCTCAGTGATAGCAGTCTCCACTTCCCGTACTCTGTCAGCTAGTTTGTGGTGTTCAGCCTGTAGGAGACACAGGCCCACTGAGACCACCCCAATGTCCTGCTGTTAGGTTGTTTTAGTGTCGGCGATGGCCGCCAATACTCTATCTAGGTGTTAGTGTAGGGAGTCGTCTACTTCAGTGTTCTCTCCTCTCCCCTTCTCCTGTGTTGCAGGGGAGGACTTCCTGGTAGCAGGTTGGGTGCCACCAGTTTTCTGCTTTGGTTTAGGCATCGTGGCGCTGTTCCAATGCCTTAGTCTTCTCTTCTATCCGAGGTGGTTCAACAAGAGGAGAGAAGGGGAGGGGGCACCTGTTCCCTTTAATGTACTTTTCCCGGAAGCACAACCAGTGTGTCCCGGTCAAGACTAAGGGGAGACCGGAGGGCTCATTTATTGGCCTCCCATATAATACTTTCGTAGTTAACTACAGGATTGTATTGTCCACTCTGTATGGTTACTTGCACTTGATTCCTTGGTTAGGCCGGAGGGTTTTACTATTTCTTGCTCAGGTTTTGGGGGAACCAGGTCAGGTTAGAAATCACCTTGGGAGGCCTAGGTCTAAGCCCCGTTCCTCTGTGATATGGCCTTGACCGGGGCCGCTCCGGCATGTTTAAGTGTGACTTATTGACTGGTCCAGGGGGGAGGCTGTTTAAATCAACATCTGCGAGAATAGGGCTCTGGAATCGCCGCTCTTTTCATCTGCAAGTCTCACTGGTGTGTCCAATTGTATCCCCCCTCTCAGTTCCTGCCCCACCAAGTCATTGGCCTCTTCAGGCAACCTAGAAATCCATGTAGGGGACAGGGCCAGGCCTTCAGGAGTCCTCCGCAGATGGAGCCGTACTCCAACAGCTCCACCACAGTCGCTATGCCAAGGGCCTGGCTTGTAGGCCACAGTGTGGATATTGAGGGTAAGAGGGGTGATCCAATCCTTTTCGCCATGTAGATCGTTGCGGCTCATTTCCGGCGTGCCCCTACACAACTTACCCAGGGCCTCTGCACTCCATCGCAGGTGCGTTCCACCCGGTCTGTATGAGTCGCGCTCCTCGTTGCAGGGCCACCGATGGAGGCCGAGTGCTAGCGTGCACCCCCGTTGCTCAGGGCCAGTGTCAGCCTGGCAGTAGTCCCAGCGTAAGTAGCGCTTCGGAGTTATTCACCCCCCTGGGGGAAACACGCAAGGCCCACCGGCAGTCCCAAGGGCTTCCGTTTTCTAAATTGGTAATTTCTCATCCGGCCAGGGATCCAGGCCTCCCGCGCAGCTCTGTGCACTCACAGGTTCGTTAGCTCAGCCACTTTAGATACAGCTTCGGCATTAACTTGCGTGTGCCGTCGCAGCTTACATCTCCAGCTCCACTCCCAATCCCCGCTGCCGCGTGGTCCGACGATATTCAGCTGCGTCTCCCACTGGCAGCCGGACCAGTTTTGTCGTCTGCGTCACAGCTGCGATGTGGTAGGCCAGACTGCTCCGTCTCACCGGGCCACTGCACGTCGTCGCCCACAGGGAGTTGGATTCCGCTCTCCCACCGCAAGGTCAGCCAGTCGTGGTCACGTCCCTCGAGCCGAAGCCGGAGGCGTATCCAAACGGGGTACGTACTCCTCAAGCTGCCTGCCACGTCAGGGCCGAACGTGGTTCTCGTGCTGGGTCTCGCTCTCCCGCCTCTTCTCAACTCACCAGCGCTTTCCCGGGCATGCACAGCATGCTGCTACTCCCCCCACGCTGCAGCGAGGGGGGTGTCCCTTAACAGGGCGTTTAGGTAGAAGATGCCACCGTAAACACAGGATTACTTAAGGGGCAGGACGGAGCTCCACGCTCACACGTCCGCCATGCTTGGTGTCTTGGCCTCGCCCCATCTTGATACTGTTCTTAAAGAAAAAGAGCACTCTATTAATGTAAGTTTTCAAAGATGTGAGCCAACAAGCAATGTTTGGTATAATTTATTTAGTGAAACTTAACCCAGAGGCCTACTTATGAAAGAAATTTAAAAAAAACTTCGAAAAAGTCAATTAATTATTCACATTCCACAAAAGACTTGGAGGTGTGTTGAAAAACCACAAAGTGCTTGTTTCTGAACAAAGTTTCTGAGAATTTCCAACAACCACCAAAACACATCAGGCAGAGACATGCAGGGCCATATTTATGACCCGATTTGCGTCGCTCTTGGATCATGCAAGGTGGTGCAAGAGTGACGCAAACCTAAAGTCATAATTTTGTAACCATGCAAAGCCACTTTGTGTGTCTTTGAATAGCTTCAAAAATATGAAGTACGGCAACGCAGCGTAAATCGAGGGAGGCGTTCCATGGTCGTTATGAGGGTGTTCCCCAGGTAACTCCCATGGTGTCTGACGCATTCCCAGAGTTACCAAACCTGGTAAACCTGAGAATGCGCCAAAAAGATATGCCTCCCCTGGTGAGGCGCAACAAGGAAAAAATACCTTTTTCTCTACTTGCTTTTTTTCTTCTTTCTATGTGCACTGCATTCTGCGGCACGCATAGGAAGGGGAAAAAAAGCCTCTCAGGATTGTTTTTGTGCAGGACGTTCCCCCTTTCTGCAAAGAAACAGCCCTGCCTACAATACAGTCACCCTTGTACCATAGTGAAAGGGTGCCTGCATTGGCGCTAGGTCACCAAAACGGCCCAGCTAAAAGGGAAAGGACAGAAATGCACCGTATTGGATAAATACGCTGCATTCCTGCCCTTTCCCTGTGACGCTGCCTCATGCCACAAGGGTCATAAATATGGCCCTTAGTTTAGATGAATGAATTTATAGCTTTCAGAAACTAATATCCTGTGAGATGAGACGTGTACTCAGTTCTAGGAGCTTGTGGATATTTTGACCCTGCGGCTGATATCTGTGGTCATCATCAGAACAGGAAGGTATAACTGTAATACTCTTTCATATGAACATTGAAGGCTCCTAAAAGAAGCAGTTTCATTTATATTTTATCAATGTTCTTTCAGGTACGATAAGTCCAAAGTGCAGAATTACTGTAACATTCCAAGTTATCCTTTGAGTAGTGCGGAATAGGAATGTGAATCGCTGTCTCCATGTTTGATAATGAAGGAATCTCTCATCCCCACTTTTAAGCGTAGCATTCAAGTATTTTGACTTCCAGTTTGCACAATCTTTTCTGGCACAAGTTTCAATTTGCAAAGTGGATGTCAAAAAGAAATCAGAAGATTGTGAATATCTAAAACCTTATCAGCCTGTGGGTGATCATTTATTTTCTGCTGCCACACCCTGAGGCCCTCCAATGGGAAATATCACGTTCTACTTTAAACTTAATCTTAAACCTATGGATAATCTGCCGTATTTGAAGATTTTCCCTAGTCATAAGTGGACTCTGCAGTTTGAACAAATGTTAAATCTTGATTTTTGTCGCACGTCTTACATGGGCGTGCCCCATTATCTCCGATTACTGGGCCAAGGTATACTCACACATAGCGTCGATACTGGGCATTACACTACGGTCTGACCCCATGGTGGCTCTGCTTGGATACACTGCTGACATACCCAAGTCTTCACGCAGTCTCGCCTCCATATCTCTTTTATTAGCAAAGCGCAAAATTGCGATACGATGGGGGGGGGGCGGACAGAGCACCCATCGCCCGCTACATGGCTCAAGCAAATGGCTAACTGCGACAAACTGAGCACTGACTACGCCTCCCTCCAGCCACAGGCCGCCCCATCGATATATGGCAGCCCCTGCGAGTCTACCTTCAGACACTAGACCAGCCCCAATAGTCCGCAATGCGGCCCCCTCTCGAGTACCTTCCCTATCAAGTTCCTGCAGTGTACTGCTAGAATTTGCATTTCGCTATGATGTATTTCCCACACTGGATGCCAGCCTCACCGAACCCCCTTTCCATGCTAGAGCCTGGCTCCGCTTGTAATTACGCAACTGTTTGGCCCGGAGTGATGCAATGTCTGCAATGTATCTATCAACAGCAATGTATGGTAATCATTGGCATATGTATTCTCTTCTTTGTTCTTTTGTGTTTTTAAAAACTTGAATAAAAACAAGTTAAAAAAAAATCTTGATTCTGTCAATCATAATATGAGATTTCGAACCACAAATTCATATTTTCTCACATTTAATTAATATTTAAGGCTTTCTGAATTGCATTCGATTATGCCTTAAAATTCTGACCCACTACTACTACTAGCCAAGCTATTATGCTAATGAACATAGTGCATGTTGAGAAGAGAGCTCCCTAATTTAAATCTTGTGTTGCTGGGAGCAAAATACATTGTAAGCACCCCAGCACCCCCTAAATGCTTCATTCTCTCTTCACAACAGCCAGGTGTAACTGACTGACATCTTCAACAAGGTTCCACACATTGTCATCGAGCATGGCCCTGTGGCAACTATCATTCATTTAGAAGTTGCTGCTGGAGAAGGGGGGTTAACCTGTCTCATGTGCAAATCAGTAGGAGAGGGAACCTGCTAGACACCAGCATTTGTCGCTAGAACTGTCATTCAGATGACAATGACCATTAAAAAAGAAAAAGAAAGCCACCGGAGGCCCTAGCATTTAGAGTACGGGAAAGTCAGCATAGTAGACATAAACTAACAGTTGCAAATCAGGGAGCTGAAGAATACTAAAATGTTGTATCATCAATGGCACCGATCTCATTAGTATCTATAATCTCATGGTATCAGTATTTGTAAAGTGTATTATCACCCAGTAGGGTATCCTAGCACTGAAAGCAGGTGCAAGTCTAGACTGGCCTAGGGCTGGTGGGTGTAAGTCTGTTAGAAGAGCCATGTCTTCAGTTTCTTGTGGAATTTGAAAAAGAAGAGATAGCTCTGATGTAAAACAGCAGGTCATTCCAGGCTTTAGGAGGGATGTAGGAGAAGGTCTGCCCATCGGCTCTCGCTTTGCATATGTGCCGAATGTGTGCGAGTAGGAGTCCAGCAGAGCGAAGGTGCCTGGTAGGTTTGTGGAATGAGATTCAATCATTGAGGTTAGCGGGGCCCGTGTTGTGTAGGGCTTTAAAGGTGTGTCTGAGGAGTTTGAACTGGGCTCATTTGTGTACTGGATGCCAGAAAATGTTCATGTGGTGTGATGTGCGTGTGGGATGGTGTGGAAGGTTTATTGTGATCCTGGATGATGAATTAGGAGTTATGAGTCGCCTGATGAGTTGCTTGCTGATACCAGTGTAAAGGGTGTTCCCGTAGTCCAGCTTGCTTGGGATGAGGGTCTGGGTGATGATTTCCCAGGTGTTGGTGGGGAGCCACTTGAAATTTTTCCTCTGCATCTTCAGGGTGTGAAAGCAAGAGACTGTGATGGCATTGGCATAGACGGTCATGCGGATTTGGTGGAATACAGTGTTGAATACCGCAGAGGTCCAGGAGGATGAATGCTGTCAGCATGTCCCCTCTGTGCAGGATTATGCAGATGTCGTCTGTTGCAGTAATGAGAGCTGTTTCCATGCTGTGGTTAGGTCTGAAGCCTGACTGTGTGACATAGGGTAGTTGTTGCGCATTGAGATGGATAGTGAGACACCTGTTGATCAGCTTCTCCAGGACTTTGGTTGGGTATGGTATCAAGGAGGTGGGTATGTAACTGGCAAGTGTTGTTGGGTCTGCAGATGGCTTCTTGAGAAGAGGGAGTAATGTGGCCTGTTTTCAGGCGTCCGAGTAGGTGGCTGTTCAGATAGAGGTGTTCAGGATTGGGGTGAGTGCTGAGCTGATGGATTGTAGTCCTTTGGTGAAGAAATGGTGGGGCAAGGGTCCGATAGGGTCTCAGAGCGAATGGACTGCATGATGGAGGTGGTCAGTGCGGTTTCCTTGAACTAGATGGGGAGTCGCGTTGCAAGGCCCACCGTGTCTGGTTGGCAGTTGAAGTTGTTGTATATGCTGGTTATCTTGCAGCTGAGAACTACTATATCTACAAGAGCAATTCATAGCCAGCAGCTAAGATAATCCTTATTACAGACTCCATCGACATATCACATTGTCTTGTTTTCATATGTTTGTGGAGGTCACATTTATTTATTTATTAGAATTTTTATGTAGTGCTAACAACGCCCTAGAGCATCAGAGAGCTTTACACAAGAGAAGATGACATGCAAAAATCAAGTGAAAAACGTGCTTACTAGTAGCAAAACAAATAGACAACAGTATAAAGAAAACAAATCAGACAAACCAAACAAAATATGTACAGTTCAACAGTCATGACAGTAAGCTCACCATGATCTAAGTGACCCCAATTAGGAAAAAGCCAGGCCTACTGACTAGAGCAGTCGACCTCGAAGCTAGTAAACTGGGTTCGAGTCTCGGCTAGGACGCTCAACATTCTCTGATTCTAGGCAAATCACTTAATCTCCCGTGCCTAACAAAATGAATGTATCCGTCTGTAATCCAACTGGTGTGCATGTAAAGCTCTCAGATACCTTTGGGTCGAGTTTGGGCTATATAAAACTAACCCAAAAAAGACCAAACTTATAATATGGCTGGAAGGTAATGTTGGTCAAGGGACATTTTTTAAATTCTCTTTAAATGTGGCAAGAGAGGAAAATATATGTATGGATGGTGGAATATCATTCCAAATTCCGGGAGCACATCCAGGGAATGACTGATTCAATGTACATTTTTTGCTATCAAATAATTAGGTTTCCAGCAAGAGAGACTCCAAGCTGTGAAGTTGGCCACAGCCCCCGCGAGATCTCGAATTTCAAGTGCGAGCAATTAGAATAAATACGTTTGTATATCAGGCAAGTAAGTTCAAATACTGAACTTTCGTCAACTGGTAGCCAGCATGGTCAGTTCAGTACAGGGGTGTATTGTCTTACTGGCTAATCTCGTAGATCAGACATGCAACATCATACAGGGAGGCTCTGTAAGGGGCAGGGTGGTATTTTGAAATGCCAACGTGAATGATGTTTTCATAGTCAAGTCTAAGTGACCAAGTGTTTGAATCACTTTTTTAAAATCATGTTCCAGAAGAAAAGGTTTGATTCCACAAATCAGTCTGAACTGATCATTAATGCTACCAGCTCTGACATTAATGTGTTTGTGGAGATTGAGACATTAATGCAAAGTAAAATCCAGTGAATTCACATTGATGATGATGGATAAAGAGCATCCAATTTTAGTAGAGCCAAACCATTCCTGGACACAGGATCCGGTTGGGATGCAATGAGGAGTAGTTTAGTTATCAATCAATCTACCTAAAATGCCAGTTGCTCGGGAAAGCAGAGGCACCCATACAAGAATGGTTTTTCAAAACGACCAAAGATAAGCTGCTAGAAGATTTCAATATATTCGTGAAAAATTTGGAAAGATAAATATTTGCACATTTCTGGAGCTTGCTTTTTACTCAAGACCATCGAAGATTAGGCACTTGACTTTAAAAACTCATCTTAATTGATTTTAGAAAGTTATATTCTCTTAATTTACACACTAGCACCTTATTAAATATAATTTATTAAACTGGAGCCAAATGTCTAAATACATGGTAGGTAGTAATGATTGAAATGCAGGTGGCATTAGTAGACTTTTCTCTAATTAACTACTTTTGGCATGATTTTCATTTTTCTATGTCTGTGTTAGTCTTGCCTAGCAATATGTATCGCGTGTTGATCATCTTGTTTTCCATACAATAAAAAGTGCAAAATCCCTTAAGGGAAAGTCTTTCATGTTTTCATACTTTCTGATCACAACTGCACATGAAAGGGCATCTGAAAGGAATCAGAAAAGATAGGTCTCCTTTCACTAAATGTTTCAATAGTTGTTCCTATAGCTGTCAGGATGATGCTTTGAACACACCCGGACAGCTATGAAAAAGGCATTGTGATGTTGGAAACTAAATGTATTATGCCATTGTAACCTGACACAGCAGGCAGTTCCGGCTGTTTTTATGTTTACTTCCCTATTTATAGGACCCAGGAAGGTGAGCTAATGAGTAGTCCACACAAAATGGCTAGCTGTGCAAAGAGGTTTAACGAGGGTGAGCCACAAACTTAGAGGATATGAAGGCTAACCATAAATAAAAAACAGCTCTCACTTGTGTAACTAAATATCACACTTTATTTTGAGGATCTGGTATGAGCTCGACATTATAGGTATAAAGCAAACAGAGAATGCAACTTTGTCAAGTCCAAACCCCCACATTTATCATCTAGTAAAACCAAGATATTGCATTATAAATTATTGTACATACGTCATTAATATAATATTACAATAAATAAAGCACACACAAGTATGCACTGTTAAAATACGCAAACCAGGTATATGCTAATCTTAAAATATGTACTATTGTCAAATATTCATTAAGAAGTTGGTTGATCACGCCCCATGATTGCTCAAACATGCCAAGAAACCAGAGATATGCAGACACATTCACACTAATGAAAAATCATACAACCTCCTACCTCAAAGCAAATACACGCAGTATGTGTCTCATATTTGTATAATCAATTTCGAACAATCGTGTTACTGCAAACCATCCAGCTGTGCTCCATTCCATTTATTTTCATCACAGGTATATAACTGCGCTCCCACTGCTTAAAGCAAATTATCTTCGTCCTGTCTGCAACAAACGCCCCTGCAGCCTTCGAGGCTTCTTGTTCACTCTCCAGTGCCTGGATTTAATTCATAATTGTTTTCGGCAATGTTGCACAAACAGGTCCTTGATGTGACCCCATACCAACTTTAATTCTATTACATGGCACCCCCGTGGGAGAGCTTTTTCATGGATAAATGAGTTCCAGTGGAGACCTGCTGGGCAGCTACTTGTTTGGCTCTGTTGCACCTATTATTCAGTTACAAACAGCATATAGAGGATCCAAAGCTACAAAACAATATTGAAATGCCTAATAGGTGGGCATGTAGCCCAATTACTTCAAAGGAGTACACACACCTTTTGCTTTTTTTCAAAGTTTTATAGACATCTTTTTCTGACATCAGGGCGGAGATGTATTATGACACCTGACCTTGTACAGTGTGAGCGAATTAGCTAGCATCATAAGAACACTTCAATATATCACATACTAGTTATTGCATAGCGAAGTGCATTTTCACATGCACCCTTGAGGTACATTACAACAAAGGTCATTAACGCATTGTCAACTTTCCAAAAGTTAATCTATTCTTAAAGAATGTATTCATCTACAGAAATACTTGCCTCAAAAAATTAGTTCAGTAAGTGCAATTCTTCTTTTATCAACTCAATAAACGTCACCACACACGGAATATCACACCGTGAAAAAAGCATTACTGTTTGTCTCCTGACAACAATTGTAAACGTCTTAATGAATGAAAACACAAAAACAGCACATTAGAGAGTGAATGCGTGGATCCTTCAGGCTCTGAATACGAGGTATTATGTGTCATTGTAAGCAGTAGAAGGGCAGGCATTGTTCATGGCCTAAGAAAAGTCTGCCTTGCATTGGGGGATCTAGAGCCAATTGTCGGTGAGATGAGGGAAGATACTGACTGAGAATGTAAGTTAGTATATTCTTGCTAAAAATTGTTTGGGCTTTGCAATGGATGCATTGAAGCAGAGAGTTTTGAGGTAATTTCGGTAATGACATAAAGTTAGTGATGAAGTGAGTTTAGCGTCAGGCAAAAGCGATTTCAGAGATTCATTTCAGTCACCAATCTTGCTGAAGTGTTTTGAACCACATAAAGATATAGCGTATGCTGTTTTGACAGGCTGACAGAAAGCCATTTGGAGTAGGTCTGTCCGGCTGTGAGGAGATTTGTTTTTCAACTACTTAGCAGTTAGTCAGGAATACTTTTATTTGGCTGATAGCCATAAAAAGATAAAAACTCATACATACAGATAAACAGTATTAGATCACAATAAAAATGACACACTTATATCTCAGGGTACATAATGCAATCTTATGAAACAAAAAAACTGACCAGATTGTAAAAGTCAACAAAATAAATCAGTTTGGCAAATACTTTAAAGGCTGTTTACAACATAGGCAGAAGCTCTTGCATGGGGTAGAAAATTCACATTGCTTAAGAAATGTTAAAGTTCTCCACTTTTCTAATTCTGAGCGCTTGTTGCGTATAACTTATGATGGCTAAACAACAGTGCTCCGACTTTAAAAGCTGTGAACGTTGCAGACTTAAAATGTGTGGTCTAAAACCATAAGAATGCAATAATGGACATAAAAGTTGTGATCTGGGGTGAGCATAAAATATCAAAAGAGCATAAAATGGACAATCGTTTGCTACGACATGTTATCACAAGCACAATGGGGTAAAGTAGGGAACCAAGTGCCCTGCTGAGGATAAGCCACCAGAAAGTGCAAAGTCCTTAATCTGAAACAGGTTAAATAAAATCCATGTTCAGGGTTCAAGATCCACAATAAATATGGTTCCATTCCTTCAGCAGGTTTTACATCTAAGTAACAGCAGACTGAACTCATAGATGAGTCTGTCCTGATCTCTATGTTGACAAAAAAGAGATTTCAGCTGGTTCTTTGTGCTATTATCAATTACTTTAGGTGAGAGAAACAGATTCGGAAGACCAAGTTCAGAATAATTCCTCTTAACATAGGCCAACCAGGGAATGAGGTCCTAACAGTCTTGTCTCAAGCAGTCCTCAACAACCAATTGGGTAAATGTAGTGTGGGGCGGGTGCCAGATCTTAACACAAACAAGCAACAGTGCAACCTTACCTATGTCCTCCAAAAAAGGAAGTCCAAGTTCCAGATGGACGATAAGACTGGTGGTACTCTTGGAAGAAGCCAGCAATCTGCACATAAATGTATTCTCAATCGATTACAAGCTTCCAGGTGAAGTATGGCCCCAAACGCCACCTCCATAAATTCCCAGAGAAAAACATTTGCTTCAATACAAAGTCGTTAGCTTCTTGATTGGCTTATGACCTAATTTCTTGGAGAATTTAAAAATCCCATCTATAGCCCTGGCAAATTTACAAGCTCTTTGTCTCAGGGAGCTTGTCCCATCTCAAATTATCCGTCAGCAAGACCAAAAGGTAATTAAAACTCTGCACCTTGGTGATTGGGATACCATCTATGGTGTGTACATGAACAGGCTGTTTTTAGGTCCACATATCATGATATTTGATTTTTGGTGGTTTATTCTCAAATGTAATCTCCCCCATAAAATCATTAAAAGAAGCCAGTAAAAACTGCAGTCCATTTGGGGTGTGGGGGGTTAAACCGTGTTATCCACATAAAATAAAATGGAATCATGACGACATTCAACCATAGGGAGATCCTTGCCTCTTGCCACAAGCTCCACCTCAAGAGTATTAATATAAAAAAGAAATAAAAAGGGGGCTAGAATGCATCCTTGTCTCACACCTTTCCTGGAATAAAAGGCAGGTGTGCACTCCCCATTGGTATCAAATCGGACCTGAGCCATCATACCACAGTGCAGATGTTTCAAAAAGGTCAATTAGGGCTACATCAATCCCTGCTTTGCCCCTCATAACCCATAACTTATCCCTGTCAACCAGGTCGAACGTACTGAAGAGGTCCATAAAGGCCATATGGAGAGCTCCTCCCCTTGCTTGGATATATTTCCCAGATAGCAAAAGCAGATTCAGGGTTTGCTCGACCGTACCAGCCCCTGGCCGAAAACCATGGAGTATCTCTGAAAAATAATTTTTCTCCACAGCCCAATCTTCTAATTTTTGCAGGATTACCCTCCCACGGATCTTTACAGAGTAGTCCAGGAGGGAAATTGGTCGGCAGCATGGACAATTTCTATCCCCTTTTTTATATATTGGGATGATGATAGACTTCTTCCAGGAATCTGGGATTACACCTCTTATCACAATAAATATTTGTTAGCCGGGGTGCCAAAAAAGTGGGATTCTGTCTGAAAACGTCAACAGGCACTCCATCTGGCCCTGACACCTTTCCTGGCAATGATTTTAACATGGCTCTAGTTACTGTGCTAACTTCAGTAGAATCACTTAGAACTAAGATTTCAACAGAAGAGAGGGGCCTAACCTCACCTGGAACATGGGGTGGTGGGTCGTGCCTGAATATTTTAGAGAAGTGACTGACCCACTCCGCTGTGGGGATATAACATTCAATTCTTGGCTGATTGTCATCAGTAAGACCCAAAAGGCCGTTGAGTCCCTAAGTTCAGAAGCTGCTTGCAAATCCTCCCATGCCTGCCTCCATACCTCGTGTTTCCTCTTATCTAGAGTGGATTTACATGCACCCCCAGCATATCTAACCTTTTCAACATTGCTGGGTGATGCATTGGAAACCTTTTTTTAGCTGTTTTAAAGCAACACTGCAAACAGTATTAAACCATTTCAATGGGGATGGGGGTGACATTTGATTTTTCCTGGTAACCAGCAAGTTTGAAGCGCGTTTACAGAGATCTTCAAAAAACCTTCAAGAACTTCCCCAACCAATGCCACCTCAGATAGACAGAACATCACTTCCTCTAGATTTCGTGTGATTAAGCTATCAAAGAATTTTACATGATCCACATTTGCCCATTTGAGGCAAATACCATTATTGTAGAGAACTGAAATTCAGAGGCAAGATTGCACATTTGATATTTGGATAAAGTACATTGTAAGCTAGCAACAATAGGATTATGGTCGCTGATTATGGAGGGAAAAATATAAGAGTCCTGAAAGTATGGGGACTATTTAAGGGGAAAACAATATAAAATCTATTGTAGATCTCTTCTCCTTCCCTGTATAGGTTGGCAGAATAAAGTCACCTTCCTTAAAAAAATCTGAACTGAAAAGTAAACTATATTTGGTTATCACCTGGTTCACATCAGACCCATATGGCATATGGATAAAATGTGCTACATTTTCTTCTTGCCTATCCGTAACCCCATAGACACAGTCACCTCTGAAAGGGCAAGTAGATATATTAAAATCCACCATCCAGAGATTGGTCCACCTATCTGGGTGTCTCTCGCAATAATTAGTTAACAATTGGTCCAGTTCACTTATCAGAGCAACAGGATGATTCGTGAAAATATTAAAATAAAAGTTAATTATTAAAACATACAAGAACCCAGGAAATAGCATGCACAAAACTTGACAACAGGGGGTACACAGCACCTTTTCAACTTTCAAATTGCTTATTCTAATAGAAATGAGTACCCCTAAATCACTCTTCGGCCTGCCTGAAGTGGATGGTGTGGCAGCTACTCAGAAGGATCGAAACCCATTAACTTGAAAATCCTCACGGTCCCAGTTCTCCTGGCCGCATACTATGTCATGCTTCTTAATTAGTTCCAACCGGTACTCATTATCCAGTTTTTTCTGGATAAGTCCCAAGGTCTGCTATGTCCCAAGACAGGAAACAAAGACTATCTGGCCCGGCAGTGTCAACTATGATAGTGGGTTTGGTCGAAGTCTCTCCCCTGCGAACATTGAGGTCAGCATCGGAAGAAGGGGAAGAAGAAGAGTTAACTGCAGATGCAACTAGTCATTCCACGCCCGACATGCATGAAAGGGGAGCAGAACGTTTTTCATGAACAAAGGGATTGATGAGCTGAGCAACCGGGCTGAGGCCTGGCCCCGGCATGCAGTTAGGCCTTTACACATTTTAAACTCACAATTCTTAATTACTTCTTCAAACATAAGCTCGTACATTGCATATGCAAAAATAAACTACACGTGCAACTTAATATCATACACGTTAACTACTGCATTTTTAACTACACATGAACTAAATCATCTATACATCATTTTAAACACATTTTAATTAAGCATTACGTTTACATGATTATAACACAACTACTCTCTTATTCACTCTAATAATGCGGTTTAGAACTACATTTTACTAGCCACTCATTAATATATGCCTGAATATATGCAGGTGCAGACTAACGGTGAGTATGACGCACCCCTACAAATTTCACGAAACATGGCGCTCTATCAGTTCCCCCCTTTGATGACTCCTGTCATCACACCTTTACAACTCCCTTGGAGAAAGAACCGACCTAAACAGAACTTGTTGCCATTCTCCCCTGTCGGAATCTCTCCAAACTCTTAATATTTCGATAGTGACTGTCCTGCAGTCTAGCCATTCTCGTCTCATTTTCTCTCAGAGCTCTCTCAGCTCTGTCTGCTCTATACCACTTGTATGCTCTGATCAGACCCCACAGACAAAATACACAAACCACCACAATGATGAGAGGTCTCAGAACATAGCCAAGGAATCCCGTTCCCAAATTCGCAAACCAGCTTCCCACTTGACCAAATCCTTTGCCAACTTTCTCCCAAACTCCCTCTTCAGTCAAATCCGCTATCTTCGTATGGATCGTAGTGATGTTACTTATATATTTCTCCAGATCCTTGCTGTGGTCTGGTATATAAGTGCAGCACTCTTGAACCTTCAACATTTTACAGACTCCACCCTCTTTTGCCAATAGGACATCCAAAGCAAGACGATTCTGAAAAACCATTGTCCTTATCGACAACATCTCTCCATCCACAAGTATTAATGACTTTGCTGTATTCATTGATAACTCATCAACCACAGTCGCCAATCTCCGGATCTTCACATCATTCAAGATCACTCCCAAACTTGGTATCATTGCTCCAAAGATATCTCCTACTACAGCTCCTGCACTCGTACCTCTCTTCACTCTCGAATGCTTTCCACCTTCCAGAAGCTCCAAATCCTCTGCATGGTAGATCTTTGGAAATATTATTCCCAAGTAACACGTACCATACCAGTTCGCTGGCAACCTCACATAAGCATTGCTTCCACACACAAAATACACCGTAGGTATCACTTGTACAGGACCTTGCAGAAAATTCTTTGCTGAATCTTCCATAGTGAAAACATGATCACACTCGCTCTGTCCCACAGAGACCTTATCATATTAAGTCTCCACACGTCTCACACACAACTTTCCCCTTTAGCCCATATCCAATGCTATAGGACCATAACTTCCTTTTGTTCGGTGCAATCTCTCCTCGTCTGTCCAATCTACAGGACTATCTCCAGTGTGACGTGTTTGTGTTAGCTTTCTATATCTATCTTCTACCTGGTCTACAAACTTCTTCTCTACTTCTGTTAATGCACATGTTAAATTATGTCTATGGGCATAAGCTGTATCTAAAGTCGAAGTCGGTATGAAGTACTTTCCAAGTCTATCTTCCGCCTTGTAATAATCATACTTGTTCAAATGTTTATGGGCAGGAACCTCTGAAAGCACGGCGTCGTAGTTGGAAAAGAAGTACTCATAATGACCTCTCCCATAAAACACACTCAATAACAAACTACACGAAATTCCATAAGTCAGGGGAAGATGGTGATATCTAATACCCTCATCCACTGAAGCTGGCAACTGCATACACACATAACAATCTTTCGCATCCATCGCATCTACATACTCATATAGCAGCTTGGCATACGCATTAAGCTTAAAATCACTTCTAGACAAATCTACATGGAATCTACGACTCTCTTCTATTAGCAAAGCTCTGTCAGCTCCTATGTTTCCCTCCTTTTCGCTAGGTGTAGTGGGTGTAGGAGTCACTTGTACCCCCCCTCCCACTGCTAGCTCGTGTGGAACCAAATATGAAACTACAACTACTATAATTATAGAAACTATCACACCCCCTATAAATGTGCCTACAATCAATTTGGATCTGCGGTGTGGATCTCCAGCCTCCATGATCTCGAAAGTTCTCAAAGTTCTTGGTTTTAGCAATGATCACTCAAAAGTCTCTGTCTTGTCCACACGTGACTTGCTTAACCAGTTCGATCAACACTCCGAAACAGCTGGAAATCCCCTTTTCAACAACAATTTCTTATTTACATAGTCCAGAAAAAGACTTCCCTAAGCTCTCGTTCCTCTTCTGCGGAAAGTCCCTAAATGTATTCTTCCTCCACTCGGACCTAGGTTATCTTCTTCTTTAGGCTTTTATTTACAACAGTTTATCCTTAATCCACAATAAGGTCAACTGCAAGCGCTTCTAGAACATGATACAAAAGTTCAAGACGAAGAGTTATCATTTCATGTGAAGGTGGCTCAAACCCAAATGATGGAAATTCGAGTTGATGCAGAACCAACTGTCGGACTTTACTCAGAAGCGGGGCATTCGGAACCGTGAGGGTCAGTACTCCTTCGTTTTCTAGCCCTGGCACTAACAGTACCACCTTCAACACCACGTTCGGGCTCTTGCTGACCACCTGCACGGACCTCAGCCTCCCCGAACTCACTACCCCCGGCATCAGTCACTGTGTAAGTCCACTCCAGGGTAGCGTATCTCTGGCAAGGTACTCTCGTTCTTTTCGACCTCCTCCGACCCTCTTGAGCCTGCTCTCCGTCACTTGCTTCTGATTCAGACGTTTCAGACACTGGAGCAAGATCTCTTTCGGGTGCCAACCTCAGGTTCAGTCGCCTCAGTCGCCTCTGTCTCTCAGGCCAAGCCTCCTCTGTTCTGGTCGTTCTTCCGCTTTCTCCCTCTATACCCTGTGCACCACTTCCTTCTTCTGCAGAATTTGACTCTACTCCACCCACAGCAACACCTCCGTCATCCGAGTTAGAGTCGAGGTTCTGGTTGTCGGAACCCTCTTCAGCTTGCTCTGGTACACAACCAGCTGTATCAGCGGCCCTCACAGCTTGACTTGTCCTCTCATGTGGCCCTGCCACATCAGCTGGAGTTTCATTCACGAGAGGAGCTGTTTCTTCCGAGGGTGCTGAAACTCTGCGGGTATGGGAAGCATGCACCCAGTTCGGCAATCCTCCGCACTTCACTGCTGTGTTCGTTACCAGTATCACCTGGTACGGGCCTCGCCACCGAACGTCCAGACAGCTCTTCCTCACGTGCTTTTGAACAAGCACCCAGTCTCCTGGACACAGGTCGTGGCACAGATCACTTGAGGCCGGAACAGCTGCAGCTTGTACCTGCTGGGACACAGAACGGACCACATCAGATAGTCCTTTACAGTAATCGAGAATCAAGTCATCAGTGATGTTTATCAAAGCTGTAGCTGGTACTGCTGGCAACCGCATCGCCCTCCCCATCAAGATCTCATGGGGAGACAACCCAGTTCTCCTGTCAGGGACACTGCGAATACTCATAAGCACAAGCGGCAGGGCGTCAGGACACTTCAGAGACGTTGACGAACACATTTTTGTCATTCTTGCCTTCAAGGTTCCATTAACCTGTTCCACTATCCCAGAAGCCTCTGGTCGATAACTGCAATGTAATCTTTGATCAACATTCAATACCGCACAAAGCAGCTTCATGATTTCACTGTGGAAGTGTGTTCCTCTATCCGATTCCAAAGAGGTTGGAAAACCAAACCTCGGGATGAGTTCCCTCAACAATAACTTAGCCACTGTGAGGGTGTCATACCTGCGTGTTGGGTAAGCCTCCACCCACCGTGAAAATACGCACACCACCACCAAAATGTACCTCAACCCATTACACTTGGGCATCTCTACAAAGTCTAGCTGCATCCTATTGAAGGGTCCTCCTGACCTTCCAATGTGACTCAATGTGACCACAGTCTTCTTTCCCGCATTCATCTGTTGACACGTAACACTGCTGACAAACTGCTTCAGCAATCGCACGAAATCGTGGGTTATACCACGTCTGTCTAAAATACACGCATCATTGCATCTCTACCAAGATGTATTGGTCCATGTATTAGTCTCGCCATCGGGCTCAGCAGATTCTCTGGCAATACCGCTCTCCCATCACTGGAAACCCAAACATCCACATCCCCTCTTTCACATCCTGCTCTGACCCATCCATCCCGTTCTTGGTCTGAAACGTCATCCTGCAGTCACTTGAGTTCCTCCCAAGTGTCTGCCATGGCCAACATCATGTTGAGCTCGGTTCTTTCTTGGCCCTCTCCTGTGTAACCCTCTGTAAATATGCATCCTTGTTCTGCACAGAAACGGGCAACTTCATCCGCGTAGTTATTTCCCAAAGAGACAAAATCATCCCCCTTTCCATGCGCAGTGCACTTAACAACTGCGATTTCCTTCGGACATTGCAATGCATCTAGCAGCTGTCTTACATGTTCTCCATTCCTAATGGGTGAACCAGATGATGTCAAGAATCCCCTCTGTGACCATAACTGTCTGAAGTCATGAACCACACCGAACCCATACTGGCTGTCCGTGTAGATCGTGATTCGGATTTGATCAGCGGCCAAACAGGCACGAGTCAAGGCAATGATCTCAGCTACCTGCGCGGAGTGTACTCCTTTTAGGCAAGCAGCCTCAACCACTCCTGAAATGGTACATACAGCAAACGCTGCTCTCAGTTGACCAACACTGTCTCTTAAGCACGAACCATCGACAAAGAAAATTTCATCAGGGTCAGTCAGTGGTTCATCGACAATGTCAGGTCTCAGTTTGGTGCATAGTTCAGTCACATCAAGACAATCATGGTCCGCACAATCTTCATCATCTGTATTCGGTATGGGCATTAATGTCGTAGGGTTAAAGACAGAGCACCTTTTCAGAGTCACATTCTCTGCGGCAAGTATGACTTTCTCATACCTCGTTAACCTGTTATTCGTTAGGTGCTGAGTCTTTGTCCTGGTCATTAACAATTCAACAGAGTGTGGCACATAAACTGTCAGAGGATGACCCATTACAATGCTTTCACATCTTTCAATGCTGACACCTGTTGCAGCAATGGATCTTAGACATCCGGGCAACGCAGAAGCTACTGGATCTAGAGTAGCTGAAAAATAGGCAACTGGTCTACGGACACCTCAATGATTCTGAGCTAATACTGCTAATGCACACCCTTCTCTCTCGCAACAGAACAGTGAGAAAGCCTTGTTGTAATCAGGCATTCCCAAAGCTGGTGCACTGCACAACCCTTCTCTCAGTCTTAGGAACGACACCAAGCATTCCTCGTCCCATGGTACCGGATCACTGACATCCTTGTGCGTCAGCCTCTGTAAAGGCTTTGCTCTCAAAGAAAAATTGGGAATCCACTGACGACAATAGCCGACCATTCCCAAAAACATCCTGACTTCCCTCTGAGTGGTGGGCACTGTCATGTTCATTATTGCCTTGATTCGATCTGGTGACACCTTCCTCTTGCCTTTTTCTAATCTGTGACCCAAGTATTGTACTTCGTTCAGACAGTACTGTAATTTGTTCGGAGACACTTTGTGTCCATTCTCTGCCAAATGATTCAGTAGGGCTATTGTGTCTATCCTGCAAGCATCTTCTGTTTCTGACACCACAAGCAGATCGTCTATGTACTGCACGAGAACTGAGTTCTGTGGCAATACGAGACTCTCGAGATTCTTCTTCAAGATCTGATTAAAGATCGATGGACTCTCTGTATACCCTTGAGGGATACGACACCATGTTAACACACGATTTTCCAGCCGGAAAGCAAAAAGAAATTGGCTTTCCCCGTGGAGCGGTATCGAGAAGAATGCTTGACTCAAATCAATGACAGTAAACCACTCGGCTTCGCATGGGATCTGAAACAGTATCACTGATGGATTCGGTACCACTGGACAACATGGGACAACTATCGTGTTGACCTTACGCAGGTCTTGCACGATCCTGAACTTCCCGCTCAGTTTCTGTAGTCCCATGATAGGTGAATTACATGGGCTACCTCTTATCTCCTTCAGGATGCCTTGCTTGATCATAGACTCGATTACAGGTCTAATCCCTGCAATCGTCTCAGGTGACAGATTGTACTGTGGTGTCCTAGGGAATTCGGCATTCTGCTTAACCTGGATCTGTACAGGTTCAACCCCGTTGATCAGTCCAATCTCTTCTCCCGTGAAGTCCCACACCTCTTGTGACACAGAATAACTCAGATCTAGTGGAAGTCCCTCCACTGTCACCACAGGATACATTTCTATACACAAGTGCTGGTTGGCAACTTTAAAGGTGGCATCGTCATCCTTCGTCTGAACCTCCACTCCCCTAGGTGTGCAATAGATAGTGCAGTTCAATTTACACAATAGATCTCTTCCTAACAGACAAACTGGACTCGTATTGCACACCACAAACTGATGTCTAGCTCGAAAAGAGCGTATTCTCACTGGGATCGGTTCGGTCAATGGGCTAGTTATCCTCTTGTTCGCCACTCCAACAACTTGGATCGATTGTCCCGAGAGGGGTAGGTTGGGGACTACTGCTGATCTTACAGTAGACCGGGTAGCGCCAGTGTCAACCAAAAGAGTGGTAGGATGACCATCAATGTCTACCTCCACAAAAGGTCCTCTCTGGTCTACCTCCGAGACTGCTCCAAGTGTGCAGTCTTCCTCCCCCCTCAGGCACCGTCAGGCTAACGGGTCTGGGCTGTACTCATCATACCCTTCAAAAAGTGGCATCTGCTGGTAAGTCCGCATTCCTTGCGAAATTCTCGGTGGCTGGGGAACTTGCACCTGTGGGTTAAACGTCCCCCCTTTCATCGATCTGGGCCTTGTCACCGTATTGACTACCTCCGGCACGGGTGCCTGAACCACTTCTACCTCCTGCTGCACCTGATTGGCTGGGTTCAAGGGACATTCGCACTTCTAATGTCTGATCTGGTGGCAAAGATGACACGCAGTGGTCTTCTTCAAGGTTGCCACATCCATCCCCGTCTTCGGATCTATAGGTTTCCCTTTTCCCTGGCCTTGCCCATTTTGGTTCCCTTGGTAGTTTCCCTGTCTTCTCCCCAGCGTCCCTCCGTTAGGTTGGACCTGAGATGGTTGCATCTGAACAAGCATCAACTTGTCCTTCTGTTTCCGGTTTTTCGAGTCCACTTCATCACTACAGTACCTTGCATACCGCAAGATTTCGTCTACCGGCTTGTTCTGCCAACAGATCAAATGTTGCTGTATCATGAGGCTAACCTCTGATCTCAATCCTAGGACAAACTTTGAGACAAACTGTCCCATATCCTTGGGGTCTAAGGTATCTAGTCCACTATACTGTTTAAAAGCTTGCAAGAGTCTTTCATAATACTCATGCACCGTCTCCTTGGGTTCCTGCACAGTTCGATCTATCTTAACCCAATCAATGTCTTGAGGCGAGATCTTCAATTTCAACCATGTAATCACTTGTTCAAACTTTTTCATGACTATAGGTGACTTGACCATTTGTAACAGCATCCCTTTCAGGTTCGAAGGTCGGCCACTCAACTGCAATTTTACAAGCTGACCACAAGTCTCCTGGTACTACTATATCAAACAAAGTGTTCAAATCAATCCACAGTACCTTCGAAATTTTAACAAAACGGTCGACCAGTTTGTACCACTCTACGGGTTTTTCCCTCAGCCGAGGAAAATCATTTGTAAATGCAGCCAAGCCACCTCTACTCCATGGCACATGCACGTACCCTCCGTTCTGTATTCTCGTAAAGGATAGTTCCCTAAGCCTGGCGTCCCTACCCGCGGAGGCGGCGTTTCTCCTACAGTCTTTTTGGCAATCTTTTTCTTAGGCCACCTTTCCTCCCATCTGCTTAGCATTACCCATATACGCATCCCAACAATCAGGTCTTTAGTATGTGTCCTTAATCCTGTGACCCTTTTCTCCTCCAGCTCTTGATCACTATATTGCAACCTATGTGATCCTTGCAACGATTTTGTTTTATTCAGATCCACCTCATATTTCTTAGCCAATTCTGTCAATTTCTCATGTGCAGCCCTCGCTTTACGAGTCACATCCTTTGCTACAAAAAGCAGCTCACTGGCTCATAGATCTCTATTCTCTCCAAAGGCAGGTTCCCACTAATCATTTCGTCTACCTCTGCTTTTAGTCTCACTACATCCAGCAGCCTTGCCTTCACGGCACTCCTCAAAATTTCTCGACAAGCCGCACCATTCTGCTCGTCATAATCACTGCTTTGTTCTCGTGGCTTGCTCTTTTCTATCGTATTCCTGGGACCTGGTCTGTTTTCTGAGTTGTCTTGCTCCACATCTCCTGGCATCCTATCACTCTGATTCCTCACAGGTGGTACCCACATTCTTAAGTCTGATCTAAACTCGACCAAAGACCTTGGTCTTATTGACCTCACATCCATCTGTCCACCAGAGGAGTCTGCGGTGGCTGGCAGTGGCGTGCTCGCTTCTATGGGCTTCGGAGAACGGACCATTCCTTCTTCTATGCCATTCCCTCCAACGCTGACCCCCTCTCTCCCTGTCGTCTGCATTAGACTTCCTTCACTTTCTCGATCTGGGTCATACACCGATACTATAGGACCAATGGTAACAGGTACCGTCAGGGAGTCCGGCAACCTCATATTCCCCATTGAAGATTGCGTTCCCACTCCCTCCGTTCCTGTGGAGATCTTTCCCAATACTCTCACATTTGTCTGATTCTGTGACTCGCCCGTCCTTCCTGCCACCATCGAATTTCCTTCGCTATATTCTGGATTTAAGGGAGGTGGTCTCTCTGACAGCAGTCTGTCTAACAAGCTGTCATCCGTATCACTGTCATCTTCCTCTGCACTTCTTTCCTGCGTAACTCCTGTTTTCTCTATCAACGGATATAATCTATCCCCCTCAATTATTTCCACTCTCCACCTCTTCTCCAGTGCATCCCATCTCGCATCTTGAAATGCCCTGATTGACTTCTTCACCCTTTCCTGACTTCTGTCTCTCTTCCTGTCATACGCTGCTCTAATCCATGCATGTAGCACCTCAAACTGTGTAGGTCTAGGTAGTGGTCGCAAGGAAGACATCACAGATTTCAACTGATACAACACTTCCAACCTGAAAGTACCATAGCGTGGGAAAGTCAATTCTCCCTCTCCTTCTGTCATTTTATGCCAATTCTCAAGCCAAATTATAGTATGTAATCCTACATTCTTAGCCATGTAATGTGCTGGCATATCCTCTGGAGGAGCTTCCTCTCCTCCCCGAGTAACCACATGTCTATCGCCTCTACAGAGTTCTCGTAAAACTTTAAAACATTTCATGATGAAGCAGATTTCCGTTCGCGCACAATTTCGTTTTTACTTCCTGATGTCAGTCCACCAATACCAGCGCGGCTCACACCAACCGGCCTATCTCAGCGCGGCACTGTCTGACGTCACTCTTCCTCCGCTCGCAGCAGTTTCCCTCCTTCACAATTCACCTCTCTCGCGTGTCTCAATCACACTCTGAAGTAACTGTCTGTCCTACCGGACAATCACCTCTCTGACTGTCAGTCCACCAATGACCGAACAGCATTTCGAAATTGTTGACCTCAAATCTGGCAACTGTCTGTCCGCAACCGACCGGACAATCGCCTCTGACACAATCGATAGGATCCAAACACTCAATGTTCTACACACAACAACCTACGACCAGCGTCGGTTATTCACACACTCACGCATACGCTCCCTATCATCGGTGGGTTAATCAACGACGTCTCATGACTCCCACAACCTCTGGTCAACAATCTCAGCTCTGGGTGTCTTCTACACCACAATCTATTATCCTGGGATATCGAATCAAATCTCTCGGCCCGCGCGCGCTCACGGTCCGATCCTCAATTACACGACTCTCATTCCAACTCCGCAAGACATCACACAACCATTAAACACTGCAATCTGATAAGCATCACCCTATTCATACTCACTCTACCACGAACTGCTACTTCCGCCGCACCGTCACTCTCCGTCAGTTTTCAGCGACCGCCGACGTCCTCCTCTTACGATCCACTGGATCACCATCACTCGGGCTCTATGGGGCAAATAATCTCTTATCCTAATCTAGATCTCCCCTTACTATCAGAGGAAACCATCCTCTGCTACCAACTGATAAAGCGGGATTCTTATCTTATCTTACCATCACTAAGAATCCTCAGGTCGCCAGAATCTTTTTACCTGCTGAATAGTGTGATGGGAAGAAATCCAATTAGGTTATGCAACGATCTAGGATCCAGTTACCTTCAATAATCACGGACTCCGAATTCAGATTTGTTGATTTATTACAGCCAAGAATAACTGCACATGCAAGCACCTCAACACGAGGTTAAAGAAATTGATGGGCACTAATACAAGCATCATCCTAAGCAGGAGTCTCATCCGACTCAGAATAAGAAGAATCGTTAGCTCCAGAAGTATTAAACAAACAATAACTGCTCCAATCTCTATATTATTCTTCATTTACCTAAATAAGCATAAAACATTAAACTGTCCCTACTCTACCACTAAGGTGACATCCCTACTTAACGAATTTCCCCAGGCAAGAGTAAAAGAAAAGGTGTCAGCTGTGAAGACTTCCTAAGAAGTGCACTCACTTAGCATTTCGAGCTCGTTCTAAGATGCTCCTTCCTAATAGATCTCTCTCTTTGCCCTTCTCTCTGGTCTCCTCTACCTCCTCTCTCCTCTCTCCTCTCTCCTCTCCCCTCCCAGGGCACTGTCCCTAATACAAAATCCACATACAATTGAACACGCCCTTGTCACACCTCTTCGGCCAGGTCTTCCTTCTCGTACTTTTCCATCGAAACTCTTACTTCATCCAGGACAGTTACAATGACCTTGAGTCCCAGGCACCTTCTCCGCTGAAAGTATCATCCCTACATTCCAGTATACTCCTATCTCAATGCCTCCCACCACCCTAACTCCTAAAACAAAGAGCCAGTCTTTCGCAACAGAAGATACATTTCAACAGACTTTCACTCTGTACGAATCTACCAACTGTGCCCAGAGAGCCTTTCCAAGAGAACACCTTCCCTGCCTACAAAATAAGCTAACATAAGAACAAACAGGCCTTCCCTTGATGTATATGCAGTCAGGCCTTTACACATTTTAAACACACAATTCTTAATTATTTCTTCAAACATAAGCTCGTACATTGCATATGCAAAAATAAACTACACGTGCAACTTAATATCATACACGTTAACTACTGCATTTTTAACTACACATGAACTAAATCATCTATACATCATTCTAAACACATTTTAATTAAGCATTACGTTTACATGATTATAACACAACTACTCTCTTATTCACTCTAATAATGCGGTTTAGAACTACATTTTACTAGCCACTCATTAATATATGCCTGAATATATGCGGGTGCAGACTAACGGTGAGTATGACGCACCCCTACAAATTTCACGAAACATGGCGCTCTATCAGTTCGATAAAAGAAGCCCAGTGGGAGTGCACAAATCTTACACATCCTTCTCACACGATGATCCACTCTACATAGTAGTTCGCTTACCAGGTGAGAATTCCTGAAATTTTCCACCACACATTTGCCCTTTGAAGATTTAGGAGAATAGCCCAGCCAGTCAACCCTCCCAACCGTAAGGATTTCATCCAGCAGGTCAAACGGCCAGCCTGAGCTTGATTTACACCAATAGGCAACTTTATTCTTTAAGCTGTGCCAGTCTTCATGCACACCAGAATTCACAGGAGAGAGACCTTCGAGTATGATGACATATGGTGTGCACTCAGGCGGAAGTTGCAGGTGGTCCTCACACTCCTGGACCCCATCCGTGTTGCTCTTTAAACCAGCATGCCCACGAGAGCGAATGTTATTAACCACTGGGAGAAGATTCGGGGGCTGTGGATGAGTTACCAGGTAGGGGATGGTTTGGTCATTGAGGGTGAGAGGGGAGTGATGGGTTCTAAAGAAGACTGGCCATTTCCAGGAATGACTGATACAGCCTCAGGATGAAAATTAGTTGCACTAGTGTGACCAGTGGCGTGACATAAATCCATAAGTGCTTACACTCTGTCTTCCAGGGACTTAATCTGCATCGAAATGTCCCGTCAGAAGTCATTCAGAAGAGATGCCAATTTATCAAACAGGTTTGCACACGCCCTTTAATACTGCCCCAGTGTCTGCCGTAGGTAAGGTAGCTTGGATAGGAGCAGAGACTTCAGGCTTTGTACGTAACTCTTTCATGCCTGTAGCAACCTTTTGGCCATGGTCATCGCATCTTTTCCGCTTAGCCGGTGAGGGCTTTTGTGCTGCTGAAGGAGAGCTGCTTAACTTCAAATCAAATCAAATAAACTTTATTCGATTTTTAAGTTAAAAAAATCATAAAAGTCACACATTTTAAAAGTATACAATCTAATGTTTAAAAAGACTAATACCTTACATGATTACATCTTAATATATCGCTAAAATCTTAAAAATCATATCATCAGTTAATTAATACAACAATTGTTCTGTACATTAGTCTGCCTCATGATGTGTTTCCCATAGTATACTTTTCCTTTTTTTCAATATGGACTTCAAGAGTCCAGTCATAGCTCCCACACAGTAAACATTATCCAATCTTTGTAGATAAAGGTAGGCAGGGCGGCATTGCCTCCAGCCCCCACCCTTCAGCATTGGCAAAATCCATCTAGATCTTTCTACTCTGTAAAATTTGCAGAATAAAATCACATGTATTGTCGTCTGGGGGGACATTTCATCGCAGGGGCACCTACAAAGCTCACTGTTCCAATCATTTTGTGTAGGGAAGCTGACTAAACGATGAAAGCTGTCAAATCTTAATCTTGTGAGGACATACCTATCGTATCTTCCTGTACACCATTCCAAGTAAGGTTGAATAGTGGGGCATACTAGGGTTAACTGATGTTTAATAACTGTGCTTTTATGCATTTCTGAGGCCGCCCTTAATGACTCTAGATGATCCTGACAAAAAGCTCTAAAATCCTTCCTAGAGATTGTAGTCAGTGTACCGGGGTTACTATAAAAGTCAGGTTTACCCACGTCTGTTAGAAAACTTCTAATGTACCTTAACCAAGTAATCTTGTTTGCGTGGGTTAAACTCATGGCATCTCTTATAATCTCTCTGTTTAGCTCTGTGTTATGTGACGTACAGACTCTATGCCATAACAACAAGGGCTGCATCTTAATCAAATCAGAAATATATAGAATCCCCAGTTCGTTGTGGCAGTTATAAACGGATGTGCTCTGTGGTATTGCTAGTATAAACCGTAAAAACTTATTTTCCTCTTTTTGTAATATGGCTACATCCTGGTAACCCCAGACACCAGCCCCGTACATCGCTACACTCAAGCATTTCGCTTTATAAATTTTAAGGAGAATCCTCGGGGTCTTTTGCCCATTTTATTCGAAAAATTCATCAATGCCCCAATTGACCTTTTAAAAAGAAGAGTTCTACTTTTAACCGCTGGAATCCATGACCCAGCGTGATCGAGTAAGACACCCAAATAGGAAAATGTATTGGTCGCATCGATCCTAGCCTTTCCCAAAGGCAGGCTTTTACAGCTATTTCTCCCCTTCCCACATGTCATCACGTATGTCTTCTTAATATTAAGTTTTAGGCCCTGGCTAGCCATAAAATCAATATATGTTTTAAGAGCGCTCTGGAGACCCAGCTGAGTTCTGGCCATAAGCACTGCGTCATCCGCGTAGAGAAGTGATACTATGGGCTTGTTGTTATAGTGAGGGGGGTCTTTTGTCCTGGCCGTTAACTCCTCTTCTAGTGCGTTGGTATATAAAGAGAAGAGGAACGGAGCCAGGACACACCCCTGCCTCACACCCTTTTCCACCGCAAATGACGCAGTGCATTCGCCCCCAATTCCATGTCTCACTTTTGCTGAGGCCCCAGTATACAATTGCCTCAAAAACTGGATTAAAGTTGGGTCTACTTTTAAATCCCGCAATATATCCCAAAGTCTGTTGTGATTTACGCAGTCAAAAGCGGACGTAAGGTCCACAAATGCTACGTACATTTTCCCTTCTTTAGCTTGGGTATATTTCCCTGATATCATTGTAAAATTCAACACCTGCGCAATAGTCCCTAGCCCCTGTCTAAAACCATTCTGCACTTTACATAAAATGTTGTTATCCTCGGCCCAAGTTTGTAGTCTATTCAGGACTATTCTACCTACTATCTTAACCAGGGAGTCCAAGAGAGAAATCGGACGATAACACGCGGGGTTATCGCGTTCTCCCTTTTTAAAAATTGGAATAATCACAGATTCAGACCACGTCTTGATGAAGCCCTTCTCACAGCATGCCTTCAAAACCTGTGTCAGCAACGGGGACCAGAATGCTGGAAGGTTTTTAAATAAATCCATGGGGACGCCGTCTGGCCCAGGCGCCTTCCCACCTTTGCTTTCATTAATAGCTGCCGCGACTTCATCTAATGTTACATTTAGCCCTATAGTCACAAATCTATCCATCCTGTCTTGTATCTGTAGATCAGAGTCAGTCATGGATTCATCGGCCTCCCTAATGCTGTACACGCTCGAGAAAAATTTGATCCAGGACTCCTCGTCTATAGCAACTTCAATCCTAGGTCCCTCATTGTTTACAAAAAAAGGGGCATTTACTGCCCGCCAAAACATAATACAGTCCCTTTTTTTTGAGGCCTCATAGAGTAAGTCCCATGCCTGTTCTTTTATTTCTTTTTTCCTATTTTTTCTAACCAAATTATAATTCTTTCTGCATGTACTAATTTCCTCCTTATTTCTCAGTTTTATGGAGGGCGCCCTTCAGCAGGTTATATGCTTTCGTACACTTAGTATCGAACCATCCGTTAATCCTTATTGGGGAAACCTTTTTTTTTGCTCCTAAAGAGTTTTGAATCTCCAAAGTAATAGAGGAATAAGCCCTCAGAATGTCGCTATAATCTGCGCTCTCTTGAAGACATACCGCTATGTGGTCATTAGCATTAATTATGATTTGTTTCATCACTTCTTCGGTCTTTATTTTCCCCCAACGTAACGAATAGCCATTCTGGCGTGCTAGAGTAATGTTTTGTGACAATGCCAGATAGCTACTATTTGGTTGTTCAACTAATTTGGGGATAGTTAAGCAGATGCTCAAAGGCAAATGATCACTGAGGGCATTGAGGTGGGTTTTAAAATTATCAAACCAAGTTGCGTATCTATTGGGGATGATTATAAAATCTATCAATGAGGCTAAACCTCTGCCAATAAACGTTGGGGTAAAATCAACACATGGAGTACACAAATAATTTGCAAAACCCAAATCATGTCCTGCCACAAAATCATTAAACATTTCTCCCTTTACATTATGAACAAAATGTGGGGTGTGTGCATTTACTTCATCATGTAGCCCACACTGCTCATTTTCAGTATTACCACAAATACCAGTATTAAAATCCCCGCCACATAGGAAGATCACATCAACGTCATTTGGTACCCTAATTTTGTACATTTCATCGCTAGCTTGACTTTATGATTTTACCTAGTTCACCCTGTTCGATGTTATTATAAAAATTCACTATACATAGTACCACTGGAGAGTTCAAATAAATACCCAGCAATTGATAGTAACTCGTTGAACTAAGCTTTTCTATTTTCCTAACCATAATCAAATTTGAGATATATACACTCAAACCTCCTTTATGTCTTCCATGCATGGATCTGACAGCAGGTATATGGAAAGTCTTATAACCATCTAGATTAATCTGCTTCAGTAACCAGGTCTCCTGAAGACATAAGATGTCAAAACTATGTATAAAATCTATCCAGATGGAATTATGTACTTTTGATTGTAGGCCAGCAATATTCCAGAATAGCACCCGTATTCCATCAGAAACATAAGCAGTTGGTCTATCAGGGGTGATGGTTCCATTACTGTGTTCGTTTGTCCCACTACCATTAATGACATTTGTAGAACATCCCACACTAGTTCCATCCTCCACTACGTTATTCACTTCCTCACTATATTCCTTTAGCGTACTGGGGACAAGGTTACACCCCCCATTATCCCACTCTCGTGAAATCGCATTTGATTCTGTGGGTGCGACTTGATCAACACAGTTATGCTCATCACCATTAACCGGGAGTCAATCATTCTCATCCAAAGATTGGAGTGGCAAAAATCTATTGGAAACCTCTGTGCTATGTGCCTGCTTACTTGTGTTCTGCGCATGGGGATACCTAGCCCGAATCCATTTTGTGGGGCCAGGTTGATAAAAGAAGCTCAAAGGATATACCTTTATGCCTACTTCCGAGTTACATCTGTTATTACCCATCCTTCGGAAAATTTCCCGGACCAAAATAGGACTTCCTAAGGAAAGGACTATGCAGTCCCCTTGCGTGTATTTTCCAATTGTACCCACCCAGGCAACCCGTCTAACCATTTTAAAAGCCGAAAACATATCCTGGGCTAGACCTGTTCTTATTCCCAAGCAATGAATTGTCCTATTCCTCAGTATGTCCCATGTTTCCTTTTCCCCTTCAAGTAACGGGGGAACATTTATCAGCACCACAGTATAAGGTAGCGCCTTATACTTAAGATTTGACGATTCCCTAATTGCTCAGGTAATTTAATCTCATCTTTCCCTATATTTGGGCCTATTTCCTTCTGTTGTCTATTACCCTGTCGTATGTCCGTTCTATCAATGCTCTTTTCTGACAGTTCACTGATGTTACCTTTTGTGTTCAGACGGCATGAGTTAAAAGTGTCTCCCCTTCTCTCTGGATCTTTTTATCACCCTTATTATCCACTATAGGGGGCCTGTCTCGATTCTTTACCAAGGATGCCAGGTCCATCTCTATCTTGGCAACTCTTAATTCTATAGCCGGAAACGATTGTTTAATAAAATTACTTAAATCGGCTAACTCATTCCCTATATTAATTGTATCTGCGTCATAATTCCCTTTCCCCTCCTTTTTAAATTTTCCTTGCCAAACCTTTATTTTTAGACTGTATCAAATTACCGTTCTCCTGTTTATTCTTCACTACAAGTATCTGCGGGGTGGGCTCAGGTAGAGCATTCTGTGTCAGGACCTGTGGGCTACTCGGCCCTTTTTTGGTTTCGGCATGCAGCATCTTTTGGTGGAGGGGACCGCTCTGTATCCAGATCACTGATGATAATCTCTTCACCAATAACCTGGATGCAACCATTTGTGGGCTCCCTATTAGGGTTTCCTAAAAGCCCCTTCTCCCCATCCTCTTCAATCTCCGTCTGTTGTAAGATAGTGGTCTTACTCATAGTAACCACTTCCTGGGGGTTCCCTTTTAGGGACTCCTCGACCGTAGATATTTGTTTATCTAATGCTCCGACCGCCCCCTTAAGATATTTCAAAATGGTCTTATTCACATCTGCTGATTTACCACCAGGTTGCCCTAGGCTCGCGTTTTGAATGTTTCTCTTCCCCATTATGCTGCCTCTTATGATTAGAACACTGATATACTCTTTCCGCTACACAGCACGCGGTAACTGCCTATTATTAGAAAAGAGTAATCTAATCTACAGAAGCAAAGATTACACCCCCTACCGTTATTAAATACTAAAGGGGAAGAAGTCTTGCAGAGTCAAACAATTAAACGTTCATTAGAAATTTCAAGGGCTCAAAATGCACACATACAGTTCGAGCCAGGAAACCTGGCCCAGCCCAGCCTCCTCCGGTCTCTGCGCGTCCCGCGTCGCGTGACCGGCTCTGTGCCTTTGTAGCGTCCTCCAGGGAGCGGGGTAAAAGTGCAGGAGTGCTTGATTAGGGCCAGGGACAGCGATAAAGTGCCAAGTGCAATTCGTTGCAGAGCGGTCTCCCGCGTCGCGGGACCGGCTCTGTGCCTTTGTAGCGTCCTCCAGGGAGCGGGGCAAAAGTGCAGGAGTGCTTGATTAGGGCCAGGGACAGCAATAAAGTGCCAAGTGCAACTCGTTGCAGAGCAGTCTCCGCGTCGCGTGACCGGCTCTGTGCCTTTGTAGCGTCCTCCAGGGAGCGGGCAAAAGTGCAGGAGTGCTTGATTAGGGCCAGGGACAGCGATAAAGTGCCAAGTGCAATTCGTTGCAGAGCGGTCTCCCGCGTCGCGTGACCGGCTCTGTGCCTTTGTAGCGTCCTCCAGGGAGCGGGGCAAAAGTGCAGGAGTGCTTGATTAGGGCCAGGGACAGCGATAAAGTGCCAAGTGCAATTCGTTGCAGAGCGGTCTCCTGCTTAACTTAACAACAGAGGAGTTTACCAACGATTCATGAATGATGCATGGATTTGGTATGAGGGCAGGTCCTGTGAGTCTTGCTGATCGAGGGTTAGAGGAAAGTTCAAGATTCCACTGTCTTAATCAGGTTGTCTGCCTGTGGAGGGTTAGCAATCCCTGGAGAGTCAATGGTCTGAATTAGCTTTTGGACAGCGTCAATATGGCTCTCAACTATCTCTGAACCACAGAGATTGCTCCTATAGCTGATGACAGGTAGGAGGTAATTGGTGGGGGGATGAGAGTACCCTTGTCCCCCGATTTCTTTTGAGTGCTAAGATTATTTTTCCCCATTGTTATATTTGACAGGTAGCCAACAAGAGAGTAACAGGGAGAAAAGACCTACCTTAAATCAATGCAGACCTTAGGGTCTGTGACGAGTGTCCAAGGGCCCAGGGCTAAGAGAGTGGGCTCAGCCCAGTCTCGTTCAACCACGGATGGGCGCAGACTGGCCCGCCCTTTGCCTGGGCTTTGCTTGGGCATGGTCCAGACGCACTCTCCCGCGTCCCACACTGCAGGAGAGTCTCTGCCAAGGCTGCCTCCTGGCAGGTAAAGTGCCATAGTGCCTCCTGCCTGGGGGATGGAGTCCCATTGCGGTGTTGCAATGATGCAGTGAAAGCACCAATGCTGTGGGAGAGTCTCTACCTGCCTGAGCTTTACTCGGGCATGGTCCGGATGCACCCTTGCGCATCCCTTGCTGCAGGAGAGTCTCTACCCTTAAGAGGGCTCATTTAGCCAATTGGCACTGTCGAGGCCATCTCCTAGTGGGTAAGGTGCTGGCATCCTGGGAGATGGAGCCCCCTCGCGGTAGTGCAAGGATGCACTGAAGCGTCCCACACTGCGGGAGAGTCTCTACCCTTAAGAGGGCTCATGTAGCCAATAGGCACTGTCGAGGCCATCTCCTACTGGGTAGGTTGCGGTGGTGCCTCCTGGGAGATGGAGTCCCATTTCAGTGGTGCAAAAATGCACTGAAGCGTCCCTTTAGCAATCATGAGGGAAGCATGGGGGTTGAAAGCGAAGGTGGGTCATAGCAGATAATTGTGGTACCAGGACTTTTGAGTACCTTCAATTGCCAGTTGGCAGAAATCTCTTGGGATTTTTTTTTTATAGTTTCCCACATAGTGGGCACTTGAGTGCACCCAGTAATTACCGGGTACAATAAAGTTTGCACCCTTCATTAAATTTCAGCAAGTCATCCCTGCCAGAATTTTACAAAGGGAAAAACGCCCAATATGAACCAAAATCCACAATTAATTTCCAAAACCTCAGAATATGCAATATTTATCTCAAACGATAAACTCCGACCATATTGGTGTTAGATTTTTTATTGGATGCAATAACAATACACCCCGAAGGGGCCTGCTCGTATTTAAGCCCTTATTTTTAAAATAATTCGTTATTTTACTAACATCTCTTTATAGTGATATTTGTCACAAATTGTTATTTGAGGGATGACTACTAATTTTCTGGGATGACTTGCTGAAATTAAATGAAGGGTGCAAACTTAGTCGTACCTGGTAATTACTGGGTGCAATAAACAACACGGAATTTACATGATGCCTTTGAAGTGCACTAATCCTCTAACATATCCCTGTATATGTTTGCAAGCTCTTTTGTCAATTTTCTGAATCTTTCTTACCTCTGTCAGTCGCAATCCAGTTACAATTGAAGCTATCATGGGGCGAGAGTAAGTCTCCTTGTATTTTCTCAATTCATGCAGCATGCACATTTGGATATAAATATCTGGCCCACCAGAGCAGAGCATGCCATTGAACAGTAAATGTAACATGCTGGATTATGATTAGGGAACCTCACATTTAATAGACTACATTATCAAATGAGTATAAATTATTCAAAATGATTAGATAAGTGTGCCAACACTACTGAAAGCACACCACAGTGAATTGCTAAAATCCATCGAATACACGGCTCGTTATATCCGGTCAGGTGCGGCTCCTCCGCTAAGGCGGAGGAGCGTCGTCCCACTGCTCTCAGAGCAGAAAGAAAGAAAAATAAAATGATAATAACCTTGTTATTATCATTTTTTTTTCTTTGCTATGGGGCGGGTCTGATGGCACAGGGGGAGGAGTGGTGTGCACACACTAAGTGCGCATGAATGCGTGGTCGGCCGTCTTGGGCCGTCCAAACACTCATGCGCACTTTACATGTTCCTCACCAGGCTGCAATACACAGCCTGGTGAGGAACATCCCCAGGCTCCCATTCCCTGTCTGAGCACCGAATCACAGTGCTCAGACCAATCACAACACTGCATTGCAGCATTGTGATTGGCTTAGGGGAGCCTGGGTGCTTCCTGGTTCTGGGACTGCCAGGAATAGAAGTAACAACGGTGAGACGGCTGTGGGGAAAGGTGTTTTTTCTTTCTTTTTTGTTCAAACCCTGCCCCCGTCGCCCGGCCACCCCCAATCCCTGCCAGCTACCACTGGGTATAGGCCTTTATAACAAGGCTAAAATTTCATGCCCATCACTGTTTTGCACCTTACCAAAGTTTAACTTGGCAAACACACCTCTGTCAATGTGCTTCATGTCTTCATGTAATGATGTCATAGTGAATTGTTGGGATTTTTTCTGTGTCTTCCTCCATTTGTGCTGTAGAGTGTTTGTTGAGTACACTTTGATAAATAAAGGATACTTCATGGGGGCCGTTTTTTAGGTCTGGGTTACAGATGACTTTACATTTGTTCTCATACTGACTGCAAATATCATATAAATAATTACAAATAATAATTCCCCTCTGTGCTACTGTAAATAAAATGGCACATAAATAATTAAAAATAGCAAAAAAATAATAAAGCATAAGGGGCCTTTGGGTCAACGTCCTTCATTCATTGCTTGCTTGAAGTGTCATTCACATTCTAGATCAGCCCACGAGCATACAAGAGTGGGGAAATGGGCCATCTCCCATCAGCCATTACCTGTGTTTGGGGTAGTCTGCTTTTGGATTACCCCACAGAGCAGTCATCCAGTGTTTGGGGCAAGAGGGGGTTCAACTGGTGAACCTCAAGAGCTACTGTACCAATGTTTAAAAAGAAGGCAGCTCACATCTAGTATTAAATAATGGACTTAAGTCCAAGCTATGACCCTACCTCACTACATCGGAGCGCCACAGCTACTGGATCTCTGCAGTACTGCACAGGACTCACACCTCTTTTCCCCTTCTTACAGGCAGCTCAGCTGTATAAGTCACAGTCTTCTCAGCCTATGACATCGGCTCAGGACTGGCTGAGCCCTTACCTGTGTGTAGCATGGGTAGTCTGTCCCAGAGAAGTGAGGAGTCTCAATTGCAGACCCCCATATTATTTTCATTTTTTACCAAATTCCGGCATGCAGATCCTATGGTGTCAAACAGGCTGCACTGCCGCCAGCAGGCACTTCCCTTCCACATCTCAGCATGCACATTATTATCTTGTTGGTGAATGAACCCTGTGTTTTCAGCTTGTGGTTTGTCTGGGGTGCTGTCTGGTACAAAGAAGTCCAGTGGGCGCTAAACTTCCCACAACTCATCATTTTTTAAAGTTTTTTTTAGTCCTTATCACCAAACCCACTGAACCAATCATCAATTATAGGCGCACAAACACCTCCACACCAGCTGACGAATGGAGGGGGGGGGGCATACATTTTCTCCAAGGGGTCAAAGGGAGGTGCACAAATCCCGGCCAGTGGGAGAGAGCGCACAAATGGTAATAGGACATTATCGTCGTATCAGTTCCATAACCATTCGACCACTGGAGAGCATAGGTCCATTAAACAGATGGTCTTTACGTGTGCCAACCAATCCTCTAGCTCAGGGAGATCAGGGTCAATTCCTTTTTTTACAGATTACATGCCTCGTAGTCGCTATCAAGTAAAAATGTACATTTCTTCTTTTCCAGTTAATCGGCTCTACCTCCTGGATTATCCCAAACAAAACCAAATATATGCTTACCTTGATTTCTTTGTTAATATTTTCCGACATAGCTGAACTTTCTCCCAGAATGTTTTCAATCCAGGGCAATCCACAAGCATGTGAAGATCATCTCGCCTTGCCAGAATACACTTCTTGCAGCACCTTCCAGATATATCAGGAATTTTCAAGAGTTTATATGGAGTCCAGTACACCCTGTGTAATGTAAACAAATGATTCCTTTTAAGCGCAGCTGACCTGACCACATTATATAGGGTGTAAAAGGATACTTGCCATAATGTTTCCAACTGATCGCTCGGCAAGCATCTGTCCCAGATCTTGTTGGGTGGTAACAGCTCCAGATCTTCCGCTTGACACATCAGTCCATACCACTTTGCTACTTCTTTCTTGATCATGGGAAATTGTAGGGCAGTTTCAATATCTTCTGGGGATTGCAGCTCGTCTTTATGTACCACTGTCCAAAAGGTTATCTGTAAATATTTAAATTTAGACAGATTCCCCCCACCCCCGACTTGGTGCTCAGCTCTGACCAGGATTTCAAAGTATGTCTCCCAGCAGATCTCCCTACATTTGAAGCCCTGCAACTCGTAGTGGGGCACATAGACTGTCTTGTAGGCATTCCGGGGTACCCGGTGAATCCCATATCATTGCATAAGAGGAAAAATACAATATTAAACATATTTTCCGAAGCCTGATCCACAAGATCGTGGCAGATGTTAAAATCTTCAGCCTCCCTTTTTGTAATATTTAGGGTCCACAAACGTATACGGGTACCCAACTTCATCAGACCATGATCCAAACATAGCTCGAAGCATCTTGTCTATATTCTCATTACCAGAGTCTATTGATGTGTTTAAAAGAACCCTGAAAAACGTTAGCTGAAATGCCATACAATAGAGTTGGATAACTAGAAGCTGCAGGCCACCCTTCTGGAGCTTTTGTCTTAACTTCTTCCATGATATCCTAGCTCCTGTTGATCCCCTAAATAAAACTATTGATGCCCCCCTGAAACTTTCGTATTAATGCCTTTGGGAATGTTAACGGGATGCAATTAAACAAAAACATTAGCTTTGGAAGGACACTCGTTTTAATCAGATTGACCCTGTCGTATATTGAAAGGGAAAGGTTCTGCCGTCTTTTGAGGGTTTTACTAATCTCTACCAAGGCTTTACTTAGGTGAATCTCTGCAATAGGATCCAATCTATGCTTAACCAGGAAACATAGAAAGCGCATTTAACTCAGATATTCTGTATTTCAGTGTACCACGCCATTATCTCGGTTTTATCCTGATTAACAAGACAGCCTGAGATCGCCCCAAACTCATCTGCCAAATTCTTAAACCTACGTAGGGCGGTGCTAGCCTCAGATGTGTATACAATCAGATCATCGCATAGAGACAGATCGTCTTTGAAAAGTCAGGGAATAGTAAAGGAGTAATATCCTGATCCTTCCTAACCTTCTGAGCTAGGGGTTCTATATAGAAATTAAACAATAAGGGTGACAAGGGAAACCCCTGCCGGGTGCCTCTAGTAACAGGAAAGCGATCTGTCAAAACATCATGGACAAGCACTCTAACCGAGGTCTACTGGTATAGTGCCCCAAGTCTCTATATATAATTTAGGGACACCAAAACTCTCTAGACAGATCCCCAAATAATTCCAAAGAACTTGCTGCAAATGCCTTGGCTGCATCAAAGGCAAGTATTGCTAAGGGACGGTAGCTATTGGTGGCCAAATCAATGATGTCTATTAATATATAAAATTTGGCGCCCATTCAAGAAGCCTTGCTGATCCTGGTGGATAACCTCATATGGATCCCACTCAAGCCTTTTTGCCAATATTACCACCAGGACCAGATAGTCAGCATTCAATAGTGAAAACGGGCGGTACGATTCAAATTTCCTTGGATTTATATTAGGTTTCAGAAAAACTGTGATAGTTACCTCATGCAATGATTAGGGAGGACATTGCCCTAAAAGTAGTATGCCATTAAAGAGTGTTCTTAAAATTGGGCTAATCTCCTGACTTATAACTTTATAAAATTCCACAGGAATCCCATCTGGTCCTGCTGCCTTCCCACCACTAATACCCTTAATAGCTTCCCTAACCTCTTCCTCCTTTATCTCCTGCACCAGCTCTTCTTTAGCTTCCTCTGAGAAACATGGCAAATGCATTGACTCAAGCCACTCCCTGATAGATTGTGGGTTGGAGAGCAAATCATCTTTATATAGATCCTGATGGAATTCTGAAAATCATCTCTAATTTCCTCCGACAGCTTTAGTTCTTGCTCCTCTCCAGCTGGTACTATATAGTTTACTGAGATACTTTTAATAGCATTACGGGTGGCCTATGTTTTAGCATGCCATGCTAGCAACTTTCCAATCCTTCCCCATCATTCGACTGCTTCATTCTCCTAGTTTCCCAACTCTCTTGTTGCTTCTTTTCCACCAGACCCCTGTATTCTTGCTTATGTTTTGCTAACTCTTTATTCATGGACATATGCTGGCTAGTCTTTAACGGGTTGCAAATCAAGTCATCTAGTCATTGAATCTCTGCTGGTAGGACGACTTCTAACTTTCTTTCTTCCCTTCTCTGATCTTTCTCCCATTTGATGATCACAACTCCTTATATAAGCCTTATAGTCATCCCACAATATCCTCTCCTCACAACTCCCTTTATTAATTTCAAAATATTCCTTTGTATAGACCAGCAAAAATTGTGAAAGTTCCGGGTAAGCACGATACCTTCTTTCTACCCAGCGTCCACCACCGCCATTGGTCACCCATCTTATATTCTCCCCCTTCCACCTGTAACCAAACTATTTTATGATCTGAAAGCGCTGTGGGGATGCATTTGATCTGAGTCCCCTTTCCCATGTACCTATGTTAAAAAAACAGTAATCCAATCTTGAGCTATGCCCGTATTTCAATCTATAAAAGGAATATGCTCCTTGACCGCCCATTTTCTCCCTCCAAACATCTCTCAGTCCCAAATCTCTCAACATTGCCTTCAGGCTACCCACCATTTTTGGGGCACAGCCCACTGATTAGATCTAGCAATCTTGGTGTCCATCAAAATAATAAAATCACCTCCCCATATAATGGGGCTTATATATTGCATCACAGGAATTTTTTTTAGGAGGGTCCTAGGGAAAGGTTTAAAGACCTGCACAGGATTACATCCCCAATTTACAACTTAACTACAACATAGAAAATCCTGGGGTCTCTGGTGAAAGAAATAAATGGGCAAAGACACTGACAAAATTGCACAGACCTAACTGTGGGATAATCCCTTTAAGGACGTAATCCCTCACCCACCAGAGGTGGCATGCTTCATCATCTGGGATTCTCCTCTTGGTGAAAACACCTAGTTCCACCAAGGGCTACAACCCCCTCTGTGAGAGGGAGGAGCTCAGGGATGTTTTTACTACCTACCCTGACAGGATATTCTAAATCCACCAGATGAGAGAGGATGGGTTTAGGTGAGGGCGCAGCGCAACAGAAAAATTTTACTAAATGTGTAGGGAGTGATTAAAACTAACTAGAGAGAACAGTAATATTAACCCTGGGCATAGTTCGCGTAGTAGCACTACGCGTAGCTACGCGAAGTGCACTTCGCACTACGTGAGCTACGCGTAGTAGTGCGGTAGGAAATGCTGTTCGCAATGATTGCACAGTGCCAGATGCTTGTCCGCACTGTGCAATCATTGCAAACGGCATCTTGCACAGTGCAAGCGGTCGTTTTCTGCCGCTCGAGTAGATTTGTACTCGAGCGGCAGTTTTCTCAACGCGGACTGGTAGTTTCTCATCGCGAGCGGTCGCGAGCATACGCGACCACTCGCAATGAGAAACCTGACCTCCCCGCGTTGAGAATCTCGCTGGGAGGTTTATTTTCCATGCTCGCGATCGGCAACTTGATGATGCTGATCGCGAACGAGGAAAAAGTCTCGCCGGGATGTCATTTTGCTCGCTCGCGATCGCCAACTTGATGTTGAGGACCGCGAGCAAGCAAAAAATGCCCGCTACGCTATGCGTTTTTGCACTGTGCTACGTGCAATTCGCGTAGCACGTAGTTGCGCAAACTACGCAAACTACGCGAGCGTAGCGTAGTTTTCCGCCCAGGCCTAAGTAATATGCTTTATTCGTGTGTTCTCGCTTTCAGGGTTAAAAACAGGGCGCCTGCGGTATAGATTTGAACCGCATGTGTCAGACGAAGTGTGAGGTCAACATGTTTCAGCCGTGATGACCCACAAGGTGTCTGGGCTTTCGTCAGGACCTAGAGGATGCTGCTGCTAATAGTGTACAAGTGATCAGTGAATACAAAAGAATATTGAAATACCGAACCAATGGTGCATCCGATTCCAGTTCAAAAGAAGGTGACTGTACCCGATACTTCTGGGTAGACTACCTCACCTCAACCTGGCAACAGCTCAGGGAAGGGGGCACCGCTCTGTCCGTCGGTACCCCGGACCTGGCTGAAGCTGTAACCGTGATTTTGTCAGTGTCTTTGCCCATTTCTTTCTTTCACGAGAGACCCCAGGATTTTCTATGTTGCTTATATATTGCAGTCATTTGCCAAATACATTTCTTAAAGGTACCGGATAATCAAGATTTGGGCCATAGTACCCAACACAAACAAATTTAACCCAGCCAAGCATCCTTTCCACTATTACCCATCTTCCTTTATCATCCACCTCTGATCGCAACACCTTTAGCTCTGGATTAGTAGGCACTAGAATAGCAACTCCTTTTGTTACACATGTCTGCGTCATGTAAAACACCTCCTGATTCCACCTCTGCTTTGACGCAAGTTTCCTCATTTCACTACTTGACAGATCTTACTCCTGTTATACCATAACATCAGCTCTAAGGTCTTTTATCTCTTGCAAAATCAACATTTGTCTTCTTCTAACTCTGAGACCATTTACATTTCATGACATTAATTTAATGCATTGCCTCTGACAATTCTTAACCCCTATTTGCTCTGTACCTGGCCGTTCCTGCCACCCTATGCCCTACCAACTTCGTACTAACACCCTGCAGCCTGTAATTTATTCTATTGGTGGTGCTGGGGACTGTATTTTTTTTTGTTTTCCCACCCATGCTCCCCACCCAGTGCACCCTCTTCACCTCTCCATCAGTGTACCCCCCACATCCCTGAGGAACCCTCCAAATTTCCCACAACTCATTGTGAACTTGTAGTTCTGCAGTTGTTTTCATTGCCAGTGTAATTGCAGAAGTAGAATGTGCTAAGGGGTCTTTTTATTGCTACTCTGGAAAGTGCATGAAATAATCGATGCAATTTGTATGCCAATTAAAACAAGGTGCCTGCAGTTCTTATCTTTGACACCATTTGAGAAGTAGACTTCCATCTTTGCCCTTTCATAACTGTACCCCTTAATAGGAATTGTATGGTCAATGTGCGCTAACATTGTTAATTGATCCTCTCAAACATTTGCCAATCTGCTTCAGAATATATCTTCTTATTAAACATAATCAAAATTACAGCTTAAATTTCACATTCATCAATACATGTAGGGTCTTCAGAGGAATCTGTGGACAGAGCTGGAGAAAGGGCAGAGTTATAAGTTTAGTTTCTTTCTAAGTTAAGGTATGTCTTGTTTATCAGAAGTTGATTTATATGAGTTTGCATTGAACACAATCATATTGCTATAAAACATTAGGCAAAACTCAAATTCTTCCTACCTACGCAGATGAAATAAGCTTTGCTAAATACTTGAGAATACATGTTAATACTCTTTCTTTCATTTCAGCCACTGAACAGCACAATATTGCATATGATGTAGCTACGACCAACTGAGCTACTTTAAAATGTATGACTTACTTCAGCCATGCAGTATTCTGGTAGGAACAAAGGTTATTGCATCAACTGTCAGGCCATCAAACTAGCTAAGACTGTTCTTTACTAGTGTTGACCTGACATCCTTGGCATGGTTTTCCATCTAACTTTTTGCCTTCACACCTCCCATTTTGCTGATTTCATTTTTGCTGGCCTTTCCCACTGCTATACAGCTCTAAAGTGCTTGTGTTCTCTCCCTAGAGCATGGTATAATTGGCTTACATCCAATTGGCATATCTAATTTGCTTGTAATTCCCTAGTAAACTGGCACTACATGTGCCAAGGGCCTGTAAATTAAATGCTACTCGTGGGCCTTCAGCACTGATTGCGCGACCCACATAAGCATCCTTTTAAACATGTCTCAGGTCTTCCATTGTAGCGTGTGTGCAGTTTTAAACTGACATTTCGACCTGGCAAAATGAACCTTTTGCCAGGCCCAAACCTTCCCTTGTAATACATATAAGTCACTTCTAGGGTAGGCCCTTGACAGCCCACAGGGCAGGGTACAGTGTTTTTAAAATGTTGGACACGTACCTTTTACTTTTATATGTCCTGGTAGTGAAAACCCCTTAAATTCATTTTTCATTAATGCAAGGCCTACGGCTCTCATAGGATAACATTGGAGCTACCTTATTACATTTAATAAGCTATAAATTTCATATGGGAACAGGTAACCAGCTGATGTTTGGTGTCATTGGAATTGTAATGAAAATGTCTCTCTTATGGTAAAGTTGGATTTTTAAATTACAATTTTTAAAATGCCACTTTCAGGAAGTTGGCATTTTCCTGCCATAGACATGTAGTGCCTGTAGCCTGTCTCCGGGTCACATGTTACAGGTTGGCGTTGTGTATTCCTCCTAGACAGCCACACACAACAGAGTGCGTAGGTGTGGCAGGATGGGAGGGTGGAGCTGGCCACAGCCCTACTTACACTTGAATAGGCAGTACACTTACTCCACACAAAGGGCTGCATACCCCCTGTAGTTAGTCTGGAGCCAGGGCAGAGGAGGCAAGAAATCTGTGCACTTCAAAGGGAAACCTCTTGAAGCTTCTCCCACTTCAAAGGAGGCAGCTAGTATAAATATTGGATCTCAGACGCCAACTCTTTAGTACACTTCTGGACCTGTGGAGACTCTGTATGGAAAGACTGCTGTGCTGCTGAAAGGACTGCCACTCTCCTGGACTGCTGACTTACTGAACTCCTGCCCAGCTGCCCTTCTGCCTGACTCAGAGGGATTGGACCTGCACCTGAACTCAGGACTCCCATAGTGACTCCAAGGGCTAACCTGCTGGCCTCCTGTTCAGGGACACAACAGGTTCCCAACCACCGGAACCAGCACGCAGATCCAGCTGGAGCAAACCCCTGACCACGAAGTGGTGGCTCTCAGGTTCTGGACCCTTGGGTTGGCCTCAGAGAGGCTAAAGGGAAGTTTGTGTGCTCTCAACAACCTCGAACAGGCCCATTGGTACCAAAATCTTATCACTTGCACAGCCCACCAATGCCAAGTTCCTCCAACCAGAGTCTTCACGCTACAGCATCGACCGCTTGCGGGTAGCACTGATGCAAAACTCTGGCCCACCCGCACGTGACGACAACAGGATCTTCATGCTACAGCGTTGACAATACGCGGTGCCAGGTTTGCTCTTTGTGCTACCTAGTTGAACGTTTATGACACATCTCTGCTCCTTTTGGCCACCTCCATTGTAAACAGGACTCTTTGCACTGGACTGAGAAGGGAACTTTTCAATGGGACTAACTTGGCCCCTGTATCCGACCCACGATCCTTTGAAGTCGGCCTGAACTTGCGACTTTCTCCTGGTCTTGCATGACCAGATAGTTGTAAGTGGCGCTTTGGGCTTTTGGCGCTATTTTCACTTAAATCTTTAAAATTGCATATTTCCGGTTCTACTGGTTGGATTCCTGTCATTTTTATCTTGATTTATTTATTAATTTGTTTTGCTCTATTTTTCTAAATTGGTGTGGGATTTTTCTTGTGTTGTGTTTTCACTTTATTGCTGTTTGAAGTGCTGCATAAATACTTTATACATTGCCTCTAATTTAAGCCGGACTGCTCTATGCCAAGTTACCAGAGGGTTGAGCACAGGTTACTTTGGGGTTTACTTGTGCCTCACCCTGAGAAAGATTGTGGTTGCTGCTTGAGTAGGGTTTCACCCCCCCCCAACCAGTACCCCAATTTCTCACAAATAGCAGCACCAATTACTATACCAGCAGATGCAGCTTAACACTTGCACTCCTCTCCAGCAGCTCTTGTCACAATGCCTACAAGTGTACAGAGAACACTCGTTCATTCATTAAACCAAATGTCATTATCCAGCAAAGTGTAGTTAATTTTGCAGCAATTGTTTCTTTTCAGAGCCAAAAAGCTTGTTTTGGTTTTCAATCTTAAATTGGCTTAATTGGCTCAAGAAACCAGGCGCCTTCTTAACAGATTTCTATTTACGACCGCACTGTGACCCACTTGCTCTCAAATTGATTCCAATACCGTGCACAAAGTTTCATATCTGAGCTTAGTTTGATAATTCGCGTTAGTGGTCACATTTTCTCTTTCCACGTGCTAGGATAATTGCAGATTTCAAAACACTCAGAAATATGTCGACCTTTTCTGTCAACAACAGTTAAAATCCATAATAGATGCGGGGTTGGTTGCGTGCCTAGACTGCCAAAAGACACTGCGATTTAAAGTAATGAGATTGTAAATGAGGCTAGAAGAAATGCAATATTTCATCTTTTATTTTTCCTTGATAACGTTTACCCTGGTAGAGCATCATCTGATGAATTCAGCAGTTCGGCGATTTATTTGATGGTTTTATGAGTGTGCCTGAAAATACGTGCGTCAGAGACGCTGTGTAAGGAGGAGAACAAAAAAACGAGGTGCACCATAATATCAAAGAGAAATGTCACCACGTGAACTGATAAACAGCTAGCCCAATGATCGCTGTTTAAGAGCTTGCTTGGAATGGAGGTGCATTTTATCATTTATCATCCTTCCGTGTCATGGGACCTACAGTCTAGAATTAATGCCACTGAATATCCGTAGCAGTTACAGTTTTGGGGCAGTTAAGGAGGCCGTACACTCCCTACTCCAGGCACAAAACTAGTCACGTCCTTCTGTTTAGGATGCGCTATGTTGATTTTTTGTTATCTATCTGTTTTGCTGAAGTTCTTTCCTTTTCTTTTCCATTTTTTTCTGTTTTTTGTGTTTTTTCTTAGCGCCAAGATGCTTTGGTGGACGTGCGCTGTACACAAATAAAAACATAAAAATATCCAGAAAGAACTGTTGGGGAGTTTGCATATGATGCCAAACTTGTCCCAAATAGATGTGACTATCACTCGCAATTTAGAGCTTTATGAACATTAAAGCTTTAATAATGTTTCAGGGATTCTGCTCTCGAACAAAACTATGCTTGGAACCATAGAACATCAGTATGTAGGGACTGAGTCATCATACCACCTCAGTGTCTGAGTCTGAGTCCATCTAGCTATAGTGCCTCACTTGCCCTCCTAACCTCACCAGAGAAACAAGTGAATTGGCACCTCAGAACACAACACTCTCGACCCTCTCAGGGATCGCGATAACAGGACACACTCTTTCGCTCTCTCTCTCGTACTTGTTCACAATAAAATAACCAGGAGACACAAAGAAAGTTTAGAATATTTATTTAAACTATCGTGCTCTGAAATGCAATATAAGTGCCACCATTAGAAAACAAATGCATATCAAGAATACTGTTAGCATGGTTAATAATCCTTATACCATGAAAAGCCCTGTCATTTTATAGGATAGAGTAGCCTAAACCCCCCTCCCCTGCTACTGAAGCTAAATGATTATATATAAAAGATCTCTGGGATTAATGACAGACCCCGTACCTTACCATACACTGATGGACTTTCTACATCTCAGCAGACACAGTGCTCTTGTCTCTGAACTCTTGTTCCATGTGTGTGTTTTTGACTTATGTGCTCATCTATATGACTAGGCATGTGTGCACAGAAACAACAGCTGCATTCTTGTGTTATGTCTAGGTGCTAGGGTCTGTCAAGAAAGAATAACAAGGATCATTGTCGTTCGACCTTGTCTGTGGTGTTCAGACTAAATCCCAGGAAAAGGGCAGAACATTAAAATATATGCAGGTTTCGTGTGAAAGTACAATGTGGCACAAAAGCAAGCATGTGTATATAGTAACGTGTGCAAAGGAAAATTAGGCTGACAAACGTGCACAGTTAGGCTTGCACAAGGAAAACTACAATGAACCATGCAGGAAACATACGACAATAATTATATCATGATGTAAAGTTGCTTTAGCAGTGATCATATAGTACTGTAAATCAAAACTCAGTTTCGCATATGAGGTGGTGAAATGATGAGTGGAGCCAATACTTGGGGTTTATGGTGAAGATTGGGTGAAATTCATGATATCAATGGAAGATGGAGGCGCAGCTCCGCCACTTTGCCACTCCAGAAATACTGATTGTGGTTGTTTTTTCTGGAAAGGATTTTGAAATGTTGGTGTGACAGGCAGGTGTTTCCCTTAACCCCTTCAGTGCGTCGAACGTCCAGGGGCTGTCCGAATCACCAGTGCTCATGTGCGTAGGACGACCCCCGGCCATCCGATCACATGGCACTAGAAATCCCTCTGGTGCGGGCACCAGAGGGATTTCTTTCCACCCCCAACAGCCTCGGGAGCTGGGGAAGAGCTTCGCCAGTTCCCGAGGCTGTGTAGATGGTTTCCCTGAAATGACGATCAGCGCGCACGTCGCACTGATGTCATTTTAGTGAAACCGAAACTGAAATGAGCCTTGAGGCTCATTTCAGTTTCACTTTCTACGTGCTCAGGGGGCTATCTCAGCCCCCCGAGCACGTAGAAAGACGGGAGAGGTATCAATGGAAAGGGGGGCAAGCAGGGATCCACCCACTAGGCACCAGGGAGGGGGGGAGAGGCCCCTTGGGCAAGGGCCTTTGCTCCCACCATAATATGTTTGGTGAAATCAGTCTTTCTGTACCCCTGGGGGGCAGAAGGGGGTAGTAGCCCCCAATCTGCCCCCCATGGGGGCAGAAAGCCCACTAGAAACCAGGGATTTGTTTTCAAAGTAAATTAGGGGTGGGGGCTGCCCAATATGGGCATGCCAATGCCCCCACCCCCCCTGCACAATTACATCCTTTCTGCCCCCCTGGGGGGCAGATGGGGGCAGTAGCCACCAGCACTTTTTTTTACGATTAATTTAGGGGTGGGGGCTGCCCAAGATGGGCATGTCAATGCCCACACCCCTCCTCCCCACACAATTCCAGTCTTTCTGTCCCCCTGGGGGGCAGAAAGCACCCTAGATGCCAGGGATTAGTTTTTTTATAGGCCCGGGGTAGGGGCTGCCCAGAATGGGCATGCAAATGCCCCCACCCTACCCCTCCCAAAGAAAACAAAAGACTTTCTGCCCTTCCAGGAGGCAGATGGGGATAATAGCCCCTGATCTGTTCCCCGGGGGGAGGGGCAGAAAGCCCACTAAGCGGCAGGCATTTTTTTTTTTTTATATATAGGTAGGGGTAGGGGCTGCCCAGAATGGGCATATCAATGCCCCCACCCCCCCAAAAAAATTCTACAGTCTTTCTGCCCCCCCTGGGAGGAAGATGGGGCAATAGCCCCTTATCGCCCCCCCCACCGGGGGGTAGAAAGTCCACTAGCCACCAGGGATTTATTTTTCCAAAGTTCGGGGTGGGGCTGCCCAGAATGGGCATGCCAATACCCCCACCCCCCCCAAAAAAGATGCCCCAGCCTTTCTGTCCCCCCAGGAGGCAGATGGGGGCAGTAGCCCCTGATCTGCCCCCCGAGGGGGGCAGAAAGTCCACTAGGCGCCAGCGATTATGCTGGCTTTTTTATACGTAGGGGTGGGGGCTGACCAAAATGGGCATTCAAATGCCCCCACCCCCCCAAAAGAATAGCCACAGTCTTTCTGCCTCCCTTGGGGGCATATCGGGGCAATAGCCCCCGATTTCCCCCCTCCCCAGGGCGGCAGGAAGCCCACTAGGCACTGACTTTTTTTCGGAATGTGCCTACCTGTGGATTTTGGGTCCTAGCGCAGCCGGCACCTAGGGAAACATAGCAAACTTGTATACTTTTGAAAACTAGACACCAAGGGGAATCCAGGATGGGGTGACTTGTGTGGCTCTCACTAGGTTCTGTTACCCAGAATCCCTTGCAAACCTCAAACCTTGTAAAATAAAACGCATTTTCCTCACATTTCAGTGATGGAAAGTTCTGGAATCTGCGCAGATCCACAAACTTCCACCCACCCAGCATTCCCCAAAGTCTCCCGATAAAAATGGTACCTAACTTGTTTGGGCAGGCTTACTACCCGCGACAGGAAACGGCCCAAAATGCAACGTGGACACACCACATTTTTACACCGAAGACTGACCCTTTTTTTCAAAAGTGCCTAGCTGTAGATTTTGAACCCTAGCTCTGCCGGCACATAGGGAAACCTAGCAAACCTATACATTTTTGAAAACTAGACACCCAGGGGAACCCAGGATGGGGTGACTTGTGTGGCTCTCACTAGGTTCTGTTACCCAGAATCCCTTGCAAACCTCAAACCTTGTAAAAAAAACACATTTTCCTCACATTTCTGTGATGGAAAGTTCTTGAATCTGCATGGATCCACAAAATTCCACCCACCCCGCATTCTCCAAAGTATTCCGATAAAAATGGTACCTCACTTGTATGGGTAGGCCTAGTGCCCCCGACAGGAAACGGCACAAAAAGCAAAGTGGACACACCACATTTTTACAGTGAAATCTGACCCCTTTTTTGCAAAGTGCCTAGCTCTAGATTTTGAACCCTAGCTCTGCCTGCACCTAGGGAAACCTAGCAAACCTATACATTTTTGAAAACTAGTCACCCAGGGGAATCCAGGATGGGGTGACTTGTCTGGCTTTCACCAGGTTCTGTTACCCAGAATCCTTTGCAAACCTCAAACTTTGTCAAAAAAAAACCTTTTCCTCACATTTCCGTGGTGGAAAGTTCTGGAATCTGCGTGGATCCACAAAATTCCACACACCCCTCATTCCCCAAAGTCTTCCGAGAAAAATGGTACCTCACTTGTGTGGGTAGGCCTAGTGCCCGCGACAGGAAACGGCCCAAAACGCAACGTGGACACACCACATTTTCACAGTGAAAACTGACCCCTTTTTTGCAAAGTGCCTAGCTGTAGATTTTGAACCCTAGCTCTGCCGGCACCTAAGTAAACCTAGCAAACCTATACATTTTTGAAAACTAGACACCCAGGGGAATACAGGATGGGGTGACTTGTCTGGGTCTCACCATGTTCTGCTACCCAGAATCCCTTGCAAACCTCAAACTTTGTAAAAAAAACACATTTTCCTCACATTTTGTAAAAGATGAAGCCATACATTAAAATCAGTGGAATGGGAGCACATACAGTGAAGTTATTTTGGCTTAAAATAATTGGTGGTCTGCTGCACTAAATTTAGGGTTCTGTAAGTTGAGAAACTGTTGTCATTGAAACCAGATAGGTCTGCGTTTAAACTACAGTATAGTATGGATGTGGGATTTCACTATTGAAACTGAAAAGCTGTTTGCACCATCTAGAATGCAGGTGAAAAACCTTTCAAATAAGACACCAGATTGTGGCATGAAGGCTATCAATCAATCAAGTCAAGTAGTATTTGTATAGCGCGACTACTCACCCCGGGGGTATCCAAGCTCTGTGTTGCAGATATCAGTTGAAGAGCCAGGTCTTCTTGAGTCCCTTTCTGAAGACTACCGTCTGCATATTACACTGACTAGTTTTGACACAGGTTCTTTACTTTTACCATTTACTATTGGTATCATTGCTCCATTGTCTGACCAAGGACATTCTATTTTGTTTTTGTAATTTGGTCTGCACTACCCATTTTGACACATTGTTCCAGACATTTGTTACAGATTCAGTAATTCTTTTCTAATATTGATTTGTACATCTCCACATGCTTTTCGTTTAATAACACTCCGGTTCTACAAGTGCGTTCCCATAGCAATGGCATTTCTTCAATAGGTAGTGATGATTCCCTTTCGGAATCTAAGTGTCGGTATGAGGTGCCTTACTTTCCTCTGGTTTATACATGCTTTGGTTGTAAGGCCATCGTCTTGATGTCAGCTTTTAATTAGAAGCACTTAGGCAGCTAACACATGGACTGTCTTTAATCTGATTCTGTCAATCTACTAAGTAAATCTGTTACAGATTCAATTGTGTAATTGCTTCCCTCTACAGCAGTATTGTTTTCAATATTGTTTGCTGGTTATACCTTTCCCTCTACACCTCAATATTCTTCTTGTTCTTTCAACTTTAATTTCACTTTGATCGTCCAGTAAGACATACTCTGATATGATGGCCTCAAAATGTGTTCCTGTTTTCGGGACCTTGCCCTAAAAACTGTACTATGCCAAACCATACTTTAATATTTTACAGAGAATCTAACGGGTTCATATTTTCCGTGAGCTCTAGTTCTGTACCTCGTCTGTACCACTAATGTTATGTTATGTTATGTTAATGGATTTTGTAAAGCGCGACAGCTGCCCCAGCAAAGAGGCGTCCCGGCGCTGACAGCAGTGAGGTGGACAAGATCAGGGAGGGGCCCCAGGGAAGGCCTACGGAGTGGGAAAGAGAAAGGTTTTTATGGCCTTCCTGAATTCTAGGTAATTGTTAAGCCCACGAATGTGGGCAGGCAGCGTGTTCCAAAGGATGGCCGCTCTGTTCCGGAAAGAGCGACCTCCGGCGCAAACCCTCCTATCCCGGGGAACCACCACCAGGTGTTGTCCCATGGAACGGAGCTGGCGGGGGGGAACATAAGGTAAAAGCAGGTTGGCCAAAATACCAGGAGAGGCAGATTTCAGGGCTTTGAAGGCTATACAGAGAGCCTTGAACTCAATCCGCCTGGCCACAGGCAGCCAGTGGAGACGGCGAATGGCGTTTGTCACATAGCAAGCTCTGCGCAAACCGAGGAGAGATCTTGCGGCCGCATTCTGTACCCTCTGTAGCCTATGCATTTCTGTCTTGTTAGCTCCCAGATACAGTGAGCTGGCGTAATCAAGTCTAGACAAAATCAAGGCCTGAATGATGATCTGCCTTGTAGGGGCATCAAAGAAACCTAGGATGGGTTTGAGCCCTCGCAACAGCCCAAAACAGGTTCCAGCCACCTTTTTAGTTTCGATCTGGAAGTTGAGGGATGAATCCATCCGAACCCCTAAGTTCTTCACTGCCTGCTTGGGGGAGGGGGCAATGCCTAGGCTCTTGGGCCACCAGAGCTCATTCCATTGACCATGGTCTTTCCCCACCAACAACACCTCTGACTTGTTGGCATTTAGTTGGAGACAGTTGGCGGTCATCCACTTGGCGACTGCAGCAAGATCACTTTGAAACTTAAGAGCGTGTAGTAATTGAGGCGGAAGCGGATGAAAATACTTAAGAGTATTTATTTGGGCTACATGGTCGTGGAGCCAGTAGAGAAGCTCCACCAGGCTCAGCAGACAGAACCAACTGACAAGAAGTATAGAGTGCCTAGGCAACATAGAGATTCTACAGGTGACATCATAGAATAGACTATGTACATCAGAAACAGTCTCAAGACTGTAACATTACTAAACATCCAAAGCACTTTTAACACTACACATTACTACATACCTTCCCTTGTTCCTAAACAAACAAACAAAGAAAAATAAAGAAAACAAGAGGAAGGAAACATTTATCGAAAACGAGCAGGAAGGGTACGATGTCTTGAACTCCTTCTCACAGAACGTGTAGGCACGGAAACCTGTTGAACCACTGAATCGGCAGTAACACATTTTCTCTGAGATTGTGAATAAGCATCTGACACCTCATCACGATTGTGAGAGTTAGAGGGATTAGAGCGCTCAATAACTTTAGAAACCTTTGACAAATTCCACCAGTGCCCACCTTCGACTTGAACAGCATTGCCAAAAATCTTAACAACACGAAGAGGCTTCCCAAATTTGTTTTCCCTTTCTTGGCATAAATAGGAGACTTGATTTTGACATAGTCACCAACGATAAGATAAGACAATTTGACACCTCTTTTGGAATCAAACCAATTTCTCTGTTTTGACTGTGTGTTCGACACATTTTCCTTGACAATAGACATGAGGTTATCAACACTGGTGTCAGATTTAATCAATCTCGACATCCAGCCAGGTTTAAACAAAGTATTGGCTTTTCTCCCTCTCATGAGAACGAAAGGTGCAACTTTAGTTGATGAATGCGGTGTGGTCCTATAAAACCAAATCATGTCATTGAGGGCACGTACAACATCGTGATGTCCCACTCTGGCCCATTTGACACAGTCACCAACAACACGATTCATTCTCTCCACCAAACCATTACTCTGGGGATGATAAAGTGAGCTCTTAACATGTTTGATACTTGAAGACTGTAGAAAAAGCTGAAATTCCCTGCTGACAAATTGTTTACCATTGTCAGACACGACTGTCTCCGGAAAACCTTCCCTCAAAAATATTTCCGTGAGGAAATCAATGATAGTTTTAGCATTGGCTTCTTTGACAAGTTTTATCTCAGCCCACTTAGATGCATAATCCATGAGGACAAGAATGTACTTATACTGCCCACATAAAACATCATAAGGCCCTTGAATATCAATACCTACTTTAACCCATGGTCGATCCGGACATTCAATGGGTGATAAAGGAGTGAACACTTTCAGAGACTTGTCTGAAGTCTTGCAAACACAGCACTCTCGAACCATGTCCTCTATGTCGGTATCCATGGACAGCCGCCAAAAGGCATCTCGGATACGACGTTTAGTGAGTGTGGCGCCTAAATGCCCTGCGTGAGCCCTCTTCAAAATGTTGAGCCTGAGAGAAGAAGGAGGGACCAATTTCTCTCCTCTCATCAATAAACCATCTTCCAAAGATAACTCACTTTCAATCTTGCAAAAAGGTTGTAATGATGGAGAGAGAACCTTTTCACGTGGCCAACCATTCTTAACTAGATCACAGACATCACAAAGAATGGAATCAGCTAGAAAGGCGGATCTCCATTCATCTTCTGAACCAACTTTAAGTTCAGGAATATCGAGAGTAGCAACAAAACAATCTTCGCAATCTTCGTCAACAAGATCTTTATACTTAATGTCGTCTTGTTCATTGTTACTAACGGGAAACCTGGAAAGAAAGTCTGCCCTGAAATTTTTTCCTCCCGCAAAATGTTTGACATCAAACTGATATTGTAGAAGTCTAGTGACCATTCTGAGAATCCTGGGTGTGCAACACTTACTCATGTTGTCACCCAGAATATTCACAAGGGGTTTATGGTCGGTAAGGAGTAAAAACCGCTTACCCCACACATATGGGCGGAACTTTTCTATGGCCCAACAACAAGCCAACAACTCCTTTTCAATGACTGAATATTGGTGTTCAGCTGCTCTCAAAACTCTAGAGGCGAATCCAATGGTTTGCTCAACACCTTCAACAATTTGAGTTAACATCCCCCCTACACCAACCTGGCTAGCATCAACAGTGATACAACAGTCATGATTGGGATCAAAAGGTTTAAGGGCTTTGCAATTAGACAACAACGATCTCACACGTTCCAAGGACAAAACACACTCTTCACTCCATTCGAAGTGTACACCCTTTTTTAACAGGGCACTTATAGGGCGAACAATGGTGGCAAAATCAGGAATGAATTTTGAATAATATTCACACAGCCCTAACAGGGACTTGACACTAGCCTTGTCTGATGGAGGAGGAGCACTCGTGATGGCTTCCAATAGACCTGGCCTGGGACTGACACCTTCGTGGGACACGACATGTCCTAGGTATTCCACTTTGTCACAATTAAATTCACATTTTTCAGATTTCAACACTACACCATGCTCTTTGAATAACGATAAAACTTTCTGAAGAACAAGATCATGGGAATGAGAGTCTTCCCCAAAGACAAGAACATCATCTTGAAACACAAGTACGGAGTCCAAATCACTCAGGATATTGCTCATGACTCTTTGGAAGACGGAGGCCGCAGAGGCTAACCCAAAGGGCATCCGACGGTACTGGAAAGTCCCTAAAGGAGAGACAAATGCAGTGCGGTGTTTGGATTCCAGATGGAGTTTGACTTGATGATATGCGTTAGCAAGATCAAGTTTGCTAAAGCATTTAGCTCCCTTGGTGGCAGCGAACAAATCAGATATTTTGGGTAGCGGGTGAGAATCGACCCAAATCTCCTTGTTAAGAGACCTTAAGTCGACACAGACCCTGAGTTGGCCATTTTTTTTGCGGGCTACCACCAAGGGAGAAAGCCACAGAGAAGATTCTGCCGGCTCGATGACTCCCTTAACACATAATTCTTTGAGCTCCTTCTCCAAATCGGACCTGACGCTAAAGGGTACGCCCCTAAGTTTGTGTTTCACTGGTACAGCACCTTGTTTAACCACAATCTTGTGCTTGAAACTACTTATCTTACCTAGACGATCCCCAAACATGGAAGGAAACTTGGATGTCCACTTTTGTTTGGCATCATTTTGTTTTATGTCGTCATGACACTCCACTACTAACACTTGTTCACGAGCTCCAGGTTTCAACATCATACCAAATAAGCCCTGGTGGAACCACCCAAGAATGTTTAAACCTTTGACTGCTACATAAATTTTCCCCTTTATGTGCCTACCTTTGAAAGACATTTCATCTTCGAAAAATCCAAGAAGATCGATTTTGCGTCCTTCATAAGATACGGGTGATCGGTCTGGAGGGGACAACTCAATAGAATTTCCCCATGTCTCTTCAAACAATTTCTTTGTGACCATTGTGATGCAAGCACCTGAATCTACCAGTAAATGGAGAATTTTGTTACCTATACCAATCTCTGCAATGGGGTCTACACAATCAGAAGGATCACCTTCAACAACACTAAAAGAGGGGCTGTTGTGTACGTTTCTCTCCTGTGATATAAAATCACTCTCTTCCTGAATGACAGAAATAACTTCTGAATCGCTTTCAGAATTAGAGTCAACTACACACACAATAGGTTTCTTAGAGTTTTTCCTCTTTAGGCAGACCTTGGCAAAATGGCCAACTTTTTTGCAGTAGTTGCACGTGAAAGAAAAGGCAGGACATCTACTACCTTTTGCATGAGTGGGATTACCGCACCTAAGGCACATATTTGGATTAATTCCTCAGGTTTAACAGATTTCACAATACTTTTGTTAAAGACATTTTTTGATTTGATCTGAGACTTATTAATCTTAATAGCATTAACACTCTCATTGAGTTTGTCACTATTTTTGTCCTCAAGTTCTTTGAGAGACGTCATTGAAATTTCGATACTTTTAGCGATTTTCATCGTCTCGTCGAGTGATGGATTACTTAGGCTAAGAAGTTTTTGTCTAATGCTTTTCTCTTTGCAATGACAAACAAACTGGTCTCTTATGAGCTGGTCCGTGAAATTTTCAAACTTGCAGTCTGCAGACAGTCTCCTCAAGGCAGAAATATATGAATCAACATCTTCATCATCCAATTGCTTCCTTTTGAAACATTTGTGTCTCAGCACCATAAGATTGGGTTGTTTATCGAATCTTTTTTTTAACTTCAACACGGTTTCTCGAAATTCATCAAGACCATCACTTTCTTCTGGAGCAATAATGGGTAAGTGTTTGAATATTGATCTTCCTTCAAACCCTAGAGAGTGCAGTAGAAGACATTTTTTTCTATCAGCAGTGTATCGTGATGCTCCTATTGCGCCTAGGTAAGTTTCGAAAGCGTCGAACCATATTTCCCAACGTACAGGAGGTTCACCTGGAGTGTCTAGGAATGAAGGAGGAGGGTTAACGGCTGTGTGTCGTCGGCGTAGGAGACCATGGTCAGCCCTCTGCTCTTGGCTACTACAGCCAGAGGTTGTACGTATAGGTTGAAAAGCAGAGGGCTCAGGGAGGAGCCCTGTGGCACCCCTTGCTTGATGGGAAAGATGCCAGAGGTGAAGGGGGGTACTATCACCTGAAACATCCTATCAGCAAGGAACGAGGCGAGCCACTTCAGGGCTGAGCCCACAATTCCAGCCTCCTCCAGGCGTCGCAACAGAATGGCGTGGGACACTGTATCAAACGCGGCACTGAGATCCAGAAGGATCAGTGCCAACGTCTGCCCTGCATCCAAAGTTGTCCAGAGATGTTCTGTCACAGCCAGGAGTGCCGACTCTGTGCTGTGGCCAGGGCGAAAGCCATTTTGGGAAGGGTCTAATCTGTTGTTGGAGTTCAGGTAGTCCGTGAGGAGGGAGTTAATGTAAGCCTCCATGATCTTTGCGGCCCAAGGTAGCAGGGAGATCGGCCAAAAAGTTTCTGGCTTTTTTGGGTCTAAGGAGGATTTTTTAAGCAGCGGTATCACCCTGGCCTGTTTCCAAGCTATAGGCACGACCGCTGTATTGAGAGACCCATTGATCACCTGTCCTAAGGAAAGTAAGATAGTGGATAGAATTTTCCGAAATTGGTCAGGTTTCAGTGGATCGGCCGGAGAGCCAGACTTGATTTTGGAGCATAGAGCAAGTAATTGATCCGGAGGGATCGGTGGAAAAGCCTCTAATGTTACGTTGGTGTGGTTGCAAGATACCTCAAGAGGGCCGACTTGGTCCGTAGGGAAGCACTTATAAAGGTCTTCTACCTTCCTGACAAAGAAGATGGCAAGCTCTTCACACTGCTGATCAGAGGTGATCAGTGGACCTGCGGCACCTTTCTGAGTTTTAAGGCAGGAGACTATCGAAAAGATACTCATTGTCGGGTTGGTACTCTTGATGATTTGCTGAGCATAGAATGCTACGCGCTCGACTTGGATGGCCCTGTGATAACTTTTTACGGCTACCCGGTAGCAATCCTTAGAGGCCGGGTCAAAATCCCTTCTCCAGACTCTCTCCAGCCTTTTACAGATATTGCGCAGTTCAGCTAATTTAGTGTTGTACCATGGGTTGGATTTTGATTTGCGATTCATGGACAGCTTAGCTGGAATCAGGCTATCCAACTGCTGGTTAATCCAATCGGTAAAGGCCGAGTTAGCCTCATTAGGGTCAGCCGGCAGAACTGGGGTGGTGGCGGAGAGATGTGTTAAGAATTGGTCCCAGTTCAGTTTATGCCAAGGGCGTTTGAGGGAGAGTGTTTTGTCTAAATTACGCGCTGGCGCGATGCCCTGAATGGACATGGGGACCAGATAGTGATCGGACCATCCCATCGGTACAGGGGGTCGGACAGTAAGGGAAGGTATATTTGTGAAGACTGGGTCCAAGAGGTGGGCAGCCGAATGCGTCGGTCCTGAGACCCGTTGATCGAGCTGACAGGCTGCAAGATCGGCCACAAAATTAGCCACATCGGAGTCAGAGTGATTATCCAAGTGCAGGTTAAGATCTCCTGTGACTATAAAATTCGAGGCATTAACCGCCAGGGCGCTGACTGTCTCGATAAGAGCTTCCCTAAAGACTTTTGATGGACCCGGGGGTCGGTAAACTAGTAAGCCTGTCATAGTGTAGTTAGGGTTAAGGGTGATTTTAAAGCAAGCACATTCGTAGCCAGCAACGGGCTGCTTTATGAAGGTGCAGAGGTAGCCGGTTTTAAGAATAACCGCGATACCCCGCCTCTCGTTTCCCTATTGAGGGTGTAGATGTTATAACCCTCCGGGAGTGCTAGCCCTGGCTTAGCGACCATGTCCTCCGACAGCCAGGTCTCCGTAATTGAGGCGAATCCCTGGTCCATCATGTATGTGTGATTTAAATATGTATTGGTCAACTCTGGCTTCTGTGGCCTTTTAGGTAAACAATATGGCCCTCATTATGAGTTACCCGGGCTTTGCACCGAAGATACTAGAGACCTGGAATTTAATTTACTTACATAATCTCCACTGCAAAGGGGACTAACTGCTTGTACCGGGATTTACCAGGTGTTTTACAACACAGTGTTTCACTATTTAAACTATAAACATTTCTGAGGAGTGCACGCAGGAATGTCTGTAGGATTTGGGAGGGCAAGATTGGGGCACAGTTGTTCAAGGCATGCTTGTAACTGTCTGAGGAGCGCATTGTATGTTGCCTGACTGCTGCAGGAGGAGGGCGGGAGGCAGGCAATGCTACTGCCCTCAACCTCGCCTTGCATCAATTCTCCTAGGGCCAGTATCTCCCAGCATGGATTTATCATCTCTGGGGTTATCAGTCACAATAATTCCAGGCCGTGACACACGTAATGAGGGCCTATATGTACGTATAATTTGTGATACTAAAAAAATGAAGAGTTAAAAGTATACACAATGCTTTATTTAAAATTGTGAGAACCCTTGCGTCCTAAGTGTCTTTTGTCATTGCAATGCAATTGAGACCGAATATGTATGCTTCCTCAGTCAGCTGAATCGAGAAAGATTAGTATTTTAGCAGTATTTATCGATATGACTATTTCTAATGCATCGAAAATGAGAGCATAAGACAACTTAAAGTTTATTGGTCAATAATTAAAGGTCTTTTTGGATGGGGAAGGTGATCAATCTCTCAAATGAAGGACAGAAGTGCAGGGTAGTCCCTCTGACCTTCACAGGCCCAGGAGTGTTCTGAGGAGAGGTCTGTGAATTCCACCTTTTTGCCCGGTGCCAGCCTGTCGGTGGAGGCAAGCCTTGTCCAGCTCTTAAACAAGTTATTTTCAGTTCCTCCCCTCCCACTAGTGTCTGTGCCAGTTTGACTCCAGAGACAAGAGTTAGACAAGTCTAGGTGTGAGCTTCATCTGCCAGTGACAAGGTAGGCATCATTTGAAGCTCAAGAAGCCCCAGGCCGTCCTGTTAAGGGAGGAGTCCCCTCACCCAGAGCCATTTGTCCACTGTCTGGGAGCAGATCACATCTCACCACAGTCAACAGGGGTCAGGTGACAGCCAGACACTAGCAGGAAAGCCGTTTTGGTTTAAGGCAGTGTTAGAACTGGGGGTCTCTAGTTGGCAGAGGTAGGTACCTTTGTCCAAATAGGGACCCTTGCTTCTAGTCAGGGTAAGGGGGTACACTCCTGAAATAACCCCTGCTCACCCCCTTGGTAGCTTGGCACGAGCAGACAGGCTTAGTTCAGAGGCAGTGTGTAAAGCATTTGTGAACACATACAGTAATCCAGTGACAACACTACAAATGGACACCACACAGGTTGAGTCTCTTAAAATGGAAATGCGACACTTTGAGTTCAATGTACCTTAAGATGCGTAACGCAGGGCAACGAAAAGTGTTGCAGGGAAGGTGATGCGGTAGTCCCTTACACGCAAGGACAGTGATGCATTGAAGATCTGGTGCAAAGAAACAAAGTGACGTCTTCTTGATGTTGCGACAACGAAGGGGTGATGCGTGCACGCCCGACAGCTGTGCGGTGATTTCGATGAGTCTTTGGAGCCGCGACAGGCCCTGCGACACGCTTCCCTGGCGATGCGACGGCGTCTGATGCGAGGTCGACGATCTTCTCCTGGGATGCGGGGCGCCTCGTGTTGCGATGCGTCGGCGTCTGATGCGAGGACGATGCTCTGCCCCAGGGGTGCGACGGCGTCTGATGCGACGGCAACACTTTTCTCCGGTGCTGCGAGGCGCTTCGAAGGATGCGAGGGTGTCAGCGGCGCGCTTCTTCGGGAATGCGCCGGCGTCTGATGCGACGTCGACACTCTTCTCCAGCAATGCGAGAATCAGCGGCTGCGGCGACACGCTTCTTCGCTTTGAGTCGCGCTTCCAGCTCCCAGAGACACGCAAGTGTGTCAGAAGGTCCAAATTCCCAGCAAGGGAATACAGGGGGAGCTGGTGGGTGAAGTCTGTTGTCCCTGAGACTTCAACAGGAGGCTAGCTCTGAAATCAAGCCCTTGGAGATCCTTCACAAGTTGATGAAAGTACACACAAAGTTCCCTTCTCCTTTCTTTGGCAGTCAGGCAACCACTGCAGGCAGATCCCTCTAGTTTAGGGATAGTCTTCTCCTCAGTTTCTTCTTGGTTCCGCTCCTCAGCAAAGGTTTCTTCTTGTTTCCCAAAAGTGATCTAATTTCCTAGCGGTCTGGGTCCCCTTTTTATACACCTTTTCTCTTTGTTCTCTGAAGGCAGAGAGGCCTTTGCCTAGTCCAAAACCAGTTCTGGTCAGTCCTGGAGCACTTTGTTTATATGACTCCTTCTTTCCTTTCAGAATGTGGGGCAGAGTGCTCAGCCGCCCGGCAGGAGGTGGAGCCAGCATTGTGGAAGGCAGGCACAGCCCTATTCAGACCCAGGTGCAACTCCTCCCTCCACTCTGGATGCAGATCTCTCTATTCAGCCCTGTGCTGACTCACCCTGTCTCCTGGAGTCCCCCAGCCCCTGTCACTCACAAACCCAGACAAGGAATACACAACCTAGCAGAGGCAGGCTTGGATAGTTAGGCAAGAAAATACCTACTTTCTAAAAGTGGTATTTTTCAAACACAGAATGTTAAAACCAACTTCACTAAAAGATGTATTTTATCATTCTGAGTTCAGGCATACTAAATTCGTTTTTCTACCATGTTCCCTGGGTCAGTTAGGATTATAAGGTGTAATAATCAAACTGCCCAGTCTGGCCTATGGGGAACAGGTAGCCTTGCAATAGTGAAAAGCGAAAATGGCTGTAATTCACTATTAGGACATGCCACACACACCAGGGCATGTCCTACCTTATACTTACAATGCACCCTGCCCTAGGGCCTTCTATAGGGGTGTCTGATATGAAGAAAAGGGAAGGTTTAGGGACTGGTAAGTGGGTGCACTCACCAAGTCGACATGGCAGCCCTAGGCTGCACACAGGCTCTGCAATGGCAGGCCTGAGACACATTTTACAAGCTGCTTCTGTGGGTGGCACAACCAGTGCTGCAAGCCCACCAGCAGCATTGGATTTACCAGCCCTGGGCACACTCAGTGCACTGTACTAGGGACTGACAAGTAAACCAATCATCCAATCATGGAGTCACTAATCCATAACACAATTTACAATAGGGAGAGCATATGCACTTTAGCACTGATCAGCAGTGGTGAAGTGCCCAGAGTCATAAAACAGCCAACAACAGGTCAGAAAAATATAGGAGGAAGGCAAAAAGTTTAGGGATGATCCTGCAAAAAGGGCCAAGTCCAACACAACCCCTTCCAGCCAAAAACGCAGGGTAGACCAATCACTACCTTGATGGGCTTCTCTGCTGTGGGCGATAGAACCTGGACCCTGGCCCACAACAGCAGGGGCATACTCCAGTTCTACGCCAATCTGAACCTATTGGAATCCCTCTGTTCATACTCTCAGGGCCCACCAAGCTAATCCATGGGGAACCCTTCTCCTCACCTGTGGACACCACCTGTGCAGCACCTAACCTTAACTTGCTCACAGGTGTGTCCCAACAGACAGACAGCAAGCCACAGTGGCCACTGACAGTGGTCAGGGATGAGACCCAGGCCTTATGCCTCTCAGGGCTCTCAAACGTCTGTGGCGTCAGAGAGCGGGGGGCAGTAGCCCCAGGTGCTTGGCACCCTTTGTCCACTCTCCCTCCTGTCAGGTCAGGTATGACATCCTGACACTGACCTACCAGCCCCGGGCCAGTACCCGGCAGCTGGACTGGAGACTGGGGTGGGCTTTCCCACACCCGGTCCTCCTCCTCCTTGTTGGGGCTCTGTACCCTCCCACCTGGAGCGGTACCCCTTCCAGAATTGCCAGGGCACCTGTGGCAGGTGTCCTGCACAATTCGCCCACCAGTTCAGGGGTTCTATCCTGCAACTGGGCGTCCAGGTCAGGGGGGACACCCTGAACCTGGTCCTCCAATCTAGGGTCTAAACCCTCCAGTTGAACCGGGGTCAGAGGCGAGGACTCCCTCCCTCTGTACCCCCTTCCAGAGTACTGCCCCCTCCCATCAGGAGCGGTACCCCCAGAAGACAAACTGGTCAGGACACTGTTTACAGTTGTCCCACCCTCCAGGTCAGACAACACCTGAATCTGGCTTCCCAACCCAGGGTCGGTACCCTTAGGCTGGACCTGTGCCTGGCAACCCAGGACATCCGGGAGGGTACACCAACCCCCCCAAGGGAAACACACTACTCTAGAGTTGTGTAAGAATCTGCCTGGCGCACCAGGACTTCCTGGGGAGCACGCATGCCCCCCTAGAGGGTAACACATCTCTCATGTGTTTTGTGACAGTCTGCCTGGCGCAGATCTCCCGACCCCTGTCCATCTGACAGTGCGTGAAGATCCCCCAGGACAGAAGTGGTGTCACCATGGTCATTCTCTGGTGACTCAGCCCTTCTGGCTGGTCCCTGACCCACTGGTTCTTCCACTGGGGACTCTCTCCCCCCTCAATCTGGACTTCTGCACCCTCCACTTAGGAGTGGCACTGCCAGACACCAGAAACACTGGAGCTCCATTTACAGACGCTCCAGGTTCTCTAGACACTAGGAGATCCTCCTCAATGGGCGGCCCATCAGGACAGCCTAGGCTCCCTACCTGGTGTTCCCTTAAAGAACCATCGAGGCTCTGAGACTAGGTTTCAGGCACCTTGGGACACGCAGCCCCACACTCACTCCTTCTCCTCAGAGACAGGACGTGAGCCCCTACACCCCTCCCATTACCAAGGGACCTAGCTGGGCTACACTGAACCTCTCCCACCACTCTGGGTTGGAAGACACCTGAGCCACTCCTCTTAGTGTCACTCCCCAATGCCTCTTCAGACCCTCTGGAATCCACCAAAAGGTCTGCCTCCATTGTGAGCTCCCTGGGGTCAGAGAACTCACACTCCAACAGGTGTTGGCATAGCTCTGGAAAATAGTGACTTACAATATGCTCACCCACAATTGGATCACACAGCCCCCTACAAGGGTTAACCAAACTATCCTTCACCTCACCATCCAGTGCCTCGCACACATACTCCACACCACTCTCTTTAGATTGGCAAGACAGTATCTGACTGTCTCTGTCATTCAACCCACACTCTTCTGGGCGGTCTCCACACTCACACATCAGGACTTCAGCCATGGGGGAACCCCTCTCCCTGCACCTCTCATCTAGAGTCAGTAGAGTGTCCCTCCCACCTCTAGGACTAAGAACACCTGTGCCAGTTCCCCAATCCACCTCAGGGACACTGCGCACCACTAGAGCTACCTCATATCCTTGAACCTCCTGGTGTATATTAACCCCCTCCTTCAAGTCAGGCGCCACATCTCTGAGTGTGTGTACTACTCCCTCAGCACTAGATAACATAATTTTGCTGCCACCATCTGAGCTGGACTCCCCCTCCAACTCAGCAAAGCTCACTCTCTGAGCTACACACATTTCTTGTTGCTGGGCTGAGACACTCATGGCCTCCAGCCTCTCGAGCTTTAAATCAAACTCCCTCATTCTCAACTCATGCTCCTGATCCAATCCTTTCTCTTCTAAGGCCAACTTTCTAGATTGCAATTCAAATTCCATCTGCCCCTCTAACTTGAGCTTGGTCAGCTCCATCTCATGCATCCTACTCTTTTCTCTGTCCTCCAGCTCATCTGGGGACAGACCTTGGGCAGAAACCCTGCTACCCGCTGGGGAAGTTACTCTCCTCCCCCAATCATAATCAACAGATGCTCTGGATGCTGCTGAATCCATGGTGATTAAACTTGGCAGTTTTTAGCAAACATAGAAAGTCCCAGAAAAGAATATCTACCAAAGGTATGTGGTTGCGTTTTGGTCTGCACTCAGTAGGTAGTGTTCACCAATCACTGAACATGAGTCACAAATGCAAGTCCAGAATCCCCACCACTGACCACCAATGTTAGAACTGGGGGTCTCTTGTTGGCAGGGGTAGGTACCTTTGTCCAAATAGGGACCCTTGCTTCTAGTCAGGGTAAGGGGGTACACTCCTGAAATAACCCCTGCTCACCCCCTTGTAGCTTGGCACGAGCAGACAGGCTTAGTTCAGAGGCAGTGTGTAAAGCATTTGTGAACACATACAGTAATCCAGTGACAACACTACAAATGGACACCACACAGGTTGTATTATAAAAATAAGTATCTTTTATATAGATTTACCACAAGACCATAAACGACAAAAATAATCCACAATACTGTACTTTAAAGATGGTAGAATTAGCTTGAGTCTCTTAAAATGGAAATGCGACACTTTGAGTTCAATGTACCTTAAGATGCGTAACGCAGGGCAACGAAAAGTGTTGCAGGGAAGGTGATGGGGTAGTCCCTTACACGCAAGGACGGTGATGCGTTGAAGATCTGGTGCAAAGAAACAAAGTGGCGTCTTCTTGATGTTGCGACAACGAAGGGGTGATGCGTGCACGTCAGACGGCCGTGCGGCGATTTCGATGAGTCTTTGGAGCCGCGACAGGCCCTGCGACACGCTTTCCTGGCAATGCGACGGCGTCTGATGCGAGGTCGACGATCTTCTCCTGGGATGCGGGGCGCCTCGTGTTGCGATGCGTCGGCGTCTGATGCGAGGTCGATGCTCTGCCCCGGGGGTGCGACGGCGTCTGATGCGACGGCGACACTTTTCTCCGGTGCTGCGAGGCGCTTCGAAGGATGCGAGGGAGTCAGCGGCGCGCTTCTTCGGGGATGCGCTGGCGTCTGATGCGACGTCGACACTCTTCTCCGGCGATGCGAGAATCAGCGGCTGCGGCGACACGCTTCTTCGTTCTGAGTCGCGCTTCCAGCTCCCAGAGACACGCAAGTGTGTCAGAAGGTCCAAATTCCCAGCAAGGGAATACAGGGGGAGCTGGTGGGTGAAGTCTTTTGTCCCTGAGACTACAACAGGAGGCTAGCTCTGAAATCAAGCCCTTGGAGATCCTTCACAAGTTGATGAAAGTACACACAAAGTTCCCTTCTCCTTTCTTTGGCAGTCAGGCAACCACTGCAGGCAGATCCCTCTAGCTTAGGGATAGTCTTCTCCTCAGTTTCTTCTTGGTTCTGCTCCTCAGCAAAGGTTTCTTCTTGTTTCCCAAAAGTGATCTAATTTCCTAGGGGTCTGGGTCCTCTTTTATACACCTTTTCTCTTTGTTCTCTGAAGGCAGAGAGGCCTTTGCCTAGTCCAAAACCAGTTCTGGTCAGTCCTGGAGCACTTTGTTTATATGACTCCTTCTTTCCTTTCAGAATGTGGGGCAGAGTGCTCAGCCGCCCGGCAGGAGGTGGAGCCAGCATTGTGGAAGGCAGGCACAGCCCTATTCAGACCCAGGTGCAACTCCTCCCTCCACTCTGGATGCAGATCTCTCTATTCAGCCCTGTGCTGACTCACCCTGTCTCCTGGAATCCCCCAGCCCCTGTCACTCACAAACCCAGACAAGGAATACACAACCTAGCAGAGGCAGGCTTGGATAGTTAGGCAAGAAAATACCTACTTTCTAAAAGTGGTATTTTCAAACACAGAATGTTAAAACCAACTTCACTAAAAGATGTATTTTATCATCCTGAGTTCAGGCATACTAAATTCGTTTTTCTACCATGTTCCCTGGGTCAGTTAGGATTATAAGGTGTAATAATCAAACTGCCCAGTCTGGCCTATGGGGAACAGGTAGCCTTGCAATAGTGAAAAACGAAAATGGCTATAATTCACTATTAGGACATGCCACACACACTAGGGCATGTCCTACCATATACTTACAATGCACCCTGCCCTAGGGCCTTCTATAGGGGTGTCTGATATGAAGAAAAGGGAAGGTTTAGGGACTGGTAAGTGGGTGCACTCACCAAGTCGACATGGCAGCCCTAGGCTGCACACAGGCTCTGCAATGGCAGGCCTGAGACACATTTTACAAGCTGCTTCTGTGGGTGGCACAACCAGTGCTGCAAGCCCACCAGCAGCATTGGATTTACCAGCCCTGGGCACACTCAGTGCACTGTACTAGGGACTGACAAGTAAACCAATCATCCAATCATGGAGTCACTAATCCATAACACAATTTACAATAGGGAGAGCACATGCACTTTAGCACTGATCAGCAGTGGTGAAGTGCCCAGAGTCATAAAACAGCCAACAACAGGTCAGAAAAAATATAGGAGGAAGGCAAAAAAGTTTAGGGATGACCCTGCAAAAAGGGCCAAGTCCAACAGGCAGGAAAATTGCAACTTTCTAAAAGTGTCATTTTTAGAATAGCAATATAAAATTCGGCTTGACCATTAAATTGGATTTAAAATTACTACTGAAATGAGTCCTTTAACAATTTTTCTAGCTATACCCAAACTGTATTTAGCACTTATTGAAGGTACTAGTGTACACCATTGTTAACCTATGGGAGAGTCAGTCTTGCCACAATGAAAAGTGACTCTGGGGATTTTCACTGCAAGGACATATAAAATATTAAATATACATGTCCTACTTTTTGAACGTCACCCTGTCCTATAGGCTTTTAGGGCCTACGTTATGGGTGACTTGTAAGCATTAAAAAGGAAGCTTTATCCCTGCTAAACGGTTTGTTTTGCTAGGTCGAAAAGGCAGTTTAAAACTGCACACCCATACTGCAGTGGCAGGTCTGGAGATGTGCTTTACAGGGTTACCTAATTGCATTGCACAATGAGAGCTGCAGTCCACTGGTAGCATTTGATTTATATGCCCTGGGTACTTGTGGTACCATATACCATATGCCAATTATACCATATAAAATACATGTACCCATGCTCTTTCCACTGGTTAGCAGAAGTAAAGTGTGCAGAGCTCGATGGGCAGCAAAAAACACGGGTTCACATAAAGAAGGCAAAAATCTAGTGAATACCACACAAAATGTGTTCATTTCCATGAGTGCCCTTCTAGCACTGGCATATGAAAGGAGCCACAGGTCCTAATGCAAGCAAGAAAAATAGGTTCACCTTCTCCTGTTTGGACAGTAAATGACAGTCATAACTGGGGCACAGAGGATCCCTTGCACATGGGTCCCCCGGTAGCACTGCAGTTCTTGCACAAATTATATATATGCCATTCCTCTCACCATGATTGAACAACAGACAAGAACCAGGGCAAATGTGGTGCTTAAAGATTTTGGGGCATATTAGCAAGCCCATTATCGCCGCTTTTTCAGCCGTTTTCGGCCGAAATGCGGCGATGAATATATCGCGGTATCATCAAGGACACGCTAACATGCATTAGCACGTGTTTCCTTGTGATATCACCCGTTTCACGAACGCCTTGCTTCGCATCGCTAATGAGATGCGAAGTAGGCGTTCCTGACATAACTCCATGGGAAATAATCGCTAACACAGCTCCGGGACCCGCGTAGCGACAATGAAACGCATGCTAAGCCCCCATTAACGCAGGAATTTAAGAACTGCTAAATTCCTGACTTATGTATTCATAACATGGGGGGTGGATTATTGTGATACGACCACAGGGTCGTATCAGCAAGGTAATCACCGTTTGTACTGCAACATCGCTGGTTTTCCAGCGATGTTGGCCCATTTCCCCCGCTATTGCTGGTATATTTATCGCCATTGCGCTATTCGTTGTTAATACAGCGCTGCAATGGCGATAAATTCCAGCGATAGCCGGCGATATTATTATCCACGCTAAGCGCGGTCAGTGATAATTATCGCTGCCGCTTGCTAATATGCCCCTTTATTCTGCTGGTGAAAAGTGGACATTTTTATCAATAAAGATATTTTAATTTTTTTATTGTCTCTCTTTATTAAATGTCCATTCAAACAAAAACAAAATAAAAATTGTGAACTGGTGTATGGAGCTCAGATTTCAGATGACCCAATTCCTGGTACCAGTATCCTTCGAACCATGTGCATTGCCACAGGATATGAACAATGTTACTGTCCGAGTCGCCACATCTCCAGCAATGGGAGTCATTAGTGTGTTTGGCCCAGCGTAATTTTACTGGTGACTAGTACGACCGACAGAGGATTTTGAGGAAACTATATTTCAAAACCTCCCACCATGTACGAGGACAAGAGGATACATCTATGGAGAAGTGATGAATGATCAGCATGATCAGCATGATATGACGTTGTCAGATTCTTTTAAGTGTGTAAATATTGGTCTACAGGAGAGAATTCCAACACATTTGAATTACCCCCTAGCTTGCCCCCTAGAGTGTGTAACATTTTGGTGTCTCTCAATTTTTCAGCAATACCATATTCCTGTTGTAAGTCTGGGAATGATTTTGGGGTTCCATGAGTGATGAGGCCATCAATATGATGATTGTGTGAGTTTTTCAGAGGGGCCAAGAGAATGCTTCCCCTCCTTACATTGATGTCAGTGTTGCACCATATTGGAACCTTATAATGGACTTTTAGAAGTTTACATACCCTCTTCCATGCATACTGAGAGTTGTGTAAAATGGAGTTGGTGAGTGCAGTGATACGTTGCTACGTAGTGTAATAATCAGCAAGGCTGTCTTTCATTTTAAGAATGTTCTATTCAATAATTACCCACGGGGTGTTGTTCAACATGTATATAGAGTAGGCCAGTTCTTGTGCTAACCAGTAGCTTTCCAAATGAGGTAAGCTGCAGCCCTGCTTCTCAGTGAATGCATGTAGTTTAGTCTTGGTGTATACTTCCCCCAGATAAATTGGAAAATGTTGTGTGAAATGTCCTTGAAAAAAGTGATTGGGGTATGAAAAGGGGCAATTTACTGAAGATACAATTACATTTAGGTCCCATGTTCATTTTGATGACCTGGAATTTCCCCCATAGAGAAAGGTTCAGGTAGGTCCATTTTTGGAAATTCTGTTTCATTTTGCCAATCATCTGGATAATATTGGCATGATTCATGTCATGTAACCGATGGCTAATATAGATCCCTAAGTATATTAGGGGCTGATTTTTATCTCAACGGTATGTATACACCGTCACAAAGTCCACAGTGTATCTGGAAGTATGGGAAGGTAAAGCCATCACAACTGACTGATGCAGCGGGACTGTGGTACACATCCTTAGTCAGTGCATGGATGTCATGGCTAGGACCCAAAAGCTCCATCGTCCCAAATAGGTAGCTCTATTTCACCTGATCAAAAGCCTTTTCAACATCGAGAGATGGGATAACTTTCTCGTACCGGTTGTCTTTTACCTGCCTTAGTACGTAAGAGAGTGTGCATATGTGGTTCGTGGAGAAGAATCCCAGCATGAAACCCCCTTTTGAAGGGCGGACTAATGCAGAGATTACTTTGTCTGGCCAGTATTTTTGCATCCGCATTTTCAAGTGTTATGTGCCTGTAGCTGTAGCATTCTAGCAAATCTCTCTCAGTTTTAGGATTACTAAGATCCTAGTTCTAAGAAAGAATCCTAACAAGTACCCCTTTTCAAGTGCCTCATTAAAGAATGAGACTAGTATGGGAATTGTCAAGGCTTTAGTTACTTTAGAATTCCACTGGGAAACTAGTCTCTCCAAGTGTCTAAACAGGGGCCATAACATCAATCACTTTCACGACTTTCTTTGTAGTGATTTTTCTGTCTAATGTAGCAGTCTGAGCTTGGGTAAGTCATGGTAAACGGAGATGTGTAAAGAGGTCTGCCTCTTGTGAGAGGCTGGGGCCATCATCAGGGATATAGGGGCTCGTAGTACCTTTGGAGTTCTGCTACTATATCGGTCGGGAGTATCATGAGATTTACCATAGAGCTACAAAGTGCTGTGATTGTCCTGAATGAGTCAAATTGTCAGAGTTGGGCTAGCAAATGGCATCTGGCTTTCTTCCCTCTCTCATAACATCTTCGACAAAAGCGAAAAAGGCATTGCTCTGCGTCCTTATTGTATAATGTGTTTCCTCTGAATTTAGTGGTCTGGAGGTCTCTCTGTACTTTGTGTGAAGGCTTATGAGAATAGGTGGCAGTCAAGCTCTTAATGCTGGACACCAGTTGGAGCCAGGTATGAGCCACCTGTACTTTGGCCAATTCCAAGTCCCTCATCAGCATGCCTCTCACCATGACATTTCCTGTGCCCCTCCATAGCGACTATGCCGACATTACTGAATTCTTGTAGTTCTCGATGAACTGCTCTACATGAGAATACAAACAGTGTTTTTCCTGGGGGACACTTTAATGAGAAGATTCATGCACCAGAAACTTCTAGCGTTTTTTCTTAAACACATGTCTATAAGGAGATCAGTAAGATTGTAGTCAAACACTCCACACAGACTGACTGATGCACTGACCAGTTGCTGGAGAAAAGTATGTATAAACAAAAAATAATCAATCCTGGTTCGGAAATTGTGTGGTCAGGAGACAAAAGTGTAGTTTCTCTCTTGTGGGTACAGTAGCTGTCAGGGGTCTTGTAGGGCATGGTCTGTCTCTATTGTGTCAAAGGTCTGGTTTCCCTGATCTGTCTAGGATGGGATCAGTGGTTATGTTCCAATCATCACCTTTAACTACTCTGGTGGAGCCAAAAGATGTAAGAAGTCTATTGATCTGGGAGAGAACATTGTATTAGGACTTAATCGGAACTGACGATAAGGTATGCACCTTGGATTTGTAGTTTCACGAATACATTCCTCCTGTAAGAATCCGCCCATGTGTGTGACAATTTAAAGGGGAGATTTTTGTGCAAGAGAATGGCAACTTCTCATTTCTGGAGGTGCTGTAGCTCTCTCAGCAGACCCTGTTTCTTGAGTGCAGCACAAACATGTATGCCTTGATGCACCCAGTGCCTTTTAAGCTTGTCGCACTCATCTGGGGAAAGTTGGGCTTCCTATAAGGTAGCTATTTCAGAGCTATTATGGTTAAGGTAAGTAAGTATTTTCTTCCATCTAATGAAGTGTATTAGCCCATTGACATTAAAGGAAGTTTTCTTCAAAGGGTTCTGCATCCATTGGTGCGTGTAATCTTGTGTTAGAAAGGATGGTTTGTGAGAATGGGTCCTGATTACCAAACAGACAAGGAGGAAGAACAAGGAACATTAGGGAGTCCAGCTAGGTGATATCTGATGGAGTATAAAGGGTGGATGGTAAGCCAATCACTCTATGAATGGGAGTGTGGGTCTAGGCCGATAAAAAGTCTTACTGCAAGCCCAAGAAGTGTTTTATAACTGGGATATAGACCTTTGACACTAGAGAAAAAGAGGTGGCACAGTCACTTATGCTGTGTGGAGCTACAGAGCCTCCTATTCTAGTCGACCGCCAGTCGGTGCTAGTGTGTCTGGTTTCATTAGGGAGTTTGAAGAGGATGTGGGAGGAAGAGGTGAAATTGGTCAAATTGACTATGAGGGTCATGGACACCTAGCCATGGGGAGGATATAATAGATATCAGGTAAAAGTTGTGGTTGCTGTGCAGGTTGTATAAAAGCAAGATCTATCCCTGCTCTTCAAGGAAAAGAAGGTTAACACGTATACATTACGGAAGGTCAGTGTCTGGCCCTGGATCAGAGTTCAACTATGCCTTAATGGGTGATTTCAATGTGCCCCTTATCATCAATGGTTTCCATGATTTTAGCTTGCTGCCTTGAGACCACTTCTGTGTCACCAAACACAAGTGGTGGCATTCATCCTGGTCTGATGGGTTTCCTCGATCCGGGACTTCATATTGTGTATTTGGTGCAACAGACCTTTCTTGTAGGGTATTCCTTGAAGTGCCGCCCAGTTCGTCTAGAAAGATTTCCAGTGTCCCTGGATCATGATATTCTGTTGTGCAACCCTGAAATGTATAATCATGATAGCGAGTTCAAGCAAACCATACTTATTGTCTCTCTTTTGTAGTTTGGGACTTAAGGCTAGAAATAGTTTCGATTTGGCATTCGTAAGTGTCAAAAAGTCTGCTGTAATGATAATTTACTAGTTGTTATACTAGTGTGTGCTATGTTACTTTGCTTCCAGTATACCCTTCTGGGCCTGTTGGTGTCGTAGACAACAGGCCAGGATGTGTGGGAGATGGATGGTTCGAGCAGCAGTGCGGGATCGGACTTGGTGTGTTCTTTCAAATTCTAGGATTAAGGTGAAGGTGATGCTCAAGAAGACTGGTGTAAGGTGCCCGGAAAAGCAAACATGGCATCTCTCTTGGAGCTTTCTGGTATTCCCTTAATCCTTATGTTGTCCCCCCGGCTTCAATATTCCAAATTAATAGCTTTCTGTTGCCACATCTCTTGCCCCCAGTCCAGGATTTTCTCCAGGTGCCTTTTCACTTCCGAGAGGCAGCCATCCAAAGGCATTAGCTGTGTTTGAAATTTGGGAATGTTTCCCCTCAGACATTGGACTTCTGTAGTGGTTTCGGTTACGCCATATTCATACTTTCAGGAGTGTTGTCACAGCTGATGCCGGGACATCTGGGGCAGTTGCTATGATTGAAGATACAACTTTTGCTTGCTGACATTTAGCCGCGGCTTCAGAGAACAGGAGTTGCCTCGTAGGCTTGGTTTTCGACATATGGCAATGGAAGAGAGCTAAGGCACTGGTAGGGTAATATCAAATTGGAAGTGCAACAAGCTGGACCACAGCAGCGGTCAGGGTGATTAACAGTAAGGGCTGTGATGTATCCCAGGATTACAGTATTTTTATTGGTTGGTCTACTAGAGTGTCACAAGGTCCTCAGAAGTATTATGTCTGCTGAATTACGGGGCGACTTGTTAGAGGGGTGGCACAGTTGTTAGCAGTAAAACAGCAGCTGTGTGCATGTGCATTTACATTTTATGTGGTGCCTGATGCTCAACTGTCCCTTGTCTGATGTAGAATGTAACTTTCAGGCTAATGGTGCCCACTCCAAGATGGTGGACACACTGGTAGTCTCATTTCACTTCTAGGCCTTAACCAACAATGGGCCCGGTAGCAGGAGTTGATCCTTCTCTAGCCTGCCAGTATCACACCTTAGTTGCACATTCACGAACGTGCTGGGGTGCTGACATCAGGGGTGAGCATCACGCAGAGCATCTGGGTGCAACAATACCATTCACCAGGGACCAGCCCTCTACCACCCCCCATACCTCAAGGAGGGTGTTGTGACTCCTTATGGGTGGTCCTGAGTGCATTGGTGAAGTCAGGCACAGCACGCCCAGATCGTCGTCTGGTGATGGGGTCTGCAGGTGGAGCAGTGTGTGACTAGAAAATCATCTGGCACATCACAGGCCAAATTAAAGCTGGTTCCCCTGCAAGGAGGTATTCTGGTTCTGAGTATGTGATTGTCTCATCCCCCTCCCTTCCTGAGAGCACCTAGACCACGGGGAGATGGAAGATTAGGGCTCTCAGTCCTGCATCCCCGCAGAAGTCATAAGGGTGAGCCGTCACTGGTGCCAAGCCCAACCTCTCCCGATATTTTACATTTATAAATGCTTGCATTCACTAGATTTAGGGATAAAAAGAATTTGACTTCAGTTTACCAATAGATGACTACTGCCTCCTGTGGTGATGCAACTAGAGGATAAGCCAAAACATGTGAAGGGACTATAATATCTGTCTGCCCAACCCTCATCTGCCACACTTCATCACTCCTACATTCTTCAACTTCTTCATTTTTCCAATTGAATGAAAATTCATTCTGTTTTCACATCACTGATATTAGAGCTACCAGTAGCGGCCCGTGGTGGGAGTGCTGCCGGACGGTGACGTGGGGCAGGAAAGGGGCAGGGTGGGGGGTAGTAAAGTACGGAATACGGCCGTTTAGAGGTAAGTAGACATATAAATCAATAAAACGAATTACGTTGCCAAATGCGATGCAGCGCGCGCAACGAAATTCGTTTTATTTATTTGTATGTCTACTTACCTCTAAACGGCCGTATTCCGTACTTTACTACCCTCCACCCTACCCATCCCCTGCCCCACGTCACCGCCCGGCAGCACTCCCACCACGGGCCGCTACTGAGAGCTATGTTGAGGACGGTACTGCACACCCACAGCATCAACATACTGTGCAGCAACCAATACTCAGTTTGTACTGCCTCCAGTTTGTCCTTTCCTAAGCCTATTCCACTCTTTCCACACTTGTTTCCGATAATATCACATTAAACAAGCATTTGCAATGCAATAGGTCTCGCATTTACGCGAGTTGAAGCTATTGGCATTGTAAATGACAATGCCTGTTAATTATCAAAACAGATAAATAAAAACCAAAACATAAATAAAAGTTGTCATTTACAATGCCAATAGCTAAAACTCACGTAAATGCGAGACCTATTGCATTGCAAATGCTTGTTTCTAAAGAGGACGAGAGGCGTTTTTGCCAAATACATCTCATGTTCATAGTGTAAACCAGTCATCTCCCCTTACCCGCGCTCTGGTGGTTGACAGCAGCATTTCTTAAAATCACGACATTTACCACCTTACTTTCCACAGCGGGGTCAGTGTCGTGCACTCCAAGGAGAGCTCTACGTTCTAGCCTTGGGTGGGAATCTACTGTTGACATCAAACAGTAGGGATTTGTTCTAAAAACATTAGTATAATTTCCTACAACAAATTCAAAGAAAACAGAGGAGGAGCGGGAAAGTCCAAGAGAGCCACCATAATCGCTTTGTGTCCGTTTCTAAAAAAACCACACACAACACATGCTTAAATAGTGTATACGTTACCAGGGCGAGGGAGGGAGAATTCCTCATATTTAGCCTATTGGTTTCACTAGTTTCCACGAATATTCTTTATATGATATACAAAAGCAACGAGAGGTTAAGGGCTCTAGCTATACACTGTTATAGAACAACATTTAACAGGCGGGGCCTGGCCACATGACTGTGGATATAATGCAGCCATTTGGACAGCTGAATACAGAAAACATTGTTCTGCAAACACACGCAGTGTTGAGAAAACCAACTCGTCTCAGAGCAACAAATGAAAGGATTGTTTCAGACCGAGTCTTCGAAATCCCGGTGCTGTGCGAATGCTGCACCAGTGATGCGCCCCTTCACGCCCACCGACTGCACGTGCAAAGTCTGAGCAGCATAAAGTCAGTGCAGCATTATAATCAAGTGATGGGTCCAACCTCGTCTTGATAAATCGAATTTCGCCAGAATGTTTTGCGATTACGCTTTACAGCGGATTCACCATAGCATTTATAAATACGGTAAGTATCCTGTGTACTGAGTGCTTTAAATGGGGACAAATAAGTGCAGGTACTCATTAAAACAAGCCCGAGCCGTTCTGGAAGCGCTTCTCCGGGCCGCTCTCAGTGCGACCCGGAAGTCAGGCAAGCTTGCCTGGGACATGGGCGGGGCATGGAGCGCACGGCCGGAAGTGTCCGGGGCTCCCGTGAGCTGAGGGAGCCCCGCGTGTTGCAGCCCGCATGTAGGAGAAGCGCGGCGGGAGCCCACCCCGCACTGGCAAGCCGTAGAGGGAAGTCAGAGTGACCGGGTGAAGAGGAGAGTCACCCTGACATGGAGGAGACCAGCCGGGGAGCAGCGCAGAGTCCCCACAAGAGCCGGTGAGTGGGGCGCGCCGCGCTTGGACAGGAGATGTGCACGCGTATGGTGCGAGCAGGAGTTGTGAGAGCGCCGCGAGCCGTACACGTGCACATCTCCTGTCTGTTAAGCTTCGGCACAGACAGTTGATGTGCACGCGTACGGCTTGCAGCGTTATTACAACTCCTGCTCGCACCATACGCGTGCACATCTCCTGTCCAGGCATTGCCGTACACGTGCACATGTCCTGTCCCCCCTTCCGAGCCAAGTCGACGACAATAGATCTCGCATAGCGAGCAGCGCAAAGCGCTGCATCGCTAGGCGAGATCTAAAAATGGAGCAAGTATACCAAGGGCCACAACTTTGACAGATATTCTCTCGCCAAAATCGAAATCCCATAGGAAATAATGGCATTTAGATATCGGTGGACAGGCTATTCATCACCATTGTGATAGAGTAACCCGTCACCGTTGTGACGGAGTAACCCGTCCAGCGTATTCTAAATCAGGCCCTAAATCACTTTGCAAATATCATCTTTGCAGATGTCCTCTTGACGCTACTCATGCAAGACCCAACATAGGTTCGGACAACATGCTACTAGATCTTGAAGTATTTAATCTGCTATTAGTTGCGATGCTGAAATCTTTAGGATTATTTGTGTTGAACCCTGAGTGGATTTGTCTTCTATGGTGTCCTTTTCAGCATGCTGCTTTGCTAGGCTCTGCCAGTGTCTATAATGTCATTGGGTTCCATGCCTGACATTCATATTGTGGCAGTTACAGGTACACTGAAGGAATCTGCTGGACTGTGCATACTCACGACTGATGGGTGGGCTTCATTCTTTAAACCTGTAAATATATGTCTAAATTACTAAATCAATGTTCTTGTTTGTTCGTTCCTGCCTGCCTACGGTCTTCCATCAACGCAAATGCAATATGTCATAATTTGGCCCATATCACCACTTTTGCTTTAACATCTGGTGTATTAATAACACATGGGGCCCTTGATTATTTACTAAAACCATATTCCTGAGTGGGCGGTATTAATTATTACTGCAAAGGCTCTGTTGAAGAGGTATTCTAGAAAGTAATCTATCTCCACTCAGGTGGGCTGATGATTTTGCATTTACTCTCTATCCATTGACTTCCTCATACCATGTTTGTGTTAGGTGGAGAAGCATAAGGGGATATGTAGGCAATTCAGATTCAAATCTGATTAGGCCTTGTTCATGAGTTGATGGCTTCCTTGTCTACCACAGTTCCCTGTGCCCCATTTGATTACTTTGCGTCATATTATTATGCCTGTCTAGGCCTGGGTGGATTTTCAATTACACCGGAGAAATCGGAGTAATTTCAATAATTCCTCATTACTCTTTGACACGGAATTACTGATAATAATGCGATTATGCCCTCTTACGTAATTTGGGGAAAAGATTCTACTACAAGAGCACATTTAGCGAGAGCGAGCAGCTGCTCGCACTGCTGTTTATGTTCTCCTGCATTTAGCACTATTTTCTTTGCGCAAAATGCATCCTTGCATCCATTTTTGATGAAACGGTGCAACTTCGGACTAATTTGGGGGAAATCCTATCCAAGGTCCACATTTTGCGCTCGTTGTTTATGTTCTGTTGCATTTTTGTATTTTTGTAGCGCAAAATGCACCTTTGTGTCCATTTTGGAAGCAAGGGGGCATTTTTGTGCTGAGAAAGTAGTTCTAAATGCAGAATTACCCTTCTTTCATAATTCCCCAGAATCTCGCGGAATTCTGGGGTAATTCAACGTGATTATGCTACACGGAAGTTGCACGAGTTATGCCTACCCCCAGTTTGTACCACCCATAGAGTATTTCGGTATTACTAAGTCTTGATTTGATGGGTTGTATCCTTCCAATGCTGACTTTAACATCTTGCATTGCAGCCCATAACTGATTCTTTTACTCCACTCTCTGTCTCTGTATTCTCCCTGCACCACCTCTTCTTTCCAGCCCGCTCTCTTCAATTTATAACTAGCCGCTTCAGCATCTGCTTTCTGGTCTTTCTTGAGATTTTCTCTGCAAAGTTCAATTATTTTACACAAATCTTTCAGCGTTTACACAAATTATGCAATATTTTTCCCTCATATTGGATTGATATAAGCTATTTGCCTATTGATTTCCTAACATTTGAGTTCTATATCACAGAAATTGATTTGTTTCAGTGCATTTGCCATTTTTAGCTCTACTGGTGGAATGCGAAGAAACATGTTCTATCGATATTTGAGTTTGTTAGTGGTAAATGGTGTCTTCAATACTTTTAAATTGTTGTACAAATAGTTCTTTATTGAAAAAACAATGTCAACAATAAAGACACCATAAAGAGACAATATAGGACAGTATGCTACTATTGTCAAACACTTCACATGTTACAGCCAATAAATGTAATTGCTGCAAATTAAAATACTTCTGAAACAAATCTGTTTATGTTTTTTGGCCAATACCACTGACAAATTCAAATAGTTCTGATAGTAATACGACTGCCGTGCCTGGTGGGGCTCACTGTGCTCTGAATGGAGCACATTGCTGGAGCAACGTCGTTTACAGCACTGCTGCATTGCTGAGCAATTGTCATTTTTAGGTCTCGCGCCTAGCGTTGCAGTGCGTAGCCCTGCTCGCACAGCGCGAGACCTCTAGAAAGGGCTTCTGAAAGCTGCCCACACGCTCGTGCGTGTGGTTTTGCTTTGGGAAGCCCACATTGGCTGGAGCGTGCATTTTTTTTTACAAAAACGGCACACGATTTGGCAAAGGCGGGCGCATGTCCCGCCTTTGCCGCGCCCATTCCCGACGGTGGCCAGCACGCGCAGCAGCGCGCGTTCGTCTCGCTGCCGCTGCCGCGCTCCCTCCCCCCGCTCCTCTGTGGTGCGTGTGCACCACTGTTTATTTTTATTTTTACCGCGCGGCCGCCATTTCAGGGTCTGTATCTCCGCTCGCTTGATGGTGTGAGTTGTTCTTAAGGCAGGTGGCGGTTCAGCAATAAGTGGGATCAGGGACACGTGAGTTGGGGGGGATGGAGGAGTCCATGGCAGAGCTGTGACAGATGGTTGTCTGCGGGTCAGTAGGGTTGCCTCGGTGCCGGGGCTCCCCCTTGTGGGGGGCATGGATTGGAGGGTCTCTTTCCCTATTCTCTCGCCCCTCGCTGGGGGCCGTTACCGGGCACGTGGGTTCCACTCGGACTCCAACGGCCGCGGCTCGGGCCCCGGGTTCCGTTCCAACACTTTTAAATCCAAACAGGCGGTGGGGGGTGGGGCGAGGTGGCCCCCTTTCAGCTGCGGAGCGCGGCGCCGCGAGGTGGCCCCCTTTCAGCTGCGGAGCGCGGCGCCTGGGCGTCCGGTGCAGAGAACCGGTTCCTGTCCGCAGCCCAACCCCTAAATCTCTTGTCAGACCCCTCCCTGTGTTTGGGGATACCGTCCCTCTCTTCCACGGACTACCAACCTGAAGGGACGCTCCCTTACGACTCCCGTCCACCGCGGGATTAATGAGCACCCGCTCTCCGGTGCTCCCATCCCTGGAGTGCTGACAGGCCCCGCCTCCGCCTCCGCCATATCGCAGCCCCTGTGGGGTCAGATTAGTGGACCCCCCTCCCCCAAATAACTGCTGCAGCTGCTGAGAGATCTACTGGGATTTCCTCCGGGCCCTGAGCTGCAGACTTGAAATAGCTTCAACTGAGAGGTAAATCCCCTACTTACGGGAAAATCCTGATTCCAGGGCCTTGTCTCACTGTGGGTGCCCCCTGCATACCGCAACACGACTTTACTACCCTGAGCACTTTATGTTTACACCGTCCAGACCCAAGCTGTGCCTGCACCTACTAATCATACTGCGCCTATACTAGTCAGGTCACTCTATGAAGACAATAGCCAGGCCAACCTCCATCTACACCAATCAAAGCACACTGTGCACGCAATACACAGCCAATGTTGTGCATGCAACATAAAGACCACACTGTGATTACACCGTCCATACCCAACCTGAACCTACGCATCCTGAGCACACAGTTTACATTATGCAGGTCAAACTGTATATACAATAGCCAGACCAACCTGCACCTATACCACATAGAACACATTCTGCATGCAGTATACAGACTGCAACGTGCTTACAACATCCAAAACCACTCAGAGCACACTTAGCCCAGACCTCTGTGCTTTTACGCTCTTACACAAACTAGCAATAGAGCAACTACCCCACCCAGACTGCGCAACAATACAATACGCAGGTCCCTGCATGCCCACAAAAGTCACTCAACTGTACACCTGTAGAGTACAACATGCGCAGCTTTGCACCTGCACCACCCTAACCGCGCAGTGCACACCTGCCAGGTCCCGCTCCATACCTTACCCTAGCACCACACTCCGTACACTAGCCAGGCCACTCTGCAAATACATCATTCAGACCAACCTGTATCTACACCTTCCATACCACACTGAGTCCAAACCACCCGCACTACACTATGCAGGCCACTCCGTGAACCAAAAATGTAGACCCACATGCATCTACACTTTCCATACCACACCAAAACCCGCACAAAACTGCTTTAGGCTACCCCAATCTAACTGGTTTAAACTACTCAGACCACAGTATGCCCACACTACCCATCAAGACTTGTACACCCTGCACTAAATACCACCACACATCTAGTTGCACTCACACAACAATGCACCCACACCACACCTTGCCCACACCACACTGCCCTTACAATACACCGTTTGGCGCCTACACACACAGTCTACACCGCACCTACAACACATTGTATCTTCATCACCCATCCCTCAATGTGCCTGCAAAACAGATCACTAGGTGGTCAGAATACACAACTTTACAACACCCAGGTCACACTGCTCGTACAAAGATAGGACCAATGTTCATTTGTACACCACAGTTGCCCCACTGTGCACGTAGCTCACCCACTCCACAATGCTTAACTACCCATTTCACACTATACTTACACTGTAGGCACTAAACTGAAATCAAAGTGTGTCTGCAACACAAATTACAGTTTATACTTACACCAGAGACGATACTACACCTACATGCAGGGGTGAAGGAGTTATGTGGCAGTGCTGGACCAAATTATGCTGCATGGTTGATCAGCAAGAAAAAGCAAATTATTCTACAAGGAAAGACAAATTATGATTTTTTTTAAAATTTCAATTGAAGGTAAATTATGCAGCACATTTTGGGGCATTATAATCTGGTTATTTTTTTACATTTTAACACGCCTTGGTGAAAAAGGCACCAAATGCTATAAAATATACGTTTTTTAAGGAAGAAACTGTACTCATTCAGCAGATTCTATTCAAAATATTATTCACAACTATTGATTTTGGCTCTCATTATGAATGTGCAAGGAAAACCAGGTCAGAATTCAACCCCTTCCACCCTCTAGAATAAACTGATACTGCAAAGCTCGGTTATTCCATAGGGCGATATTCCCATGAGATTTCAAGTTTTGACACTCCATTGGGGAATTATATTGTAAACTAGTGTTTGTGCTTTAATTCGTTCATGTTTGGCACTCATTCTGGGGCTTTTTCCTCGTGCATAGTTCGGCATGTTCAGTGTGCATAGAGAAGAACAAACGAGTGTGATGTAAACGCACAACTCATATTTCCCACTCTGTTACTCATGTTTCTGCTCACGACAAGGCCTTTGAACAAGAACACCATTTTAATTGTCATTGTACTTCATTGAGTGAAATCATTTGTGTGGAGCATATACAGTGTTGCACGCAGAAGTAAAGAAGCCAACTTGTACATAATTCTTAAAGTAAAAGGTTGTGTAGTTATGATTCAGCCACACTTTCCATTGAAAAGGCATTCTTGGATTTGCTTAAAACTTTGGTACCCAATGATGGAACTGCACCAAATTTGGCATTCTCTTAGCATGGTCATCTAAGGTTCTGCATTCCAAAAGCGCCAGGACATGCGCAGAATGGCAAGCTGCTGGCAGAGGGTTGGGCACATTGCGTGCCTGTTTGCCCGGCCCTGCAGCCAATGCCCATTGCGCCTACCCACACTGCGCACAGCCGAAGGTCGTGGGCAGAGGGACTGGTCATCCAAACCTTGCTGTGCAAGGCCTTAGGCTGTGTGCAGCAGTGATAGGTTGCCGGTAGTGGGTTGGGCACGGATCCTGTCCGAACGCCAAGCTAAGTGCTGAGCCCCTGTTGCATTTGGTCAAAGGCCATTGAGCAGCTGGGACCGGCCACATCGGCAATTTAAGCGCAGTGCCTCATTTAAAAAAAATAGAAATTCAGTAAAAGAAACACAATTAAAGGTAGTTATGGCTCAGAGAATAAAAAGCTGAAAATACCCTAAAATTCGTAAGTTATGGTTTGCAATGAATACAATGCACACCATAACTCACCCCAGCCTGTCATGCTCAATACAACAAGTTGCCAATGGCATAGAAAAAGGCTATCAAGAGCACAAAGTGTGAGTGGCATGAGTTATAGTTTGCGTTGCAAACCGTAGCTGTCAAATTTCAGGATTTGTTTGGGCTTGAATTCCTAATCCATAATTAACCTCCTGTATCTGTACACATCATGGGCATGAGACAAGTGTCCCTCCAGTGTTTGTAAAAGGTCTCTCCAAACATCAAATGAAGAGTCCAGCACAGAAGCGCATAGACACCCAAATAGTCAAAGGGTGAGAGTATGCCCCACAAAACAGTGTGTTTCATTTACTATTTATTATGTAGGCTAATTAAGATGCTATTTAGGATTCAAGACCTGTAATTTTTAGAATAGTTGCAACATATTTAGCATTCTTCTAACAGCTGAGTCCCTTGTTTAAATGATTGCTGTTTTGAGAACAATGTGACATAACCATATATTCGGTGAATAGTGAAACAAGGCATTTTCATAGGAAAAGGGTATAATTGTTTTCCACCGTGTTTGAATTACATGTGAGTATTTAAATTTTTTGTTTTTGCTGCACACAACAGCCCATACCCCATTCCATAATTTCAGGAAGTTAATACGATCTTGGAAAAATTACCATCCCTTTAAATGCATGAACACAGCTATCAACAGCTGAAGGGTTCTCAGTTAACGTTTGTAATGGCCAGGCAGAGTGTCGTATCCTAAGCACAGTGTTTTAATACTTTATTTTTTCCTTGGGTTATATATAGTGCGAACTTGACCCGAAGGTTCAGAGCACTTTACATGAGCACCATTTGCGTTACAGACAGACACATTCATTTTTTGTTAGGCACGGGGAGATTAAGTGATTTGCTTAGATTCACAGGAGTTTGAGCGTCTCTGCTGAGACTCGAACCCGGTTCCCCAGCTTCGAGATCCACCGCTCTAGCCATTAGGCCACATCCTCTTTGGATCTGTTTGTGCTAGAAACACATTGCAGATGAGACAGCACATGGTGGATTATGTAGCAAGCGTGGCGTACTCATACTACATATGAAGAAAAAGTTGCAGCATCGTGTAATTCAAGTGGCCCTGCCTACACCTCATAGTATCAACACGTCATAGGCTACACTGCGCCTATAAAACTGATGACTGTTTACCAAATCCTCCTTGACCATAATACTGCAAAACAACACTGATCACACAAAAATGCTCAGTATTATGTGGTATAGTACACACATTATGTCTAAACTACCGAGTGCAACGTTCACCAACTTCACCCAGACAGCACTGTACTTACCCCACGTATACATCACTGCATTCACACCCCTTCCACACCACACTAAACGTACACTACACACACCATCTGGACCACACTCTTTGTACTCCACCTAGACCCTACTGTTCACACAACACCTAGAACAGCCAGCACCTACATCATCCACACAACAGCTTACCAGTCTCATCCACATCACACTGCTTTACACAATCCAGGGCACTCTAGGCGTAGGCAAACCTTCATGTGCCCATAACACAGATACCACAGCATCTATTAAACCGAGATTACACTTTCCAACACCAAGCTGCAACTACACGGCTCTGACCACACTGCACCTATATTATACACAACAGACTGTGCCAACAGCACCCAAACCATACTCGGGCTATAGCATAACACAGATCACACCAGGCCTACACTGGCCTCTCAAGGCTATGCCTACAGAAGAACATAGATTAACCTGTGCTTCACAGGGCTCAGTGCATATCCACCACACAGACCACAGTGCCTACACCACCCACACCACACCCTGTCTACATTGTAGGGACCACACAGCACCTGCTCCTCATGATTACACAACACACCACATGTATCCAATCCACACCACAAAACTCTACATCATGCCACATAACTTAACAGCATACCACATAATTAAACTTCCCTCCACAACACAAAATACCAATCCACATATTTACACTCCATGCCACACAATCCCACTCTACATAATTCCAGTACACTCAATACCACATAATTACTATCCACATAATTCCACTGCACACCATGCCACATAATTCCTCTACACAAATCCACTCCACACCACACTATTCCACGCCACACAATTCTATCCAACTCACATAATTTCACCTCACACCACATACATCCACTCCATCCACTCCATAAACATAAGTAAACATAAGTAAAAGGCATTGCCATTTACAATGCCAATAGCTCTAACTTAAAAAAATGCGAGACCTATTGCATTTCCAATGCTTGTTAAAGTGGCAGCTATGTTTTTAATTTATAGCAAACAGACTCCCAAGGCAGGAGTTTGCTTTTGCCAATCAAAAACATGTGTGGGGAGTTTTCTCCATGTACCCCAGGGCTAGTCTACAGTTTCCATACCCTAACATGCTATGTCTCACAAGACGACCTTGGATGGGGAAATCAGTGACAATTGCCCTGCTCTAACAATGCGGGGTGACTACCACTATGTCCACTAGTCCTGTGGAAAATGGACTGCAGGTCCAGGGTTATTGCTGTCTCTGATGATGGTTTACCCACGTCTTAATGGACTGGAGAAACGCAAGCTTGGCAGACTGGGAGAACTGCTGCCTTAAGGCGATCCTCCCACTCCCCCAAGTCCTACATGAGTTCCTAAACCTAGACAGGTTCAAGGCATGAGCACTGAAATAAAGATCTCCTCACCTTGGAGGTAGATGGTTCAAAGGTCTTCCATTGTGATTAGAAGTTTGTCTGCAGCAGAGCTGGATGGCTCTGGGCTTAGAATTCTGATATGGCAATACTGCACCTGACACCACTACTGCTGCATGACTGAGCTCCTCCTACTCACAGAGGGATACAGATTTTTCCTAGAGGGCAAGACAGGCACAATGGATTGGCATTGAGATTCAGAACCCATCATGGGTAGGTGTTCAAGATGTGCACAGTCTACACAATTTTAAAGACTTAGAAAACCTGGCGAATGGCTGTTGCACTTACTAACGAACGCATGAAAGTAGTTTTTGGTGACATGTAAATGGATTTTAGTATAGTTGCTCCCGTCTTACCTCTTTGGCTCCAAGTAAACCTAGTTTTACTCCTTTTCTCTAGAACGCTCTCTGATTTTTATATCACAAAATTAGATTCTCTCTGGCCCATGAGCACTGCTTTCTACAATGTGGAGTCATTTGCCAATAAAACACAAACTGGCACATGCATCAAGCTAGGATTTTGCGAGTCCTTAATAGCGAATATTAAGGATTCGCAATTAAGGATTCGCAAAATCCTATGAATGTAGCATGTAGGAATCGCTATAATAATAGCGATTCCTTCACATTCCTTTGGCCCATAGGAATGAATGGGAAATTGCGAGCGCTATTTGCGAGTACCAATAGGTACTCGCAAATTGCGCATGCAATTTCAAGGGTGCAGGGGTGTCAAAAGGACAACCTGTTGCACCCCTGAAATTGATCCGTGCACATATGTTGCGCACACACATGTCCCAAGGACATGTGTGTGTGTAACCTTCAACTTTGAAAAATGCACTTTAGTGCATTTCTCAAAGTTTTGCAATTTACCATGAAGTTCAACTTCATGGTAAATTGCGCCCCTAGTAGCGAAATCGCTAATTTTTTTACTTTGTTGCATTGCATTTAAGGAATCTCAATTTGCGATTCCTTAAATGCAATCGCAATTTAAGTAATCGCAATTGTGCGATTCCTTAAATTGCGATTTTTGCATTTGGGATGATGCATCCCAAATGCAAAAATACAGGTCGCAAAGGGGCAGATTCTGCGAATCTGCCCGTTTGTGACCCGATTTTCGGATGATGCATGGGGCCCAAAATTCGCTCCCTCAGGCTTTCGGTTATTTGTTGCATAAATTACCGATTTTTATAGAATTCAAAAGAGAATTTGAGGAGTATTCCTGGGAAACCTAGACTGTCTTAAATTTCTATAAGTACACTCTTGCTAATTATCTACCCATGGTGAAACATAGCAAATGTGCATTTCCCTCATAAATGGTAAGCAGTAGTGCATTTGGAATGATTCACTTTTTTTGTTTCATCGTGGAAAATTCTGTTTCCAGTTTTCCTTTGTTCCTTATCATTTCCCATCTTGACAAAATAATTACTCACTTCCTGATGGAAGTAAATTTGCAACTATTTTCATGGTTGGAAACTACCAGCAAGTGGTTTGTGAGTACTGACAAAGTTACAGATCGTGCAGGTGTACCCACCCAGGACTGCCACAATCCACCCCTGCAAGGGGATTTCCTCACATGTAAAATAAGATCACAGGGATGTAATATTAAGTGTAATTAAAGGCAGACATAACTGCAATTCACACTTTAAGAATCACAAAGTAGAATTTGAAATTATAAACAAAGTTATATGTTTAGAGGTGTGACTGAGAGACGCAGATACGTTTGTGAATAAAGCCCTGTGCAACTGCTCTCATTTCTTTTATGTGCTGATTTCATTTATGTTATGTGCTATCATAGTGTAAAAAACATATTGGGGCATATGTACAAGGAAATGGTACAGCATGGCGCTGCAGCAACTTCTGCAGTGCCGTGCTGCGCCATTTCCAAAATGCAGAGATGCGCCGTATTTACAAGAATACAGCGCACTCCTGTGTTTTCCTGAGCGCATAATAATCAATAATGGCGATTTGCTCCGTCTAGGTGTGCAGCGTTCTACAGCACACCTAGAAACAGCAAATCACCATTATTTAATGATTGTTTTTGTGCATGAAGGCGTCCCTTTATGCACAGAAACAATCATTAAGGGCGTTTTGCTCTTTCTGTGTGTGCTGCAGAATGCAGTACACATAGAAAAAGCAAAAACGAGGAGAAATAAAAGTATTTCTCCCCATTGCGCCAATCTAATGCCTACTTTTGCATGGCATTAGTTTTTGGCGCTGCCTCAGATTTACAGATCCTTGTAAATCTGGGGCTGAGTCAAAAAGCAATCGGTGTTGCGGTGGAATGCCCACAGCAACACCCATTGCACGCCCCTTTCACCCAGATACTCGCGTGAAAGGGTACTATATTTACAAAGCTGCGTTAAGCCACAAAAAGTGGCTTAACGCCACTTTGTAAATATGGAGCAGGGCATTGCGCCACCGGAACGTCGGTTAAAGTGATGTTCCGGTGGCGCAATCCCCTTGTACATATGCTCCATTATTTCTTTGAATACAGTGCTGCAGTTCAGGTGAGTAAACTACCTAACTAGTTGGTCTTAATCAGCACACTAGTTATTTATAGTTTAAAAAGCTAAGCCTAAAATGGCTTTGTCAAAGCACAATTTGATTTGTTATGGCATTTGTATAGTGCAGCGGCGGTTCCTGTGAAAGGGCGTTGGGGCTCGGCCCCCTTTAACTTTACAGCAATCAATGCCAAATATTTTAAATTAAAATAATACTCACACTCACTTGTAAGGGGCAGTGTCTGCACCACTCACCGTCACTGCAATGCTGTGTGCTCATCATAGTGATAACACACACTGACTGCAGCCGTCACGTCACGTGACTCACGAGGCTTTCATTTTGCCCTTGTTCTTTGCCGGGCTGACAACCTCACAGCAAGTTAATCTGTGGGATGTCACAACCAGTCAATCCAATGCATGCCTATCACAGGCCCACTGTGAGCTTTGTGTGGTATATATGTTAATTTTCTGCACATTAAAGCGTTTCTCTTCCCAAGCCCCTCTGTGTATTAACACCCTAAACCTTTCAAGAAGGAACATTATACAGATTACCTCCCATGCACATATCTTGAGAGAGTGCAAAGTTGGAAATACTCAAGTCCAACTTTTACCTTTGGACAGAGTCTTGTGGCTGAGTGGCCCAGGGTCAAGTGTGAAAACTTCAACCTGTCCTGTCCTATTATTTAAATTCTATAGCTTTCAGTCAGTACTTGGATCTGACGCTACAAGTTTCAAGATGCAAAGTGCCTATGGCTAAAGAGCCAGAAGATGTTAAAGTGGTCATACATGGGCTGGGGCCGCGTGCTAGCTGTAGCTTGAGAGGTTGACAGTATTTAATAGTATCAGGGCATATCACTGTTGAAGCAGTAAACATTCCTAAGTTAGTCCAATGTTATTGGGATTAGTCTGGTGCTCTCGAGCAGGCAAACCATTTGATGCATGCACTTCAGTTTCTTTGTGGTAGATTAAAGTAACTGAAGTTAGATGTGATCATTAGCGGGTTAAGGGGGGGCATGTGAGTTCATGCAAATGTTTCGTGGCGTTTATATATAAGCTAGAGTAGGTAGTGTTAAGTTGCAGGGGTATCACTTTCCAATAAAGGTGAGGTTTTTATCTTTAAAGGGGGTTGTGGGCAATTTGCAGAAAGTCAATGGTGATTAAGGCAAACATAAGCGTGTGTTAGGGAAAGTTGTGCTCAGAGTAAAGATGCATGCAGAGGATGGAAAGGAAGGACAGTCATTTGGAAGGAAAAAGAAGAGGTGACCCTCAGAAGTGTTTGTTTATGGCCTGAAAATGGCTTGCAGCCTACGTAAAGTGGTTTGATGAAAACAGGGGCTTCCAAATGCAAGAAATAAAATGCAAGCCATGCGTCAAGACATAAACAAAAACACCAGGCCTGGTCAGAGATGGTTTAAGGCATTGACAAAATGGGCTTTCATGGGTCCCCCTATAGAGCCAGCTCTGTTCTGCAGAGATTGTTGCCCTGATGACATTGAATAATTCTTAAACAAACTGTTTTAAATACGATTTTCCTTTAATTAATTTTGAATGTAGGTGGTGTGCGAGGCTATTATAGACATTTTTCAGAGAAATGCTGTGTTTGTTTCATGCAACATCCATATAAAAAGTTTCTTTTAGATCAAAACAGGACCTCACATGTGAGAAATGTGAGGTCGTCACAGAGATTATTTACAGTAATATTAGTGAGCATTATTGATGTCAAAACTAGAATTTAACAATTGCTTTATTAACCTTCTTGCTTTCTCAAATGTGCTTGAAAATGCACCATTTGCCCGCTCTTTTTTCAAAATTTTCTCGGGGGGAACTCACCCCCCGAACCTTCCTTGTGGCTGTCAGGCTCGCTCGCTGCACTCGCTCGCCACAAGCCACTCATCACAAACTTTTACGCCCTCCACTTTCAAGACTCACCAGCCGCCACTGGTATAGTGCTTACGACCAACATTATGGCAACATAGTGCATTCACAATCTAGGCATCCTTTCGCACAGGCGTGGAATTGCCCGATTGCCTGATTGTGTCTATTGCATATTGGTGTTTGCTTGTGTGAGGTTAGTAGAAAGGTGTGCCATGTTTAGAGTAGAAGTGATCTGTGCTGATAAGAGTGAAGGTTTAATTAGTTTGCTCTTGGGATGTGTTTTTAATGTCTTTTACATATAGATGGGTGCATCAAACGTATTTTCCTCTTTTTGGTTTGGATGGTGGATTGGAAACTTCTTGTCTGGTTCAAAGAGCTTTCTCTGTATGGATTACAATTGCACTCCAGGCACCTCATTATAATGCAGTGTTCTGTGCTTGATGGTGTAGTAAAGTTATGCTAGTTTTATCGTTGTGGTTTTAGAGTGTATAATGATGGTTTGTGCAACTACTGTTGGTTGGGCAGTGGTTTGCCAACTTTGAGGTGCCCTGTTGTGCGCATGAAGGTGAAAGGTTTTGCTTAGTGTGTGCTGTCATAGAATGAACATTTTTAGGTTTCTCTATAATGATGGCGTGTTGCTATTGTTGAGTTCTAAGTTCTGCTAGAAATAAAACCAATTTCCAATATTATGTGCAATCAAAAGTGTGTTAGGCAGCTGTTGGAAAGACTGCTTTGAATGGTTGTCTAAAATCTACAAATTTAGAGGATGTGCAATGTGTCTTGGGGTAGATATGTGTACGTTACTAGTTCACTAAACAAGAACTAACGTCTAAACGCAACCTTTTGAAAAGCGAGTAGTCAGTCCTGTAGGAGAGAATCTGCTGGGCATAATGAGATGGCTGCTAAGGATCTTGGGCATAGTGTGGCCGATGTGAAGGTTGCAAGAAAAAGGGCAGTGGATGTGAAGTTAGAGAACACGTTGTTTATGTTACATCTGATAGGCATGATGCAATGGGTGTGAATGTTGCATAGCACCTTTACCTCTGGCTCTCACAGATGTGTCAGTAGGGGTGTGGGCATACACGAGGCACTTCAGAGTTATGCATAAACATTGTTTCGATTAAGCGCACACCCCATCTGCATAAAGGACTTCCCTAAAATGAAAGATAGGACACCTGAAATGTCATTTTTCTCCCCAGAAAGGCATTTATTTGTAGTGCCTTAACTTTGGAGAAACTTGGTAATTTTAACTTTTTAATATACTCTTACAGCTGTTTTAACACAAGCCCTGTAGTTAGGCCATGAAAGAAGTTTTTTTTAGAGACGTTTAGGTATGAATACTCTTCCTTTTTAGCTGCTTCCTCAATATTCCTTATTAGGGCTGCCCTGTGCTGTAAAGAAATCTATTATCAGCTAATTCAGTTGCAGATACCTCTAGGACTGTGCATTCCAGGAATGCCATTAACTGAGTTAGGGACATCAATGAACTGCTGCAATGAGACAGATGAGCAATAGTGGCAGTGTAGTAGAGGGTTAGAGCTTTCATTGGACCCAATTTATCTGAGAGCTACGGTTAGTCACCCCTAAGATATCTAGCTTAGTCATATAGGTACAGGGCGATAGGCTAAGGGCAGTAGCGTCTAGCATCTACGGGAGGGGGGCTGGGCGGTGTGCAAAAACAAAAAAAAAACCTTACCGGGCGAACGGGACGCCCTCTGCTCCGGACCTCCACAGGTACTGGAAGCTGGAGCCTGGAACTCCCTTGACCAATCAGGGCGCTGTTCTCATGCTGTGAGAGCAGCGCCCTGATTGAGGGGAGCAGCCTCACTCAGTGCTCCATAGCACCCTGGAAGCCTGCACTGATTCTAACCTCGCTGTTTTAAGACAGCTGGGTTAGAGATGTTTAAAGTGGGCATGTGTGACTGGCCGTCTCAAGACGGCCAGCCAAAAAGACATGCGCACTTTAAACATAAGTGCATAAACAGCCCATCTTCCTCCCTGCTGCTGTTACTCAGCAGCAAACCTGTCCCCATCCTGATTCTTGGCTCGGTACGGGGATGAAAAATAAAATGGTAATAAATTACCATTTGATTTTTCCCCCACTAATGACTCACACCTAATTCACCTTTAACAAATGTAGAAAGAAATACAAACACTTCCCCTTTTGAAAGCTACACATTGCTTATCTCCAACACAACAGGTCTAAGCTTTATCTCAGTGCCATACCAGACCACAGTTATCTGCTAACACCCTTTCCCCAGACACACAAAGACTCTTACCCACTTACAGCAATCTCACCAAATTGGTTCTAACTTCTTTGTGCATGACAGTAACAGCCAAGACCTCAAGGACATTAACTCTGGGCCTTAAACATCATGTCCACCCAACCCCTTTCATTACACTCTAGTTCTCAGGAACAAATGCATGCATCTATCAATCATGATAGATCGATGGTGATCACAAAGGAATATACAAACATAAACCAGCCATCAACCTATTCTGCCCTTAAACACACCCTACTTAAATTGTATTCTGATTAATGCTTGATCAATACAGCAAAAACTAACAGAATATCTTTAACCTACTGACTGACTCAAAGCTAGACCTGCTGTTTATCACAGAAACATGGGGCCCAATTCACAAAGGTAAACTTAGGCGTTTGGCCTAAATTTAGACCATAGACCAAATGACTATGTTTACGACTTTGGGAATTCACAAAGGGCATTTATGTGTACTATCTTTATGTTCGCACTCAGGGCGGATCTGCGGGCACAAAGATAGTACGCGAAAATGCTCTTTGTGAATTCCCAAAGTCATAAACTTAGACTTTTGGTCTAAGTTTAGACCAAACATCTAAGTTTACCTTTGTGAATTGGGCCCATGGTTGGTAGAGCATATGGCACCAATCCTTCATGGAGCAATTCCACCAAGATATTGATCATTGCTCATAATCACCAAGGAAAGAAAGAAAGGGGACTAGCAATATTTTTTTAAATACCATCACATCCAAAAATTGGATCTTTTAATACAAGGCTGGAAACCTCTTCATATTAAATACACACCCATTTCCACTTTCACGTAAATTGCCTCTTTCTCTAAAGACCCCCCCCACCAAAATGCAGCTTTTAATGATGCCTTCTTACTCACAATATTGGATCTCTACATTACACACTCTAATCTGTGCATCCTGGTTCGACACATGTAAAATGCCTCAACCATTCTATCTGGTTTGGACGCACAATCTAATCCAGATTGTCATAGGGCCAATCAGCATAGCTCGACATACATTAGACCCCATTATCTGCAACAGAGGCATGATGTGAGAATTAAGAGATGGAGGAAGAGTGGCACAACAGACAAACAGTGAAGGCACAGAAATAAGGACTGTTCAAAATAGACAAATGCTTGGGAAATAGACAAAGATTTATTTGGAGATTGTGGAGGGCAGGCATTTGGAGGTTGGGGCTGAGACTGAGGAACATCTGGGGTCATCAGAGGAAGAGAACCAATTACAGCCATCTGGATCGCAATCCTACAGGCTCTAGTTGTGATTCCTTATTGGGCAAGATAGGTACTGGATGCAGTAGGGAATTAATACCTCACAACATCTTCAGGTATAGGGGTCCCACTGCGGAAAGTATTGCATAGTTTCCACATCCTTGCACGTTTGCTGTTTTCCTCCTCCCAGTCTTGCATTTCTTCATAAGATGATCCTTTTTTATGCCTCTTGAGAACCTTATGGATTTTTATACAGTCTGTTTCTCTGAAGGCAGTGTTTCTACTAGTGTTTACCATCTGAGAGGGGTCTCTAGGTACATCTTGAGGCCAGTTACAGGTCGTTTGTTTGAACACTAGAGGAAGACAAACACCATACTTAAGTAAGTCATTAGTACTGATATTTAATTACCTGATACACTATCTCTCCTTACTTAAAGTAATTATTGAATGTTTTCCTTGTGTTAGGCTTATGAGGCCAACGCTTGGCTGCTGCCTATATATCCGGTACAATGCTGTATTCCTGCTTTTCTCGTGCTAACCCAAGAGGCCAGTGTATTCCCGAAGACCAGGCTATCTTGTGTTGCATTTCTATTTGCTGTTATCCCATTTTTCCCCTGGGAAGTCAAGACCTTTACAAGATTCATTCCAGTGTTCAGGGTTTCTTGCTTAACAGAGTGGATAATTAGTGGCCTGTCACTGGAATCGTTACCGTGTCCCAACCCTCACAATAACAGGGTATTGACACATGATATCAATCCATGAAAACTCTCTGGTCACCTGGAATGATCACTACCTATTCTCCTTCCCAAAAGGATGGATTATTACACTGCAGAACATAATATAAACTAAATGTATGTCATACAAATCATGCCTGTTCATTATTTTGAATAATTGTTTAGGACAAGTAAGGGGAATGCCCATGATAGACAAGACATTATATTCACAACATTCTTTTCCAAAAATAAAAAGAAGACATGACTATGCTTATTAAGCAAGAAGAGTGACCTGAACCGAAAAGACTTACTATAAACCAGTTTCTAATGGACCCTTATTTGGCAAACTAATTGAAGCAGCAGCATTTCTATGGATCTCAGAAGTCCTAGAAGACAGTCAGTTTTTCCTCAACTACCAAACAGGCTCCTGCCTGGAAAGAAGCTCAGAATTTAAGATGATACTCAAAACACAGTTGAAAAAAACACTGCAGCGGCACTAATTCTGCATCTTTAGTTGACTCTCAATGCAGTCAAACATCAATCATTAATTACTACTTCTAGCTCTTTAGTTGGCTTTCAAGACAGTCAACCATCAAACATTAATTCTTAGACTCCAAGAAATCGGTATTGATGGTAAAATTCTTGCACCGATCTGCTCTTACCTTGATGACAGGGCTAACCTCATAGATATGCCTCTCTTCGCCTCAACATCTTAACAAAACAGAAGTACTCCAAAAATCTAACATCTCTTCTCTCCTATTCAACCTATACATGAAACCAGTACCAGAGGTAATCAAGTTTTCATCCTATCTGCTTTCATGCTATCTACTACAGTTATGCAAACAACAGACAAGTAGTACTCAAACTTGAATACCCTTAAGCCATAGGAAACTCAAAACTCAAAAACCGTTTCAAAGCACTAGACCAGTGGATGACATAGAACTATCTTAAATTGAAAACCATAACACTCACTTGCGAAAAATGGAAACAATATGATAATACTCCGTTGAGATGCAAAAGAAGTACACAATCTTGGAACTATCTTTGACTCTGTACCATCATGTTTGTGAAAGTATACCCTTTCCACCAACCTCTAAATCGGGCCCTTTGTTAAATATAGAACTGAAAACAAATAAAGTTTATGATAGCCCTTGCTCCTAGGGTAGCTCTCAGGGTAAATATATTACTTATCCTTGAACTCCCAGCTTCTTTCCCAAACCTATCAGAGCTTTTATCAGAGGCCAGAGGAAATAGAAAGGACAGACATGAAAAGACACACACACACACATGCACGCACGCACGCACACACACACACGCAGGCACTTTCTACCTCTCCTCAACCACAATTGCAGGTGAGAAGGCTGTCTTTCAGTGACTAGACCAATAGAACTCAACCCACTGTCTTTAACTCTGATTGGCGGTCTGAACAGTATGAAGAGGTGTTTCACAACGTTGAAAATGTGATGTGGTGACAGAGGGGTGAAGAATGAGACTGGAGATTCAGCGATGGTGGAAGAGGGCTAGGAAATAGTGATAAAAAATGAGGGATGAACAATGAGTGATGACTGATGAGAGATAATAAAGAGAGATGAAAAGTGAGTGATGAGGAGTGAGGGATGATGGGCGAGAGAATGAGGGATAATAGATGTGAGATGAGAAGTGAGGGATGAGGAGTGAGGAGTGAGGGGTTATAAATGAGAAATAGGGATGAAGAGTAAGGAATGAGGAGTGAGTGGGACATGAATGCTGTATACACGTATAAAGAACAACGTGAAACTACAAGTCCCAGTATGCAAGCTGCTGTTAATTAAAATGCCAAGACTGTCGGAAGGCGTCATCCATGGCATGAGGCTATGTTACAGCACAGGTTACATTTTAGTACCAAGGAAATACATTGGTTTTGCAAATACAATTGGACGGACCCAAAGTGTAGTAGTTAACTGGCGCTTTGAAAAGCAGTGTAACCGTCGGATGCAGAAGCTCCGTTTCATCTCGAAGGACCATTAGGATTTTCCAATCAGGCAGAGAAAAGCAATGACCCGGAACAAATGAAGAGGAATGATGCTCGGTTTAAACTTCTTCCGTGAAAGCATGACCCATTACGCTTAAGCTGTAATTAGAAATAAATTTTGCTAATGGCTTCTGCGCAACTTTGTTTCTGCTCTGATGATTTAACTCCCAGGTTAAATTAAAGTAAGCAGGGGAAGATGAACCTGTTCTCGCACCAGTGACACAGCACGTTACTCACTGAAGGTGAGAAATCAATCAGCGCCGTGATCTGCTCAGCCTCCTCTGTGACATCACCTAATCTGCTTTCAACCGCAAACAACCTTGGGCAGCATCATTATTCAAAGTGAGCCCATAGTCATTTCCTGCTGGGAGCCCCAACACACAGGCACTGACTTTCTCCCTTTATCCCCAGCATCAGCCTAAAGGCCTCGCTGAACAATACCCTTCATTTACATCAACAGAAAAGCACTTGCACATTCTCATGTGGCGATGCAACATTAAATAACAAGGACGAACCTGGTCCGCATGCTTATTCTAATGTTTACTTTTATGCAGTGATACATCTTTAAAATGATTCCTATTTTTTATGTGGTCCTTTCTGAAACGAAGACAAGATTAAGGACGTGTTGGCAAAGCCAGTACATCCGAGTTGAATGTGCAAAATGATGCAAACAGGCTCTGTGCATACGTGGGATATGAAAGCCAGACTGTAGTGTAGCTCCTATTTCCCTTATAGGCTCTGCGCATTGGAATAATATATCCTATAGGTTTGACATAGGACTAAGGTCGGTATGTCCCTATCGAGTATATTAAACTTAATTACTTGTGCCAGCTAGCTCAGAGGCCACTAGAAACTTCTTGACGACAAGAAGGGATTAGTTTCTGGCTGCCGCAGAACATGACCACTGTGTTTCCCTTACAGAATCAGGATGTGTCCCAGAGTCGTAGAAACAATAGATAACCATTTCACTCAGCTCAGTCGTGCATGTTTCAGTTATTCTCAGAGTTACACAGAAATAACAGACGGGCGTTTCAATAAAGGATTTATTGAACAGTCTTGTTTCTGTTGTAAGTTATATGTGCTGTTATGATCACAAGACAGTATGCGAGATAAATAATGTACAAGGTGAGCAGTAAAAATAAATAATACTGCGTCAGCATTATCTTTTTAGCATGTATGCATTTACATAAAATGACACAACCTAAAAATGCGAGTACTCATACGATGCGTTTCTACCCTAGTTCTATCCCAGTGTACCTAACCTATCCTAGGTATAGGGAGAAGTAGAAGTAGGTGCTGTATTCCTGACTAGAGTATACCAAGAGTAAGTTACGCCTAGTATGTCAAGAGTCTAGTATGCCAAGAGTCCCTCTAGGTTCTAGTCTGCTCCATACCTGAAGAATGAGAGAGGTAGGAATCTCTATCCGGACTCGAACTCCAACACCCCGCAAGGGAAGTTAGATCACTGGAAGCTGGACTCTCTGCGTGCAGGAATGACAGTGTCTTCTCAGTGCGTCTGGCCAGGAATCGGGCTCCTCTGAAGTCGAGGTCTCCTCTGATTTACAGGGGTTTGGGAAGGTATATTTATACCTGAAAATGGTAGCATTGACGTGAGTTGGGCAGCGAAAGACGTCATGAATGAATCCCTTAGGGAATAAGAGGTTCATGCATAATGTATGAGTCCTTGAAGAAATCAATAGTCCTGGGCAAGGGAAACTCCCGCAGCCTGAGGGTCTGTTTTTTCATGGACTCGTTGAGACGTTAGGGTGGACGGATGTCGGAAGCCATGCCTGTATTTGGTGTGCATGGTTTATGCCTAAATAAGGCCTGGGATTCTACACCTATATAAGGGCAGGTTGGGTTATGCCTATATAAGGACATGAGTCTAGAAAGCCCGCTTATGGACACCCTATGAAGTATACAACACCCACTCCTCTTTCGTGGAAACAATGATACTAAAATGCTAAACATCCAAAATGCTAAACATTAAAATAGAGTACCGCATATTAAAACATATCCTAAAAGTATTTAAAAGACATATTTAAAATGCAAAGGTTTCTGTACATTTATAAGCAAAGCTTTTCATTTCCTGCATAAAGTGTGAAATAAATGCAATCGGAATGATAAATAAAAAGCAATATTTACATATGACGAAAATGATCGATAAGTTTGTTCAAAATCAAAGTCATTTCCTATCATGAAATTTAAATGAACTGATTTAGACACACAAGATGACTAAGTGTCCCTGGAAGTACTGCCAAGTCTGTATTATAAGGCCAGTTCTACTATAAGCAGATTGAAGTGCCATTTTTGTGTTCAAAAAATGAAAAAAGTTCAAATTTTGGTAATGTTCCAGGTCTTTGAAAAACGAAGGCCAAATTGTTGCTGTTGCACTGGAACAAAGTATGCCGAATTAGAGTCAGTTCACGGGTCTGGTGTAAACATGAGATCATCTATTTCAATAGACAAAACATCATCCACTGTCGATGGTGTAAGTTCGAACACCTCACGTAAGAGATTGACCGCACAAAGATGGGAAACACCGCCCACAGCATAGGTCGCCGCAGCAATGTTCGTGTCCGTTGTTACCTGTGTGCCTGGAGTTGTTTCTCGTACCTCAGCAGCAGCAGGAAGCGTCTGTGAGATCTCAATGAATGCTGACATCAGTATTGGGAGCCTCTGGGGACAACACGAAGCATGGACCGTTATCGGGACCAGCAAAGTATCGACGTCCTTTGGCGCAGCTGATGGATATGTTAGACAAGCGTCCAACACGCATTCTTCACCGCATAGCAGGCAGCGTAGAACAGGTAAGATGCAATCATGCCAGATTGGTCGGAATGACAGGAACCATGTGGTATTAAGGTCCCGTAGACGAGTCATGCCCAATAGTTGTACTATTCGCTCACAGCACTTTCTTTCAAGGAGAGCTTTCTCCATTTCGCTCGGAGTTATTTCTGCGAAGTGGCTGGCCATAGCGCAATAGCAGACAGATGAATAGAATTCCCGCAACAAGTGCTAGAATCAATGGTATGCCACCAAACACTGAATGTGCAAAGTTCGGAATGATTCCAAGTATTGCCTGGAACGGTGCTAAGAGACCGGTGCAAATGCTCTTAAATACATGTACAATTCCTGTTGTATCTGACATGTTGAAGATACGTGATAACATTTCTACGAAATGTATAGGGCAGTTTGTACGTATTAAATTCTGTATCTCAGCCGAAGTCCTTGCAATTTGTAGATCATAGGTTTCTTTGGCCGAGGTCAAAGGCACTGTTTGCTGTAAAAGCATGGCTTTCATTCTGCTTAAAGTATCAAATCTTATAAAAGAGACACTCAGTGAAGGCCATAAAGCCGACTCCCTGACTGTGTCTATCGGGGAAACAATACTTGCATACAGCAAGTGACCCTGGAGTTGACCGTTACTAGATATGGGATGCCGGGCAACATTCCACAGCAGCTCTGATCATTCAACATGAGGTAACTCCCATTAGAAAGTTGTCCAAACGTTGGTTTAATCACAGCAGCTGGTGAACCGTGCTGATGGCAAGACAAGTTTGCCGCAGAACCATTACAAGCTCCGTGCAAAATAATGTCCTGACATATGAGTGAACCGGTCAGTGCAGGTTTACAGTTAATACCGCTAAGAAACACTTCACGATCCCCACTCCAACATTTATGTGTATACGGTAAATTCCAAGATGTCTTAATGTATTCCCTACCCAACCTTTCATATTTGCCTGCTTGCATCTGTCTGAGGCAATACTGGAACTGAAAAGTTGTCACAGGTAATGTTATTTTTCCATGAATAAGCCATTCTGTAGCTGGTTTTTCTGCCACTGTCAATGGTAATTTGTCAATTTTTTCAATGCTCAGCACTGTATACCTCGCTCCTCTTTGTGCCAATTCGATCTGTTTATCAGTCAAATTGTATTCTGCAAACAGGGACGACGTGTTGATGAAACGCCAAGGCACATAGCCCGCTCGCAAAGATTGCAGCGTCCATGTCAATAACACAATAGAACGTAATTGAGACTGACCTTGTTGTAACATAGCCAAATCTTGTTCTAGAATGTCGATAGCAGAGGATACAATGCCATCCAATGAATAAATTCTGGAGGACAAAGTTGTTAACCCATTGTCGACAACAGAGAGTGTTTTCTCTAAATTAATACGATCAAGTTCACGTATTCGTTCTGCAGCCTCTATCTGTGACACTTTCCATGCTTCGTTATAAACAGCGTAGATGCCGGCATATATGAAACGTTTTTGACGCGGTTTTCTTGGTCCAAGCAAGAATTCCCTAAGATCTGCGTCATGTGCAAGTAAGGTTAAGTGTTGCTTCACATCCTGTAGTGTAGATTTATGCAGCCAATCGAGGCATAATTTTCCTACACTATATGTTGTTACTACCCCCGGATGTTGTCTTTGGACATATCTTGGGTCTGGCCTATGAAGAGCAAAGCCCTGAGTTTTGTTCAAGAACCTTTCCTGACAGTTATTTGTGTCTGTGGGCCAGATCAACCATTTATTCCAATTTGAATTGGTTCTGTTGAGTTGTAGTATATTGTCAACTGTCACCACTGCCTTTGTTTTATTATCACTGGCAGGTGTTGGCACAGAAGGTGTTTTCATCTCTTTGATCTTGGCTAATCCAAGACAAGATGTCTGTTGGACGGTGTCATTCAAAAACAGTATTTGTTCAGGGATTATGCAGGCCCTAAATAAAGCTTCCATACCCTGTACTTGCCAATCTTTACTACCCCAGACAGTTTTTGTCTCAATTGTGTCTTTCCATAAGTCGAAACCCTGTGTAGACAGTTGGGCAATAAATGCTTCAGAGTAAATCTGTTTTGTATTTGTTAACATAATTTTCAGTCCTGTCTTGTTTACATTTTTATAGTAAAACGTTTCTAAATCAGATGTATTATAACCTGAAAAATATGGAAATTTACTAGCAAATGTTTTCGAACTACCTTGTGGTGGTGTAGGACAATGTTCCCATTGATTATACATAAATATATTTCTTGGATATGCAGTTTTGTGCAAATAATGATGACCATAGTGGTTATAACAATACAGTTCTTCGTAATCAGTTGTACCCTCTAATTATTCATTTTTAGAAAATGCAGCAGATTTTTCTAGATCAAACATTATATCTTGAACAGTCTGTAAGTCCCAATCATCTGAATAGGTACTGGACGTTATCAATTCGCTTAGTGAAATTTTAAACAAATGTGGAATGTTCAAGTGTTCACTTGGGCCGAATATTTCATAATCTGTTTTGTCCCACACTATACCATCCTGTATAGGAACAGCTGTGATGTTCACTGATGACAAGTCTCTTGCTTCACGATGGGAAGATTTATGTGGTTTCAAAAGCACGTTTATGTCCTTTCCTTCAATGTTCACATGGATGTATCTGCCACCTATAAGCATGCTTACTGTTGTTACCAAAGCTAGCCAGAGCAGGAAAACAAAAAGTCCAGATGTAATCCAGAGTTCAATCCATGGAGAAACCAGATAAGTCTTTTTCAGAAAGTGAACAAAGTCTTGTACTTGCTGCTTGAATTTTGATGATGCTGGCGTCGTTTCAGGTTCGCTTGGATCCTCTGAGAACGTATCAAAGTCAATGAAATAGCCAGAAGCAGTTCTGTCAATTGTTGGAATTGCATCAGGATTCGTTGAAATCACAGGAACCAGTTCTTCACGAGTCACGTTGGTGTAGACAGGTGTATTTGGACGAACTGTTATTTGGTTTTCAAGAGGGATGAGTTCCATAGCTTGGTTGCATAGTCCTTCATTCGTTACAGCTGAATTCTCGATCGTGATCAGTCTTTCAGTCTGAACCTCTTGAATAGTAGCGAGAGGAGTGCGTCTGCTACTAGGTCGGAGTCCACGAGGCCTACTGCTTAGTATTGGCCACATACTGTGGTTTGATCAGGTCGATTGACACAAATCTTTTCTCCTTTCTTCCAGCAAGGGGCGGCAGAAGTACTGTCCTTGTTCCTCGAACAGCTAGAACAGGTACCGGTTGTCTGTAAGAAGGTCCAAATTCCTTCTTGTCCGCGATTTTTTCTCTGACCAGATCCCCAACTTTTGGAATCCAGACAGGCCTTGCTGGGACCGCCGATTTTTCCCCAGTGGTGGTTGGCTGTAAGGATACGTTGCTTTGTTTCGTTCTTAACTTGTTAAGTTCCTGTAAAACAGCCAAACGATCTTTGATATCAAATTCTTTTTTGTCCACCACTGTGCCTACGTGTTCTAAGTCTGGAACCCACATTCTTGTCCCAAATAGGACCTCATATGGAGTGACTCCCCTAGAGAACTTCTTGGCAGATTGTTAAGAGCGCGCTGAACGCTAATGAGGTGTTTGACCCACCCATCACCCGAACCTAATACCCTAGCTGTTATAGATTGCTTTATGTCCCGGTTTTTCCTTTCCACAACAGAATTTCCCTCAGGATGGAATGGAGAGGAGTACCGCAATGCAACGCCCAGACTGGCCATGGCCTCCTTGTAAGCCCTAGAGCTAAATGCAGGACCCTGGTCAGAATGAAACGTGCCTATTGCGTATGTGCCGATAAAGACTCGCAAATCTTTTATAACAGTTCGAGCGTCAGCTGAGCGCTGAGGCCATAACCATAGGAACCTAGATTTAGTATTTGTGGGAATGCCTATGTCCAGTAGGACGCTGGCGATTAGATAGCCTAATGCTGTCTAACAGTGGTGTCTGCACTGGGCTGCCGCATTCGCTGCATGGTGTCTGATGGCTCTCTCGCTGTAATTTGCAGTCTAAGCAATTGTTGATGAATATGTGAATGTGTGTATTCATTCCAGGCCACCAGTACATCTCTTTTAACTTCAAAATTGTTTTTGAGATCCCTTGATGTGACAGACCCTCCCCCAAATGTGTTTCATAAATCAAGGCTGTTCTTCGTTCCATGTTTGGAATTACCCTATCCCCCACTCCAGGGATTCGAGCAAAAGGAACGTTATTCGCATCAATTACATAAGAGTACTTGAGTGGAAACTTTTTTGGTAATGCTGCACTGCCGCCTTTGCTTGAAGCATTGACAGCTAACATTATCTCACCGTCTATTTTAGTTTTTGAACGAGTGATCGCAGCTACGGAAGCCGTCTGAACAGCCCCCTTCGCGGCTTCGTCAGCCAATGAATTCCCTGCAACGTGAACGCCATCACGCTGATGACTCAGTGTGTGAATCACGTGAGCCTTTGGTAGTTCGTTTTTCAACAGAACTACTTGTTCCCAAAGCAGTTTGTGCTTAATTGTGCCACCTTTTGCATCCTTAAAACCATTTTCAAGCCAGGTTCGTATATAGTCATTATACGACTGAACACAGTAAAAGGAATCGCACACTATCAGTGTGAGGAATTCTCGATCCGTACTTTCAAGTGCCAGTTTGAATGCCTGTAGTTCAGCTCGCTGAGCTGTACAATCACCTAGTGACTGAGTTTTTGTGACCATAGGTCTGAAGATGCCATTTCGTATGCGACCTTTAACGATAGCACACGCTGCACTGTAAGCTTGCTTACTCCCTGTTGCGGGCTGTGCGGATCCGTCAGTGTAAATTACGAATTCATACTGATCGAGGGGCAGAATCTCAGTGGGCAGAGGACATTCTTGTTCATATTGGAGAAATGCCTGTGTTTTTAAATCTGGATCAAATACATATTCAACATCAGTTGCAGCAAGAGAATTAACCCATTGTATCCATCTCGGATGTAAAGCTTTAGCATTGGGAATGCTCGCTTTTGTGACTGCTTCTAAAGCTGGTACTGGGGTAACGACAATTATGCGTTTCCCTTGGGCTAAGGCTCTTTCTTTTGCTACAGCTGTTTGAACTGCTGTCAGAATTTTTTCAGTTGAACTGAAGCGCATTTCTGCTTGTGTGTACAAATGTGATTTGTACGCGATTGGTACTTTCTCACCCTCATTAAAGGTTAAGTAAGTGAATCCACATTGACCCGAAATTATTCGAATCACCAAATTTCTTTGACTTACGCGTGTTTGTAAGTGATTTGTTGCTAACATGTTAGCCTGGAGTGAACGCAAAATTTCTGTGTGTTCCTGTGTCCAGTTTTTGATTGAAAAATCAGGTTTGATTAGTGCGTAGAGAGGTTTAACCCTTTCTGCGTAGTTTAGAATGTATGTTCTACCAAAATTGAGGAAACCCAGGATTGATTGTAAGTTTTTTAGCGTCTTAGGAGGTTGGATCAGCGCACACTTCTCTAGAAAGTTAGCTGCCAAGCTCTTGCCTTCACTTGAAAGCTCATATCCCAAAAATAGGACATTGAGATGGGCAATTCGGGACTTTTTAAAGTTGAACTTATAGCCCTCAGAGGCGAATCCCAATATAATGGTGCTCACCCTGTTCAAGTGTTTTTCTAAGTCATCGTCTGTCAGATAAATATCATCGACATAGGACAATGCCTCGTTGTCATAAATTTGTAGCAACTCCGTTACTCTCGCTGAGAATAAACCTGGGCTGTTCTTGAACCCTTGTGGGAGTCGACAAAAGTGACGCTGGGTCCCCATTATGGAGAATGCCGTTAAGTACCTACTTTCAGGTGCTATATTTTGACAAAAGAATCCATTTGAGATGTCTAATGTGGTTTTGTATTTTTTGCGCACAATGTTATTCATTAATGCTGTGCTATGTGCATTTTGCACTGCAAAAGTTTTAGAACAAGTGTTTAAATGTCTGTAGTCCAAAACTAGACGATATGTATTGTCTGGTTTGGAGACAGGAAACAAAGGATTGTTCATAGATGAGGTGCTAGTTTCAATCACCCCTTGGTATTCAAGTTGATTTAAAATCTCCCTGACCTGTTTTTTAGCTTCTTGCTTAATTGGATACTGCCTCTGTGCAGTAGGTTCATGTTTCAGATGTATTTTATGGTGAGGGGAGTCCTCATCCCATCCTACATGATTTTTATATAATGCTGGAGCCTGGGCTACTGCCCATTTTCTGGCATATGTATATTTTAAGTGAATTGGAATGTGATTGGAGAAGGCAGGCATAATCATGTCCTCGCCGTGTGGGCACTCCCTGACAAATTGTGGTGGCCAGTCTTTTTCTGCTAGAAGTATGTCATAACCCTTTGATAGTTTTTCCCAAAAAAGTGCTTTAACCTGTCTAGGTTTGTCTCCCTCCATCCGGAGTGTTATTTCATATAACCTTTGTGGAGTACTAACCCTGGTGTCTACAGTTTCTACCGTAATGTACTCATTCAAGTCCACTATCTCCAGAAGTTCCATCAGGTTCTGGCGAGCTATTGTGACTTCTGCTGCACTGTCCAGCATCGTCTGAGCCCATTCCCCGTTTTTGAGTTGTGATCTCATTATTCTCGGCATGTCTTATCTTCAGACCTGCTAATTTCTTTTTGGAGAATTGAGGTTTAGCTTTAATTTTTGTTGCGTGTTTGTCGTCTTTCGATTTCACGCGTTCTTCTCTATGTTCTGTACGTCCTCTTCTTTCCGAAGTCTGTGATGAGACCTGAAAGGGACGAGAGGAACGTGTATCATTATCTTGATACCTATCAGGTTTTCTCAAATTATCCCTATTCCTGAGGTTATACCTCCTTTCAGAGGGCTCCTTTTGAGGAGACCTACCTCGGGATTGAGATCTTTTCTCGTTTGAATTTTGTTTGTTAGATTCCCACTTCTTTTTAGAAGATGTAGGAGTTTGTTTAATTGAGTCCTTCTCAGAACTTTCAGATAGTTTTGGTTTAACTGGTCTCCCACCCAAACTATCTCTGCCTAATTCTGCATATGACTGCTCTATAATTCTGGGTAGCTCTGTTTGATGTTCTGTAACATCGAATTCCCTTAGTTTTTGTCGGATCGCCACTGCTGCTGCCTCCCCTTTAATATTAGATAATATTATTGTTGAGACCTGTTCAAAATTTTTCAGTAATTTCATACCTAAATTTAAAGCAGGCTCTGCTCCATATTCGTTTTGAATCTGTTTTAGGACATCTGGTATTACCGCAATTGACGGAATGCCGTGTGTTTTAGTGTAGATGGCAGCAAAGACTGAGCCCCAAGTGGTGCAGTCTTCCAGTTGTGGTGTGATCCCCATTGGTAAACTGATGGTTAGGATTCTGTGTTTCTCATGCGGGCTAGTATTTGGAAAAACTGCTTCGATTTGAGTAATTTTTGGAGCTATCCAAAACGGAATTTGCTCCCGCTTAGTGGGCATTTTACCCATGACTGCGTATAGAGTCTGTGGTGTAATTTTTAGTGTACTCCCCTGTGGAGGAGCTTGATTTGGAAGTGTTAATGGTTGTTGGACTGTGAAAGTCCTCATGACATATTGAACCAATTGTCTGTAGATTTTTATTAACTCTGTGAGTTGATTAAGTAGTTCCTCGTCTGACATTATTTCGATGTCTGGATGAGGTGTGTAGCCGGCTAGAATCGGCCATGTTGCTCCTGGTCTGCCTAGCGGACCGAGCCTGGTTATATTTCTGTGATGTTTTAGGGCGCCTTTAAACCAGAGCTGGTGCTCCTGGTATGTTAATGGAATTTCAATATCCTCGAAAGGAATGTATTCCTCCGGTTGTTCATCTTCTTTGTAGAAGTTAAACAAGTGAGTTACTGGATTAGATTCAGGAAATATTACCCATGAATAGAATACCTCTGTCTGAAAGGATTCGTGTGCCTCTATCACGAAAACTGCTCTACCTCCTCTTGGAGATAGGCCATGTTTTATAAGTTTTAGAGTAATGGCTCTTCTTAAGTTAGGAGGAATGTCCTTGACACCCTCTTCGGCTTCATTTAAACCTGTGTTGTTAAATAACGCTGCTTGGGCTGGTTCAGCCGCAGCTACACCGTTTCGGCGTCTACATTCATTTTGTAGAACTAGTTTCAAGGAAACAAAGATAAGATGCACAATATTGTGGAACAGTCTATCCTTCAACGTTGAGCAAACCAAACAGCTAATATATAGGGGCCTCCCTATGTAGCCGTGGCGGACATTAACCCTGCCCACTCCAGACGTCTTTTGGAGTATATGGGGTAGGGGTCTCTGAGAGAAAAATAAAAGTGCACAGCTGAGTTACTCAGTATCTAACGTTGAATTACTGCCTTACCAAACGTTGGGCGCCATGTAGTGTAGCTCCTATTTCCCTTATAGGCTCTGCGCATTGGAATAATATATCCTATAGGTTTGACATAGGACTAAGGTCGGTATGTCCCTATCGAGTATATTAAACTTAATTACTTGTGCCAGCTAGCTCAGAGGCCACTAGAAACTTCTTGACGACAAGAAGGGATTAGTTTCTGGCTGCCGCAGAACATGACCACTGTGTTTCCCTTACAGAATCAGGATGTGTCCCAGAGTCGTAGAAACAATAGATAACCATTTCACTCAGCTCAGTCGTGCATGTTTCAGTTATTCTCAGAGTTACACAGAAATAACAGACGGGCGTTTCAATAAAGGATTTATTGAACAGTCTTGTTTCTGTTGTAAGTTATATGTGCTGTTATGATCACAAGACAGTATGCGAGATAAATAATGTACAAGGTGAGCAGTAAAAATAAATAATACTGCGTCAGCATTATCTTTTTAGCATGTATGCATTTACATAAAATGACACAACCTAAAAATGCGAGTACTCATACGATGCGTTTCTACCCTAGTTCTATCCCAGTGTACCTAACCTATCCTAGGTATAGGGAGAAGTAGAAGTAGGTGCTGTATTCCTGACTAGAGTATACCAAGAGTAAGTTACGCCTAGTATGTCAAGAGTCTAGTATGCCAAGAGTCCCTCTAGGTTCTAGTCTGCTCCATACCTGAAGAATGAGAGAGGTAGGAATCTCTATCCGGACTCGAACTCCAACACCCCGCAAGGGAAGTTAGATCACTGGAAGCTGGACTCTCTGCGTGCAGGAATGACAGTGTCTTCTCAGTGCGTCTGGCCGGGAATCGGGCTCCTCTGAAGTCGAGGTCTCCTCTGATTTACAGGGGTTTGGGAAGGTATATTTATACCTGAAAATGGTAGCATTGACGTGAGTTGGGCAGCGAAAGACGTCATGAATGAATCCCTTAGGGAATAAGAGGTTCATGCATAATGTATGAGTCCTTGAAGAAATCAATAGTCCTGGGCAAGGGAAACTCCCGCAGCCTGAGGGTCTGTTTTTTCATGGACTCGTTGAGACGTTAGGGTGGACGGATGTCGGAAGCCATGCCTGTATTTGGTGTGCATGGTTTATGCCTAAATAAGGCCTGGGATTCTACGCCTATATAAGGGCAGGTTGGGTTATGCCTATATAAGGACATGAGTCTAGAAAGCCCGCTTATGGACACCCTATGAAGTATACAACAAGACATTGGCTCTGCCCGTCCTTGTTTATGAAGTGTATGGTCCAGCAGGCAAAATGTGAGTCCTGAGACTAAAACATGAGCCCGCTGCTGTGAAAAAACACAAATCAAAAATGTATTGCTTACTATTTATAGTGCATGTATAGCATAAATAATTTACTGTGCGATGATTCAGCATACTTTTGAGATGTATTTTCTTATGCATTGCAATGCAAACAATCCATGGAAGGTGGATTGATACAACAAACAGTCAATAGCACAAGATAAATGCTCCTCTGGACAAAGGTAATAGGTCTTGCAGAAACCTGCGCTATCAAGGCAGACCTCAAGCAATAGGATACATATATGCCAAGTCCTATTTATAATAACAATAATGGGTTTATACTTCCTCACTTAACCCCTTCGATGCTCATGACGAGCTCAGCTCGTCATGCTGCGCGGTCGCGCTGTGCGCATGACGAGCTGAGCTCGTCACGACCACACCCGCGATCGGAATGTCCAGCACCTGGGCGGAATTCCGATCGTGGCGAAGCGGTTAAAAGTGACTCAATTTGGTTTACTACTTTTTGATATTCACAAAGGTAAACTTAGACCAAAAGTCTAACTTTGCTAGTAGTAACTTACCTTTGTGAATACCTGAAAGGAGTAAACACCACACTCAAACAGCCTTTGCCGTGCGCAGCATAAAGTTGGCCTTCGGGCCACGGGGACACCAACCGGGGGCAAATACAAAATAAAAGGAGAGGTGGCCATGCGGCCCCCTACCCTTATTAGGTCCCGGGGATCCGTTCTCCAGTGGCCATACCAATAAAAAAGGGGCCCCCCTCCCAAGCCTATTATTGCCCTGGGGACCCCATCCCCCAGGTCCGTATATAAATATATATATATATATATATATATATACATATATATACATATATATATATATATAAGGAAGTTGTTCAAATAGGAGGATTTGAATTTATTTAGGCATGATTTTGCACAATAATTTGTTTACAAGTAATCTTTGCTATCTTTGCACAGTTAAAGGCTTAACAATTTTAGTATATTCATGTTTTTATTCATGTATTTATATATGTAACATGTTTTTTACTATTGATCAAATTTGCATTTTAGCCTAATTTATTTTTTTATATAAACTGTGACATGATATATTTATATAAATCAAATTTTAACTTCGTTATTAGGGAAGTAGAATTTGGTTGGATTATGATATGTAATTTGCATTACTTGCATTTATGCAGTTATATGAATTCAATGCCTATTTTATGCGAATGATATGTGTATTGACCTTGCGTATGCAGAAAACAGACTTTTCTTTGCAAGATAAAGTGGCGCCAGTATGTCTTCTATGTTAATTAATCACGTGGTGGCATCACTATGACACAAACATATATAAAACATTGCGAACGGCGTGTATGTTGACCTGTGAGCAAGGATACAAGGTATCCGAAACGCGTCAGTTTCGAGGATTATAATAAATTAAGATCTGCCTCATACCGTTGGGTTTGTGTCTCTGTTCGCCGGATGGAAGTGCAGAGAATCGAAGGAATGTTTGTATAAAATTACGGAAGTTGGTTGCTTCCGCGTACGAACCCACTCCCCGAGCAGCAGGCTGCCGCTCTCAACCAAACTTTGCAGAGTCCGAAAAAGGAGCTTTTGCGGCAGCCCCCTAGCGTGGCCGGAAATCTATACACAAGCCAGAAGGAAAAGAAGTCAACGACGAGGTCGGCTGATCGGTCGGAGGCAGCTTTCCGAGGCGGTGAGTTGACCGGCGATAGCGCGCAGGTGGGGAGGAGAAGGAGGCCCGGCTGAAGTTGTGTTAACGAACAACATACAGCGTTAAGTATATTACTTACATTATATCCTCGAGATGTCAGCGGAGACAGTTCGCGAGCGAGAAGCAGCGGCTGAGGAACTCTTTTGCAGTTCACCCAAAACGTCAACAATGGGAGAATTGCCCACCACCAGTAATACGGTAAAAGAAGGTGATGCTAAAGCCCTTCTGAGAAAGCTGGAGAAATGTATGAAATCTGAAATAACTAAATGGTGGGAACATAAATCCTTGTCTAAGTATGTGGAGGCAGGGCGAGTACCACGCGGTTTAAGGATCTTACTGGCTCCGAGTTATGAAAGCCCTAATCCTAGTATGTTAAAGGAATGGGGCGAGAGTAATCTACTGGCGTCAATGAATTTGGTCAAAATCTTAGTAAAGTACGCAGAAATAGACAGACAAGCGTTATTGTTGGAAATTGAACAAATTAATGAATGTTTAAATAAATTGGAACCAAATGAGTTAATTTCCAAAACAAGAGAAGAAATAAAAGATCGCTTAAACAAGCAAGAAGATCAAATCAAGACACGCAAGGCGTACACATTTTCAAGAGATAAATCTGATTACGAGCAAGGGCGGATTTTTACTTTTGCTCGTAAATTTGAGACCGCCAAAAAAGTCAAATTCAATGGCAAAGGGAGAAAAGTGACACAAGGCATGGGACAAAATTCTAACACAGAGGAGAATGAAATGCCAAGCACAACGGATGTAGACTCACTTGCTAGTGAGGTCTCATCGGATGGAGGAAGCACAAGCAGTCTAGGAGAACAGACACATGGTAGAGTGTTAGATTTAGGGGAAGAAGTGGATTTTTTAGCGTCAGACCGCCGCCAGACCCTAAGGCCAAGATATCCAAAGAAGAAAGCAGAATTAGAAAAAATACACGAAGAAGGGAAAGGCGCAAAAGGCGGAAATGCAAATGCAAAGAAAAAAACATACTGGCGCAGAAAGTAGCCTTGGATGAAAATACCATTGTTAACTTGTCCACGATCACACTCACAGAGGCAGAAAAACAACTATTAGCATTTGGGCTGTCCTACTGCCCTGTCAGTGATTTTAATTACACACGTACCAGAGTCGATATTTTTTGTTTTATCCGCAAATTGAAGTTGAAAAAGTTTTTCTCTATCAAAGAAGGACTGAAAGACTTGCAACTCAATAAGGACAATACTAGTGACTATAGTAGTGAACTCCAGGCTTCTGATGCTTCCACACTATTGGCTATGCATGACCTCAGTGAAGGCTACAGTGATAATGATCCAAGTTGTAGGGACTTGCAGCCAACACAGGAAAAGCTATTTAATGCAAACATTAAACAACGTGGAGCAGGTATGAGCCCTTTCAAGCCCAAATCTCGCTTTATCCCGGCAATGCCCAAAGATGCCAATGATATTTTTCATGAAGTTGTTACTGAGGACATTAAAAAACTTCATCACCAGATCAAACACAGAAAGCGTCATAAAAATAATCATGATTTGCAATATACCAAGTTGATGAAAAAATTAAGTGACAATCATGAAATAGTAATTACAAAATCTGACAAGGGAGGCAACATTGTCATCTGGCCCCAAAAAGACTACATAGCTGAAGCCCGTAGGCATCTTGAAGACCAGTCCTGTTATGAGAAAACCAACATGAAAAAATACAATGCAGCAAGAGATGACTTGAAAATGAAGTTGTTGCAATGGAAAAGAGAAGGAGGTATTTCTTCGGAAGAATACCGTTTCCTACATGTGGAACATCCGACATTGCCGAGGCTGTATTTGAATCCTAAAGTACACAAAAAAACCTCCCCTATCCCTGGCAGACCTATTATAGCAGCCATTGGGAGTGTAAGTGAACATGTGACACAGTATGTGGACTATTTTCTACAGGACTTGGTTAAACAACTGCCTACATACATGAAAGATACAGGGGACTTTTTGGAGAAACTGCAGAATATTCAGTGGGCAGAGGATTTGATGTTTATAACTTTAGACATCGAATCCCTGTACACGAGCATAGAACATGTTACAGGATTAAATGCTTTGAAACAATTTCTAGATTCTAGACTCCTGGACTGTTATACTCATAACAAAATGCTTTTAGATCTAGCTTCTTGGTGTCTTTTTAATAACTATTTTATGTTTGGTAATGATGTTTATCTGCAAAAGAGGGGTGTTGCGATGGGGGCCTGCTTCTCCCCCAGCTATGCATGTTTGCATGTTGGTTGGTGGGAGGAGCAGGTCCTTAAACGCACATTCCTCGCAGATTACAGCAACCATGTTCAACATTGGTTGAGGTATATCGATGATGTTTTTATTGTGTGGAGAGGTGATGAGAAGAGTGCCAATGAGTTTATTAACAAGATTAACATCAATACTGCCAATCTTAAATTTACATGGCAGATCAGCAAACAATATGTGGAATTTTTAGATGTTAAAATCTATATTAAAAATGGGAGTATAGCAACAACACTACACAGAAAGGCCACGGCTGGCAACACGACACTCCATGCCAGCAGCGCACACCCCAAACATCTGATAAAAAGTATTCCGTTTGGGGAGTTAGTGCGCCTTAAGAGGATCTGCAGTACAGATGAGGACTTCACTATATGTAAGCAACAGGCTCTTGAAAGATTCAGAGCGAGGGGCTACAGTGAGTCAATCTTAACAGAAGCAGTTAATAAAATCAGTATTAAATCTAGGGACTCCCTTTTGTCTAACTCCAGCAATACAGAAAATCTTGAAACTGTAGAGAATGTGCCGAGACTAATAACCTCTTTCAATAAACAGGAAAGAAAAATTAGGTCTATCATTAGGCGCAATTGGCCAATAATTATGACTGATGGGGTATTAGCTCCTAACCTTTCTCCACAGCCTACGATTACATACAGGAAAGGCCCATCGATGACAACACAAATTGCTAAGACTAATCCTGAACTAGCAGCGGTTAAGATGTGGCTACAGCCTAAGCAGGGGTTCATAGGTGTTCCTCTTGCAGAGCATGTAGGTTCGGAGTAAACACTACCTCTTATTCGACTCCTTTTAGCCCAGAGGATGTTTTAATTAAGGGTAGTTTTAACTGTAAAACTGAGTTCGCAGTTTATGTTCTGACATGCACCTGTGGCCTAAGATACGTGGGAAGCACCAAGCTACAGGTGCACGTCAGAATTTTGCAGCACTTGCGGCCCATCGTTAATAATGATTCTACGTATCCGGTGGCTCGGCATTTTAAATTGGTGCATATTAACAATCTCAGTTGTCTGAAATATTTTGTCGTGGCGGCTATTCCCAAACTACATAGAGGAGGTGATAGGGAAAGGATGTTGAGGAAATTAGAATCCAAAATGATATTGGAGTTAGACAGCAAAATGCCTAATGGCCTCAACAATACGGAGGAGCTTTATCATTTTTTGTAACATATCGCATTAGCAATTAGACAATGACAAATGTATTAGCCTTGTTGTACATATGTTGATGAACTGCATTAGTGTCCAGGCCGCAGGGTTTTATGTTTTACCCGCTACCCTTTATTGTTTTTTTTTATCAGGGTTTAAACTAAGATACCTTTGTGGTTTTTAGATTTATAGTGTGATGTAGGATTTAGTAGCACTAGCACTGTATATGGGTTAATTTTGACTAGGCCTGGGCGGTAAATTCCGTTCCGCTCGCGGAATTTGAGTAATTTCGCGTTCCGCGGAGAACGCGGAATTGCCAAACATGCCGCTATGCGCGGCTTGCTGGAATTTTTTGCTTGTTCGCGCTTTCAAAATGCGTTTTCGCGAGATATTTCCCCCCGAGTACGCAAACAGCATTCGCGAACAGGAAAAAAGCATCGCGAACGGGCGGAACAAGCAATTCCGCGTGTTCGCGGAACTCTGCGTGCTCGCGGAGATTTTTTACCGTTTCGCAGAGCTTTGCGTAGCGCGACTACGCAAAGTCCGCCCACCCCTAGTTTTGACCATAGTTGCACTTTATAGGCATATGGCACTTTTTGGCATTTTTGCACATTTGAATTAAGCATAATACTTCCTCCCCTATGCATTTAAGCAGGAAGTTGTTCAAATAGGAGGATTTGAATTTATTTAGGCATGATTTTGCACAATAATTTGTTTACAAGTAATCTTTGCTATCTTTGCACAGTTAAAGACTTAACAATTTTAGTATATTCATGTTTTTATTCATGTATTTATATATGTAACATGTTTTTTACTATTGATCAAATTTGCATTTTAGCCTAATTTATTTTTCCATATAAACTGTGACATGATATATTTATATAAATCAAATTTTAACTTCGTTATTAGGGAAGTAGAATTTGGTTGGATTATGATATGTAATTTGCATTACTTGCATTTATGCAGTTATATGAATTCAATGCCTATTTTATGCGAATGATATGTGTATTGACCTTGCGTATGCAGAAAACAGACTTTTCTTTGCAAGATAAAGTGGCGCCAGTATGTCTTCTATGTTAATTAATCACGTGGTGGCATCACTATGACACAAACATATATAAAACATGGAGAACGGCGTGTATGTTGACCTGTGAGCAAGGATACAAGGTATCCGAAACGCGTCAGTTTCGAGGATTATAATAAATTAAGATCTGCCTCATACCGTTGGGTTTGTGTCTCTGTTCGCCGGATGGAAGTGCAGAGAATCGAAGGAATGTTTTTATATATATATGTATATATATATATATATATATATATATAAATAAATATATATATATATACATATATATATATATATATATATATATATATATATATTACAAGTGGAAGGGGTTGAGTGGCAAATGGGGCAAAGTTTTTAGCAACACAAAAACCGTAAATTAAAAAAAAATATATATATATATTTATATATTCACTGGAAAAAACAAAGGTGACAGGGTCGTTATAGTTAGGCTCAGATTTCACTTGTACAATACCAGTGAAATTCACCAGGTATAGTTACCTGAGCTAACTATAACTTATGCCCCGCAATGCATTGCTTATGACCTCACATATTACATCCCTCATGACATGACCTAGTTTCCATATATATATATATATAAAACATACTGCTGTTCGCTAGTAGGTAGTTATAGTTAGAACCTAGTTTCCATTGGAAAATCCTTTTTCCTTTTGCCAATAGCTTTGCTGCCGTTTGATGAATCCTCGTGACATTTTCAAAACTAGTTTGCCACTCACTTCAGCTGCTGTGTTGAAATATTTGGGGTGATCTGTCAAATGGGGGCCAAGAAATGGGGGGGGGGGTCCCAAAACGCATTTTCCCCATGCAATTTCCCTTAGGGATTTTGAACACGACTACAACCCGCACCGCTAAACGGAATTACACCAAATTTGGCTGAAAGCTAGCTCTTGGTCCAGAAAGCGTGCTTTTTTGTTATTTGGTGTAAATCTGTTCAGTAGTTTTAGAGATATTAACTTAAAACCAAATTTTTATATCTAGGGACGTGGGCCCTCCGCAGACCCACCTGCGGTGAATCCATGGTTCCACGCGCCAAAGCAAGGTTCTGATTGGCTTGCCGCAACTTGAGAGAAAAGTTGCAACTGCCATTTTAAATCTCAGGAAACGGTCCCATGGGATGAAAAGTTGCTTGCATATTAATTGAAGGGGTCAGGTGAGAGCTTTCCTGACCCCTTGTGTATGTTGTAAATGAGGTGAAAGCATGTTTAATGGGCAGTAAAATGCCAGAAAACATTGTTTTGGTCACTTGCGAGATCTGCAGAGCCGTCATGGGGCCCAGCGTAGCCCCATGTAAATCTGCTAATCTTGCCATGAAGACAGTGACTGTTACACTCACACATCCATAAGACCATTCACACACCCATTACTCAAGTACTAGTTCACCCTTAGAGCCTGGGGGGACAGCCACAGAATGCAACCTGCACCAGAAGAAGAATTTGAAGATTACTACTTCAGCACTCTTGAAAAGGGAGAACCCTGATTATAGGTGACCTCAGAATCATGGACCCAGAGGGTGGTGGGTTTCAGAAGGAGGGAGAGGAGTGGAGAAATGAGTGGGTAAAGTCTCCAGAGGAGAGTGGGGGTCCCCCAGAGACACTGTATATGGTGCAAAAAGTACTGCCTCCTGCCAAACCCAGTCCCCTGAGGACCTCAAGGACAGACAAACAGAATGGGGCCTGAGACTGCAGCTGGACCAGCTGGGTGCATAGGAGCGAAAAGCTGAGGCTACCTGCATGTGTTTAAAGTGGTTGTGCACAAAACTGTATTTGTAAATAGTTAAATAAGCTGTGTTATGTGTATTTGTTCATTTGTTCATTTGTAGTGAGTGCAATGCATAGTGTTCCTTAATTGCAATGAGATAGTGTGCAGTTTTTTTTACAATCTTTATGATTGTTTTTTCCCCATTGTTCAATGATGACTGCTTAAAAAGTACACCGTTTACAGTGTATGAGAAAAGAAGCTGAGAACCGTACAAAAGGGAAAATGAAATGCTTATTTATATTAATACATACCTTTAGAGTATGGGAAATGTCTAGTTATTTCTTTAAATTATTTCTTTACGCATTTTTGGAATTGTAAGTTACTTTTGCAATTCTATTAATTGTAAAGCTAAAAGATTTCAGTTTTTTTCTTTTTACACAAATCAATGGCACCATCTATTGTACTTTACTAATTAGTTCTTGCAGTGTTGTTCCATAACTTTACATTCTGAGGATGTACACTCAAGCACATATTGCTACAGTTAATAACACACCTAGGCACATATTATTACAGAAACTCACACACCCAGCTACACATAGATAGAGGTACTCACACACACAGATTCACACTGATATAGCCACTGACACACATAGACACACATCAATATAGTCACTGACACACCCAACTACACACCGATACAGGTACTGACACATCCACCTAAATACTAATGCATCAAAAAACACACCCAGGCACACCCTGACACATCCAGGGATTTGCCAATGCAGACACTCACACACCCAGGCATACAGCAATGCAGACACTGGCACAGCCAGCACTAATGCATCCAATTACACACCCAGGCACACACTGACACAACCAGGCACACACTGAGGCAAACACTGACACACCCAGGCACACACTGATGTATATACTGACACGCCCAGAGACTTACAATGCAGACACTGACACACCCAAGCAATGCAGACACACACCTAGCCAAACACTAATGCATCCAATAACACACCGAGGCACTCACTGATGCACACACTGGCACACGCAGGGACTTAAAAATGCAGACAATGACACACCCAGGCAAACAGCAATGAAGACGCCCACACACCCATCCAAACACTTATGCATCCAATAAGGGACACCTTCCTGCACATAAACAATCATTCACGGCAATTTGCTGTTTCTGTGCAGCACACATAGAAAGAGCAAAAACGAGAAATAAAAAGCATTTTTCCTCGTTTAACAATATTAAGACCAAGTTTTGACTGGTGTTAATTTTGGCACTGCCTCCTTTTTACGCCACCCTTGTAAATAGGGGGCAGCGTCAAAATCAATGGGTGTTGCTGCGGAACCACCGCAACACCCATTGCTCACCCCTTTCATGCTAAGTCTAGCATCAAAGAGGGGCTTATTTACAAGTCAGCACTAAGCCACATTAAGTTTAGCCCCTATCGCCACAGGAACTTCGCAAAAAGTGATGCTCCTGTGGTGATAGGGGCTCGTAAATATGGCCCTGATACACCTAACCTAACTCTAATGCATCCAGTATTCTACCCAGACACACACTGATGTATACAGTGAAACACCCAGGGTGATACTAATGCATGCACTGACACAACAGGGCATACTTCAATACAGACTCTGACATGGCCAGGGATGCACCAAAGCAGACACTGACACACCCAGCCAAACACTAATGCATCTCATAATACACCCAGGGATACACTGATACACACTGACACTCCCACTCTCACACAACGATACGGTCACTGACACATTGAAAACATAGTGTTAGCTCTTTCTTTAATTAGATGGTGGTTCAAACAAGAACCGTCCTTTTTTCTAGAAGGGTTTTTTAACAGTTTACATTTTTTTTCTTCTTTTTTTTTACAAAAAGGGAACAAGGTGTTAAAAAGGGTAAGAATGGGGAAATGCAAAAAAGCAACTGGTTTCAGTCTTCAAAAAACATTATGTAGTCACTAGAAGCACAAAAAAAACCCACTAACAGCGATGTTTCTTCCCTGTATCCAAGAATGCACCCACAGAAGACATTTTCACAGTGACAAGCATGTGGCATTTCACACAGAGAATAACCATGTCACTCAATTCTTTACAGGCGGCTGGTTTTGTAATGACTGTAGCAGATGATGGTTCTCCCAAGGCTGCTGTAGAGGTCGACTGCCCTGCTGCAACTGCTTTCTCTCACATCATCTGGTGGATGACCCTTTCATGAATTGTTTTTAGGTGCTTCCACATGCAACTTGTCCCATGTGAATTCTTCTTTACAGTGCCTCTAGATAACTGCTTGTCACAAATATTTCACTGCACATATTTTGCTGTTACCTTCTTTTCATCAGAAGGTATTGTAAAGTGCTTCCACACATCACTTTCTTTTCTCTGAGGTGGAGTGCCTTCCTCCTCACCCTCAACAGATTGTGAATGTTCATCCTGGACGGATGATGTAGCTTCAGCCATTGTGTAAAAGCAGAGCACCACTGGTTTTCAATCTTCCTTCTAGAGAGTTCACTGGGGAAGTAACTACTTTTGGGTGTGGTTTTCCATGTGCAAGGGTGCTGTTTTAAAATAGTCAATCAGAAGACAAGGTCTGGGCGTGCTTGCGAGTGAATTCACGAATCTGGCCTGTAAATTCATGGATTCCCAAAAGTTGCAAACTTTGTTGGAAAACAGATATAAGGTGATTTATATATTCTTGTAAATTTGTTCACACTGATGTGATTAACAACAATGGAGGGGTGCACATATTCGCAGTGATCTATAACATTTCAGACTCAGACACATGGATTAGTCCCGATCATGTGAGTAGTAGTCCATCTATGTTTACAGACCCATGAAGGTACCGTGGTACCCCAAAAATATAAAAATAACACTTGTTTAATTACATTAAAAAAGCTTCATATACTGTACATTAACTACATTTGTGATTTTTATGTTTTTACAGATATAATATATTTATTAAAAAAATGTCTACAGTACAAAAAAACCTAAATTAAAATTCAAAATCTATTGCAATACACTTCGTATTAAAAATAAACCCCAAAAATTAACTAAAAAACTAAACATTAGAGGGACATAAAACCTTGGAAATGCAATTTGAAAAAACCTTTGAAATTCACTGAAAAAAACCAAAGGTTACAAGGACGGTATAGGTAGGATATAGTAATTAACAAAACCTTAGAAATTCACTGGAAAAAACAAATGTTATAGGGAAGTTATAGTTAGGCTCAGATTTCACTCATACAAAACCATAGAAATGTTGTCAGTTATAGTCACCTGAGCTAACTATAACTTACACCCCTGCAATGCACTGTTTATGACCTCACATATTACATCACTCATGCCATGGTCAGTGACATCACTGATGATATCATTGATGACATCATCCACAGAAGCACTCACACACCCACTCACACCCCCATACAACTTCTCATATATCCATTTACACATCCACACAGTCATTCATATACCCATTCACAGGCCCATACAACTATTCACAAACCCACTCACTCATCCATAGAGCCACTCCAATACCCACTCACTCTCCTGTACTGCAACTCACAGAACCACAAACTCACCCATACAACCACTCAGACACCCACACACTCACCCATAGAGACATTCATGCACCCACTCACTCACACAGCCACTCACATAGTCACTCACACACTGATACAGACAGTCACACAGTCACTCACTCACCAATGCAACCATTTACACACACTCACTCATGCAGCCACTCACTTACTAATACAGCAACTTACACAGCCACTCACTCTCACATACAGCTACTTACACAACCACTCACTCACCCATACAGCCAGTCACACACCCACTCACTCATACGACATCACTGACTTATCGCACCCCATGCCCTTGCAACCACAGACTACATTAAACTCGGAGACCTAAACTTCCACCTGGATAACCATGATGACTAAAACACCACCTCCCTCCTAGAGAACCTTGCCAACATAGGACTGAAACAACTAATCACTGCCCCCACGCACACAGCGGGACACACACTCAACCTCGTCTTCACCGGAGGAAACAGTGTCTCCTACAGCCACACCACGGAACTCCTCTGGACAGATCACCACTGCATCCACTTGTCCTTCAAAAAACCCACTGTACACAAGCACACCCACCGCCTCCTCCCGCAGATGCTAGAACAAAGTCACTGAAGACCAGCTCTCCTCCGCCCTCAGCACTCCACCACCAACTATGTCAGACGCAAACCCCACAGCACGCAACCTCCACCGCTGGATCACAAACTGCACCGACACACTCGCCCCCCACAAGAAAGCCACCAGAAGACACGTCAAGAACGCAAGCTGGTTCACCCCTGCACTCCAAGAATCCAGATGCTCCTGCAGATGACTCGAAAAGACATGGAGGAACAACAAAACCCCGGAAACATGTGCCGCCTACAAAGCAGCCACCACCGCTTTTTGGTGGCTGCTTTGTAGGTGCTAAGAGAGGCTACGAGGAGAAAAGGGTCTTGTTGGCTCATGAAGTGACTGTCAAGGAAGGTGGACTTGAAGGCCATATAACTATTAGAGTCTAGCAAAAATGGTGGGAGCTAAACTACTGTGTCCAGTGCAGAACAAAGAATCCATATACCCAGAGACTTTGTGCCTGACTGTAAGGAGGGCAGTGATATAGACAGGTTGTTTCAGGCATATGAAGTAGCTCTAGAGGTACAGAGGATCTCTGAGGAGGATTGGGGAGCTGGCTGTTACAGTCATGTTCCTGGTGATGGAAGGGATGCCCTAGTGGTCCTGGAGAAGAGAAAGGGGATACGGTACCCCATTATGAAGGAGGCCCTTGTCAGTAAGTATGAATTCATCCCAGAGGAGTGCAGGTTGAAATACAGCAGCAGTCCTGGAAGGATTTGAGGGGTACTTTTGAAATGTTTGTAAAAAGTACTGTTGTTTTTTAAGAAGGTTTTTCTAACAGTTTTATACTTTTTCTTTTTTTCAAAGATAATTGGGAAGAAGGAATGGGCTTCAGACTGTGAAAAACATGAAGGTTCAAAGCTAAGCCAAGAAAACAATTAAATATTTGTGCTGACAGTACTTTGTACATAAATTTGAATGGAAATGCAGGTCATCCTGCTTTATGCTTTTTTCCACAGTGTCTTTTGGAAGGGTATATGTGATATAATATTCTATGGAAGAAAGTACAGACTCATGTGTGTCTGTTCCAAATGAAGGTGCATCTTTTACCCATGACAGCATATGAATATTAGGAGCACCTCTTGCTTGGTACTCTTTTGTGTACAGAAAACAGTAATGTCTCCAAGAAGTGGATTTTTTTGTTGCAGATGAAGGACAGCATACTTTCAAATCTGTGCTTAGGGCACCTGCAAACATTTGTCTGATCCAGATAGCAAAGTTCTCCTAGTGTCTTGAATTTGATGTCTTTAATGTTATAGTTTGTTTGTGTGAAAACATTATGTAAGTTATCCCATATATATTCTGCCCAGCTCAGAGTTAGAAACCAAGCTTTGGATTTTTTTTGTACAATATTTATGATTGCTGTTTCCCCACTGTTCATTGATGATTCTTTCAACAGTACATCACTTTTGTTATATGAATATAGAAACTGAGAACAGTAAAAAAGGGAAAATGTACCCACAGAAGACATTTGTACTGTGTGAAGCATGTGAATTTTCGCACAGTGAGTAAGCATCTCACTTACATTTCTGAAGGCAGGTGCTATTATAATGACTGAAGCTGGTGGTGGTTCTCCCAAGGGTACTGTACAGGTGGACTGTCCTGCTGTACCTACCTTGTCCTGTATTATTTAGTTGTGTCCCCTTTCTGGAATTGTTTTTAAGTGGTTCCACATGGATGCTGTCCCATGTAAATAACGCTTTGTAGTGCCTATGGATAACTGCTTGCTGCAAGTATTGCATTACAGATATTTATGTATAACCTTTTTAGGTCGAGCCTCGAAGACCTGTTGTATCCTCTTCTATGGGCTCTGGCACACCCACCAATTGCCATTGGCTGTTATCTGGGTCATTTACAACTGCTGGCTTGTTATTGGTGCATTTGTTTAAAAGTCCCTCCTTTGTGGGCTTAGCTCCCTCGCTGGCGATTTCACTAAGGGACGTTTTGTTTGGCCAGCACACTGTACAGCGTGTGATGGCATCTCCTCTCTCCTCCCGTCTGGTTGATTTATAGCTGGTTTGTACCAAAATTGGCTTCCAGAGTCAGATGTTGAATCGAGGAAAGGAAATCAAACTGACAGCCCTGAGGGCTTGGCATTATCTCAGCAAACATGTTGTACAAACATGCTGGAATACTGCTCAGCACTCCTCTAAGCTCGGTGGTTATGTTCACTTTTGCCATTGAATTTGCCTTTTTTTAGGTATTTGTTTATAAGTCGTGATATAACCAACATGAGCGGAAAGACATGGCACGTTAGGTTTTCTACACCACGCAATTCTCTTTAGTCAGTCATCGAGGCAGATATACTTTGTGCTCATTTCACTTACTTGTATATATTTTGTATACATTTTTTTAGTTCTGATGTAAAATAATATATGTACCGAAACGCAATAGGAAAAAACGTGAGTTTATCAACGGGATTACATTTCAAATTTAAACCGTGATGTTTTGTATTTTTTATCTTAAATTCTTACCAAAATGTTTCACTAAAAAATCTTTACATAGCGTTCGAACAGCAAAGGGAGAGTATAAAGCAGCTTAATGTTCCCAAAGAATTGTCTATATATTTTAAAATGACTGGAATGCAGTGACCGCGCACACAGCACCACACGGTTTACTGGAAATAGTGATGGGGCACACACAGCCCCACACGGTTCACCGGAAATAGTGACGGCACGCACAACCCCACAGGTAGCACCAGACAGAGCGATCTCCTGGCATGGCATGTGCCCGAGCACGGAACTATCTTAGCCGCTTCCTTAGTCACTGTGGTACACGGAGGTGGATGTCTCTGCCCTTCTCAGGGGACCGTATCTGTTTACATCTTCTTGTCTGAACAGGAATGGCTTGACTGGAATGCTTTGAGTGTAACGAAACCAGAAAATTCAGTGTCGTGGGGATGCCTCTAAAGCGCTCAGATGCCTTCGAGCCATGTCCGCACTATATAAAATTGAAAAAAAATAAGTACACAAATTAAAAAATTCATAAGAGTTTCCACTTTGCCCCTTGCCATTTGTTCTTCTTGCTGCTGCAGCAGACTCTCAGTTTGCATCTCGCAAAACTGACATTATATTTGTTGGTAAAAATCTCTTGCAAGCTTATTCAGAATTTGTTTATGCAGTACGATGGTAGGGTTATTTACGGGCAAGCACTATTTGTGACTAACCCCTGACATCCATTACGAAACCAATACAGAGCCTCCGGGAAACACAGTGATTGAGTATTTTTCATCCAGTGCTTTGCCATTGTGAATTACAGCTGTGGCCCATGCAATTATTGAGTTGTTGCTACCCTGTCAACACGAAGAATACTAAGGCCAACCTCCAGCTGTGAGGATGCCAAATGTCCCTTGCAGGACAATGGAGTAGCCAACACATCCTACCCATGGCCCTTCTGGCCTGAGAATATCGGAGTCTGCGACCCCATCTCCATCTTCTGGAGCACTTTCTGCATCTTGCATTAGGCTCGCCCGTTAACTCTGCTTCCAGTGCTGGAAATTAGCAGATTATTTGTATTTCCCACTCAGTGCGTGCCGCGCGGGTGTGGTTCTTTCATCTGCTGCTGCCAATGAAAAGTGGGAGAGCAGGAATGTAAGCCTACAAAAACACCCCCAACCTGGGCCAGACATGACGTTATTTGCCCAAAGTTCAGGTACTTAAATCACACCTGGCCACAGCTAGCTTGCTTAGTCAAGTGGCCACTGTAGAAATACTATTCCCCAGGCAGTGTGGAAACACTAAGGAGTTGTAATCTTTAATATCTCCTTGTGGGTGACGTGGCCATCCACCTAGCATTTCCACCCCTAGCTCCTTTGTCATTTGTTGTTCTTGCTCTTACAATGGACCATCAGTTTACATCTCACAAAAATGATTACATACTATTTTCTGGAAAAAACTATTGCAAGCTTCTCCATAATTTCTTTATGCAATACACTTACAAACGATCCGCTAAGGGGGCCATGTCTTATGAGCTAAATCCAGTGTTCATTGTGAACTTCTGTATCATTGCATTCACTCATCTCCTTGAGATTCAAACCACGAGTGTGACTGAGCACACCACCATTCACCCCTGGGAATTATCAGTGACCAAATTTATATGTCACACTAATAGGTTCTGCTTGCCCAGACAGCCTGGCGAAGAATGATATTGCTGCCCTATGCCTGCACACACAAGCATGGCTTTTCCTGTTGTCCCTGGCAGATAATGCAAACTGTTACACCCTTACTTCTATCTGCACCAGACATCCATTAATCTGACTAGGTGTGGGAGACAAGAATATGGAGAAGCAGTTCTTTTACTGTGTTCTGGTGCCATGTGTTCTGTCATGGTTACTGTGTTCTGTGTGCCAACACCCACTCACCGAAGTCTATTAATCTGGGGTCCACCGCACCGGTCTCCACCAGTTCTTCTGAAAGGGCTTTGTCGTTGGACCTGCCTCTGAGCAGCCAGCTCGGAATCTCTCCTACCGGAACAAGAAAGTGCATCAGCTGCAGCGTTCTTTATGTCTTACAGGTGGCATGCACAAAAGTTTGTTTTCACCGGCCTGCTGTTGCAGGCAGGACACGCTCTCTCCTAACGCCTTTTTTTTTCTAATAGCACAGCACGCCACAGTGGCGGCCATGCCTTTGGTTTATTTGCGGCACCGAACGCGGCCCCATGTTTTTGTTTTGTACTATTTATTCAATTTTTTTCTTGTTTAAAAGCCCCCATACCCCGCTGTCACATTAATAGAGGTCACGCCCCTTTCTTTAGATGCAGCTCGTCTAAAGAAGGGGGCACGGCCTCTATTAACTTGAAAGCCCGGCATGGGGGCTTGTAAACAGCAAACAAAATTTACTATGCAATAGGTCTCGTATTTGCGATAATATAAGCTATTGACAATAGCTCAAACTCTCGTAAATGCGAGACCTAATTGCATTGCAAATGCTTGTTTTACCTTGACAGTATTGTAAGATGCTTCAAAACATCACTTTGTTTTGTGCTTACTGAAAAGTTGTGCACAAAAGTGTATTTGTAAATAGTTAAATAAGTTATGTTATGTTTATTTGTTAATTGTTTTGTTTAAATTGTTTTGTAATGTGTTAATAAACTGTATTTGTAAAATTATAAAACTGTATATTAGTTATTTTAGTTATAGGTCACAAAAATACCCAAACAGTTACTCGTACCTGAACTTGAACACCTATGGAGCCATTTACACAGGTACTGACACACTCATACATACACTCATACAGCCACTCAAAATCCCATACAGTAAGTCACACAGCCATTTACACATGCAAACTGCTACTTAGATAGGCTCATACACCCACACAGCCATTCACACACTGACTCCCACACTCATACAGTAACTCACACACCAAGGCACACACCTATACAGTGACTCATATGCCCAGTTATACACTGATACACGCACTCTCACACCCAAACACATACACCAATACAGCTACTCTCATACCCAGTCATACACTGATAAAACTACACAGAGACACATTCATGCACAGACCAATGCAGCCACTAACACACAGGCACTCACTGATACAGCCACTGACAGACCCAGGCTCACACTGATACAACCTCTGACAAATCCTGGGGATACACTGATACAGCCACTGACATACCCAGACACACACTGATACAGCTACTGATACACCCAGCCACATTCCAATACCGAAACGTACACACCCAGACACATACTCATACAGGCAATGGCACACCCAGCTGCACACTGATACAGCCACTCACACATGCAGGCAAACACTAATACATCAAATAACGCACCCAGGTTCCAAGTGCCACACCCAGGGGCTTACTAATGCAGACACTCTCATACCCAGGCATTCAGCAATGCAGACACTGGCAGAGCCAGCCAAAGATTAATGCATCCAATAACACATCCAGGCACACACTGACGTATACACTGAGAGAGTCAGAGACTTAGCAATGCAGAGACTGACACACCCAGGCATACAGCACTGCAGACACTGAGACAGCCAGCCAAACAGTAATGTATACAATAACACCCTCAAGCACACACTGACATACCCAGGCTCACACTGATGCATATGCTAACACACCCAGGCGCATAGTGATGCATAAACTAACACACCCAGGCACTCACTAATGCATACACTAACACACCCAGGCATACACTCAGGCACACACTGACACAACCACTCTCCCACGGGTACAGTCACTGACACATTAAAAACAGACAGTTAGCTCTTTGTTTGAGTAGATGGTGGTTCTACTAAGAACAGTTTTTTGTCTAGAAGAGCTTTTTTAAACAGTTTTTTTATTTTTTGGGAACAAAATATGAACAAGGTAGTAAAAAGAGTAAGGATGGGGAAATGCAAAGAAGCAACTGGCTTAAATCTTCAACAAATAATATGTAGTCACTGGAAGCAAAAAACAAAAAATTCACAGCGATGCTTCTTCACTGTATCCAAGAATGCACCCACAGAAAACATTTTATAGCGACAAGCATTTGGCATTACACCCAGTGAATAACAATGTCGCTCAATTCCTCACAGGCAGCTGGTACTGTAAGGAGTGCAGCTGAAGATGGTTCTCCCAAGGCTGATGTAGAGGTTGACTGTCCTGTTGCTTTCTCTCACATCATCTGGTTGTAGACCCTCTCATGAATTGTTTTAAGGCGCTTTCACATAGAACTTGTCTCATTCAAATACTTCTTTGCAGTGCCTCTGGATAACTGCTTGCCACAAATTGTGCACTTGACATATTTTACTGATACCTTCATTTTTTCAGAAGGTATAGTAAAGTGCTTCCACACATCACTTTCTTTTCAGTGAGGTCTTGTCTTCTTTCTTATCCTCAACAGGTTGTGGATCCTCAACTTGGACAGACGATATAGCTTCAGCAATTGCCTAAAAGCACTGCACTTCTGGTTCTTATCCCCCTTTCTGGAGACTTAACTGGAAAAGTAACTGCATTTGGGTTTGTTTTTCCATGTGGAAGGGTGGGGTCTTCATGTATCCAATCAGAGGGCAAGGTTTGGGTGTGTTTTTGCGTGACTTCGTAATCCGGCCCGTAAATTTGTGTATTTGCGAAACTGGTAAAATGGGTAATTAAAAAAAAAACACAGATATAAGGTTGTTTATATATACTTGTAAACATGTTCACACTGATGTTAATAATGACACTCGAGGGATGTACATATGCGCATTAATTAGGAAAACTTGGGTCGAATTTGCTGATTTAGTCTTTCTGATTTGGTCCTATCACATGATCAGAAGTAAAAACCAAGGTACCTCAAAAGTATTTTTTTTTAATTTAATTACATTAAAAACTGCATTTACTTTACATTAAGTACATATGTGATTTTTATATTTTAAAATGCATACAAATTTTATTTGTAAAAAATTATCTACAGTATAAAAAAATTTATAAAAAAATTGTAATAAACTTAGTATTAAAAATAAACCCTACAAATTAACTAAATAAATAAAGACATAATATTTTAGAAAGGCAGTATGGAAACCTTTGAAATTTACAGATAAAAACAATAGTTACAGAGACGTTATAGCTAGGAAATAGAATTTAAAAAAACCTTAGAAATTCACTGAAAAAAATAAAGGTTACTAGGACGTTATAGTTAGGCTCAGATTTTACTCATACAAAACCATAGAAATTCAGCACTTATAGTTACCTGAGCTAACAATAACAAATGCACTTTTATGACCTCATATATTACATCAATCATGACATGGTCAGTGACATCACTGATGACATCTCAAATGACATCATCCACAGAGCCACTCGCATACCTACTCACACCCCATACAGCCTCTCATACACCTACTCACATACCCGCACAACCACTCACATACCATTCAAAGACCCATATAACTACTTACACACCCACTCACTCATCTATTGAGCTACTCACACACCCACTCACTCATATAGCTACACACACAACCACTCAGTCATCCATACAGGCACGCATACAACCACTCACTCACCTATACAGCTCCTCACACAGCCACACACTTACCCATTCAGCTACTCACACACACACTTATTCACCCATACAGTCATGCACACACCCTCTCACTCACCCAGAAGACCTCTCAACACAGCCACTCACTCACCAATTCAACCACTTGCACACCCATGCAACCACTTACATATCCACTCACTCACCCATACAACCTTTCACAGACTCACTCTCTAATACAGCCACTCACACACCAACTAGCTTAACCAAACACCCACTCAAACAGCAACTCACACACCCACTCACACACCCCTACAACCACTGACACAGCCATGCAACCACTCACACACCCATACAACCACTCACACACTCAGAAAACCACTTCCAAACCCATTCACAGACCCATACCCCACACTGATACAGACAGTCATACAGCCCCTCAGATGACATATGTTAGACACAGTAACACTCATTGGTAGGACAGAAAGAATAGTAATTTAACTTATGCAGTAGCTTAGTATATATCTTTAAGTCACAGAAACATTTGCGAAAGACTTACAATCACTGGATGAGGTCATCAGTGATGTCATGAGTGATGTCACTGACCATGTCATGAGTTATATAATATGTAAGGTCATAAGCAGTGCATTGTGGGGCCATAAGTTATAGTTAGCTCAGGCATGAGTGAAATCTGAGCCTAACTATAACATCCCTGTATCCTTTGTTTATTTTAGTGAATTTCTAAGGTTTTTCTTATTCTATTTCCTAACTATACCGTCCCTGTAACCTTTGGTTTTCTCAGTGAAGTTTTTTTAATGTTTAAGTGTCTGTGTGGGTGTGTTCATGGCTCTATCAGCGACTGCACCCCAACAGAACTGCACCTGCTCCTTTAATGAAAAATAGTGCAAAGTTTCGTTCAAAATATGTACCCAAGTTGAAGAGTTTCTACTGGTTAATTAGTAGGTGCTACCTTCTTGGGTAAATGTCTAGTATGTATTCTGCACTGCAGCCATGTAAAGGAGTACGAGGAAATGTCATCAGTGACATTGTGTGCGTTTTGGCAATGTGATTGTTCCTTGTGCTTCTTCATCCAGAAATTTATAGAGTGGACAATTTTGTCTAAAATGCAAGAAAGTTCTCAGTGTAGGAGAACAATCAATACCTACTATAGACATCATTAACGCACACAAGTGCAAATTCTTTTTGTAGTACAACAGCACTTGTGGTGTGCTTTTTGTTCCTATCCACTGTTTCAAGTTTTATTGAGAAACAAAAAATGGCAAAAAAATACAGTCGTTATAAAATAAAAAAAGTAAAAAAAAAACAGTTCTTGTTAGAACCACCCAGTCCTGTTTAAGAAAGACAATTTATATGTTAAATGTATGTTTGTAACAGTGTGAATACGTCTTGTTATGGCTATTGGTATGTTACTGAGTCTATAAATGTGTGCGTGCCTGCATAAGTGACTCAATGTGTGAGTGAGTGCTTGTCCTAGTGGCTGTATGAATAAGTGAGTGGTTGTATTAGTGTCTGTAACGGTAAGCGACTGGGAGTGTTAGTGGCTGTATGAGTTAGTGAAAAGGTTTCAGTAGAGCACAGGTGTGAGTGGGTGTGTCAGTGGCTGTATAGGTGAGTGAGTCAGTGGTGTATGGATGAGTGAAAGAGTGCAGGAGTGGTCTATGGGTGGTTGAATGGGTGCATAAGTGTCTGTACTAGTTATTGAATGGGTGAGTGACTAGCCGTATGGTTGAGTGACTGTATGTGTATGTACTTGTATGGGTATGTGTGTGGGCGTGTGAGTGTCTGCATAGGTGTATGAGTGGGTGTGTGAGTAGCTCTATGGGTCTTTGAGAGTATGTGAGTGGTTGTTTGGATCTGCGAGTGCCTGTGCTAGTGTCTGTATGGGTGAGTGAGTGCCTGTGTAAGTGCTTGCATGAGTGAGTAATTGAGTGTAAGAGTGACTGTATGGGTGAGTGAATGGGTGCATGAGTGGTGTATGGGTGAGTAAGTGGGTGCAGGAGTGGGTACATGGGTGACTGTATGGGTGAGTGACTGAGTGAATGAGTGGTGTATGTGTGAGTGAGTGGGTATGTGAGTGGCTCTATGGGTGAATGAGTAGGTGTGTGACTAGCTGTATGGGTGAATTACTGAGTGTGTGAGTAGCTGTAGGGTGGTTGAGTGTGTATGTTAGTGGCTACATGGGTGATTCAGTGCATTTGTAAGTGACTGTATGGTGTCAGTGGTGGTATGAATGAGTGAGTGAGTGCATAAAAGAGGTATGGGTGAGTGAGTGTGAATGTGAATGGCTGTATGGGTAAGTAAGTGGGTGGGTATGTGATTAGCTCTATAGGTGAGTGAGTGGCTCTGTCAGTGGCTGTATAGGTGAGTGAGTGGGAGTCTGAGTGCCTGTATGGATGGCTGAGTAGATGTGTGAGTGACTGTATGGGTGGGTGAGTGTGTGTGAGTTACATTATGGGTGAGTGAATGCATATATGAGTGACCTATGGGTTACTGAATGGGCGCATGAGTGCCTGTACAGGTTATTGAATGGGTACATGACTGACTGAAAAAAGTGACTCATTTGGTGTGTCAGTGCCTGTACGGATGAGTGAGTACCTATGTATATACCTCTATGGGTGTATGAGTGGGTATGTGAGTTGTTACATTGGTGTGTGAGTGCCTGTGCAAGTGACTGAATGGCTGAATGAGTATGTGTGGTAGTGGTTGTATGAGTGGATGTGTGAGTAGCTGTATCGGTGAGTGAGTGGGTATGTGGGTGACTGTATGGGGGAGTGCATGTAAGAGGCTGCATGGGCGAGTGAGTGGGTGCATAAGTAGTGTATAGGCTAGTGAGTAGCTGTGTGAGAATCTACATGAGTGAGTGTCAGGCTAAGTGGGTAGACTATGAAGCACACTATCCCCAGGAGAGCCTAGGGGAGGGAACTAGAGGCATAGGGCACTAGGAGCAGGCAGCCTCCAATATCAAATGTTTACCACATACGAGCCGCTCCCAGTTTAGTGACCAAGGTTTTTTTACAGTGCTTTTTTTAAAAAGTGGAGACATCTCACTAAAAGTTACGGACTGGTCTCACACACCACCTGGTGTCATGCTTCATCATTGGCCAGTCCTCGCCCTCCAAAAACTTGGTTTGATGGAGAGCGGGCATACACCTGACGACAGGGATGCACTTCTAAACTAAGTGGGGGCCCGTGAAGAGAGTAAGTGAGTGATTTTTAAAAAACCATTATGGTTGCCTAATAAATTTTAATGTGAGTGGCGGCCATATGGTATTAAAAACAAGTGGACGGTGTGTTTAGGAAGAAATGTCCTTACACCGCTATATAAGTGATGGTCAACATGTTTCTGCCTTGTGGCCCGATTGGGTCCATGGCATTCATCAGGACCTAATATAAAAAGGCTCCGTTCTTACCCTACTGCAAAGAGTAAGTACCACTCCGTGGCGTGATAATTATCACTGTCCACAAAATATGTTAGTCTTATGGCTCCTTTACGCCTGAAAATAGAAAAATGCAAACAAACCTAGGTCATTTCAGAACAACATATTCTTAACAACCACATGCACAACATTACGTCAGTGGCTAGGAGTGTGACACGTGTGAATTTGTGCACACTCTAAATTTTGAACTCTTACCACGGGGAAGAAAATTCTAAGCCCCATAGGAGTGAGTGAGGGGAAGACCCCTGTTCCTAAACTGTAAGGAAAAGGAGGAAACAAAAACCAGGATAAGCAATTGTGACCAATTTTTTAATTTTAAAAAAAAAACAGCACATACCCACAGAATACACGCTACTATAAAATTCAACCATTCTCTTACGGTCTCAGGGTGCGTCTCCCTTGATAGCACCTAGATGTTGCCTCTCCTCCTCCTCGTCAGTAAATGAAAGAACTGCGAGTCGAGGTATTTATAGACCTCATAACGAGAAAGAGAGTGACTGGGAGCCTTAATTAGACAACAGATCGTCGTTTCCGTTGTCCCATGCGCGCCATGGTTAAGTTGCAAAACGCGCTGCCTGACCTGTTGCATGGCGTCGCATAATCATTCGCGAGTGTATCCGGTGTCCCAGTCAAGTGCGCCTTAACAATTGCCTGGCTATCATAACCAAATGGTCATGCTAATCGTTATCATGCAGCATGCGGGAGCGTAATCGCACACCATGGTCAAAATGTTACGGCATGTTAAAGGATTGGCATGCCTAAGTGCTCATGCTTTAGGCAAGGAAATACGTTGCCGCCAAGGTGTAATAACGTGAAATGTAGTTACAGATGGGCGTGTCTGTGTGCCCGTGCGCTTAATCTGTATGCGCGAGCTTCTGTTCAATGTCTACGGGCAAGACTCTTAATTAAATCACAGTATACCGTTACATGATCGTACTAAGGAGTCAATTACTGCCACTTTTAAAATGATGTACATGCCTTAGTGCTTGTGTTTAGCGAAAAAGCACTTATTAAGAGAAGCCACCAAAGTGCATTTATTAAGAGGAGCCGCCAAAGTGTAAGTGGTCACATAAAAACAAATCACGTTACTAGGTGCTCGTGTGCTTATTGTATGCGCGAGCTGGGAATGCCTCCAAAAGAAATTTATCACGTGATAAGTCACTGCCCCTAAATATTGCGTCTGTTACTTGACAATTGCAGTCTCTTAAAGTGCCATATTACACATGCATTGCAGTTTCGTATAATAACAGGGAGCGCTTAAAGAACACGTGGGTTAGTACTTATTGCACGGTTCAGTTATATACATAGTTTTTGAGTAAAAATTGCATCATTGGGCCAAATGTAACCACGGGATCTCATCATTGAGGCCATTTTCCCAGGTCCGTAAGCGGTAAACCCATCGTTGCTCTCTGGTATGGAGGGGTTTTGTCAAGTCTGTTCTTCCTTTTCTCATTACTTCTAGGACTACCCATTTCAGATCTGTGTCTTTATGGTTCTGCTCGAGGAAGTGTCTCGTAAGTTTTGTGTTTGTTTTTGCATCTAATTGTACTTCGATGTTCATTGATGCGTATCTTTATTTTTCGGGTAGTCATTCCTATATACATGAGACTACACGGACAGGTGAGAAGGTAAACTACATTTTCTGTATTACAGTTGCTAAAGTTGTTGAGTCTCCAAGGTTTCGTAGTTCCTATGTTTACTTCCTTTGTGGCGGTGGTTAAAGGGCAAGCAACACAACCTCCACATGGGTAATGTCCTGTAAGTCTCTGTGTATTCCACAGTGTTGGTTGTACCTCTCTTTCTTGAGTGGATGTTTTAGCATGTACAAGCTCATCTCGAAGGCTCCTGTTCCTTTTGAAAGCAAAAAGCGGAGGTTCCCATTGTTTTTAGCCCCATTCAGAATGTGCCAGTTTTTCTGATGATATTCTGTATACTGTTAGATGCCGGCGTGTATGTCGTGACACATACCATTCTGTCGATCTTTTCCTTAGGGGTACTATCCAGAAGGGCCTCTCTGTTGTTATTTCTGGCCCGTTTCTTTGCTTTTCTGACCATCTTCTTTGGATAATTACGATCCAGCAATTTTTGTTCAAGGTGCTCGGCTTGTTCACTGTATGTCTCTATTTCCGAACAATTCCTGCGTACTCTAAGGAATTGTCCCACAGGAAGATTCTGCCGTAATGATCTTGGGTGGTAGCTTTCAAAGAGTAATAGGCTATTCCTATCCGTGTTTTTATGATGTACTTTAGTACTTATGCCTGTGGTGGTCATTGTAATCTCAAGGTCCAAGAAGATGGCATGGTTCTTATTGATGGTATGGGTAAACCTCAGATGTTGATCTTTCATATTGATCCATTGGACAAAAGTTGTTGCTGTCTCTTCTGTCCCATGCTGTATCTTCTCATAATATTCGTCCGTAACATATGGATATACTGTTTCGCGACTAAATTTCTGCACATCTTTCTTCAGTTTAGTGAGTTTAGACTGAGTAAGATATTCTTTGTACTCCGAATGGTCTTTATTAATCTCGTCTAATTTTTTCTTGAACACCGATATGTGTACTGTGGTCTTTAAGCGGCTTTCACTTTGTTGAATCTCTATCATCAGTGCGTCTGCTAGTTGTCTGGCTGTGTTAATGATTAGAGTGCAAACGACTCCTATCGGATATCATCAGCTATGAAATACATCCAAGTGATCCTACAGACCGTCTCTCATTGAAAATCAGAAACATGATAGATGAAGGTCTTAACAACAAGTGGATAACTAAAAATGAGGCGGATTTCCTCTACAATGAGAACCCACGAACATCAAGGTTCTACATCTTACCAAAGATACATAAAGAGAGGATACCACCACCAGGGAGACCTATAGTCTTAGGTATTGGTTCCATTTTGGAACCCTTGTCGCAATTTTGCGATTGGTTTCTGAGGCCGATTGTGAAAAGATCTCCCTCATACCTAAGGGACACAAAGGACGTCCTTTGCCTACTACGAGATATGGAGACCAACATAGAGGAGGATCTGTTCATTACAATGGATATAGAGGCGCTGTATACCAGCATCCCTCAGAGACGCACCCTGGATGTGGTAGAAAAGATTCTACTGGATATGGACTGGGAGTTTATTACCCCACAACACTTCATTATGGAGTGTGCAGAACTGGCCTTGACCGAGAATTTTTTTGAATTCGAGGATACAATTTACCATCAGATCAAAGGCACGTCGATGGGCAGTACCTTTGCCCCTAGTATGGCATGCCTCTATGTGCAACAATTCGAAGAGGACCATATTTACAGTGATAGTAACCCATATGCACAAAACCTGAAAATATGGAAACGTTATATCGACGACGTGCTCATTGTCTGGCATGGGACAGAAGAGACAGCAACAACTTTTGTCCAATGGATCAATATGAAAGATCAACATCTGAGGTTTACCCATACCATCAATAAGAACCATGCCATCTTCTTGGACCTTGAGATTACAATGACCACCACAAGCATAAGTACTAAAGTACATCATAAAAACACGGATAGGAATAGCCTATTACTCTTTGAAAGCTACCACCAAAGATCATTACGGCAGAATCTTCCTGTGGGACAATTCCTTAGAGTACGCAGGAATTGTTCGGAAATAGAGACATACAGTGAACAAGCCGAGCACCTTGAACAAAAATTGCTGGATCGTAATTATCCAAAGAAGATGGTCAGAAAAGCAAAGAAACGGGCCAGAAATAACAACAGAGAGGCCCTTCTGGATAGTACCCCTAAGGAAAAGATCGACAGAATGGTATGTGTCACGACATACACGCCGGCATCTAACAGTATACAGAATATCATCAGAAAAACTGGCACATTCTGAATGGGGCTAAAAACAATGGGAACCTCCGCTTTTTGCTTTCAAAAGGAACAGGAGCCTTCGAGATGAGCTTGTACATGCTAAAACATCCACTCAAGAAAGAGAGGTACAACCAACACTGTGGAATACACAGAGACTTACAGGACATTACCCATGTGGAGGTTGTGTTGCTTGCCCTTTAACCACCGCCACAAAGGAAGTAAACATAGGAACTACGAAACCTTGGAGACTCAACAACTTTAGCAACTGTAATACAGAAAATGTAGTTTACCTTCTCACCTGTCCGTGTAGTCTCATGTATATAGGAATGACTACCCGAAAAATAAAGATACGCATCAATGAACATCGAAGTACAATTAGATGCAAAAAAACAAACACAAAACTTACGAGACACTTCCTCGAGCAGAACCATAAAGACACAGATCTGAAATGGGTAGTCCTAGAAGTAATGAGAAAAGGAAGAACAGACTTGACAAAACCCCTCCATACCAGAGAGCAACGATGGGTTTACCGCTTACGGACCTGGGAAAATGGCCTCAATGATGAGATCCCGTGGTTACATTTGGCCCAATGATGCAATTTTTACTCAAAAACTATGTATATAACTGAACCGTGCAATAAGTACTAACCCACGTGTTCTTTAAGCGCTCCCTGTTATTATACGAAACTGCAATGCATGTGTAATATGGCACTTTAAGAGACTGCAATTGTCAAGTAACAGACGCAATATTTAGGGGCAGTGACTTATCACGTGATAAATTTCTTTTGGAGGCATTCCCAGCTCGCGCATACAATAAGCACACGAGCACCTAGTAACGTGATTGGTGTTTATGTGACCACTTACACTTTGGCGGCTCCTCTTAATAAATGCACTTTGGTGGCTTCTCTTAATAAGTGCTTTTTCGCTAAACACAAGCACTAAGGCATGTACATCATTTTAAAAGTGGCAGTAATTGACTCCTTAGTACGATCATGTAACGGTATACTGTGGTTTAATTAAGAGTCTTGCCCGTAGACATTGAACAGAAGCTCGCGCATACAGATTAACCCCTTCGGTGCGTGGCCGATTTTCGCCCTGTGCGGGGCGTTTCATTGAGTGGGCGGGTTCATGACGAGCTCAGCTCGTCATGCGCACACGAGCACTGCGCAGCATGACGAGCTGAGCTCGTCATGAGCACCGAAGGGGTTAAGCGCACGGGCACACAGACACGCCCATCTGTAACTACATTTCACGTTATTACACCTTGGCGGCAACGTATTTCCTTGCCTAAAGCATGAGCACTTAGGCATGCCAATCCTTTAACATGCCGTAACATTTTGACCATGGTGTGCGATTACGCTCCCGCATGCTGCATGATAACGATTAGCATGACCGTTTGGTTATGATAGCCAGGCAATTGTTAAGGCGCACTTGACTGGGACACCGGATACACTCGCGAATGATTATGCGACGCCATGCAACAGGTCAGGCAGCGCGTTTTGCAACTTAACCATGGCGCGCATGGGACAACGGAAACGACGATCTGTTGTCTAATTAAGGCTCCCAATCACTCTCTTTCTCGTTACGAGGTCTATAAATACCTCGACTCGCAGTTCTTTCATTTACTGACGAGGAGGAGGAGAGGCAACATCTAGGTGCTATCAAGGGAGACGCACCCTGAGACCGTAAGAGAATGGTTGAATTTTATAGTAGCGTGTATTCTGTGGGTATGTGCTGGTTTTTTTAAAAATGTAAAAATTGGTCACAACCGCTTATCCTGGTTTTTGTTTCCTCCTTTTCCTTACAGTTTAGGAACAGGGGTCTTCCCCTCACTCACTCCTATGGGGCTTAGAATTTTCTTCCCCGTGGTAAGAGTTCAAAATTTAGAGTGTGCACAAATTCACACGTGTCACACTCCTAGCCACTGACGTAATGTTGTGCATGTGGTTGTTAAGAATATGTTGTTCTGAAATGACCTAGGTTTGTTTGCATTTTTCTATTTTCAGGCGTAAAGGAGCCATAAGACTAACATATTTTGTGGACAGTGATAATTATCACGCCACGGAGTGGTACTTACTCTTTGCAGTAGGGTAAGAACGGAGCCTTTTTTATATTAGGTCCTGATGAATGCCATGGACCCAATCGGGCCACAAGGCAGAAACATGTTGACCATCACTTATATAGCGGTGTAAGGACATTTCTTCCTAAAACACACCGTCCACTTGTTTTTAATACCATATGGCTGCCACTCACATTAAAATTTATTAGGCAACCATAATGGTTTTTTAAAAATCACTCACTTACTCTCTTCACGGGCCCCCACTTAGTTTAGAAGTGCATCCCTGTCGTCAGGTGTATGCCCGCCCTCCATCAAACCAAGTTTTTGGAGGGCGAGGACTGGCCAATGATGAAGCATGACACCAGGTGGTGTGTGAGACCAGTCCGTAACTTTTAGTGAGATGTCTCCTACTTTTTAAAAAAAGCACTGTAAAAAAACCTTGGTCACTAAACTGGGAGCGGCTCGTAAGTGGGTAGACTAACAGTGACTGAGTTTGTGTGTCATTGGGTACATGGGTGAGTGGGTGTGTTATGTTTATGTGGGTAAATGAGTGGCTACGTGAGTATGTGTATGGGTGAGTGTGGGTTTGTGAGTGGCTGTATGGATGGGTCAGTGGGTGTGTGAATGACTGTATGGGTGAGTGAGTGCATGTGTGAATGGCTCTATGTATGAGTGAGTGGGTTTGTAAGTTCCTTTATGGGTGAGTAAGTGTGTGAGCGGCTTTATGGGTGAGTGAGTGGGTGTGTGAGTACCTGTATGGGTGAGTAAGTCGGCATGTGAGTGGCTGTATGAATAAGTGAGTAGATGTGAGAGTAGCTGTATTAATGAGTAAGAATTACTTGCCACAACACAGCAAAACAGCACTTAATTGCATTGGAGGTTTTCAGCATCCTCTTCTGGCAAAAGAAGCTGGTAGCAAAGTATCTCAAGTGCTCTTTATGCATGAAGCATCTCTCCACAAATATGTCAAAGAAGTATTTCTGTGACACTTCAAAAATGGTGACACATCTAAGGGTATCAGTACAAACACTGTTGTAAATGAAAACGAATAGAAATATATTTGTATTTGATTTTCAGAATTCCAGGAACAGAACAGTACACATTGCTCATGCTGTAACAGTATATCACAATATAGTAAAACATTTCATTTTCCCTTTTTTGCTGTTATCAGCTTTCATTCTTTTAGACCATAAACGATGTACTATATGAAGTTTCATTCTTGAACAATGGGGAAAAAAACATATGGATTGAAGAAAAAAAAACTGCGCAGTACATCACTGTAAATAAGTGACACTATGGATTGCACTCACTACAATATGTTAAACAGTTGTTTTGCCTACACTTACTACACTAATGTAAACAAACCTACCTTAAAACATTTTCCTTTATTATTATACCTGATACACTACTACTAATAAATGTAAACTACACTTGAATTTTGGACATTCTTTTGAAAAAATCACCTTTAGTAGGCCGAATGATGTCTAAAACACTGATGATGCACGTAGATGAAATACAATGCATTGCTTTTTTCCCCAGAAATAGTACATAGAAGTTTGGTTTAAGAAACAAAAGGTGACAATTTCATACTTTGAAAGATAGTTTTGATTTCAATTAAAGTTTGCTGTGATTTCATTGTGTTCATCCAGTTTCAGTCTTTAATTAGAGAGTGTAGTATCCACATGTTATATTAACTCCTTTGTGGAAGATAAAAGGACCGTTGAATTTTGAGAACTTTTTCAAGACATCATCCCTGATATGCTGAATGATTTCTAAAGCATTGACGATCCATGTACAAGAAACACCATACATTACTTTTTCCCAAATATACTCTTTAGAATGTTGGTTGAAGAAACAAGAGGTAAGAATTTGATAGTTTGAAAGAAAGTTTTTGTTTACATTTAAGGTTGCTTTCATTGCATTCTGCCAATCTGCTTTCACTCTTTAAATAGACATTGTAGTGTCCAGATGTTACATTAACTCCTTCTTGAAAGATAATAGCTATAGTAGTATAGGTTCTTACAGTCATTGACATTTGTCCAGCTTTGAACTTTGTAATTTCAGTTGCCAGTTTAGATCCATCTGCTCTGCATTGTTGTAACATAATGTGAGGTATTTCCCAGTTCTTTGTAGATGCAACGTAGACATAACATCTGACCTACAATTTAGGCAGGACATATTTTGGTTTGCGTTTGTAATCAATCCGTCAAAAGGCACAGTTTTGCAATCTCGTAGTGTTAAGTACAGAAATCGCTCAGAATTTATTTGAGTGGTAGCTGTAAATGTGAAATCTTCACAGTCATGGTTCCATTTGTAACTCAGTCCAAATATGTAATCAATATCTTCTTCTTCTTCTTCTAGAACTCCAAGCATTACCATTATAAATTCTTGTGCGTAGTGTTGAGAGTAAATATTTGTGATCCGCTACATATATCTGAAAAGTCTTGAATGCCTGAAGCAGAATGTATTACAGTTCTGTTACTAAGTAAACATTGGACAAATGATACAGTGCAGAACAGAATGTCTTATTTAGTTTTTGTTGAATTTGAATGAAACAGTGCATTGATAACATTTGCATAACAGTTGACACCTGAACTGTTTTCCAACTGTATCCTACAATATTTCCCTCATTTTCCAGTTTTTTCATCTTAACACCTTCTAACTTGTGCTGGTTTCCTTTCTTTTCTTGAACATAAATCAAATCTTTTGTAAGCTTCCGATTTTGACAGATGTTCAAAAATAGGGTACTGACCTAAATGATGAGTGTAGAGACTTCTTAACTGATTGTACTCTTTTACACAGCTTGCATCAGAACTGACTTTCTCATAATCAAATTAAACTAAAAACAAACCAGATAATGTTCTAACTCGGGATAATGCTACATAAGACATACCTTCTTTAAATACTGTATTTCAAACATTAATTAAATTTGTGTCTACAATGAAACCTTGAGATTTATGAATAGTTACAGCATATGCTAGAGACACTGGAAACTGTTGCAACCGCAAATTTAAGTCCTTTACAAGCAAAAAACGTACAATGCATCACCCAATCTGCTTCACACCATCAATCTGATCAAATTTTATAGTCAAATATTCATCCTCATCCCTATTTGGAAAATTAATAAAATCAATAACTTTACCCATAGCACCATTTACTGACCCTTCCTACACATTTAAATAACGCCTCAATAATACTCAAAAGTTTTTGCACAATCAATCAATCAATCAATCACAGAATTTGTAAAGCGCGATACTTACCCGCGAGGGTCTCAAGGCGCTGGGGAGAAAAAACAAGGGGGGGGTGCTGCTACTGGTCGAACAACCAGGTCTTGAGTAGCCTCCTGAAGGTCAGCAGGTCTTGGGTCTGTCGTAGGCTTAGTGGAAGGGTGTTCCAGGTCTTGGCGGCGAGGTGGGAGAAGGATCTGCCGCCGGTGGTGGTTCTTTGAATGCGAGGGACGGTGGCAAGGGAGAGGTCGGCGGAGCGGAGTTGGCGGTTGGGGACGTAGAAGAGGAGTCGTCTGTTGAGGTAGGCTGGGCCAGTCTTGTGGAGTGCCTTGTGTGTGTGGATGAGGAGTTTGAAGGAGATTCTCCTGTCGACGGGGAGCCAGTGCAGGTTCCTCAGGTGGGGGTGATGTGGCTGTGGCGTGGTACATCGAGGATCAGGCGTGCGGAGGCGTTTTGTATGCGTTGCAGTCGCTTGATGAGCTTGGCCGGGGCTCCCGCGTGAGGGCGTTCCCATAGTCCAGTCTGCTACTGACGAGGGCCTGGGTGACTGTTCTTCTTGTGTCTGTCGGGATCCACCTGTAGATCTTGCGAAGCATGCGGAGGGTGTTGAAGCAGGAGGATGAGACTGCGTTGACTTGCCTGGCCATGGAGAGCGTTGAGTCGAGGATGACTCCCAGGTTGCGTGCGTGGTCGGTGGGTGTCAGGGCTGCTCCCAGCGTCGTTGGCCACCAGGAGTCGTCCCAGGCTGAGGCACATGCGTAACCACTTCTCTAATCCTGCCATGCTCAATACAGACTTCTCCAAAGAATCCAATTTTGCTTGGGGTTTTTCAGTTAGTAGTATTTTTACTCCTAGCTGTTCCATTTTATCGATAGCTGTAATTTCCCAAATATCTTTTTTCTCCTGCTTCAGTAATTGTTTGTTAAAGTTGGAGCACTCTTGAAGTGCAGGCATTAGACAGACTATGGATTTGTCTTTTTCATTGAAATTGTACATTACTTGTGATGGTGTTGTTAGATGAAAATGGTTTCCTGGTAAGTCAACATTCCATGGCATGTGTTCCCTCTTTTGTCAGAACTCCCACTCGAATGTCCTAAGGATATGTCCATACTCCACATCAGATGCTTGACACATATTTTTCAATAGTCCCTTGTATTCGAAGTTTAACCAAATATGTACATTGCCAATATTTCCCAAAGAATTTCTTGTTTCATTATGGAGAAGTGTCTTGAAAACAGGCTGTAATTTCACGGGGTAAGTTGCAGTAGGTCACTGAAGATAATTTAAGGCTTTCCTCCAAACAGCATATCATACTTTGTTTTTAAAAGCTGCTGCATTCTTATGTCTACGAAGGCAAGCATTAAGTTCTAAAACATGCGCATCTCATTGATGATTAAAAGCTTCAGTTTCTTTAATACTCTTGACACCACATGGCACGCTTCACCAGATATCTTCTAGCATTCCAGTTTATTGTCATGTTCAACAGGTAGCATAAGTGGTCAATATAAAGTAATTACTTTAATGTTGTGTTCAGCTAATCCAGTTGGTGCTGTTACCATGCATGATACATTTGATTGTGTAGTCCTCTGTAGATAAGCAGTGAGAACTTTAATTAGAAAACTTTCCCCCGTGCCATATTAACGACTGGTATATCATAGTATTGGCTTAAACGAAGAGCATTCACATTCTTTCTTTTCATGCAGAAATTCATGCTGTATTTTATCTTTTTTCGATTTACATTTCTTTCTGTTCGTCGTTCAGTTGTGCTATTAAGTGTTCTAAATCCACACTTTCCTGTCTTGCTTGTTGCATTATAGTCTCCACCTCAATAATGGCTATAGCTGCTTCATTTTGAATAACAGGTTGTCCAAGATGATCTTGTATCAGTAGAACAGAACTTTGGCTGCTTTGTGAACTTTCCTTAGCTACCTCTGCAGCAATGGTTTCTGCTTGATCAATCTCATCTTTCAACATTTTCAAGTAGTTTGAAAAGAATGGACACTGAATGCTGTCTTCTACAGCATTGAAAGAGTCTTTGTAGCAGTCGCAGTTTCCAAGAAGTTCTGATTCAGCACGCCAAGGCTTGAACAGTTGGAGAAGTGTCAAATAGAGAACTCTCTTCTGTCTGCAGCTTGGCAACTTAGTTTTCTGTCGTTAATTAGATTTTCTTTGCTATGTCTCACCAAGCAACTGTCATATCCAACTACCATATATTTTCCTTCTTCTATGTTTTCTATTAGATTCCTTTTGTATCTATAGTGTTGAAGTACTTCATAAAGGCACATGTCTTGTAGATGTGGTCTCCTTCTTGGATAGTACGTGTCCAACATATTTGTCTTCACAATGACTGTACTTTCTGGGTCAAACTCTGCTAGATACTGAATTTCTGGAAAAGACTTTAACACTCTATTTGGAGTACTTGCTAGGCATAGACTTACCCAAACAATTCCCCTTGACTTTGAGAACAAGCTGGCCAACCACTACTGGTAACAGCACTCATAGGAGTCCAACTCTCTGTGGGAAAGCATTTTTAAGCTAAAGCTGTACAATTTCTTAGCTAGACTCTTTTCTTCAGAAATCTTCTCCCACATCTTCTTCATCTCTGTCTTCTCTGATTTTGTAATGTATGAAGTGACGTGCAGAGCAACAGCAATGGAATTGTCTGCACCAAATTGTAGATCGATATTTGTATTCCACATCTTAAGAATTACAGGGTTGTAGTCATTAATATACTTGGAGACCTCTATTCTTCTCAGCTTGTATGTGTTTATGGTGATTTTCGTGTCAATGTATGTCTGACTGCAGACATAAAGCTGTGCACACTTCCTTGAGAAATCACAGGTCGTGGGAATCCAAATCGGCATCTTGTGTAAAATTTTCCTTTGCATCTGTTTTTTCAACAAAAGTATTTCTCACATCTATGAGTTTGAAATTGTAGAACTTGTTATATCAATCCCTTTTGACAACCGTGTTTTGGGATGGCACATGTCACATACTCTTATATTAAGGACAAGACAGACTCATCAATGTCTGTTCTAAATTTCGGAGTATCTTTTATCCAGAACAGCATGTGAATATGAGGAACACCTCTTGATTGGCACTCTTTGGCCAAAAGAAATCAGTAACTTCACCAAGAAGAGGATTTGTTTTGTTGTAGATGAAAGACATCATGGCTTGAAACCTGTGATTAAAATATCTGCAAATATTTTCAGGATCCAAAGAGCAAAGTTCTCCAGCTGTCTTCACTTTGATGTCCGTTATGTTTGAGTTTGCTTCTTGCAAAAATTCAAGCTGGTCATCCCAGGCGTACTTAGCACAACTGAGTGTCAACATACATTTCAGTTCTCCCAGGCGTACTCAGCACAACTGAGTGTAACATTCATTTCAGTTCTCCATGACGGCAATGCCAATACTCGTTGGTGCCACACTGACACGCCATCAAATTAATCAAGTTGTACTCCAAGTTTTTGTCCTTCCCTTGAACTTTGTCAATGAATTCCTTTGCAGAGACAATTTGAAGACTATCTCATGTCTTCAGTATATGGTTAACAGCATCTGAAAGTCCAGACAAGTCACTCTCAAACAGAAGATGGAATATGTAGGGAATACACTGCCGAAATCTTGGATCCTCTGAATATAATCTGGTTGACTGGTATTCAGCTGTTGGTATCTGTACAGGACGGTCATCAAACCGGCCACCTCCTCCAGTGAGAAACAGTTGCGGAAAACAGCAAGCTTTTAAACTTTTCTTCCACACACTCATGGGAGTTCCTTTTGCTTGCTTTATTTGAAAGAGATCAATAACATCACCGATGACTTCTTTAGAAGTTTTTTTATTCTTTGTAGGCACACCATTTACTAGAATGACAAGTGGTTAATGACCTTCTGTGTGTTCACCAACAGTTTCAATATGCTGTTTAAAATCTAAAGGTAAGTAGACAACTCTTCCTTTAAGGCCTTTCTGAAGGTCAGTTGTTGGCAGCTTCCCTGTCTTAGGCTCCGTACGAACTATAGTCTGAAATGGATATACACATTGTGTAAGAATGGATTGATAAGCATTTAACTCTTGTAGTTCTTGTGGAATAGATACTAATTCTAACTTGTTATATACTGCTCTATCTGGCATTTTATTATTCTCTAACTTATCCTAGCAGTACTTACATATGACTTTACTTGTGTGGACAACGCAAACCGTTTCTCTACAAATAAATAAACAGCAAATTCTTGCCACTTGTCTCCATTCTCCTTTTCAGTTTTTGAGAATATAACTACATTGCGAGTTTGGCTTTTGTAGTGAGTGCGTCGACAACAAATAAAAACACAGTTTGGTTTCTCAGAAGAAACTGTGTTAACCATTCTAATCTCTTATGTAAAGTTATCAACACTAGTACCTCTATCCTGTTCCTTTTTACCTTCACATACCAACTCCTCATTTTCCATAGACTCCTCTTCAGGACCAAAGAAATTAAATTCAACATCTTGGCAAACTTTTTCTACCTCTGCTACTGTACCATGCAAAAGAGCTCTATTCATTTCTCCTAAACATTAAGGCTGGAGTTTTCACATAGTAAAGCCTCCTAACTAAATTTTGCATTTTAGGGTGGTGAACAGCTAACATTCTGAAGTGGTAAAAGCTGCTTCGGCACACTTTCTTTGATAGACATGCTAGTGAATGTCCCTGTAAATGTGTATACTTCCTTACTTTGCAAGGATCCAATCCTTGCAAAATGGCAAATTGCTGTTTACACTTTTGCATTGAAAGATAGGTAGGAAATTTCTCAATACATCATTTGACTCCTGCCGAACAATGCGAATACTCCCTGTACCTCTTCAGCTATCACTTCTTTTGGAATGAGAGTACCATCCTTCAGCTCATAACATCAACCAGTTGTTTCAACTGCATGCTCTAATGTGTTCTCTTGAAAGTAGCTTTCTTCATAAAAAAAGGCTCAGTACTGGAAGTGTGCTTTCATTCGCCTCTGAATATTTTACAAAAATTAGTACTATTAGCCAGTCTTTTTTTCTGGCTTTTCCTCTTCATACAGAACACAGTTTTATCCAGTGTTCTCATTCTCTTTAATATTAAGAGAAATAGTTAAAGCTTCAAGGCAAATGCTTTCTCTAATACACTTTCTATCTGTTCCGTTTGCTTGTAAGCTGCTGTTCTTCTCTTATACCGCTTTTTATTTCTTTGCAAATTTTGTATAACCCTACTTCAAAACATTCTTCTTCTTATGTCTTTGCATTGTTTCTGCCTTACTATCAGATGAGTTGTTTTTTAAAACTTTTCCACTTTGAACGTGAGTTACTACTTTTCATTTCTGAGTTCTTAGTAAAGCTTCCTTCATATTCACATAATTGTCGACATTTTTCATTCTTCTTATAACTGTTATAAGAAACTCCTTCATTCTCTTACCAGCATATGTTTTTTTCTCTGTACATCCTGTGCACCATCTATTTTTGTTCTCAGTTGTTTGCAGGTAGTACTGTTTCTTTTGTGCTTTTCTCCTCTGTTCCCTTTTTTGTCATCGGAAATTGTTCGATTTGAACAGAACTTGATATCTGAAAACAAAATATAGTATATATCTTATATTCCATACTTCAAGCTACTAGATACGTACATAAATAATTATGCCAGTATTTGATTCCATTATACTCATATTAAATATAAGAGTTGTGCTTTCTGTCAATCTGTACGTCTTACCTTCTAAACACATATCATCCTGTTCTGTGGCCTTCCTACAGCCTACCTTAGAGGTCACGTATATGTGGAAAAACAGTTGTTTAAACCTTGGCAGAGGGGTTTTAAATGACAAGTCAACTTGGCAGTAAAATGACCCACACAGGCTCTGTAGTAACAGGCCTGAGACATGTTTAAAGGGATACTTCTCTGGATGGGTAACTTGATTGTGTCAGTACTTGAGTACATACCTAAGTGAATGCATCAGTCTCTCTGTGGTTATGTGGCTGGATGTATAATTATATTGGTATATGAGTGGGTCTCTTAGTAATTCTATGCATCTGTAAAACTGTATGTAAGGGGCTGCATGGATTGCTTACTCGCTGTGTTTGTGAGTTTTAGGGTATTTAACTGTGTGTGTAACTTCCTCCGTTACTGCTAGATACATAAGAGCTATATGTGTGTGTGAATGAATGTTTAAGTGCCTTTGTCACTGTTTGACTAAGTGTATTAGTGGTTCTATCCTTTTACATACATGTATGTGAGTACCAGAATGGGTAGGAGACTGCATTTATACCTGTGGATATGGGTCTGGAAGTGCGTATGTAACTCAATGTAACTTGAAACAACATGTCTTATCTTTTAAGCTCATAGCTCCCTCCCTATTGGCTACTAAAAGCCTACCTCAAGAGTGATTTGTATGTAGTAGAAAAGGAGTTTAAGGCTTACCAACATGTTTTGAATGTCAACTTTGTCCAGCAGGAAAACTGTGCATACACGCTCTACTGTAGCAGGCTCGAGACATGTTTAAAGATCTACTTGTCTGGATGGTTGACTTTTTAGTATCAGTTCTTCACTACATACCTGAATGAGTGTCTCAGCACCTATGTAGGTGTGCCACTGGATATGTAAGTAAGTATGTTGGTATACGTCTGACTCGCTTAGTTAATCTTTGGGAATCTCAATATGTATGTAAGGACCTTCATGAATTGCTTGCTGGCTGTGTTAGTGAGTTTTGGGGTACTTAACTGTGTGTGCAACTCCCTCCATTACTACTGGATAGATAAGAGCAGTATGTGTGTGTGAGTGAATGTTTAGGTGCCTCTGTCACTGTGTGCCTACGTGTATGAGTGGCTTTATCCCCTGACACATAGGTATGTGAGTACCACTATGGGTGGGACATTGTAGCTATAACTGGAGATATGGGTCTGCAATTGCGTAGTAGTTCAATCAAACTTGAAACAAGATGTCTTATCTTTTAAGCTCATAGCTCCCTGCACTATGGCCTACCTATAGCCTATCTCAGGAGTGACTTGTATGTAGTAGAAAAGGAGTTTAAGTCTTTCCAACATGTTTTGAATGTCAACTCGTCATAGCAGGAAAACTGTGTATACACGCTGTACTGTTGCATGCCCTAGACATGTTTAAAGGCCTACTTGTCTGGATGGATGACTTGTCAGTATCAGTTCTTCAGTGCATACCTGAATAAGTGTCTCAGTCTCTATGTGGGTGTGTCATTGGATATGTAACCAAGTATCTTGGTATATGTCTGAGTCTCTTAGTTACTCTATGGAAGTCTCAATCTGTATGTAAGGACCAGCATAGAGTGCTTGTTGCCTGTGATAGTGTGTTTTGGGGTATTTGACTGTGTATGCAACTACCTCTGTTAATGCTGGATATATAAGAGCTGTATGTGTGTGTAAGTGAAAGTTAAAGTGTGGCTGTTACTGTGTTACTAAGTGTATTAGTGGCCCTAACCTTTTACACATAGGTATGTGACTGCACTATGGGTAGGAGATTGCACCTATAACTGCAGATATGGGTTTGCAAGTGCACATGTAACTCAATCAAACTTGAAACAACATGTCTTGTGTTTTAAGCTCAATGCTCCCTGCCCTATGGCCTACCTATAGCCTATCTCAAGAGTGACTTGTATGTAGTACAAATGGAGTTTAAGGCTTGCCAACATGCTTTAAATGTCAACTCGACCTAGCAGGAGAACTTTGTATACAATCTCTACTGTAGCAGGCCTGAGATATGTTCAAAGGCCTATTTGTCTGCATGCATAACTTGTTAGTGTCAGTTCTTCAGTACATACCTGAACAAGCGCCTCAATTACTATGAGGGTGTGCCATTGAATATGTAAGTAAGTTTGTTGATATATGTCTGGGTTTCTTAGTCTATGGGACTCTCAATCTGTATGGTAGGAGCGACCCCTGACCTTGACTGGTAGGTCGCTCCCCCACCACACAGCTCCGTCTGTGTGCCCTGCTGCTGCCCCTGATTTTGCTCGATTTCCTTTCTGTGCCCCCTTGCTGCCCCTGATTTTGCTTGTTTTTCCTTTCTGTGCCCCCTTGCTGCCCCTGATTGTGCTCGTTTTTTCCTTTCTGTGCCCCCCTTGCTGCCCCTGATTGTGCTCATTTTTTTCCTTTCTGTGCCCCCCTTGCTGCCCGATTGTGCTCGTTTTCCTTTCTGTGCCCCCTTGCTGCCCCTGATTGTGCTCGTTTTTCCTTTCTGTGCCCCCTTGCTGCCCCTGATTGTGCTCGTTTTTCCTTCTGTGCCCCCCTTGCTGCCCCTGATTGTGCTCGTTTTCCTTTCTGTGCCCCCTTGCTGCCCCTCATTGTGCTAGTTTTTCCTTTCTGTGCCCCCTTGATGCCCTGATTGTGCTCGTTTTCCCTTCTGTGCCTGTTTCCCGCCGCTGCGCCCTGCGGCCCCGCCCCCTCACTGCCCATTCGCTGCCCCATTCCCTGCTCCTCCCTCCCACCTCCCCATTTATGGCGGCCGCTGCGTGGTGAAGAGAGCGACCACTGACCTTGACTGGTAGGTCGCTCCCCCACCACACAGCTCCGTCTGTGTGCCCTGCTGCTGCCCCTGATTTTGCTCGTTTTTCCTTTCTGTGCCCCCTTGCTGCCCCTGATTTTGCTCGTTTTTCCTTTCTGTGCCCCCTTGCTGCCCCTGATTGTGCTTGTTTTTCCTTTCTGTGCCCCCTTGCTGCCCCTGATTGTGCTCGTCTTTTTCCTTTCTGTGCCCCCTTGCTGCCCCTGATTGTGCTCGTTTTTCCTTTCTGTGCCCCCCTTGCTGCCCCTGATTGTGCTCGTTTTCCTTTCTGTGCCCCCTTGCTGCCCCTGATTGTGCTCGTTTTTCCTTCTGTGCCCCCCTTGCTGCCCCTGATTGTGCTCGTTTTCCTTTCTGTGCCCCCTTGCTGCCCCTCATTGTGCTAGTTTTTCCTTTCTGTGCCCCCTTGATGCCCTGATTGTGCTCGTTTTCCCTTCTGTGCCTGTTTCCTGCCGCTGCGCCCCTGCGGCCCCGCCCCCTCACTGCCCATTCGCTGCCCCATTCCCTGCTCCTCCCTCCCACCTCCCCATTTATGGCGGCTGCTGCGCGGCCGCGCCGCTGGCGCGCCGAGGGCGCGCCTAAGGCAAGCCCGTCTGCGCCCGTCCGCGCCGTGACCGCGCCCAGCGCCAGACCCCCTGGTCCGGGCATCCCCCGCGCCCGCCACATCAACAGACGCCGATACGACGCCAGCACCCTCCACGCACTCAACCCCGGAAAAGATCACGCCTGCTACCAGGCCACCCGAAGCGCACCCAAGGGCCCTTCACCTGCCGGAACTGCAGCTTCGCCAGCACCCGCCCCGCCAAACCACCGCCCAGGAAAGAACCCAACTACCTCAGATGCATCCTCCTCAACACCCGCTCCGCCCGCAAACACGCCATCGAACTCTGGGACCTTCTCGACTCAACCTCCCCAGACGTCGCATTCCTGACGGAGACCTGGCTGAATCCCGCTTCAGCCCCCGACATCGCCATTGCCATCCCGGACGGATACAAGATCACCCGCAGGGACCGCACCAACGGAGTCGGAGGAGGCATCGCCATCGTCCACAGGAACACCCTCAGAGTCTCAACCAACACCGACGACACCCTCAGCACCGCCGAACACATGCACTTCCAGATCCACACCGATCCCAACACCACCCTCAGAGGAACCCTCATCTACAGACCCCCGGACCCCGACCACAGTTCAGCGATTCCATCGCTGACTTCGTCAGCACACACGCCATCGCCTCCACGGACTACATCCTCCTCGGGGACCTGAACTTCCACCTCGAGAACAACAAGGACACCAACTCCACCACCCTGATCGACAACCTCGCCACCCTCGGACTCAGACAGCTCGTGACTACACCCACCCACGCCGCCGGCCACACGCTCGACTCCATCTTTTCCGCAAGCCCACACGTCTCCTTCAACCACACATCTGAACCCCACTGGACTGACCACCACTGCATCCACTTCACCTACAGGAAGCCCACCACGCACCACCGCACCGAACAAATGCCTCGCCGCTGCTGGAGCAGAGTCACGGAAGACCAGCTAACCACAACCCTCGCCCTGAGCCCACCCGCCGAACCCTCCGACCCCGACACCGCCGCCCGCAACCTCAGACAGTGGATCGACGACTGCGCCAACACCCTCGCCCCGCTCAAGAATCCGCCCAACAGCCACACCAGCAAGAAAGCCACCTGGTTCACCAAAGACCTCCAGGCCTCCAAACGAACATGCCGAAAACTGGAGAAGATCTGGCTCCACGAACGGACAGCGGACAGCTACGCCGCCCACAAGAGCGCCACCCGCAGTCACCATCACCTCATCAGATCCGCCAAAAGGGCCTCACTCAAAGACCGCCTAGACAACAACGCACACAACAGCAAAGAGCTCTTCAACATCGTGAAGGAACTCTCCAACCCCAGCTCCAACACCAACGACATCTAGCCGTCGCGAGACCTGTGCGACTCACTGGCCACCTTCTTCCACCGCAAAATCGCCGACATCCACGACAGCTTCAACACCACGACCGCCCCGGCAACCACTGAGACCACTGCCCCCACAACCACCAACCGCCTGCTCTCCTGGACCAACATCAACGACGAGGACACCAGCGAGATCATGAACACCATCCACTCCGGTTCACCGCTAGACCCGTGCCCTCACCACATCTTCAACAAAGCCAGTACAGCCATCGCGCCCCATCTCCGGAAAATAATCAACATCTCCTTCGAGACAGCAACCTTCCCGGAAAGCTGGAAGCACGCCGAGATCACCGCCTTACTCAAGAAACCCAAGGCAGACCCCAAGGACCTCAAGAACTTCCGACCCATCTCTCTGCTCCCGTTCCCCGCGAAGGTCACCGAGAAAATCGTCAACAAACAACTGACCCGCTACCTCGAGGAGAACAACATCCTGGACAATTCACAGTCCGGCTTCCGCAGCAACCACAGCACCGAAACCGCCCTCATCGCCGCCACCCATGACATCAGGACCCTGCTAGACAACGGAGAAACAGCAGCCCTCATCCTCCTGGACCTATCAGCCGCCTTCGACACGGTCTGCCACCACACACTACGAACACGCCTTCACGACGCCGGGATCCAAGAGAAGGCCCTGGACTGGACCACATCCTTCCTTTCCGGCAGAACACAAAGCGTCCGCCTCGCCCCCTTCCGATCCAAGGCCACCAAGATCATCTGCGGCGTACCCCAAGGCTCCTCCCTCAGCCCAACGCTGTTCAACATCTACATGGCACCCCTCGCCCACGTCGCCCGACAGCACAACCTCAACATCATCTCCTACGCCGACGACACCCAGCTGATCCTCTCCCTCACCAAAGACCCTCACACCGCCAAAGCCCACCTCCACGAAGGAATGAAGGCCGTCGCTGAATGGATGAGGACCAGCCGCCTGAAGCTGAGCTCGGACAAGACGGAGGTCCTCATCCTTGGTTCCAACCCTTCAGCCTGGGACGACTCCTGGTGGCCAACATCACTGGGAACAGCCCCGCCACCCACCGACCACGTACGCAACCTAGGGGTCATCCTCGACCCCACCCTCTCCATGACTAAGCAGGTCAACGCCGTTTCCTCATCCTGCTTCAACATCCTCCGAATGCTCCGCAGGATCTTCAAGTGGATCCCCACCGAAACAAGAAAGACAGTCACCCAGGCCCTCGTCACCAGCAGGCTGGACTACGGAAACGCCCTCTACGCAGGAACGACGGCTAAGCTCCTGAGACGGCTGCAACGCATCCAGAACGCCTCTGCACGTCTTATCCTCGACATCCCCCAACGCAGCCACATCACACCCCACCTGAGAGACCTGCACTGGCTCCCTGTCAACAAGAGGATAACCTTCAGGCTCCTCACCCACGCACACAAAGCACTCCACAACTCCGGACCAGCCTACCTCAACAGACGACTCAGCTTCTACACCCCCACCCGCCAGCTCCGCTCGACCAGCCTTGCCCTCGCCACAGTCCCCCGCATCCGGAAAACGACCGCCGGCGGCAGATCCTTCTCCCACCTCGCCGCCAAGACCTGGAACACCCTCCCCACCAACCTCCGACAGACCCAAGACCTACTGGCCTTCAGAAGACTCCTCAAGACCTGGCTCTTCGATCAGTAGCAGCACCACCCCCTTCTTCCCCCAGCGCCTTGAGACCCTCGTGGGTATGTAGTGCGCTTTATAAGTGACATGATTGATTGATTGATTGATTGATTGAATTAATTGTTTGCTGTCTGTGTTAGTGAGTATTGGGATATTTAACTGTGCGTACAACTGCCTCCGTTACTGCTGGATACATAAGAGCTGTATGTGTGTGTGAGTGAATGTTTAAGTGCCTCTGTCACTGTGTGACTAGGCGTATTAGTGGCTTTATCCTTTTACACATAGGTATATCAGTTCCAGTATGGGTAGGAGACTGGATGTATAACTGGACATATGGGTGTGCAAGTGTGCAGTAACTCAATCAAACTTGAAACAATACATCTTATCTTTTAATCTCATAGCTCTCTGCCCTATAGCCTTCCTACAGCCTATCTTAGGGGTGACCTACATGTAGTAGAAGAGGAGTTTAAGGTTTAGCAACATGTTTTGAATGTCACGTCAGTCTAGCAGAAAAACTGTGACTGTATGGATTGCTTGCTGGCTCTGGTACTAACTTTTGGAATGTGTAACTATATGTGCAAAGAGCTCTGTTACCACTAGATACATAGGTGCTCAATAGGTGAGTAAGTGGGTGTATAAATAATTCTGGCAAGTACTTTAAAATACCTACTCTACCAAGCTGTAAAACTGAGCACACAGGCTCTGCAGTAGCAAGCCTGACACATATTCAAATGGCAACTTAGCTGGATAGGTTACTTCTTCCTTCCAGTATTTGAGAGAGTAATAATATTTCCTGTGTGCACATCTCACTGAATATGTAACTAACTGTGTCACTGTATGGGTCGCTGGTTTAGAAACTATTTGAATCTCTAAATGTGTATGCAAGTAGCTGTATGATTAGGTTACTACCGCTGTTAGTGACTCTTGGAGTTTATTAGAGCGTATACATGTGGCTCTGTTACTACATACTATGATAGTCTGTGAGTGAATGCGTAAGTGCCTCTGTCACTGTCTGACTACATGTATGAATGGCTATATCATTTTCTCAATAGGTATCTCAGTGAGTGTATACATAAATACATGGATGTATAACTAAGAATATTGCTCACTAAGAATCTTTCTAACTCAAAGTACATATTTTGCCATTCAAACACATACCTTCCTACCCTATAGGTAGCATAAATACATTATTTAGAATACAGATTCTTAGGACTGAACAAGAAATCTTGCTAATCTATGTCTTCTGATAAGAGAGAAAGATGGTATTTTACTGCAGACAAAGTAGAATGTTGAAGCCATTGTTGACATAGCTCCCTACAGAATAAGTAGTAACAATCTCTGAATGCTGAGACTGGATACAATGAGGGTCTGGTTTGCTAGCTTTAAAACCCTATGTGTAGTTTAAAAAATGTGCATAACAACCATTTGTGTCCACTGGCCACAATAACCACCCATCAGCACCTGAATGTGTTGAATTGTATGTGCCGTTTTGTACCATGCTATTGAGCTGTTGTTCTGAATAATTTAGTAAGTGTTGCCAATTATCAAAGCAGGCAATTGAAGGAATCCTGGGCAAGTTTATTTCTTTAATTTTGGCAAGATCCAAGCAAGTTGTCTGCTGTGCTGTCTTTTTCAAGAAAACCAACCATTTGTTTTGGAATCAAGAAAGCTCTGAATAAAGTATCCATTCCCTGCACTTGCAAGTCTTTTTTGCCCGTATTGATTTTAAATCAATTGTGTATTTCCAATAATCATAGCTTTTTTATGGCTCACTGTAAGATGAGCGAATCCGATTAAATTAACTTTGTGTCTGTAAGCATATTTTTCTTCGCTTGAGAAGGTGTTAATTTAAATAGAAGGACATTGAGTCTAAGGGATTATGACCAGAAAAATATGCAAATTTGTCCATATATGTTTTAGAACCACCCACTGGGGGAGTCAGGCAATATTCCCATTATATATATTTGAAAATAGTGCATGGAACACTAGCTCTGTGTAAATGATAATGTGCATAGTGATGGTAAAAAAACATTTCCCCATAATTCGCAGAATTCAAGTGCAGATATTCACTTTCAAATACAGTGTAACATTCAAGCTCCACAAGCATTGAAGAAACAGTCTTAACGTCCCAATCATCAGACATAAAACCAGGGGTAATCACATCACCCATCACAACCTTAAAAACATAAGGAATCTGTCATGTTTCTGTAGGACCAAAAATATCACAGGGGACCATATCCCAAAAATTCCATCATGTACTGGAAAGGCAGAAATGTTCAAAAGGGACAAGTCTCTTTGCACTTTGTGTGAGGATGATTCAGGCTTCAAGACCTCAACTACCAGTTCTGCAGCAGAATGTTCTGGTAGATAATGTCCATTTATTAAAAGGCAGAAAACAGTCACAAATCCAACCCAAAGAAGAAAGAAAAGCAATTAGATGGCAATCCAAAGGTAACACCATGGAGGAATTAGATAAGTGCACTTCAACCGAATGAGCAAAGCACGTATGCTGTGTAGTGAAGTGTCAGAAGAGTAAGAAGAAAAGGCATCTGCATCCACAAAATAACCAAAAGCAGTTTGTTGAAAAAAAGGAGCCTTGGTATGCAGAAAAGAACTGGTAGACACCTCCAGAGGTGGTTCATCATAAACAACTATGTTGTTAGAAGTAGCAGAAGCAAGTTTTCTCCTCACATCTGATGTACTATAATTTGTGCTTGTATTTGTAGCGGTAACTGAAACCTACAAAATTGCTATCTCTGCTCTCCCCAGCCTAGGGGAAATAACATTGGTGTTGGTGAAAATTTGTAGAGGAAGTTCCTGTAGAGCAGTGAGAGGGGTCAGGGAGCTACCGAGGTATCCTCTTGGACTATTTTGTAATACTGGCCACATGATGTATCTTTACTTTTTACAATTGAGACAAATCGTTTGTCTTTACAACCAGCATGCAATAGCAAGATCACTGTTCTTGTACCTTGAACGCCGAGGACTGGCACCCGTGCACCATATGATTGGCCAAATTCCTTCTTTACTGCAATCTTCTCCCTAACTAGATCCCGAACTTTAGGAATCCAACCAGAAGACACTGGTTGATCCCTCACTCTGTCAGTGGTGGGCTTTTTGGTAGGGTCATTAGCTAGCTTGTCTCTGAAGTCTTGTAATTCCTGTAAGACAGTGAAATGTTCATTTATGTCATAAGGTGTATCTACCACCACTGTGACAGGACAGTCAAGATCTGGAACATACATCTGGACCCCAAATAAGACCTCATATGGGGTGTGGCCACCCAAAGATCATCTAGGCAGATTATTTAATGCTCTCTGGACTCCATACAAGTTATGGACCCAACTATGACCCGAACCTAATACTCTAGCTTTTAAGGATAAGGTTTTCCTTTCCACAATCAAATTTCCCTCAGGGTAATATGGAGAGTAGTAATACACAGCTACACTCAGAGTTTCCATAGTATCCCTGTAAGCCTTGGAGGCACAAGCAGGGCCCTGGTCCGAGTTGAATGCAGCTATTGCATATGTGCCGATGAAGACTTGAGAGGATATAGCCTTACGGCTAGAGCGGTCGATGTCGAAGCTGGAAAACCGGGTTCGAGTCTCGGCAATGACGCACAACATCCTGTGATTCTGGGCAAATCACTTAATCTCCCCGTGCCTAACAAAAATGAATGTGTCCTCATGTAATGAAACTGGTGCTATGTAAAGCACTCTGATACCCGATATCTTCGGGTCTAGTTTGCGCTATATAAAACTCTAAAAAAATCTTTAATAACAGTTTGAGCATCAGCCGATCATTGTGGCCAAACCCAAAGGAATCTGGAAAAAGAATCTATTGCAAGTAGAATAAATTTGAACGTACTTTCCGAATTCAGGGGGCCATAATGATCTATATAAATGCATTGGATTGGTTTGTTGGAAACCAAGAGGGATGTCTGTGGTGGGCATGCAAAGGTGGGGCTATTTATTAGTTGGAAGATGTCACAACTAAGGACATACTATTTTGCCTGCTTGTAGAGACCATGCCGCCAATAGCGCTTTTGCAACAATGTTATTGCAGCCGCCATATCAGCATGGGCAGATGCTATGCCCTCATGTGCTGGTACAATTCATTCTAGCCTGCAATCTTGGTTGGGAATCACACAGTAACCCACCCCAGGAATGGTAGTAAAAGGAATGTTTTGGGTACTCAAATGGTAAAAATATTTTTCTGGGTATTGTTTAGGTAAAGGGGTGCAGTTGCATGAAGCGTTGACAACAGCCATTATTTCTTCATCCACCCTCATATGAGTTATTGCTGCTACAGTTGCAGTCTTAACTGCAAATTTGGCAGTTTCATCTGCCAGAGAACACGTTGGTGGTTCTATGTATGTATAACATGAGCCCGTGGCAAACTATCTTCAAATGTTGCCACCTTTCCCCAAAGCAGTTTATGCCTTATAGTATTCCCTTTTGATTCTCTGAGTCCAATTAGCTACCATTAATGAAAATTTTCATTGAAAGACTGGACCCAATAATGCGAATCACACACTATCAGTGTGGGGAATTCAGGATCCATATTATCCAATGCCAGTCAATGTTTTCAGTTCAGCCAGTTGTGCAGTGCAGTCCCCTAAGGACTGTGTCAATGTTTTCTGAGGATGGAATGTACCATCCCTCATGATACTGTGTACCACGGTGCACACGACTGAGTACTTGTCTTTCGCTCCTATAGCAGGCTGGACTGAACCATCAGTGTAGATGATGTGTTTGTATTGATCAAGAGGAAAAATGTTAGTGGCCATGGGGTATTTATGTTCATATTAGAGGAATACTTGTGTCTGTAATGTTGGGTCAAAAACATAATCTACATCAGTAGCAGACAGGAAAATGACCCATTGTATTCATCTAGGATGTATTGCTTTCCGGTTTGGAACCCTAGCTTTTTTAACAGCCTCCAATGCTGGGACCGGAGTAACATCAATTATTTGTTTCCCTTGAGCAGTGGTCTTTTTTATGACAGCCTTCTGAACAGAAGTAAGTATTTTTTCAGTGGACGTAAAATGCATTCTGCATTAGAATATAAATGCTATTTATATGCAATTACACTGTGACACCTTCATTAAATGTGACATATGTAAAGCCAATGGCACCCGCAAATATACAGATGACTAAATTGTTTTTTTTTACACGTGTGTAAATGTTTTGAGGCAAGCATATCAGTCTGTAAGGACCTAAGAATTTCTGTATATTGTGATGTCCATTGTGTGTTGGAGAAATCAGGACAAAATAAATCGTACAAGGGTTTTATGAGTTGTGCATAATATGGAATGTATGTTCTGCCAAAATTGAAGAATTCTAATAAGTATTGCAATTTTTTAAGTGTGTTTGGTGGTTGTAACTTCTCAACGAAGTGTGATGCCAGGCTCTTACCCTCATTTGATAGTTTGTATTCCAAAAATTGGACGTGAGAAAAGCAATCTTTGATTTCTTAAAATTGAATTTGTAGCCATATTGAGCAAATCCCAATACTATATGATCTACTCTGGCCAAGTGCATGTTTGAATCATCATCCGTCATTTATATAGCATCAACACAATGCTTCTGCGTCACTACTATGTAGAATTTATGTTACTGAGGCAGAAAACAGTCCAGGACTGTTCTTATGCCCCTGGGGGAGTTGACAAAGGCTACGTTGAGGGTTGAGGGCCAAGAAGAATGTCAGATTTCTGCTTTCAAGTGCTATATTTGCCAGAAATTTTTTGGGAAATATTCAAAGTTGATTTGTATTTTTTACGAACTATGTTGTTTATTAGTGCTGTACTGTGTGAATTTTGTATTGCAAATGTGCGTGTATGACTATTTAACTGTCTATAGTCTAAAACTGTGCATAAGGAGTGATCTGGTTTTGCTACCGGAAATAAGGGATTATTCATAGGAGATACTCAGGGGCATATTTACGTTCCCTGGCGCATCCCTGCATATCAGCAGGGATGCGCCAGGAAAATGCGTCACGCAAGTTTACCCTTGCGCCACGTCCGATGAACCGCATTTACAATGCGGCGCATCGTGGCGCAAGGATAAGCAGATGCGTGACACATCTGCCGGCGGAAGGTTGGCGCAGTGCTGAAGTTGTGTCGCAAGCGCGACGCAACTCCAGAATTGTTACAACCTTCCCTATCCCTAACATGGTGCGTCAATCCTTACGCCTGCTTGAAGCAGGCGTAAGGATTTGACGCACCAGTGTCGGAAAAGTGACTGCGTGAAATCTTGTAGATTTCACTACGTCACTTTTCCGAGGCGTTCCTGCGCCGGAACGCCCCCCCCTGCGCCGGAACGCCCACATGAAACCTGATGCAGGTTTCATGTGGCGCAGGGGTTTACTACGTGACGCATCTCCCTAGATGCGTCATGTTGTAAATATAGCGCAACACGGCGCATGGTTTGCGTCGCCGCTGCGTCTCATGCGTGACGCAACGGCGGCGCAAAAGTGGCGCAAGGGGCTTGTAAATATGCCGCTCAGTGTTCTACTATTGCCTGGTACTCTAGTTGTAAGAGTATCTCTCTCACAGGCGCTTTCACTTAATGATTGATGGGGTATTGGGTTGCACTTGTGGGCTGAACCTTATGGGTATAACATGATAAGGAGATTCCTTATCCCAGCAGACATAGTTGCGGTATAATGCCAGGGCTTGTGCAAGGGCCCAATTCTGTGGCATAGGCTTGATTGACCTCTACGGGGACAAGCGCTGTAAATGAAGGCAAAATTACTTCCTCTCCCTTTGAGACTGTTTTTTACAAACTCCAGTGGGCCAATCGACCTACGCTAAGAGAATGTCATAACATAGTGTTAAATTTTTCCAGAATATTACTTTGATAGTATGTATGATGTCACCCTCAATATGTATATTTAATTTGTATAGTCTGCCTGGAGGGGCCACACGCTGATCTGGGGTTTCCACTTCTATAAAGTCATTAGTTGCTGTCGCATCTAGAAACTCTTGAAGATTCTATCGAACTATCATAGCCTCTGCCGTGCTGTCTAGCAGAATCACTACTTACATCATGTTCTGAAGCAGAAGTGTTGTGAATCCTTTTTCAGTTTCACATACTCTTCTTCTTTGCGCACTGATCGCCAGCCCTCTCTCTGATTGTCTGTCCAATGAGTCCTGAAAGAAACAAGAAGGACATGTATCAGTATATTGATACCTATCAGGTTGTTTAATATTATCACGGATACGTAGATTGTAACATTTTTTAGAGGATTTCGGTTGAGGAGATCCACCCTGTGATTTAGCCTTTTCTTTATTTTTTGGTTTGTCCCAGTGTTATTTAGATGACTCTGGTGCATGTTTGATATTGTTCTTCCAAGAACTACCTTTAAGCTGTTGCTTATTATGCCTTGCTCCCACATTCTCTCTAACTATAGATGTATAGGTGTCTGCGATCATTTTTGGTAATTCGCACTCCTGGTCCGCTACTGAAACCTGTGCGAGTTGCTGGTGTATTGCCAATGCTGCTGCTTCCTCTTTGATATTACTTAGTATCTTTGAGGACGCTGTGGCAAAATTGCTAATTAGTTTCATCCCCAAACCCAGCGCAGGAAGTGCCCTGTATTTGTTTTGTATTTGTTTTTAACACTTCCAGTAACCACAAGTGATGGGGTACTATGTGTAATGGTATATATTGCAGCAAAAACTGTCCCCCAAGTGTCACAGTCATCTGTGGTCAGAACCATTCCAAGTGGCAAGCACCTGGTCAGAATTCTATGTTTATCCTGGGGTCCCGTATGAGGAAACACTGCTTCAAGCTGATTTGTTTTCTGTGCGATCCAGAACAGAATTTCCTCCCGTCTGGTGGGAACTTCTCCCATTATAGCATTAATAGTTACAAGACTAATTGCAGGCTCAGTTAACTTTGGCTGCACAGCTTGAACAGCCCTTGCTGGGGCAGTTGTCATTGTTGTACACAGGACACACTGCATTAGTTGTCTATATTGCTAACTAGATTATTATAGCGAGCACATAAATTGGCCACATTAAGCGGTGCTAAATTTGGGTATGATGGGTAGTCAGCTAACACTGGCAATGCGGCCCCATCATTATTGAGGGGACCAATCGCATGTTGTTTAATGTATGTGGTAGAGCGCCATGGAACCAATTTTGGTGTTTGTAATATGTTAATGTTATTTCTAAATCATTGTAAGATCTGTATGCATTAGGTAAATTGGCTTCTTCACAATAGTGAAATATTTGTGTGTTAGCATTTTGTGCTGGAAAAATGACCCATGAATAGAAAACTTCATTCTATCAGAATCATGGGCCTCAACCATGAATGTAATGTCTCCACCCCATTTTGTAGCCTATGTAATGTTAAATGTGATGTAACAGCAAGTCTGCTATTAGCAGGAATGGCCTTCAGCTGAGTGTGGCACAGGGTTGGGTGCAGGGTCTGGCCTGTGGTAAAGCTCTGCATCTAAACCCCCACAGGCAGCCATCCCCCCCATTGCTGGCCAATACCACACAGTCCTTCAATGCCAATGGACTCCCACCCAACCTTTTTATTTTATGGTCCCACAATCATCTTGTGGTAATCTCGCAGTAATTTTGCAGTACACCAGCAAATTTTCAGGGGCCCCAATGAGTACTGCAAAAGTACCGCGATTCTGCAACGACCTGAAACATTTTTTTTTGCACTTTCAGCCTGGGCTGTCCTTCTAGGACCCCAACCACATGGGAAAGGAGGTCATGGTACCTCTACCTGGTCCCCTTATATGATGTAATAATTAAACTTTGGGGAAATGGAGACAGAGTCCTCGAGCCTTAAAATGGGGCTGCAACATTTCTCTTCATGTTGTGGCCAGCCAATCACAGAGCTCGGTCTTGCAAGAGTGGTCCTAGTTCCAAAAAAACAGAAAATCAGATGACTTCATTTGTCATTTTTCCTTCGGTAGTGCCTTGGTACTCACTCTGTACTCCCTCAAGAGTGCCGCAAGTCCAGGGCAATGCAAGAAACATATGTTTTGCACTTTGACCCCAGGGAGGTCCATCTAGGATCCCCTACACCACAAGGGCCAGGGTACAGCTACTTTGCCCCCTTATATGTTGTTTTAGTTTAATATTGAGAACACGTGGCCGCAACATTTCTCTTCATGTTGCGGCTGACCAATCTCAGTCTCATGGAATGGGTTCCAGTACCACGGGATGAAACAATCAGAATGGTTAATTTGTTGTCTTTTACCTCTGTAGCACCCTGGTACTCCCTCGGTATACCCTTGATAGTACTGCATCGGTAGAGATCTATAAATTGCAAAGCTTAATTTCTCTCAAACTGATTGTCACAAAATCACAAAAAGCACACCTTCTTGGTAAAGATCTAGCTTTCTGCCACATTTGGTGTTATTCCATTCAGGTGTTTTGGCTGTAGTACTGATCAATTTACTTCTGAGAAATTGCATGGGGAAAATGCGTTTTGGAACACCCCCTTTTTCTTGGCCCACGCTTGACAGACCACCCCTGAAACTTTTCATCAAAGAGCTGAGTTAGCGTAATCTTTTTTGTCGAACATTTTGTGAAGATTCATCTAGCAGCACCAAAGTTATTACCAAACCAACAAATAAAGTTCCTATGGAATATACTACACATATATCCATACACCTTTATAGCTGTGCCACAGTTTGTGCTTAATTTGAAATAAATTAAGGTATATATTTTAACACATAATCATTGAAAGACCTTATCTTATGAGAATCTGTCATTTTCAAAATTATAACTGTCGTGTTGTTCCTTTAAATACATAGAATCTGCGTGTTTGTTGGATAACATAAACTAAGGGATTGGTGTCAAGACTACTTCCAGACACCCCCGCAGGATATGTCGGCCTATAGACCAGCTAGCTCACTGTGCCACTATAAACCCTCTAACCTTACTAAGGAGCGAATAGTTTTTGGCAACCATCGAACATGACAACCCTTGATCCTTCAGGGATCGTGGAAACAGTACAGTACTTTTCGCTCAGTCAATCTTGCTCACTTAGTCTCAAAGAGATATACAGAATAAACGTTGGGGACGTTTTCAATAAGCATTTATTGAATCAGCGTCATTCTAGTATAAAACATATGAGTTGCAACTATCAATAGACAGAAGCTAACGTAAGAGATTACAAGCACCAACAGAGTAAATAGAAGGCAGAATTCTACCATGGTGCTAAAACAGCATGCATGTGGGTGTAAAGCCAAGAATCCCCTAGGAAAGAGCCAACCCCATTACCTGATAGGAGAGAATGAAGGACACCGTCTTGGTCACGAGTTAGACACCCCGCAAGAGATGTCAGAGCGCTGCGTGTTGAAGCTTCTGCAGGCCGGGACTTTAGTGTCTGTGTCAGCATGGAAGCATCTCCTCTCCTTCTCTAGTGAAGGTGCAGTTCTTTTATACAGAAAAGATAGCCCCGGGGGTTCTACCACAATCGATATGTTGTGAGTACAATTATGTAGATGAGCCTAAATCAATAATTGCAAATATGCAAAGTAGCCTGGTCGCCCTTGAATGAAAGATAGCAATGACTTTTGTACAGAGATATGTACGTCATCCGCAGGGGATTTTACTAAGAATCCTCATGCATAAAAAATGAGGCTAGTTTCAAGGAAACCAATCGACATTTATTCAGCATGTAATCTAGGTAAAAGGGCAGTGCTAGAACCGTTATACAGGGTAAGTTAGGACAAATGTAGGTAAAAGGTCACTTTGCTACTTAGGCCTAGTTTAGGGAACATAACATAACATGCAGTTTGCTATCACTTAAACTTGTAACTGACAAATAATATGCTACTTTTATATTTGCCCAAATATGTTTTATTGTTTTACTTTATCACAATTTGCATCTTTGCACTTTTTATTTCTCTAGTATTGTTTTACTTGTTTTACATAACATACATAAGATCACATCAAGGCTGCCACTCCTTTCCCTGAATGACTGCAAGTGAAATCTCCTGCACTTTTCCACACACAGTCAGGAAATCAGTTGTTTCTAGACAGATTTGTAGCACATCAGTTATTTCCCCTATTAATTCTACACTGTAAATCCTTGTCTGCACAGTTATTCCACATTCTGAAGAGCCTAATCCCTAATAGGTGGTATTCCATATAGAGCTACCGACTGGTAATGGTAATTATGGCCATTGGGAATCCCTGCATGAACTGTTTCCTAACACATAATCAAATACTGTATGGGGGAAATTCCTATGGTAATTTAAATAAATTGTAGGGGAGTAACTCAGTAGAGAGTATCATCTCTGTTTCTTGCTGAAGCAAAAGAAATGGTGGAGCAATTCATGGCAGCAATAGATTTCCCTTTTTTTTTTTAATCCATTTTTATTGCAAATTTTCTATAAATACATACAACACATCCCCCACCCTCCCATTCCCACACGCTCGAGTGTTTCAAAGAACCACCTCTCAGCTTTTAATACATAGTGAATAAATAACAAAAAAAGTTACTTCATTTCCTTTATATAGTAAAACATCTTAAATCTCAGTCTCTCAATTGATCCAAAAGACCCTGTTTTCATGTAATTTAAAGTCCGTAGTGCTAAAGCAGAGGTTTTATGTGCCCCCTCCTAAGGATCTCCTCAGCCACGTGGTTAGAGGTGCCCAGATTTTCAATCCTTTCTTTCTTGCCTGATTACCTTTTCTAGCATACACAGCTTTTTCTAGATTATTAACTGATAATAACCGGGCCAGCCATTGTTGAAACGATGGAGGGTTAAAATCCAGCCATGCGGAGGCGATAGTTAATCTAAAAACAGCATCGAGACACTGAGAAAGTATTTTTCGTCCTCTACTATTTCTTCTTTTTGGATTCCTAATAAAATCAAAGTTGGAGTTAAAGAAACTTTTAGCTCCAGTTTAGAATACAAAAAGCTAGTGATTTCGGGGCATATTAACAAGCCGGCGATACAAAATTATCGCCGCTTTAGCGTCTGTTTTCAGACGAAAGCGGCGATAATATTATCGCTGTATTAGCAAGGTCACGCTATCGCGTGAATCCTTGCCCTATCGCCCTTTCCCATAACGCCCATCCTGCATCTCTAATGAGATGCAAGGTGGCGTTACTGGCGTACCCCAGATGGGCTACGTTGTAAATATCGCCGATGTGCACATCGCGATATTTACAAGGCAGCCCACAGGATGATAGCAGACGTTAGATTTTGGCGAAAAGGCCGTTTTCGCCAAAATCTAACGTCTGCTATTATCCCGACTTAGCCATCCCTAACATAGGGGTGGATTGTGCTGATACGACCACAGGGTCGTATCAGCAGGATCATCGCCGTTTACAGGGAACATCGCTGGAAAACCAGCGATGTTCCCTGCAAAACGGCGATAACCTCGCTATCTCTGGAATTTTTATCGCCCTGGAGAAGCGTGTTGTTAATAACGCGCTACCAGGGCGATAAGTTCCGGAGATAGCCAGCGATAGGATATCTATCGCTAAGCACGGCCAGCGATAATTATCGCTGGCCGTTGATAATATGCCCCTTCGTTTTTTAAAGGGATAAGAGTACTACATGCAGCGAACATATGTACTATGTCTGCACTAAACAGAGCACACCGGGAAGACCTAGTCCCTTTGCCAGCACCCTATTTCGCAATCTTAGATGGAGTGTAATATAGCAAAAAAAGTCTTATAAAACTGGCTTGCAAATTCGCCAACATTAAAACAGTGTGAGATGATGTAAAAGCTGTAAGAAACTCAGTTTCCGTTATTGTCAATTTTCTTGCCATTTTAGGGAATACGTTCCAAGATCATTTCATTTCAGAGTAAAATAGATGATATAATTTTCCCAGTACTACTTTTACTCTGCTCACTTAATTTCTCTATCAATTCATTTGTGTAAAAACCTGCGTGCCTGCCCCCTTTAGGTTGTAGATAATTTCTTACTTGAAGATACTTAACAACTTCCCTCTGACTGATACCAAACTCCTGTTTGAGATCGTTGAAAGCTACAATATCAATGAGAGAATAAAATATACATTCTAAACAGCCCTGCTTTAATCCACCTCTGTATACACTGGTCCCTAAAGATCTCTGAAGATTCCAGTTATCCCGGAGAGACGTATAGAAGTTCAACCTACCTAATCCCATCAGCCTGCGAACCAAAACCCACACCTTATAAGCACCGAGAAGGGACTTGAATCCCACTTTTTTATAATTGCTAAGTTCAAGCTGCCTCCACAAGCAGCCCCAGGCTTCCCTTCCAATTAGCAACTCATATGTGGAGGGGATACATTCTTGCGCCTCACTAGTAGGTAGCTCTCGAAATAGAATAGTGCTGTACTGAAACATGGTAACCCAATAATACAGCTAGAGATTTGGTAAAGCCCACCCACCCTTCTCTTTCAGAAGTGAAAGCTATTTCAGTGACCTTCTAGGTTTGAAGTAAGCCCAAAGAAACCTTGTAAACATACCATCAAATATCTTCAACCAATAATTTGAAAATTCTAAGGGAATAGCTCTAAAGTCTAACATTAATATCTTCTCGTTAATAATAATTTAGGTCTTGTCTTTGTTCAGCGAGTATCCTGAGATCTCCCCAAATTGTAATGCTTCTTTCTCAATTATCTTAAGGGCTATTTCTGGTTTGGGGGCCACAAGAGCAATATCATCTGAGTATGCTAAGATTTTAGATTCATATCCTTGCTCAATGACCGGTGGGATAGCTGTATTTCTTTCTAGTTTCCATATGAACGGATCAATATATATTGCAAACAGAAGCGGAGACTACGGACATCCTTTGCGAGTCCCCCGCGAGATCTCAAACCGTTCCATTGAATCACCCAAACAAATATATTAGCTACAGGTTTATGATATAGAGCTTTTATTGCCTGTATAAACCCTGGTCCGATACCCCTTGTTTGCATCATTTCCCAAAGATAGTGCCAGGAGACCCTTTCAAAAGCCTTTTCTGCATCAAGCAGAATCAAAGCCATAGGGTCCCCTGACACTTGCACAGCATCAAAAAGGGAGATAAGTCTCCTAGTATGATCTGTGGTGTCCCTCCTAGAAATTAAGTCATTTTGTCGATTAGAGACTATGGGGCCCATTACGATACCCAGCGTAAATAAATCCGCCAGGCATGGAAGCGGCAAAAATCCGCCCGCACACACCGCCTGAACACCGACCACGCCATTACGATTACACAAACCGAATACCGCCATCGGCGGAAAAAGCACACAAAATACCGCCCGCCAACGTCCGAGTCGGAGTCAAACCGCCCGCCACGGACGGAAACACGCACGACAACACAAAACCGCCCGCCCTCACGGCCGACACACCGCACGTGAAATTACGATCGCACCGACATGAGCGCGGAAAAACCACAAATATACCGCCCGCCAGCGCAAACAACGCCGATGAGAATCGACACGGCAGAAGCCATGGCGCCAACGTACCTGCATAGAAACCATCCGCACACAAAACCAATAGCACACAACATGGCCAACAAGTCCACACAGCAAGGCACGCACAAATACACAAGCACAGTACACATCCCGAAAACACCCCCCGGACAAACAAAAAATACAAAGGCCAGAACACCAGACACAACACACCTGAAAACAACAGACCATGAGGACACACCCACATAGGTGAGTACAAAAGCAGCACTCCCACAGACCACAACCCCTTGCTACATTGCAAACCAGAGAGGAGAGGAGAGGACACAGTGACACAGCAAGGACAGCAGCACACCACAGAAACGCACACATCACTACCACCACCACCACCACCACCACCAAACACCACCACCACCACCACCACCACCACCACCAAACACCGGCACCACAAACCCCCTGCACATTACACAACACACACCGCACCAGCACCACAAACATCATGGCACCACAAAGAATGCCCAAGTTCACGCCCATGGAGCTGACGGTCATGGTCGACGAGATCATCAAGGTGTACCCACAAATCTATGGGAACATGGTCCAGCACACACCACTAGCCACCAGAAACAGAATGTGGAACCGGATCGTAGACCAGGTCAATGCAGTCGGGACCCTGCCCAGGAACAGAGTCGAGATTAACAAACGTTGGAATGACGTAAAGAGCCTGGTCAAGAAGAAGGAGGGCAAAAACAGAGAGCTGGCTGCCGTCACTGGCGGAGGGAATCCCGCGCTCTTTAAGACCTTCAAAGCGTGGGAGGAGAAGGTGCGAGTCGTAATCCATCCGGAGATCCTCGCCGGATTAGCAGGGGAGTGGAGGCTGGTAAGTACAAACTAATGTATACCAGCACACCGCTATGTACTCACATGCACTACCACCATGCCACAGCTCCCAGGGACAAACACCCCCATGTCCAGCACACAATACACAACACATCACACACACATGCAACAGACACTACCACACACAGCCCAAACCAAACAACTGTAAGATGCGTGGGGACATGTGTACACTAAGCCAGCCACGTAACCACCAACAGGTCCCCAAATATGCCAGAAGCGCCACAACGAGCACCCACCACACCCATGTGTCCGCCACAGCTGCACTAACCGACAAGTAACAGGTAAGTGGCAGGAACACAAAGTGCAGTGGGTGGGACGGTGGACAGCCCAAGTACAACACACACCAGGCCCCAGTCCCACAGCACAGCAAGGAGGAGCATCCCCCACACCCCACAGCCACGTGTCAGCCACCGCAGTGCACAACGACAGCCGAAAGGCAGACATCACGGTCCACAGCAATCGGTGTCAGTGGGTGTCCAGCCACCCCCACGACCCACAACACCCCCCACCCCCACAGACCTGCAACATGGAGCACCCCCGCTTAGAGCCATGTGGCATCCAGTACAGTGCACGCACGAACAACTTGCAGGTGGGAAACTGGACAGGGCTGGATTACTGGAGGCATGAGGACCATAACACGACCAACACATGGGACATGTCACGTAGCAGACGAACACGTAGCACCGCCCACCGTCACGAACAAGTGAACAATGTGCACACGGACATGAACAACAGACTCACACCCCACATGACCCATCACAGACATAGCAACACCCAAGGAGCCACGTCTGCATGCACAAGCCACACTGAATATAGTCCCACACGGCAGCCACTGTGCAACTCATCACACACAACCGAAACAACATTGAAGTCCTGTCCATGTAGCCCCTACTGCCTGTCAACCACACACCCCACAACTACGCCTATGTAAGACAAACAACACTAGACGCAACAGAGCGGAACAACATAAATGCACACGAACACCACTGAACCCATCAAACACACAGACACACCATGCACAAACAACATACCATCCATCCCATCCGTCAGCCCCAGTCTCATGAAAGGCATGTCATCCGCACAGCTGCCACACATACAGCAGTCACGCTAAGATACATGCCCATGACCAACCATGTGCCAGAAGTCAATGAAGTGCACGACACACTGTGAGCAACAACACACAACATGGGCCACCCCCCCGAGCACTGCAGTGATGCACATGGCACAGGGCAGCACGCACACCAAGGAGATGGGACAACTGCAATACGTTGGCTGGCACACAACCATCACTCACTCATAACGATGCGTCCAATGCCATGTCCAGTAATCACAACAGACAGCAAATATGCAGGCCATGTCAAGCATGCACACACCTCAAACCATGCACTGTCATGCTGCCACAACACATGTCACGTTCGGCACCCATGGCTCACAGCATGTACCCCAAAAGCATATTCCCTCCCAAATGCGAATCTGGGGCATGGCCCCCATGTTGCCATATGCATTCCTAAGCGTTCCATTTGAACCCCAAAAGCATATTCCATCCCAAATGCGAATCTGGGGCATGGCCCCCATGTTGCCATATGCGTTCCTAAGCGTTCCATTTGAACCCCAAAAGCATATTCCATCCCAAATGCGAATCTGGGGCATGGCCCCCATGTTGCGATATGCGTTCCTAAGCGTTCCATTTGAACCCCAAAAGCATATTCCCTCCCAAATGCGAATCTGGGGCATGGCCCCCATGTTGCCATATGCGTTCCTAAGCGTTCCATTTGAACCCCAAAAGCAAAGTACAAACCAGACCCAGGATGGGCCAGGAGCCCGCATACACCAGAGTCACAATAAGTAGGGGCACAGCAACACACCCATCGGCATGGCCAATCCGTCCCATGCCACATGTGCACAGCACACAGTCCCATTGCCAAGCACACACAACTACAGATGCTACAGCCACACACACGCCTCCGGGAAACCCATGTACGAGATTGCACGAACTGTCAATGTCAGACGACAAATACATACTTCGCCAGGTGCAACACAATAACAAATCACATTCTCTCCACAGGTGACGAACTGCTGGATGCTGGGGATGGAGCCAGCAGCCAGCACAGCCAGCCTACAAGCCCCCAACGAGGACACACGGATCTGGAGGATCTGTCCTCCTCTTCGGACACGGACAACCAAGCAGGCCCATCTGGTGTGGCAGGGCCCAGCCGCTCCCCAGGACCCCTCCTACCCACCAACCCATCATCCAGGGCTGCTGAACATTCACAGCCCCTGCTGCCACTGTCGTTGCGGCCACACCCACGGTCATTGTGGCCACTACCACTGCCGCAACCGCCACCATCGCCGCACCGACCACCACCGCCGCCACCACCGCCACGTCTTCGCTGGCACCAGCCCCAGCGCAGGTGGTGGCCCGGACGACTGGATCCACCCTGGGAGCCACAGCGAGGACCGTGGTGAGCAATGTGGCTAGTGGGCAGGCCGGTGGCAGCAGGACTGGTAGGAGGAGCAGGGTCAGGGAAACGCCAGCCTCCCCTGGGAGCCATGCCCTGCCTCACATGGCCAGAGTCCTTGGGGCCTATGAAGAGGCCCAAGGACAATGGGTCCGGTCTGCTTCAGACACGCGTGAGGTGCTGGGGGTGCTGAGGTCCATGGACGCCCGTATGGGCCAAATCGTGGACCTCATGGGACAGCTGGTGGTGGCGGTGAGGTCACAGCCAGGGACAGCAGCTCCCCTCCGCCACCACCTGCCGGGGCGCAGGGTGGAGCAGCAGTGTCCAGTTCCCCTGCGTCCACAGCCAGTGATCACACCTCAACCACCAGCATGTCACAAGCAGGCACCCCCTCGCAAACGTGGAAGGGGCCGTCCGAAGAGGAAACAGATCTCCCGGGAGGACTTCGCACGCTCCAGTCGCAAGTGAGGCAGCCAGCCAGCCTTCCGCCAGCCTTCCTTGACCAGCCACTGCATTGACTTGGACTACGATCCCACTCCACACAGCCATCTGGATGGCATGTGTGTGTTGGACTATGGACATAGAACCAGTGGGTACACCCTGATTGTTAGAAATGGGGGTCTCTAGTTGGCAATGGCTGGCCACTGTCCAAGTAGGGACCCTTCTTCCTAAGTCAGAGTGAGAGGGCTACCCTCTTTAATACCCCTGCTCAACCCTGTGGTAACGTAGCACGAGCAGGTAGGCTTATCTCAGAGGCAGGGTGTGAAGCATTTATGACCATACACAGTAACACAGTGAGGAACACTACAAAGGGACACCACACAAGTAGTTATAAAAAATAAGTATCTTTATATAAAGGCAGATTTATCACAAGACCAATAACTGTAAAAGCCACAATACTGTCAAAAGATAGGATAGCTGTTGAAGGACTGTCAAAGATAGTTCAGAGGTTTGCAAAAATAAGGTTCAAATTCAAGGCAGTGGTCTCTGCGACCCTTTCTCTCATAAGACTGTCAAAAATAGGATGGCTGTTGAAGGACTGTCAAAAAATAGTTCAAAGGTTGCAAAAATAAGGTTCAAATTCAAGGCAGTGGTCTCTGCGACCCTTTCTCTCACAAAGTACCTGGGTTTAGTAGCAAAACCAACAAAGTGTCGCAAAGAAGTTGTAGCGATGATTCTCGGCACGCGAGGCCGGCGATGCGTTGAAATCCTTGCCGCAAGGAGGATGATGCGCCGATCTGCGGGATGCGTGCGGAGGCGATGCGACAACTTCTGCACGCTGGACCGCCCGATGCGATGACTTTCTTGCCGCATGGGAGAAGTCGATGCGGTGATCCGGTTGCGCTGTGCGATCGTGTTGCGATGCGAAGACAAGACGCTCCGCGAGGGAGCGACGAAATCCGGTGTGATGCGATCAAAGTGGCGAACGCACGGCGTCCGCACTGCGATGTCTCGAAGCGATGATTTCTGTCAGGGTTGCGAGTGCGCGGCGACAGCAGCGCGATGATCTTTCCAGCGCGTCTCGGCTGCAGCGGCTCGCAAAGGGGCGTCAGCGATGGTTTCGGGTTGCGGGCCCTCGGCGGCAGCAGCGCGATGATTTTCCCAGCGCTCTCGACTGCAGCGGCCCGCAAAGATGCGTTAGCGTCGATTTCTTACCCTCTTCTCTCTGATGCACTCTAGAGGCCCTGGAACTCACAGGAGCCTCCTCAGCAGATAGCAGTCCTCGCAGGGAGGAAGCAGGAGGTTGGTGGTGGAGTCTGTTGTGCCTGAGACTCCAGCAGGAGGCTAGCTCTTTTCCTAGCCCTTGGGTGATTGCTGTACAAAAATAAAAGTTCTCTCAATAGTTCCTTTTCCTCTTCTTCAAGGTCCAGTGGTCACTGCTGCAGGCCAGTGCAAGAAACAACACACAAGCACAGGGACGGTCACTTCCTGCAGATTCCTCCAGTGGCACGGACAGAGTTTCCTCTCCAGATCCAAAAGCAATACAAAAGTAGGGGTTTGAGCACAGATATTTATACCCCAAAAGCCTTTGATCCTTGAAGCTACCAGTCCCTGAACCTAGCCAGAACCAGTTCTGCTCAGGCCTGGAGCACTTTGTTTACCAGGCTGCATCCTTCCTTTCAGAAAGAGGGGTCTGCTAGCAGACACACAGTGGGAGGTGGAGCCAGCATTCACCTTGCCAGGCACAGCCCTATTCAGATCAAAGAGCCACCCTTCCCCACACTCTAAATGCAGATCTCTCTATTCCACCAAGGTCTGACTCAGCCTGTCCTGCCCCTCTAAAACCAGACAGCCAATACACATAACGGCAGAGCACACTGGAAGGCTTAGGCAAGAAAATACCTACTTTCTAAAAGTGGTATTTTCAAACACAGAATATAAAAATAAACTTCACTAAAAGGTGTATTTTAATATTCTGAGCTCAGGCATACTAAATTCGTTTTTCTACCATGTTCCTGGGGTCAGTTAGGACTATAGCATGTAATAGTCAAACTGCCCATTCTAGCCTATGAGGAACAGGTAGCCTTACAGTAGTGAAAAACGAAATGGTGCATAATTCACTACCAGGACATGCTACACACACCAAGGCATGTCCTACCTTACACATACAATGCACCCTACCCGAGGGGCGACTTACAGGATGCCAAGGGAAGGTTCAGGGGCTGGGAAGTGGGTGCACTTCACAGCCAAGATGGCAGTTCTGGACTGCACACAGACACTGCAGTGGCAGGTCTGAGACACACTTTAAAAGCTGCTTCTGTGGGTGGCGCAAACCAGCGCTGCATGCCCACCAGCAGCATTTGGTTTACCAGCCCTGGGCACACACAGGCCACACTACTAGGGACTAACAGGTAAACCAAATAAGCCAATAAGGGATATACCAATTCACATAGACATATTTACCAAGGGAGAGCATATGCACTTTAGCACTGAACAGCAGTGGTAAAGTGCCCAGAGTCATAAAACCAACAGAAACAGGTCAGCAAAAATACAGGAGGCAGGCAAAAAGTTTAGGGGTGACCCTGCAAAAGGGCCATTTCCAACACAACCCCCTTCCAGCCAAAACGCAGGGTAGACCAATCACTACTTTGATGGGCTTCCTGCTTCGGGCGATAGAACTCGGAACTGGCCCGCAACTGCAGGGGCATATGCCAGCTCTACTCCAATCTGAACCCTGGTGGATCCCTCTGTCCACACTCCCAGGGCCCACTAAGATAACCAATGGGGAACTCTGCCCCTCACCTGTGGACACCACCTGTGCAGCACCTAACCTTAACTGGCCCCCACGTGTGTCCCAACAGATAAACAACAAGCCCCAGTAATCACTGACAGTAGTCAGTGATGAAATCCAAGCCCTATACCTCTCAGGGCTCTCAAACTTTGTGGCATCAGAGAGTGAGGGGCAGTAACCCCAGGTGCCTGGCACCTTTTGTACACTCGCCCTCCTGTCAGGTCAGGCAAAGCACCCGGACACTGACCCACCAGCCCTGGGCCTGTACCCAGCGGCTGGGCAAGAGACTGGGGTGGGCTCTCCCACACCCGGTCCTCCTCTTTGGGGCTCGGTACCCTCCCACCTGGAGCGATACCCCCTTCCAGAATTGTCAGGGCACCTGAGGCAGGTGTCCTGCATAGTTCGCCCACCAGTTCAGGGGTTTTATCCTGCAACTGGTATCCCAGCATAGGGTCTGTACCCTTAGACTGGGCGGAGGTCAGGGGTGAGGCTGCCCTCTCCCCGCCCCCTTTACTGGGGCCCGGCACCCTCCCACCTGGAGAGGTGCCTCCATAACACAAACCGGGAGGGGCACTGTTAGCAGTTGCCCCTTCCTCCAGATCAGGGGGACACCCTGAACCTGGCCCCCAACCTAGGGTCTGTACCCTTGGGCTGGGCCTGTGCCTGGCAACCCAGGACTTCTGGGGCGTACACCAATTCCCCCAAGGAAAATACACTCTTCCACTAGTTCAGGGCCTTGTCCCTGCAACTGATCCATCAACCTGGAAAAACCCTCAGGTGGTACTGGGGTCAGAGGCGAGGACTCCCTCCCTCTGCACCCCCTTCCAGCATACTGCACCCTCCCACCTGGAGTGGTGCTTTTAGAAAAGAAAATGGTCGGGACACTGCTTACAGTTGTCCCTTCCTCCAGGTCAGACAACACCTGGACCTGACTTACCATCCCAGGGACCAACCCCTGTGCTTGAACAACTGCCTGGCCAACCAGGACTTCCTGGGGAGCACACAGGCCCCCTCAAGGAAACACACCCCTCCACCAGTTCAGGGCCTGGACCCTGCAACTGACCTACCAACCGAAAAAAACCCGCAGGTTGCACCGGGGTCAGAGGCGAGGACTCCCTCCCTCTGCACCCCCTTCCAGCATACTGCACCCTCCCACCTGGAGTGGTGCTCTTAGAAAAAATGGTCGGGACACTGCTTACAGTTGTCCCTCCCTCCAGGGCAGACAACTCCTGGATCTGACTTACCAACCCAGGGACCAACCCCTGTGACTGAACAACTGCCTGGCCAACCAGGACTGAAGTGGTGTCACCATGGTCACTCCTAGGGGGATCAGCCCTTCTGACTGGCCCCTGACCCACTGGCTCTTCCACTGGGGACTTCTTCCCCCTTTCATCCCTCAGACTGGACTTCCGTACCCTCCCCTAGGAGTGGCACTGCCAGGCACAAGAACTGATGGAGGCCTGACTACAGGCACTCCCAGCTCACCTAACACTGGGGTACCCCCACAATGGACGGTCCATCCAGACAGACTAGGCTCCCTACCTGGTGTTCCCTCATGGAACCATCCAGTCCTGGGGACTGAGGCTGGGGCACTTTGGGACCTATCCCAGTCTCACTCCTGCTCCCACGAGACAGGATGTGAGGCCCTACAACCTCCTCATAACAAGGGGACCCAGCTGTAACACTCCTAACCTTTCCCAGCACTCTGGGTTGGAAAACTTCTGAACCACTTCTCTTAGGGTCATTCCCTAATGCCTCTACAGAGCCTCTGGTACTCACCCAGAGGTCTGCCTCCTGCGCAAGTTCCCTAGGATCAGAGAACTCGCACTCTAACACATGTTGGTTTAGCTCTGGAAAATAGGAACTCACAATATGCTCTCCCACAATTGGATTACACAGTTCCACGCAGGTGCTAACCTTTACCTCACAATCCAGTGTCTCACACACGTACCCCACACCACTCTCTTGAAGTGGGCGAGACATTAACTGACTGTCTCTATCACTCAACCCACACTCTTCTGGGCGGTCCTCACACTCATACACCAGGACTTCAACCACGGGGAACCCCTCTCCCTGCACCTCTCATCCAGAGTCGGTAGAGTATCCCTCCTTTCACTAGGACTATGGGCCCCTGCGCTAGTTCCCCAATCCACCTCAGGGCCACTGCATATTAATGGGGCTACCTCATATCCTTGAATCCCCTGGTGTAGATCAACCCCCTCCTTCAAGTCAGGTGCTACATCTCTGGGTGGGGGTACTACACTGTCATCACCATACACTTCAATTTTGCTGCCACCACTGGACCCCACCCTCTCCGGGGAATCCAGACAATTAAAACTGTGCTCCAGGGGTAACCTACCCTCTTGAGCTAACTTCTCCTTTTCTGCTATCTGCGCTCGGTGCGCCTCCAGCTGTGCAATCTCTATTTGGAGCCTCTCCAATTCCAGCTGGTACTCCCTCTCCCCCTGTCTGTCCAACTCCTCTGGGGACCATGAAGGGGATTGGGCACTACCCTGTGCACTAGATCCAGCAAGGGACTCCCCACCTATGAGATATTCCATAACACTTTCTTCCTCCTCTTCAGACTCTCTAGAGCCACCCTCAGACCAACTACCCTCTGGGTAGGTGTACTGGGACTCCAAGAATCTCCATCTGTCTTGTTGCCAAAGTCTCAGGGATGTCTGCAGGGATAGCTGAGTCTCCTTCCTACTCACTGCTAAGCCCCTCTCCTCACAGAACCCCCTTAGCTCCTCTAGACTGTAGGTTAACAGATCATCTATATAAAAGGTAGGTCTCATTTCAGTAAGACCCATTGTAGCAATAACTGGCAATATCAATAATAACAAAAATAGGCTTGCCCGTTGTAACAATCACGGGCAATATCAATAAAAGATAGAAGAAAACTTCTCAAGAAAATGTATGCGGGTAAAAAATCACCGGCAATATCAATAAAACATAGGCTTGCCCATTGTAACAATCACGGGCAATATCAATAAAAGATAGAAGAAAACTTCTCAAGAAAATGTATGCGGGTAAAAAATCACCGGCAATATCAATTACAATATAGGATCCAACAATTCTCAAAAATGTATGCGGGTACTATTACCTGGCAATATCAATAAAACATAGGCTTGCCCATTGTAACAATCACGGGCAATATCAATAAAAGATAGAAGAAAACTTCTCAAAAAATGTAAGCGGGTGAAGAATCACCGGCAATATCAATCACAATATAGGATCCTAAAAACTCTCAGAAATGTGCGTGGGTGAAAAATCACCAGCAATATCAATCACAATAGGGGATCAAAAACTTTCAATAAATGTGCGCGGGTGAAAAATCACCGGCAATATCAATCTCAATACAGGATCCCAAAAACTCTCAGAAATGTGCGTGGGTGAAAAATCACCAGCAATATCAATCACAATAGGGGATCAAAACTTTCAATAAATGTGCGCGGGTGAAAAATCACCGGCAATATCAATCACAATACAGGATCCCAAAACTCTCAGAAATGTGCGTGGGTGAAAAATCACCAGCAATATCAATCACAATAGGGGATCAAAAACTTTCAATAAATGGGCGCGGGTGAAAAATCACCGGCAATATCAATCACAATATAGGAGCAAAAAAACAATTCTCAAAAAAAATGTATGCGGTACGTTATGGTCTGCACTCACTAGTAGTGTACACTATAATTACTGTATGCGATCATAAATGCAAGTCCAGATCCTCACCGCTGACCACCAATGTTAGAAATGGGGGTCTCTAGTTGGCAATGGCTGGCCACTGTCCAAGTAGGGACCCTTCTTCCTAAGTCAGAGTGAGAGGGCTACCCTCTTTAATACCCCTGCTCAACCCTGTGGTAACGTAGCACGAGCAGGTAGGCTTATCTCAGAGGCAGGGTGTGAAGCATTTATGACCATACACAGTAACACAGTGAGGAACACTACAAAGGGACACCACACAAGTAGTTATAAAAAATAAGTATCTTTATATAAAGGCAGATTTATCACAAGACCAATAACTGTAAAAGCCACAATACTGTCAAAAGATAGGATAGCTGTTGAAGGACTGTCAAAGATAGTTCAGAGGTTTGCAAAAATAAGGTTCAAATTCAAGGCAGTGGTCTCTGCGACCCTTTCTCTCATAAGACTGTCAAAAATAGGATGGCTGTTGAAGGACTGTCAAAAAATAGTTCAAAGGTTGCAAAAATAAGGTTCAAATTCAAGGCAGTGGTCTCTGCGACCCTTTCTCTCACAAAGTACCTGGGTTTAGTAGCAAAACCAACAAAGTGTCGCAAAGAAGTTGTAGCGATGATTCTCGGCACGCGAGGCCGGCGATGCGTTGAAATCCTTGCCGCAAGGGAGGATGATGCGCCCGATCTGCGGGATGCGTGCGGAGACGATGCGACAACTTCTGCACGCTGGACCGCCCGATGCGATGACTTTCTTGCCGCGTGGGAGAAGTCGATGCGGTGATCCGGTTGCGCTGTGCGATCGTGTTGCGATGCGAAGACAAGAGCGCTCCGCGAGGAAGCGACGAAATCCGGTGTGATGCGATCAAAGTGGCGAACGCACGGCGTCCGCACTGCGATGTCTCGAAGCGATGATTTCTGTCAGGGTTGCGAGTGCGCAGCGACAGCAGCGCGATGATCTTTCCAGCGCGTCTCGGCTGCAGCGGCTCGCAAAGGGGCGTCAGCGATGGTTTCGGGCTGCGGGCCCTCGGCGGCAGCAGCGCGATGATTTTCCCAGCGCTCTCGACTGCAGCGGCCCGCAAAGATGCGTTTGCGTCGATTTCTTACCCTCTTCTCTCTGATGCACTCTAGAGGCCCTGGAACTCACAGGAGCCTCCTCAGCAGATAGCAGTCCTCGCAGGGAGGAAGCAGGAGGTTGGTGGTGGAGTCTGTTGTGCCTGAGACTCCAGCAGGAGGCTAGCTCTTTTCCTAGCCCTTGGGTGATTGCTGTACAAAAATAAAAGTTCTCTCAATAGTTCCTTTTCCTCTTCTTCAAGGTCCAGTGGTCACTGCTGCAGGCCAGTGCAAGAAACAACACACAAGCACAGGGACGGTCACTTCCTGCAGATTCCTCCAGTGGCACGGACAGAGTTTCCTCTCCAGATCCAAAAGCAATACAAAAGTAGGGGGTTTGAGCACAGATATTTATACCCCAAAAGCCTTTGATCCTTGAAGCTACCAGTCCCTGAACCTAGCCAGAACCAGTTCTGCTCAGGCCTGGAGCACTTTGTTTACCAGGCTGCATCCTTCCTTTCAGAAAGAGGGGGTCTGCTAGCAGACACACAGTGGGAGGTGGAGCCAGCATTCACCTTGCCAGGCACAGCCCTATTCAGATCAAAGAGCCACCCTTCCCCACACTCTAAATGCAGATCTCTCTATTCCACCAAGGTCTGACTCAGCCTGTCCTGCCCCTCTAAAACCAGACAGCCAATACACATAACGGCAGAGCACACTGGAAGGCTTAGGCAAGAAAATACCTACTTTCTAAAAGTGGTATTTTCAAACACAGAATATAAAAATAAACTTCACTAAAAGGTGTATTTTAATATTCTGAGCTCAGGCATACTAAATTCGTTTTTCTACCATGTTCCTGGGGTCAGTTAGGACTATAGCATGTAATAGTCAAACTGCCCATTCTAGCCTATGAGGAACAGGTAGCCTTACAGTAGTGAAAAACGAAATGGTGCATAATTCACTACCAGGACATGCTACACACACCAAGGCATGTCCTACCTTACACATACAATGCACCCTACCCGAGGGGCGACTTACAGGATGCCAAGGGAAGGTTCAGGGGCTGGGAAGTGGGTGCACTTCACAGCCAAGATGGCAGTTCTGGACTGCACACAGACACTGCAGTGGCAGGTCTGAGACACACTTTAAAAGCTGCTTCTGTGGGTGGCGCAAACCAGCGCTGCATGCCCACCAGCAGCATTTGGTTTACCAGCCCTGGGCACACACAGGCCACACTACTAGGGACTAACAGGTAAACCAAATAAGCCAATAAGGGATATACCAATTCACATAGACATATTTACCAAGGGAGAGCATATGCACTTTAGCACTGAACAGCAGTGGTAAAGTGCCCAGAGTCATAAAACCAACAGAAACAGGTCAGCAAAAATACAGGAGGCAGGCAAAAAGTTTAGGGGTGACCCTGCAAAAAGGGCCATTTCCAACACTGATCATCACGCAGCCATGACCGACAGCTCATTGTCACTGCACGCACCACTTTTGTCATCACCTTACACACAATCACATGTCACAGTTTGTAATAAATGCACTTTTTTCACTAACTGCTGTTTGTGCCCTGTGTCTTATTTGTACGGAATACAACGGCCACCTTGGGCGGAAAGGCACCTGATGCGTGGCATGGCATTTGAATCCGGAGGGCCTGTAGGGACCTAGGGGTGGGAGACAGAACAGGAGCACATTCAATGAGTGTGTCACACACCCATCACACAGTACATGTCAACAACTACAAGCAATGTACACACATCGCACAGAGCAATAGGGCACAATGCCACAGCCACCAACAGTGGCATACTACCCTGGCCATGGAGCGTTGACACACAGCACGCAGTGAACAAGCGGCCACCCTGACACAGCACACACACACCTGCACAGATACAGCCACATCAGCCGTCGTACATGGACACTCACCGTCAAGTGAAGTAGCGGGCGATGAGCTGCTGGCGCACATTCCCAGCTTCCTCCTCTCCGCTGTCCTCCTCACTCGAGCTGTCCTGGTCTGCGGGCTGGGGCCCTGGTTGATCTCCGTCATCCACGATGAGGGGATCTGCTTCCGAATGGCCAGATTGTGCAGCATGCAGCACGCCACCACTATCCGGCACACCTTCTGTGGGGAGTACGCCAGCGCACCCCGGTGCGGTCCAGGCACCTGAACCTGGACTTGAGGAGGCCAAAGGTACGCTCGACCACACGTCTGGTCCTCCCATGTGCCTCATTGTAGCGATCGTCTGCTGGGGTGCGAGGATTCCTCAATGGACTGAGCAGCCATGCCCCATTCGGATACGCAGAGTCACCTGGGTGTGAGGGACACAGAGAACCGTTGCTAATCCAACTGGACAGGGGACAGCATCGCACAGCCAGCACGCTACACCACTCCACATACTCACCGACAATACAGGCACGATCCTGTTGCATATTGGACATCAGTCGTGGCAAGATGCTGTTGCGCATTATGTGTGCGTCATGGGCCGAGCCTGGGAACTTTGCACACACGTGGGTGATCACCATGTCCGCAAGGCACACCACTTGCACATTCAGGGAGTGCGTGTGCTTCCTGTTGCGGTACAGGTGCTCAGTGGCCTGTGGTGGAACAAGGCCGACATGTGTGCAGTCAATGGCTCCAACGACGTGTGGGATTCTGCCAAGGGCATAGAATGCACCCTTCACTGCCGCCAATTCACGAGCCCTGGGGAAGCGGATGTACCTGTTCCGGTACAGCATCATGGCTGCCAGTACATCCCTCAGCACCTTGCTGAACATGGGCTGGGACATCCCTCCTCCACTGCCCACTGTGTGCTGGAATGACCCAGTGGCGAAGAAATGCATGGCGGCCATCACCTTAGCCGTGGGGGTGACAGCAGTCGGATACACCCTGCGGGGACGGAGATGGGGTTCTAACATGGCACACAGTCGATGCAGGGTTGGCCTGTCCAGCCGAAACTTCCTAATAACCTCTGTATCGTCCATGTCCGCCAGCAATTGGTATGGGCGGTCAATGTTCGGTCTCCGCCTAGGGACAATGGCAGAGGACACATGTCAAAGCAACACGACACATAGCAATTTCGCATACACATCACTGACATGACTGAGTAAGCACAGGAGCCACAGCCCAGCTGTCAAGCTGGGACGGCACGACCACAATACACTTACACAGGTCTCCCAACAATGGCAATGGCTAGTGATACAAACCACTGCCATGTGCATGCACATGGGGATCTAGGCCCCAATGACTTGCGGGCGTGCTGATGGGGACTGACTGCATATCCGTCAAGCGGCAACGCCACGGCAACATGAATGTCTGCTGAGCATGGAACTGCTTCCGCGGCTGGATGAGTATGGCACACGACGACGACGATGTGGGCACAGGCTGAGCGGCCAAAACAAGTGGGACCTGTGGCACGAGGGGATATGAGACAGTAGTAGGTGTCAGCACTGCACCCTATGTACAGCACTGTACGGATCACACCTCCCGAAACATTGACAGGTGTCCACATTGACAGCCCCATGCCAAGACGGCTGTGTGCTTGCAGTCACACGTCACAGGTGAGAGGTTACATTGCACGTGCCAGGTGGCAGTCGTACATAGTGGGAGCTGGCATGTGTGTGCATGTGTCTCCTGTTCAGGATCCACCAGATGGGCGCTGACTCTGTACTGACCATTGGACACAGCATGTTCCGTGGAAGGCTTGTGTGTGTGGGATGGTGGCACTGGATGTGCCTCCGTTGGGTGGGGGGCCATGCACAGGGCGGGTACGTCGATGATTGCGCATTGTTGGTCACGGTGGGTGCACCCACTAAGATGTGTTGCCCTGTGTTCAATTCCTATGTCCGCATGATGATGGACTGTAGATGTGGGCAGACTACACATTGGTCGATGTGCTGTCTATATGCATGTGCCTTCACACCAGGCACAGCTGCCCCTGCACATGTGACCCCTGCTGGACTCGCTGCTGGGTCTGTGGAGCTGATGCACCTTCTGCGCGTGGGGCGGGCAGCTCTCCTCACTTCCCTCATTGCGCATGTCATGACTTTGCCGCAGGTGACATGGATCATGGAGGGCCCACATGTACGCGTGGGTAGGCTACACATGATTGTACACTGGTCGCCACCCCCAGTCAGTGTTTCGAATGGGAAGGTTGTCGTGCTGGTGGTATGTTCGATGTGGCGGATGGGCGGGCCTAGGTGCGGGCTTACATTCCGGACATGGGGGGTAGTTGGATTGGCGACTAGTTGCAGTACACACGGGACACGTCTCTTCCTTTCCACATCTGGGTCATCCCTTGTACTAACTGACAGTGATACAGTCATCTTCGCCCCAGCCCTCATGTCCTCCCTCGCTCCCCCAATATGCATGCTCACCTGCGAGGCTAGCGCTTGCACAGGCAGCCCCAAGCTCGCACCAGAGAGGGCAAGGAGTGTATGTGTGGGTCCAGTTGCACGAGTGGGCTGTCTCAGGGTATGATGTGTTGCGGGACGCCGTCCACCTGCGTGGTGCCCCAAATGGTGACCCGGCCTGCATGGACTATGCATCACAGTCTTCGCCTTCCGGATCCGCCACCTGCGACACCCAGTGGCTGTGGCTGCCCTTGCGGCCAGGCCGCGTCCGTCTGTGGCTGATGGCCCACACATTCACTCTTTGGCCTCTCTGGGGAGGGCTCGGGGGTGGTGGCGCACGCGCTTGCACTTAGTCGCAATGGCATGTGGCGTGGTTGGTATGATGGGCAATGGATGGGATGGTGCGAGCCACCTCCCGTGGCGTCAGTGCTGCTCGTGCTGTGGTGCGTCCCCCTACACTTCCATGTGACTTGTGCCATGCTAGACGTTGAGGTTCTATTGCCTGCGTGATATGGCCAGGAGGAGCGCGAGGAGACCTCTCACACACCATGCTCCACTGCCATCCCGTGCCCTGTATCGCCTGTGCGGATTGACTATGTTGGGGTTACACCTGGTCGACTGGGGCTGTGTGTGCCTTGTCAGGGGCATGGCGGGCGCACAACAGGATCCAGCTTGTCCACAGAGGGTGGGCTGAGGTGCGCCTGGTACCGCTTTGTACGTGTGCCCGGCTGCTGTGCACACACGTGTTCACTCCCCCCGACAGGTGTCCTCTCACAATGCCCAGGAAGCGGTGGTGTACTGTTCATGACCCCTCCCAACACGGCGTGCTCCAACTTGGCATGTGCGCATCTACCCGTCGCACCCACCCACCTGAGCACTGCGTCCATACGACTTCACACGACACATGTGTGTCTTCCACAGTAGTGCTACTCATTTGCGTTGACATCCAATACCAGTGGACTACATGGTCATGTCACGACTGCCGTGTACTTCACATACTCTCATCCTCTCTCATTCGTACTTGTGAAATGAGTCAGCGGAGACAGTTTTGGTTTCAAACATTATATTGAGTCTTCTGTCCTCTGTGATGCAGTATAGTGGACACTACTGGCAGCGGGATACATGTTGAGGATATACTGAGCATGATTGCAAATGGGATAGGGTGTGGGGTTACATGTGATTGGCTGTTGCATGTGGGATGTGGGCTTCAGAGTGACATCTGCTTGGCCAAGGCTGTGCTAATGTACATTTACGTATAGCTGCGGAGCTGCGGACTTTGACACAGACGGTATACATGTAGCCTACCAGACCGCTTGGCATCATGGGCACAGTCCATCTCAGTTCCATGTGACAGGTTTGCTGCGGTTGTTCCTCATGCACGCGTGCATGTGAGATGACATCAGGGCATGTGCTTGCGTGCATGCAGCGGCGTGCCACTTGTTGTTGCACTGTGGTGGTTACTGGACATGTCACAGTCACTGGGGTCGTGTTGTTGTTGTATGCACTTGTCGTCCATGCAAAGGTCCTGGTATGGGATTCCCGGGGCGGGGGTGGGAGGGGTGCAGCACCCACAGACTCCAGGCGACCTATTCATGTCCACTGAGCAGTGTGTGTGTCCATGGGCGCTGGATCCATGTCGTGTCCTGGTTGTTCGTGCAGTTCCGTCCATGTGGGTGCGATACACAGAGCCCATGCCACTGCCTCCCACGATGCATGCGGTGTTCCTGGATGTGATGGGGAACAGTGTGCATGTCCCGGTCATATCCGATGTCATGGCGATGTCGTTGATGGTGTGGTTACAGTTGCCGGTCGTTTGGTATGGCTGTTGTGGTGGTGACTGGCCAGTCCGTGCGGAAGCTAAGCATGGGTGCGGGGTTGGACATCATAGGTCACTCGGGGAACCTGCGTTGTGGTCCGACGTATTTACAGGTTGTCAGGTATGCGATGCCGTCCAGCAGGGCTTCCATGTCATTGGTGGTGTACATGTTTGCCAGCCAATGAAGCGGATGGTGGCTGTCAAGGTGTTGTTCGTAGGTTGTCCCTTGGAGGACCATGATGGGGCATGCTGGGTGACATTCGATGTAGCTGTTATCGATGATCCGTCGTGTGGAGGCACAGTGGTCCCATTTCAGTGCGGGTGCGATGTTGGCCACATACGCCATGCCCCCATAGGCAGAGCAGGCCCTGTCGTGTGCGTCCAGAGGGAGGAGTAGTGGTAGCAGGTCCGCCTTCAGACATGCCAGGTTGGAGAGGCATATCTCGACGGGATGCTGGTAGGGACACCTCCGACAGTAGAAGACGGGCATGACGCAGCTGAACAATGTGATGCGGTAAGTCAGTCGGTAACTTACGTTCAGCAGGGACAGGAGATCGCATCCCAATGTATGGCACAGGTTGGTTTTGTACAGCTTGAGCTGTTCGGCGTAGTTGGGTAGGTGTGTTGCGGTTGCCATTTCGCAGCGGTTCGTCGAGGTGGCGTGCTCCGGCTGTGTGTGCAGTCTGCAATGTGCACGCTCCGGGGTTGCTGTGAGCTCTGTGTAGTCGTGGGGAGACAGGACTTGTGTTCTGTTGGCTTGTTTGGAGGACACGGGCCCTCTTCCCACATACTTCTCAGACAGTTCAAGGTCAGTGCTGTGTGACTCCTTCCAATTAACTTGCATGTGGCCGACATGGGGAGTGTTTTCTTCTTTCTTCCCCGTCCGTTGTGTGCTTCTGTGATATGCGCTATCTGCCCTGTGGTCGGTCTCCTCGGCATGCCTGTGTTGGTCTATTCGTGGACAATGGCTGTATTCACCGGCTTCTGTCGTAGGGCTGTGGTTTCGGAGTTGGAATGGAAGGTCATTCAGTGCTGTCTGCTCTCCCTCGTGTGGGCGGCAGGCTGCCTTTCCGCTCTGCGTTGGGCCTTGTGTGTGAATGTTATTCTTGGGCCACCTGTTGTCGGTCCCCGGGCTCTTTGGTGTTCCGTTTTATATGTCTTGTTCATATGTGCAGGGTGGTATGGGTGTTTCTGTGTGGTACTGGCGTTCCTTTTCCCGAAGGGAGCCCTGCTTCTCCTAGTTGGTGTTGCCGCCGCTGTGTGCTACGCCATGTTTGTTACACTGGGGTGTGTCCTGCTGTTGCGTGTCTTCACTGACATGTGTGCGTCGGTTGTGTGGCGTTGGGTGTTGTCCGTGGATTGGGCGTTGAGGACATGTCTGTGGCCGGCCTGTCACGTGTCATGTGCGTTTGGGGTGGGGCTGATGTGTGTGCTGCTTGGTTGTGTCCCTGTGTCTGTGTGCGACGCATGCATGGCGCTGCGGTTGGCCTCTGCGTTGTGCGCATGTGTGGCGGCGTCATCGGCGCTTTGGGGCCGTGACGGGGTGGTTGGTTCCTAGTCCCAGGTGGTGTGTACACATGTGTTCTGCGATGTTACGATTTGGCCTGTGTGTCATATGTGGATGCGATGGTGGATGTGTAGTGTACACGCGCTGGTGGGGGTTGTCCGCTTTTCCGCCCTTGCACTGTGTGCGCTGTTTGCGTGCACTTGTTGTGTGTGTGCCTACCTGCGTCTCCGCGGTACGTTGCGTCCTTGGTGGTGCATCAGCAGAAGCATGGGGAGTGCCTGCAGTGCTGGATTCATGCTCGGGGAGCCGCTTCTTCGTTGTCCGTGCTCGGCGTCCGTGTTACCGCTTCGGTTTGTCGTACGGTATCTCTTGGCCGTGGGAGCCGTTTGTTTGCGGCATCGTAATTTATGCGCCGGGCGGGACGTGTTTTGTCGGACGGTGTGTGTCAGTTGGGCTGCGCCGCTACATGTACGGGCGCACTTTGATGGCGGACGGTGTTGCTGGCTTGCCGGCGGTGTTTGGCCTACTTTTCGCATCGTAATTGGGCGGGCGTGTGGACTGCTGCGTGCCGGCGGTAACTGGTGGTTTTTGCATCCGCCAGCACGGCGGTGGTGCTTTTGCCCGCCATCGTAATGTGCCCCTATATTTGGTATCACCTGCGCTAGCCGTAAGGTTTTAGAATAGATTTTTGAATCTCCATTAATTAAAGTTATCAGCAATATGATCCAAGTTCTACAACAGGTTTATTTTTTTTAGAAAAAAAGAACAATTTTGGCCATAGACCAGGACACGGGGGGAAGCTCCACGATAAATTTGGTTAAACAATATCGTCATGTGTTCTTTAAGTTGGGCCGCGAATGTTCTATAAAATTCCGAGGGGATGCAGCAATGGATTTCCAAAGAGCAACATATCCACACATCAAGATTATTTATTTAGGAATGTCATCATGACTCAGATGTGCATGCCTTTGTACAGATCATTGTATTGCCTATGGAGCTTGGTTAATAAAAAAAGAATTTAAAAAAAAGAGATTATATATTTAGGATTGAGTGACTGTTGAAACACACCATATAGTTCCCTTTAAACCCCCATCTTTGGATGGATAATAAGAATTGTCCTTTCACATGCATGCAGAAAAGCTTGGAAAATCATGACACCATTATGCAACCGACATACAGAAGAAAATGAAATAATTTGCTGAAAGAGCTGCATGTTTCTCATTGAAAATTACTCGATATTCATTATAATTTTATTAGCTTGAAAAAAAAACCTTCATATGAAAATGTGCTTTTATTACATATTGCTGCAGTATAAATATACCTAAATACAGAATTTATGTCTCTAAAGAAAAAGAAGATAACATCATAAATAAGTATTGTCAAAGTCAATAGGTCTCCTATTTTGAACAAGCAATGACATTCTGTTAGACCTGGCATCCTTAGGGTGGTCTTCCCCCAATTTTTTGCCTGTTAACCTCCACTTTTTGCGGTATCTTTTTGTTGGCCTTACGACTCTGAGCACTTTACCACTGCTGACCAGTGCTAAAGTGCATGTGCTTCTCCCCTAAGACATGTTGACATTGGTGTATAAATGATTGGCGTATTTAGTAAGTCCCTTGTAAAGTGGTAACCATATACCCAGGGCCTGTAATCTAAATGCTACTAGTGGGCCTGCAGCACTGGTTGTTCCCTTTCAAACCTGTCTCAGGCAAGTCATTTCAGGGCCTGTGTATGCAGTTTACTGCCACTTCGACTTGGCATTTAAAATACCTTGCCAAGCCTTAAACTCCCCTTGTAATACACACAAATCCCCCCTAAGGTAGGCCATAGCCAGCCCTATGGGCAGGGTGCTGTGTACCTAAAAGGCAGGACATGTACCTGTAAGTTTACATGTCCTGGTAGTGACAATGAGCTAAATTCGTTTTTCACTACTGTGAGGCCTACTCCTCTCATAGGCTAGCATTAGGGAATCCTTAAAACACTTTTTAAGCTGTAATTCCTGATCAGAAAGGAGTAGCTTTATTATGTGTCATATCTTTGGAATGGTGGTGATAAATCCTCTTTAATGGTAAAGTTGGATTTGACATTACCATTTTAGAAATGCCACTTTTAGAAAGTAGACTTTTCCCTGCACTTAACTTTGCCATGCAGGCCTGCAGTCTGTCTCCAATACACATCTGGGATGGGTGACAGCTGCACGTTGAGCATTCCCTTTAAACAGCCACAAACACAGGAAAGAAAAGAGCACTCATCTGCATTCATCATCATTGAAATAGGCTGTTCCCTGTCCTCACACAAAGGGCTTTGCTGAGCTACCCTGCTGCCTGCTGATATCTGCCCTGCTGATGACAAGGACTGTACCCATTTCACTTGAACCCAGAGTTACTCCAAGGGCCTGCTGGCTTGCCTCCTGTTTTCTGAAGTTTTAGGGACACAAATACTTCCTGCAATCCTGCTGGGGCAGCTGGACTCTGCCATCCGTGAGTCCTACCCTTTCCTGAGGTGCCCCCTCCAGTCCTGGGCCTCAGAAGTAGGATCTGCAGCTGTTTTTCTATAAAACTGATTAAGGCAGCGATGCACTGTATATGGTCAAAGACAAGCATAAAGTCATCGAGTTAGAGGAGTGGACACTGGGCTGTGGATTGTTAATGTTTTGTGATGTAGTGTTGTTTCAAAGGTGAGTTTTCAACTCTTTCCTAAATTGAAGCATCATGGGGTGATCATAATGGATATGGGGAGGTTATCTCCAGACCCTATATGCATCGATGGAAAAGGCCGGCTAACTTTTTTTCTTTTTTACTCTTCTTAGTCTGCAGTCTGATGGTGTCCTGGCTGTGGGTGTGTTGAGATCCACCAGGGGCAGGGAGCTTGTCTCCAAGGTAAGCAGGTGTACTAGTTGCGGCAGCTTGTATCTTTTTCACAAAACCGCCACCTCAGCCCCGGAGTAAAATATACACTCTGCAGAGAAGGAGGTGGGATAGGTATGATAAGTAGGTTAGGAATGATAAACAGGTAAAGTAGGTAGATATGGTATTTCTGTATAGAAGGTAGACTAGTTATGGTAGGTAGGTAGGTATGGTTGAGAAGGTATGGTAGCCTAGTGATGATATGTTAGGTGTGGTAGATATGTACAAATAACCAAAAGGGGAGTGAAGAGGTAATGCTCAAAGGAGCAATGGAGGCGGATACGCCCTCCTGTAGTCAATAGTTAAGAAACAAAGAGATCCACCTTCAGACAGGTGTATGACCGTGTTCTCCCAGACTACGCGTGTTTCCTACAGTGGTGGAAAGCACACAGCTTTGTTTAAATACCCCTCTCACACCAAAAGGACCGTTGGTGCCATGCTTCATCATAGGGGTCTTCCTGCCCCGCTGCGGGACGGGGCGTGCTACGACCTACGACTACGTGGGAGCACTGTTTATGAAAAACATGACTATGTGTAGTGTAGGAATGTGAGTGGAAGGGTCAGGAGTGAGTGAAGGAGTGATTATGAATTAAAAAATACCTGGCTCTTTGGAAAACCGACTTTAATATTGCTTTGAGCTGGTATTGTTAAAAATGGGGAATAGGTTGGAGGTACATTGCTATGATGAGCAGTCCCTCCTATGTCAACATGTTTCAAAGCCCTCCCCTGGCTTCTTCATCAGGACCAAAAGGATCCCTTCTACACTCAAAATATAATACAAAGAAATATCAGAAAACAGTGTATGTACATGTAGTCACTACTACGTGGTGCGCATGCCAAATAAACATGCACAATATACAATACCCCAATAGGTATGCTACTCTATGAAAATCTGGAAGAAAAAACACAGCATTTAAAAACATGACATATACATCATCCATCGTAATAGGTGGTGACCTGTAAGGAAGGTGATATATAGTGATATATTTTCCTTATCGTTATCCGTGATGCTAAGCCGGTGTTGTGTCCTGCTGGCAGAAAATAGGAAGAATACGAAGACAAACATACATTAAACATAAATCACACACTCTATGTCAAAGGACCAGTAAATGCGAGTCCAAGGTGATAGATGCAGCCTATGGTATTATGCATTATACAGATACGTTTCTGTGCCATGAGAGAGAACACGATAATCAGGTAGAGCACGTACTTGTTTTGAGTAGGGATATTACCCCATGAGCCTTAAAACAGGTGGGAAGGGGTGCCTATATGCAAAAACAACAATTGATGGACAGAATGCAGAACAATGTCGTACATTCACCCCAGTACAGAGATCTGGGCCTAAATCCATCGTTTTTTTGCTCACAATGCCATTCCAGTTTGGACCCAGCCATATGCAAATCAGTCTTGACCCTGCGCCCAATGGGAACAGTCCAGCCCGAACTGCCAGGCCAGCATTCCGTCCATCACTTGTTTGCTGTAACACTTTTTGCCCTAAGTGGGATGGGTATGCCCAGACGTGGGTCCCTTGCTCACTGTGCCACTGGATTCAAGCTAGCCTGGCTGAAGAAGGGTGACATACCCTGAAACCGGTCCCAGGATGCTTGTTTCCGGTCCAGGGAGGACCTGGCCTGGCAGTTTGGTCTGGACTGTTCCCATGGGGCACAGGGTCAAGACTGATTTGCATATGGCTGGGTCCAAACTGGGGTGGCGTAGTGGGCAAAAGAACGATGTATTTAACCCAGATCATTTGACTGGGGAGAATGTTTGCATTGTCAGCATTCCATCCATCATTTGTTTGCTGTAACACTTTTCGCCCTAAGTGGGATGGGTATGCCCAGACGTGGGTACCTTGCTTACTGTGCCACTGGATTCAAGCTAGCCTGGCTGAAGAAGGGTGACATACCTTGAAACCGGTCCCAGGATGCTTGTTTCTGGTCCAGGGAGGACCTGGCCTGGCAGTTTGGTCTGGACTGTTCCCATGGGGCACAGGGTCAAGACTGATTTGCATATGGCTGGGTCCAAACTGGGGTGGCGTAGTGGGCAAAAGAACAATGGATTTAACCCAGATCTTTTGACTGGGGAGAATGTTTGCATTGTCAGCATTCCGTCCATCATTTGGTTGTTGTAACACTTTTCGCCCTAAGTGGGATGGGTATGCCCAGACGTGGGTCCCTTGCTCACTGTGCCACTGGATTCAAGCTAGCCTGGCTGATGAAGGGTGACATACCCTGAAACCGGTCCCAGGATGCTTGTTTCTGGTCCAGGGAGGACCTGGCCTGGCAGTTTGGTCTGGACTGTTCCCATGGGGCAAGGGTCAAGACTGATTTGCATATGGCTGGGTCCAAACTGGGGTGGCGAAGTGGGCAAAGAACGATGGATTTAACCCAGATCTTTTGACTGGGGGAGAATGTTTGCATTGTCAGCATTCCGTCCATCATTTGTTTGCTGTAACACTTTTCGCCCTAAGTGGGATGGGTATGCCCAGACGTGGGTCCCTTGCTCACTGTGCCACTGGATTCAAGCTAGCCTGGCTGAAGAAGGGTGACATACCCTGAAACCGGTCCCAGGATGCTTGTTTCCGGTCCAGGGAGGAACTGGCCTGGCAGTTTGGTCTGGACTGTTCCCATGGGGCACAGGGTCAAGACTGATTTGCATGTGGCTGGGTCAAAACTGGGGTGGCGTAGTGGGCAAAAGAACGATGGATTTAACCCAGATCTTTTGACTAGGGGAGAATGTTTGCATTGTCAGCATTCCGTCCATCATTTGTTTGCTGTAACACTTTTCGCCCTAAGTGGGATGGGTATGCCCAGACGTGGGTCCCTTGCTCACTGTGCCACTGGATTCAAGCTAGCCTGACTGAAGAAGGGTGACATACACTGAAACCGGTCCCAGGATGCTTGTTTCTGGTCCAGGGAGGACCTGGCCTGGCAGTTTGGTCTGGACTGTTCCCATGGGGCACAGGGTCAAGACTGATTTGCATATGGCTGGGTCCAAACTGGGGTGGCGTAGTGGGCAAAAGAACGATGGATTTAACCCAGATCTTTTGACTGGGGGAGAACGTTTGCATTGTCAGCATTCCGTCCATCATTTGTTTGCTGTAACACTTTTCGCCCTAAGTGGGATGGGTATGCCCAGACGTGGGTCTCTTGCTCACTGTGCCACTGGATTCAAGCAAGCCTGACTGAAGAAGGGTGACATATCCTGAAACCGGTCCCAGGATGCTTGTTTCTGGTCCAGGGAGGACCTGGCCTGGCAGTTTGGTCTGGACTGTTCCCATGGGGCACAGGGTCAAGACTGATTTGCATATGGCTGGGTCCAAACTGGGGTGGCGTAGTGGGCAAAAGAACGATGGATTTTCATTTAACCCAGATCTTTTGACTGGGGGAGAATGTTTGTATTGTCAGCATTCCGTCCATCATTTGTTTGCTGTAACACTTTTCGCCCTAAGTGGGATGGGTATGCCCAGACGTGGGTCCCTTGCTCACTGTGCCACTGGATTCAAGCTAGCCTCACTGAAGAAGGGTGACATACCCTGAAACCGGTCCCAGGATGCTTGTTTCTGGTCCAGGGAGGACCTGGCCTGGCAGTTTGGTCTGGACTGTTCCCATGGGGCACAGGGTCAAGACTGATTTGCATATGGCTGGGTCCAAACTGGAGTGACGTAGTGGGCAAAAGAACGATGGATTTAACCCAGATCTTTTGACTGGGGGAGAATGTTTGCATTGTCAGCATTCCGTCCATCATTTGTTTGCTGTAAGGGGTGCCTATAGTCACACACTGGGGATGAAAAAATGAAAAGTGATGATCTCTATTTCCTCCATAACAGCCTTCTTGAAAGTCAATAGTTCAACCGGCAGTGTGGAGTCCGGGGGGAGGGGGGGGGGGTAAAGGTGGATTTCACTCGTAGTCCTGTGTCCTCTCTGTCTCCCGCGGGTGTTTGCTTCTCATAGCTGGTCTCTACGTGCATCATCTGGAGGTGAAGAAAATCCTTCACCCCAACAACCCATTTTTTTCAAACATAAAGACGTGGAAACCTTACATTGGTGACGTCCTGGTGATATGGGAAGGGGACGTTCCATCCACTGAAGCCTTCATGACCTGGCTTAACCAACAAAATGCCTTCCTTAAATTCACGAACACCACTTCACGGGAGAACCTGGTTTTCCTGGATCTTAATATATACCCAGATGAGGGTACTCTGAAGACCACTACCCATTTCAAGGTTACAGCCAAGAACTGTTTACTGCTGTATAACAGTTTTTATCCTCGCCACCTCCGGGACAACCTCCCTTACGGGCAATTCCTCCGTCTCCGGAGGAATTGTTCAGAGTTGAAGGATTTCAAAATGCAAGCCTTTGACCTACAAATCAAATTAAAGAAACGAAACTATCCCACAGTAATCATTAACAAAGCTATGAAAAGGGCCCGGAACAATAGCAGGGATGCCTTGCTGGAGGACAAAATACCCAAAGAACAAGAAGAGAGACCGATATGTGTCACCACTTTTAATACTAACTCTAACCAGGTATCGAAAATTGTTAACAAACACTGGAGACTCCTCAATTGCTGCAACCTCAACCTCCCGAAACCAATGTTTGCACACAAGAGGGGAAGGAATTTGAAGGATATGTTAGTCCACACGAGACCGCGAGCAGGACCACCAAGGACCACTGAGAGCCTACTTCTCCCACCTGTACAGGGCCACCACCCTTGTGGCAACTGTAGTACATGCCACCTCACGAAGAAGAGTAGAAACATAAAATTCAGGAATGGCACTGAATGGGAACAGAGGAGGTTTACAAATTGTAACAGCAAGAATGTAGTGTACATGGTCACCTGCCCATGTGGTCTGGAGTACATTGGTATGACGACGAGACCAGTCAAGACTCGTATTGGAGAACATAGGAGCAACGTACGTTGCAAAAAGAGCACAACCAAGATGGCGACCCACTATCTGACTACCCAGCACACCATGGATGATTTACAATGGACGGTCATTGAACAACTGAACAGCGAGAAGGGCCTCTTTGAAAAAGAACAACGGTGGGTGTTCCGTCTGGGGACACACATCGAGGGTCTGAACGACGACATACCCTGGGGTCAATTTACCTGAACTTACCCCAATCTCTGACACCTTTTCCATTAAGTGAGGACACCACTTATGGTCCACTGACACCACCTCTACATAACAGTTCAGATGAGTTACGCACTAGGCAACATTTATACCATATCTTCTTCCGCTGGATAATTTTGCCCATAGCTGTCTAATTGTTCTTGGCTTTTATGGACAACATTTTTTTTTTAAGTATACGGGCTGTTGCCAGAGTATGCCAACTTTCCCTTTTCCTGCGTTACTAGATACTATATACCTAACATATGGCATGTATCGTATGTTTCTCCCCATATTTGTGTCTAATTATGGAGACAGAATAGTTACGTGTTTATTGTGGTTTCCGCCTCATCGGCCTCTGTCACTGTCACGTGATGTGGGCACAGAAACTTTTGCGGACAGTGTTTTTAAAAAAAGTTTCATGGCCCTATCCAGTTTGGCCTCTTTATGTATGTAACTGTTTAAACTCAATGCTGGGTAGTATGTATAGTCCATACTGCATACCTGAACCCCTGAAGCAGCGTGCACAGTCTTGCACTCTATCTCGGCAATATACCGGAAGTGGTTCATTTTTCCATCGCTCCGAACGAGGTTAGCGGTCTAGTCACTAACGGAGAGCGGGCCCGACAAATAAACACGTTTTTCTCAAGCCCGCCAGCCTAGAAACATCATCGACAGGAAGTGGGTTACTAGGACCACGACCGGGGATTTTTCAGCAGTCTAGCATAGATTTTACAACCAATTACTATTTTGGCGGCAACTCTATCAATCAACCGCACTACTTAAGGACACCCCCTCCACAGGCCCATCGATCGATGGAGCCGCGGGGAGGCAGTGTCCAGGAGAGGCGGTGACCTTGGTATTGTGAGTACGGCATAGCCGCTTAAAACCTGTAGGATTCTTTATGACCATGCCACGAGCGGCAGAACATTATAACTAGCAGCGTTCCCTTTTCATTTTTTCATCCCCAGTGTGTGACTATAGGCACCCCTTCCCACCCGTTTTAAGGCTCATGGGGTAATATCCCTACTCAAAACAAGTATGTGCTCTACCTGATTATCGTTTTCTCTCTCATGGCACAGAAACGTATCTGTATAATGCATAATACCATAGGCTACATCTATCACCTTGGACTCGCATTTACCGGTCCTTTGACATAGAGTGTGTGATTTATGTTTAATGTATGTTTGTCTTCGTATTGTTCCTATTTTCTGCCAGCAGGACATGGCACCGGCTTAGCATCACTGATAACGATAAGGAAAATATATCACTATATATCACCTTCCTTACAGGTCACCACCTATTACGATGGATGATGTATATGTCATGTTTTTAAATGCTGTGTTTTTTCTTCCAGATTTTCATAGAGTAGCATACCTATTGGGGTATTGTATATTGTGCATGTTTATTTGGCATGCGCACCACATAGTAGTGACTACATGTACATACACTTTTTTCTGATATTTCTTTGTATTATATTTTGAGTGTAGAAGGGATCCTTTTGGTCCTGATGAAGAAGCCAGGGGAGGGCTTCGAAACATGTTGACATAGGAGGGACTGCTCATCATAGCAATGTACCTCCAACCTATTCCCCATTTTTAACAATACCAGCTCAAAGGAATATTAAAGTCTGTTTTCCAAAGAGCCAGGTATTTTTTAATTCATAATCACTCCTTCACTCACTCCTGACCCTTCCATTCACATTCCTACACTACACATAGTCTTGTTTTTCATAAACAGTGCTCCCACGTAGTCGTAGGTCGTAGCACGCCCCGTCCTGCAGCGGGGCGGGAAGACCCCTATGATGAAGCATGACACCAACGGTCCTTTTGGTGTGTGTGGGGTATTTAAACAAAGCTGTGTGCTTTCCACCACTATTGGAAACACGCGAAGTCTGGGAGAACACGGTCATACACCTGTCTGAGGGTGGATCTCTTTGTTTCTTAACTAGTGGTAGATATGTAGACATTGTAGGTTAAGTATGGTAGGCAGGTTTGCATGGAAAGTTAGGTATTGTATAGTAAGTAGGTAAGTTAAAATAGACAAGGTATGGTAAGTAAGGTATGGTAAGAAGGGCCCAGATGTATTAACATGCATTTTTGCGATTCGGTGATTGGGAAAAATAACCAATCACAATTTCTGAATCATAAATGCATATATGCATATGTGAATCAGTGTGGCAGTTCCTGACGACATCAGAACAAGGGAATAACCTTCCTTGAGCAAATATCCAGTTTTCTGTTTCAAGACCCAACATATCACTGAAACAGGAAAACATTTCCTTTGAGGTGCTTCTACAATGTCCAGTTAGGAGCCACAACAAAAAGAGGGTGAATGCAAGAGACAGTACAAATTCTCTGATGTGGATCTGGAAATTCTGGTTGAGAAAGCATCGCAAACAATTACAAACCTTTTTTGGCTCAGCATCAAACAGCCAATAAACACTGTTGGAGTCACAAAATACCCACCTGATGACATCAGAGAGCGCTTGTATGATGTAAAGTCACATTCAAAAGAGAAGCTGGTACAAAGAAGTTAGGCAGGTCACACTGTTAGTGGCTTTTTGACTATTCCCCCTGCAAATCCAATGGGAGAAGCTACCTTCATGACAGAGGCTGTGGCATGAGTCATATTCATTGATAGAACTAATGTACTAACTTCAAGTACAGGTTAGTGCCATAAACGTTAATTAGGAAGTAAAAATGTAATATTGTTTTAGATTAATGTAATCCTAAAAAAAATGTAATTCTATTTACAGTTATATACCGTTTTTGTTTGACAGTCTACATATCCCATAATGCATTTCTGAAGTGGTAATATTTTTAATTGTGAAATATATTTCAAATGCATATTATTTTTTTTACAATCAATTACAAATATGTAATTACATTGCAAAACAATTATTCAAATCTAATATGAAATGCATTACAGAATATGAAATTTATATGCGCTAATGCACATTGCAATGCATTATTATTTAAATTCACTTTTAAAGTGCATGTTATTTTGTTTAGGTCTAACTGTGGAACAAAAATGTCAGAAAGAGGCCGTTGAACCTGACCAAGATGTGGGTAATTTTCAAAAGGGAGAAATATCTTCAAATGTACTTTTTTTGTCACCAAGTACTGATAAAGACCCTACCTCTGGTACCATAGTAGAAATCAGTCTTATAATGCCTGTGGACATCTACTGCAACTATTCAAAGTTCTTCATCTCTCAGCAAAATGCAGAGCGAGAACGACGTCTCCTGTTAGCAGAGACAGGAAGGAAGAATTAACAGCAGCTCACCAATTCCAACAAATAGAGAGAGCAGTGTTATTAGTACAAAAACAGCAACTGTGAGCTATACGTTTTATAGGGAAAAAATTACTGGTCTAGAGAGCCATCACACATGGTTTTGACGACATCCGTGAATCACACGAGGCAATGTGTAATGACATAAGTTCATTAACTGAGGCTGTCACTGCTCTCTATAGAGTCAGACTTAATGAGAACCTAGGACAACAATGCAGGCACAGACATCTTGGAACAAGAGTGTATTGTTTTGACAGGTAATTGGATCATCTGGCAACTGATAATGGTGCTCGAAGAACTGTGAATTTTTACATCATCAAGATAGTGCATTTCACTGAAGATGCCTCAAGAGGTATACAAAAAATAACTAATGTTCTGGAGAAAATGAAAACTGCGCATTATTCTTTACCAGGGGGAGATCAGGCTGTAGAAATTAAAGAGGAATCCAGCCTCAGTAGAGTGTCTGTCCAAGACCACAGTACTGTAAAAGGCAGTACAAAACAAAGTTCAAATGACAGCAGTAGTCGATGAAAGGCAGAAAACAGAGGCTGTGAATCATTTCGTATTTTATGTATATTTTCTTGTATTTGCAAAAAAATGCTCATTTATAACTTTCATTTATAAATGTTAAGTGCATACATATCTTTGTAAACAGTTCTTCTTCAGTGGTATTTTGAAAACCCTTGAATGAACAGATTTTTTGGGGTTAGAATGATTGCACTATATTTACATATATTTTCAAAGTTATAGAAACAATATATAACTTACCTCAGAAAGAGTTGTTGGTCATTAGTGGATGTAGTCTAGATCCTTTCTTCCATTGCTCTATTTCCCTCCGTACTGGGATTATGTTAGAAATGTCCAGTAGCGGCTGGCGCAGGTAAGAGCGGTGGGGTGGGGTGGGGTGAGGTAAATCGACATACAAGGGGAGAAGTAAAATTACATTTTAAAAAATGAATAAAACTATTTACCTTGCGCTCACCGCATCGCCGACTCAGCAATGCGGCGAGTGGTTTTATTATTTTTAGGGGAAGGGGAAAAAAAAGTACATATTTAGAAAACCTCCATCTCAAAGCTATCTTGTAGTTAGCTGGTTATGAAGAGCACCGTGGCGGAACATATACTAATCATGGACGCTGCCCTGATAGCATGTCACAATGGCTGTAATAACACACCCTTACATACCAGCTGAATATTTAGAGAATGATAGTTTTTAATGTTCCGATACAGAAATTCAGCTCTTGTTGGTTTACAGGCTGCTATGTGAGTTCCTTCTATACAGCCAACTACTTGTGGAAATTATGAAATATGAACAATTTCCACCTTGGTGTCGTGAAGTTCCTATGGTGTATTAGGAAATACTATAGCAGCATTCATTTTAGGTAACATGGCTTCAAGAAAATGATTAAAAACCCTGGACAGTGCACTCTGAGAACTTTTTCCTGCCGCAGCCAAAATACCCTGATAACTGCTGACACCAACAGCAGTAAGGAGCAGAAAGCCTGCCTAGGAATTGGAATGCCCTGGCTTCTATGTGTGTTTTTTCTTAAGAAAGGGCCAAGCTCACTTATAAGGTCGTATGAGGTCAGTCTGGTCTTAGCATGGTGTTTATTTTCTGTACATTTGACTTTACTGTTTTAAATTGCAGATTGATTTTTTAGTTTTAAATCTTTTAAATGTGTTTTATATAAAACCGAAAATTGTACTTACTGCTTCTTTAGTTCAGGGCTTCGTGAGGGGGAAGTTGTGTGTCACCAGGAAGTGAGGAAAAAGGAGCCTTCCGGGTTAGACAACTAGAGACGCCATTTTTTGGTTAGTGTGTGCTCTAGTGGTCGCCGGCGCTCATGCTCAAAAGCAGGCATGCTCTGAAGGGGCACCAAAGGCAAGCCTGTCTGCGTCCGTCAGCGTCCCGGATGCGTCCAGCGCCAGTCATGCTGCCCAGGAGTACTCGGATGGTAAGATCTGTATTAGATACAGCAGAGACGCACTACTTAAACTCGCACCAACTACTAAGGGGCCGATTCCGATTCCGGCCGGAAATCTCTCCGACCGAGCCGGACCCGGAGAGATTTCCGACCGAATCGGACTCTGGCAGTCCGACCGAACGAGTACGTTGCGCACGCATGCCATCGGACTCGAGTCGGTCGGACTTCCATGAAGTCAATGGGAGCCTGTCGTACAACGCGTACGCGGGCTCCCATTGACTCCAATGGGTGCGAGGCGGACAAGGCGCCCCCTACAGCGTGTACGCGTCCATGCGCATCGCGGCGTACATGCACAGGTAGGGGGACCCATGGGTCCCCCTGTGTGCGACTCGCGTGCCTACGCGTAAAGGGGGTCCGACGCGGACCCCCAAAGTCCGGCTCCGACAGCTTTTTCGAGCCGGACGGCGCGAGTCGGTCGGACTGCTCGCGGCGCGCACCGTACTTACCCGGCCGGGATACGTCTCCATAGCGCGGTGCGAGTCGTGTCCATGCGAGTCGGTCGGAGCGTGTTGAAGCCGCGTTCGAGTCGGTCGGAGATTTCGCGGGTGCCTGCATCGTACTCGCTCGGCCGGACCCGCGTACGATTCGGTCGGGAAACAGGGCTCCGAATCCGATCCGGTAAATCCGAATCCGATTCGGAGCCCTACCGGCCGAGATCGGAATCGGCCCCTAAATGTCAAATAGAGCCTTGGGCTCCTTCGTTGGGACTGAATATCAATTGCCCAGACTGTAACTTCCACAAGACTAGCGGTAGTGGAAAGCTTACTGGTGTCCGGACGTGGCCAATAAAGAAAGGTGTCGCTCCAATTTGTGCCGCTTTGATTAATATACGTTCAATGCAAAAACACGCCTACAATATTTACGATCTTTTAGAGGAAGGTAGTCTAGATGTTTTATAAATAACAGGAAACCTGGCTATCAGATTAATCAAACCCCACCATTGCCAATGCTATACCTGAGGGCTTTCAAATCTATAAGAAAGATCAACAAGGGGGAAGGGGAGGCAGACTTGTTGTCATCCTCAGACAAGAATGGGGTTGCCAATGCATAGAGGTTAAAGACTTGTTGGGTGCAGAACCCATGGGCTTTTACATTTCTCTAGCACACCAGCACTCAGTAGCTAAAGTTTTAACCTATTGGCCACCAGGACCGTCTGGCTCTTTCTTGAAATCACTAGATAAATCTATCATACACTTAGCCCTAAGATTTTCGCACTTTATGCTTCTAGGTGATTTTAACCTACACCTAGATAAACCAAACGATATGGAAGCCTTGGATTTTAAAGAAATAATGAACTTGCTTAGTTTAAATCAATATGTCGTGAAACCAACACACCAGGTCTAGGTCATACACTGGATCAAATCTGCTCCAATGTGGTAATACAAATGGAGGACCCGCAACCACTGACTTTGTCGGATCACTATTTAATTTGATTTTCCTGGCAGCTGCCGGCAAAACGTGACCCAGCACCAAGTGGTTTGACCCGTAATGGGAAAGCTTTTAATAAAATAGATCCTCTTGAATTTTCGAATGTCTTAAAACTACACATCCAAGACTAATCAGGCATACTGGAGGATGATGTCACAAAATGTGATAATTGGATTAGAAATGCTACAGAGGAGCTGGCACCTGCCCTCCAGAGTAGAGTACATAGAAAAACACCTTCCAGTCCATGGTTCTCGGCCGCACTCAAAATAGAGAAAAACGTAAGGCAATAAAACGTAAATGGGGAAAGGAATATAATTCAGTTGATAAAGAGCACAAAAGGTATACTATGCGACTGTAACCAAAGCTAAACAAGCCTATTTGAAGGAGTGCATCGGAAGGGCAGGAAACAGATTAAAAGAGATTTTCTCCATAGTTAAGAGTTTCATGACCCCATCGGCTTGCGCCTATTCCCAGGTAGCCTCGACCGAGTGGTGTGAAAAGCTTGCAAGCTTTTTTACAACTAAGATTTCAAGCATTCAAGCCAGCCTATCAGTAGGCTGGATACTTGATGCAGACTCCGGGACATTACAACATATTAGGGAGAACTCAACAGCTAGGATAAAGCTGAGCACCTTTGAAACAATTCCGTTGGACAGCTCTTTGAGGGCTCTAAAAGCCATCAAATCGGGTTCCCCTAAAGACCTGTGCCCCCCTAAACTATTGGCTTTTGGGGGGACACCATCAATCCAGTAGCTAACTGGATTTTAAATACATCAAAAAGGACAGCTACAGTCTCTAGTGCATGGAAGCAGGCAATGATCCTTCCACTTATAAAAAAGCCACCAGCAGATCCTGCTATCATCGCCAATTGCAGGCCTATCTCCTTGCTATCAGCCTTATCTATCATTTTAGAGAAGCAGATGAATAAACAGCTGTCGAACTTCTTGGAAGCAAACAAGTTAATTCACTCAAGTCAATCAGGCTTCAGAGCCCATTATAGTACAGAAACTGCACTGGTTGAGGTATCAGAATATATCAAAGCCCGGCCAGTCCATGTGAAGTGGACACAAGTGTCCCCCAGGGCTCAGCCATGAGCCCAACACTTTTTAATTTATATCTCACTCCTCTGGCTCAACTAGCAGAAGAATTGGGAGCAAAAGTGATCCCTGCAGATTATACACAATTGCTTTTCTCCTGGAACAAAGGAACTGAGCTGAAGGGCACACATTAAAACCTGCCTAACAACAGTTGTTCACTGGTTAGCCAAAGCTCAACTCAAATGCAATGAGGAAAAAACAGAAATTCTCTTCTTTATGACATTCCCACCAAATTACTGGCAAACCTTCTGGCCAGATGATGCCTCCCTCCCAGGACCCCAGAAAGATTCAGTAAAAAATCTGGCGATCATATTTGATAATAGACTGTCCTTCTATCCTCAAGTTAAAAGGCTAGTAGGCATCTGTTTTGGGATTATGAGGTCCCTCAAGAAATTTCTGCCCTTGCTATCCACCTCAGCAAAGAAAACACTCATTCAGGTGCTGATAACATCTAGAATTGACTATGGAAATGCACTATAGTTGGGCTTATAAGAGTACCTAATGGATAAACTTCAAGTGATCTAGAATGCGGCAGCTCGTCTTCTGTTAAATGTGCCGAGAAAAACTTATATTAGTTCACACCTGTGGAGGCTCCATTGGCTGCCCATCAGAGAGAGAGTCAAATTTAAGGCTCAGCTATTGGTACATGATGCTCTGTATCATACAGGACCTGATTACCTCAGAACCAGATTTAGCTTTTACAAACCTACAAGACAGCTAAGATCTACTAACAAATTTCTGGCAGTCATCCCGAGGTTTCAGCGACAAAGAACAGGAGGAAGATCGCTAGCATTCCTGGGCTCCACAGCATTGAATCAGCTCCCGTTGGAGCTACGGTCCATGAGTAATTCAGTGCTTTTTAAGAAGAAACTGAAAACCTGGTTATTTTTCCAAGTCTAACTCTAGCACTGCCGACCTAGCTACGCATGCGCCAGGACTCTCCATGGAGTAGTTGTGCGCAATATAAATAGCCTATCATATCATATCAAGGTCTGAGTTGACCCTACTGCTGAGTTTGTATTTTCTATAAACCATCTTCTCTGTTTGGTCAAAGAGTGTAACTCTGACCCCTTAAAGTCCCCCCTCTCTCCTTCACCTGCTCTGCAATCTAGCCAAAGTATGCCTTCTCCTCACCACAGCATATAACACAGCCAATCTGACAGTAACAGGGGCATCATAGCCTGCAACTGGTTACCATCTGCTTTTACTTGATGGTAATTTACAAGAGCTAACTGCTATTCTGTGCGTATTTGCTAATTGAGAATTTCTATTTTCTCGAATTTGGAATGTTATTTTACAAATTGCAAAAACATAATATTCAGTATGCAATACTTTTTTTAAATTTGATTTTATACCCAAATATTAAACAGTATAACATTGATCCCTGATTTGAGCCCATCCAATGCCGGAAGGACTGCTAGCATGTGCACCAAATCCGTGCCATGCTCTCTGCATCTGGGGCAACCTGTGTCAGAGGTGCCCCCCCATCTAGCTATCTTTCCAGGGGTTATATACAGATTGAAGCAGGTCTTATAATGTTGGGCCTGTAAATTGGCAGAAATTAGAAACATCTGGGCGCCAGCAAGTGATCTAGCCAGGTCCATTGGTTGGGCATTAATCTTATCCACCCAATTCTGAGAGTGCTTGGCCAAATCATCCATAATTGTATTATTTAAGAAACTGTAAAGAGCCCCTATCCGCGTTTCATCGGCCACTATCAGTTCAACAATCTCCACCTTGTTGAAGCCCGCCAGCCCACCACCTTTCCTAATTAGAAAATCTCTAATTTGCAGGTATTTAAAAAAATCCCTATGGTGAAGCTTAAACTCTTGGCATAGCATCTCAAAAGACTTAACAGAATTGGACGAGACAAAATCTCTGAGTGTACGAATTCCATGTGAGGCCCATTTGATCATATGGGCATCGTGAAAGATACTAGGCAGCAGAGGATTATCCAGTATAGGGGTATAATAATTAAATCTCCCCAGGCCAAATTTTTTGCCAATTTTGCCCCAGATACGAAAAGCCGCGATGAGAACTTTAAAGCGGACTTTTTTTCATAGTAACAGAAGTCAATTTGTCTAAAAAGACAATCTCTCATTTTGTCGCCTATCAGGAGCTCATATATGGAGGGGGGAGTCGAGTCAGTATGCAATTCTAATGAATTCTCATGTTATACACTCTTGTATATAGAAACAGTTTAGCAGTTTCAAACTGGTTTATGATAACTAAATGAAAGGGTCTGTTATTCGCTAATTCTTTGAACAGAAGGACCTAAGGGCCAGATGTACGACCTTTTTTAGCAGTCACAAATGGAGAATCGGGCCGTTTGCAACTGCTAAAACGGCTTTTGCCATGTACCAATCCTATTTATGAGTTGGTAACCTATTATTGACACACAAAATAGCATTTGTGAGTCACTATTAGGAAGGGGCTTGCCAAGGGCATCCCTTTCTAATAGTGAGTTGGAGGGGGATGAATTATTGTTTTGCGACCGGAATGCAGGCGCAAAACAATCGCAATGTAACGGCTACTTCAAGTAGGTGGTAATCCAGTCGTAAACGGGAAGGGGTCCCCAGGGGACCTCTTCCCCTTTGTGAATGTTAGCGAAAACGTTTTTTAGGAGCAGGCAGTGGTCCCACGGACCACTGACTACTCTTAAAAAATGAAAAGGTAACTTATCATTTTTCTTTTTTAAATGCATCCCGGTTTTCCTTTAAGGTAAACACCCTTCATTTAAAAATAAAATTGCTTTATTTAAAAAGCAATCACAGACATGGTGGTCTGCTGACCGCAGCAGGCCATTCCCAATGGGCTGCAATTTGCGCCTTACCTCATGAATTAATGAAGTAGGTCATTTGCAACCCCATTGGGAATCGCTAAATGTGTCTGAGGCGCATTAATACACTTAATTTTGTGAGTCGCAATTTGCAAGTCGCAAAATGAAATGGTCGTACATGTGGCCCTAGGTGTGGTCCATTTGATAGGTAAGTAACGTAGGTATGATAGGTTTGGTATGTTAGGTTAAATTCATATGATAGGTTTGGTATAATAGGTAAGGTAGGGTAGAAAGGTATTGTAGGTATGCAAGGATAGGTAGGTATGTTTGGTTAGGAAAAGCATTTATTCATCACATTATTCTCGTCTGTTCTTTATAAAGTCTGGCAGCATAAGGATAGGCAGGGGACTGAATGCTGCCCACCGGGTGCTGTGCCTCCATGGGAGCAAGCTGGCAGAAGCACAGGCAGGGGCAGGGGAGCTGAAACGTGCAAGTGCACTGCTCCCACCTAGCCAGCCGTGCATTTCTTCTTTGAAACCTGACGCACTGTGGCTCTAGGCCCTGCATCAGAAACTCTGCCTGTGGCTCCACTAGAGTGTATGCAGGTTTGAGGACACCTGTGCAATGTGTGTGCAAGTCTTGCCACCCACTTAGAGGGAAACCATACGGTGATTTGCAAGATATATGCATGTATTGCCAACAATAACTGTACTGTCCTTTAATAAAGCACTCTTGATGGATCACATATTTCAGATGTGATCCTTTCTGCTGTCAAAAGCATAAGTAATATCAACACCATTCACTTTCTGTGTGTTTACTACAGAATAGGGAGGGACTCGTCATGAAGCCTGTTACCTGGGATGAGAACCTTATAGAAATGCTACAGGTTTGATTGCAGCCCATCCAGCCAATGCAACAGTCACTGGCATGTAGGATGCGAACCCAAGGCCCACTCTCCCTGTACACTCATGTACTCTCATGTACTGTATTGTTAACAAGAAGCTGTCTGTAGGCAAGACCTAGAAATGAATTTGTGTTATTATACAAGTCCATGTGCTAAGATATATGAACTGGATTCTTCTTTCCACGTGATACAGCTCAGCCTCCACATAACAAGGGCATTACTCGGAAGGTCTGAAACCATGCAGAATGAGTCATTGGTCTGAGTATTGTTAGAAAGTATTAAATTTTCATAAGGTCAAGATCTTGCACATTATTATTTCCAAACATTTATATTGAACTTAATGTTTCTCCTACTGCTTACACGTCATACCTTCATTTATTCAAGGGCCTGTTTTTCTTTTCATCCAGGCATAAGTACCACATTTCTCTTATTGTTTAAGCAAACATTGCTTTCAACAGCAAAACTGTTCCTTGTTTACTCAAGCAAGAAACGTGCTTTCATTGTACTGACTCCATTTAACTTTGCTTTCAATAGCTCTGTAAGACCTATTTGAATGTCATAGATAGAAAAGGCCTCCAAATTGAACTTAAATATTTAAATGAAAAGTACTTTAGTTGTTACTGCCCACGCACGCTTATAAACTTTCACAAAACGCATGCACAGAGAAAATGGAACGAAAACAAGAAACGGAATAGCATCAAACAATATGCTTTAAATTACAGCATTGTTGTAGTAGAATTTGTAAGCTATGCAAAGCACATTGCTACAATTAGGACCTGGTGGGTATTCTGTTGAAAACTTGGCGTAAGTGTGTTATTAGTGCATTTGAAGATTACAACCGAGGAGGCCGCACTCTTGATCCTTAGTTTGGATGTTGACAAAGCTTTTGATTATGTAGAGATGTAGATTTCCTCTGGGTTATAACACAAGAAATGTGTTTTGGACTAATGTTTGGAAAAGGACTGAATGCCCTTTTTCACTCTCCACAGGATCAATTATTGTTATTGTGAATCAGACTTGGTCCTGCTCCAATAGGAACAGCGCAGTCAAGCTGCCAGAACAGATTGCCACTAGACCACAATAAATGCAACTCAAACTCTTGTTGTCTTTCTTGGGTCTCATCAGTGAGGTGCACCTTGAGTCCTGTGCCACAGCGAGCATAAAACCTGTGTCAAGGCGTACTCCTCAATCTAGTGGCATTACACCGAAATACAGAGGTTTTAAAGGTTGGAATGCCTGCAAAATTCTCTTCCACAGACAGTCACAGGGGGCTAAGCCCATTGCAAGTAATCCACTCATCGCATTTTAGTTTTAGCTTGGCAATGACACATTGCAGTGGCAGTGACATATTGTCTGCCCAGTCTGCGAGGGTCTAAAAACAACGTAAATGTTTGAATGATGGGGGAAAAAGAGGACAACTTTGTCGGAATTTTTTAAACTAACTGTAAGAAATTGGGTTATTGGTTGAGGGTGGGGGAAGCCCCACTCAACAAAAAAAACACAATCCGTGTTAGGGTGAACCACAAAAGTCACACAATTAACCTGTGCTTAACCCTCTGGTTGCTTGTCACAAAGCAGTCAGCCTTAACTTTGAGGCAAAGTGTAAAGTATTTATGCAGCACACAAACATTAATAAAGTGAAAGCACAAAACAAGAAAAATACAAATACAATTTAGAAATATAGAGTACATTTTAGTAAATAAAATGATACCAAAATCATAAAAACCGCTGATATGCAGCTTCAAAGTTTTAGATAAATATAGTGCCTAAAAGCACAAAGCACCACTCACAGTCATCTGGCTCTGCTAGACCGAGGAAAAGTGACAGGTTCAAGCTGACCACGATGCAGCACTGGTCTGATACAGGGACCAGGTTAGCCACGCTGAAAAAGTTACCTTCTCAAAGTCTGCGAGGAGCAGGGAAAACGTTATGGATGGTTGTCGCTGTAGCGCGAAGAGCAGGCCGGGTAGTGTGGGCTGTCGGTGTTATAGAGTGAAGAGCCACCAGGCATCTCTGACAGTCGTTGCTGGTGCTTCATGTAGGCAGTCACCATGTGCTGAGGATGGCTGTAGCATGAAGAGTCGGGTTCACCAAAGCTTCACGCTGGCTGTCATCACGGGCAGCAGACTCTCGCCACAAACTGGCGTGGTTGCGAAGAGCCTAGAACTTCATTATTTCACTTTGATTCTTAGGAGCCAGCCAAGGGTGCAGGCTCTGGGGACGCATCTCTTTGGGATCAGGTACTCACTCCAGCAGAGGTGAGCTGGGCTCAGGCAGGACCAGGCAGGTCCAGTTTAGCAGGTCATCTAGGCCTCTGGAACTTATTGTGTCCCTGTAGCTCAGACAAGAGATCTCCATTTGTCCCTTGGAGTCACTCACGTTAGCCTGGGATGAAGTGGGCTAACCCAATGGGTCCAGTCTTTCTTCTCAGAGAGCAAGGCAATACTCAAAGAGCAGGGTAGTCCTCTGGTATCAGCAGGTCAGTGCTCTGGTGGCTGGGCAGTCCTTCTTCTGTAATGTCCACAGGTCATGGAGTGTACTGATGAGTGGCTCTGGAGGTCCAATATTTATATCTGGGCCAGACTTTGAAGTGGAGGTATTCAATATACTACCCCCACAACTGGTTCTGGACAGTTCTTCCCTTTCCCTATCAAGGCTCCAAGAAGTCTGAAGTGACAAAAGACAGGGCAAGCCTGTTGTCAGACTCCTCTGTGTGTGTGTGTGTGTGTGAGGCAGAGTCCTTTGAAGTGCAAGTGGGGCTGGGTGCAGCTCCTCCTAGACATCCTGCCAGGATGGCCCAACTAGTTCACACCTAAGCCACCTTTGTTTCACCATCTGGAAAAAATAAACAAACCTCAACAGCAGAAACATTCACAGTCATGTGACCCTGGACACTGGATGAAGGCACAAATGGTTAGGACACGAAAATGCCAACTTTCTAAAAGTGGCCTTTTCAGAATTGTGACTTAGAATTCGACTTTCCCATTAAAGAGGATTTTAAAGTACAATTCATTTGAGAGTAATCGCCATATCCCTATCTGCTCCCAATCAAACGTTATCCCTTGTTAAATGTAATATTGTTACCCAGGGGGATCCAATTGGAGTGATAGGCCTTACAGCAGTGAAAAACGACTTTAAGAGCTTTTCACTACCAGAACATGTAAAACTTAAGTACACATGGCCTACCTTTTAAATACAATGCACCCTGCCCTATGAGCTTTTTTGACATACCTTAGGGGTGACTTATAAGTATTAGAAAGGAAGGTTTAGACCTGGCAAAAGATTTATTTTGCCAGGTTGGAAAGGCAGTTTAAAACTGCAGCACAGGCTGCAGTAGCAGGCCTAAGACATGTTGTAAAAGGGCAACTTCAGTGGGTGGCGCAATGAGTCCTGCAGGCCCATGAGTAGCATTTAATTTACAGGCCCTGGGTACATGTATTTCCACTAAGTAGGGTCTTACAAGTAAGTTAACTGTGCCAATTAGGTGTAGGCCAATTTTCCCATGTTTCAAGGAAAGAGTGCAAGCACTATGCACTTGTTAGCAGTGGTAAAGTGCACAAAATCCTAACGCCAACAAAAACAAATTCAGCGAACAGGAGGTGTGAGTGCAAAATGTTTGGGGAAATGCCACACCAAAGATGTCAGGTCTAGCACTATTACTTTTGTAAAACACCAAAAGTACTAATAACATGACTAAGCAGGACTAGAAACACGATCATAGGACGCCAGATGAAGCAGCAAAAGCAGATGTTACACTGCTTGCAAGTGTTGAGAGGGCTAAACGACCATCAGTCTCAGGGGATTAAGCAAAAAGGGTTCTGATGGAATGATTGTGAGCGATGTGAGACAGGAGAACACATGCAGCAGGTAAAGGCAGAATGAGTCAGAGGTGATCAGCTGAAAGAAGACTGCCCTTAGTATCATCAACTATTAGCCAGGAAAGGTCCAGGGACTCGGGGTGGTGGAGGGAATTGTATGGGGGATGAGGCAATGCCTGTCACTGGTGAGTATGTGAGAAGGCACAAATTGCTGTGGCATTGATTCTCAGAATGAGGGGACCTGCAGATTGATTGTTCTGTTCTACTTACTCTGAGAGGATGGAGAGAATGTGCCCAATTCTTAATTAAGGCTCCCAGTTTTCCGTTTTTACTGATTTTTACAGATAAACACAGACAGAAAACAATGTGTTTTCTGTCTGTATTTATTTTTAAAAGCAGAAAACGATGCTTTTATGGGTGACTCTCCATGCTGTATTTTGCGCTTTCCAGGACAACAGCTGAGCAGACAGACAGCATGGGGAGTTAAAAAAAAAGTTCAGATTTCCCTAAATACAGGCATATGTTAACCTATATGTGTATTATAATGCTGATATTTACCTGTGGGTGTAAAGTTTCGCTATATTTGGCTGCCTAATTTGCTAAAATACAACAGATAGCAAAGTATGAGTGCATGTTTATCAGTTAAATAAATGTGGAAATATACCATTTTACTGGAAAAAGTAAATATGGATAAATACAAATGGAAATGTTAAAAAAATAAATACCATAAAACCTGGAGCTCTATTCTTAATGTATGTGAATGTATGGAGCTGGGTAACCGCTTAAGTGTTAGTCCATGATCACCATGAGAATTGCAGAGAACATGAGAAGATTTAGAGACCCCGTTTTATGATCTATGAACATCTTACCTTTCAGCCTTAACAGAAGTTTTATACTCAAAATCACAGAGAGGAACGCCAGCACCAGACCAGAAAATTATCCATTAAGGTAAAAGATATTTTAAGCACACAAATGCATTTGCAGTTGGCAGATGCATTTAGTGGCTCTTGAGTAAGGTGGTTATTTTTCTTCCTGATTGAAGAGACATTTGGATACCAAATGTCAGCCTATAAATTATCAGATTGGAGATAAGGGCCTGAGAGTGCTAGAGCTTGGTAGAATATAATGGATGGCAAGAAGTTTTGTACCAAATGTGGCTCACAACCTTACATCAGAGAACTAAGGGTCAGATGTACGATGGTTTTTAGCGTGCGCAAACGGGTCTTAGACCCGTTTGTGCACGCTAAAAACCATGGGCCCATGTACTAACAGTATTTTGCGAGGCGCAAATAAATTGCGACTCGCAAAATACTGTTTTGCGACTCGGTATTTGGAAGGGGCGTTCACTTCCAAATAGCGACTCCATAGCCATGTACTAATGTTTTGCAACCGCAATTGCGGATGCAAAACACTTGCAAATTACCACCTACTTCAAGTAGGTGGTAATGCATTCGCAAATGGGAAGGGGTCCCCAGGGGAGCCCTTCCCCTTTGCAAATGCATGCAAAATAATTTTTTAAGGGCAGGCAGTGGTCCCAGGGACCACTGTCTGCCCTTGAAAAATGAAAAGAAAACGTTTCATTTTTTTTTTTTTAAATGCAGCCCGTTTTCCTTTAAGGGAAACGAGCTGCATTTTTAAAAAAAAGCTGCTTTATTTAAAAGCAGTTCCAGACATGGTGGTCTGCTGAGTCCAGCAGGCCACCATCCCTGGGAGGGCCAGCCATTCCAAATGGGTCGCAAAATGCGAGAGGCTCATTAATATTCATGAGCCTCGCATTTTGCGACCCCATTGGGAATCGCAAACAGTGTCCAAGACACTGTTGTACATTGCCAAATAGCGAGTCGCAAATTGCGAGTCGCAAAAGCGATGCAATTTGCGAGTCGCTATTTAGCAGGTCGTACATCTGGCCCCTAAGTATCTAAATATGCTGTTGTTGGACCTGGTCCTTTTTGCAGGGTTATCCCAAAATATTTTGCCTTCGTACCTGTATTTGTTCTGACTTGTATTTTGTTGGTTTTATGACTCTGGGCACTTTACCACTGCTGATCAATGCTAAAATGCATGTGCTCTCTCCTGTAAACTTGGTAAGATTTGTCTACACCTGTTTGGCATATAATCAATTTACCTGTAAGTCCCTTGTACAGTGGTACCCTATATACTCAGGGTCTGTAAATTAAATGCTACTACGGGGCCTGCAGCGCTGTTTGTGGCACCCACAGAAGTAGCCTTTCAAACCTTTCTCAGGCCTCTGCCACTGCAGGGCCTGTATGCGCAGTTTACTGCCACAGTGATATGGCATTCAAAGTGTTTGCCAAGTCTAAAACTCCCCTTTTACTACATATAGGTCACTCATAAGGTAGGCCCTAGGTAGCCCTATGGGCAGGGTGCAGTGCAGGTAAAAGTTAGGACATGTGCTTTTGTCCGGTGGCATGTCCTGGTAGTGCAAACAGCCTATTGGTTTCTCACTGCTGTGAGGCTGCTCCTTTCATAGTTTGCATTGGGAATTCCCTGATTTGTGTTTTAGTGGTAATTTCTGATATGAAAGGGGTGGCATGGCCATGTTTGGTATGTTTGGAATAGTGGTGATAAATCATGTTTATTGGTGAAAGCGGATTTTTTTATTACTATTTTAGAAATGCCACTTTTAGAAGTGGGCATCTATGTGTGCTTATGACTCTTTGGGGCATGTGTACAAAGAAGTGGCGGAGTGATGCGTTAGCCGTCATGGCTTGACGCCAGACACGCAAGGCTGCACCATATTTAAAAGAATATGGTGCAGCCTTGCATTTCCCCCTGCGCTGGCGCTACGCTTAGCAGCCTAGCACCAATGCAGGCACCCTTGCACTATGGTGCAAGGGTGTCTGCGTGCAGGGGAATATTGTTTATGTGCAGGAAGTTATCCCATCCTGCAAATAAACAATCTTTAAATGCTGTTTTGTCACTTCTATGTGTGCTGCTTAATGCAGCACACATGGAAGTTACAAAATGCCATTTTTAAACATTGTTTATATGCAGGAAGGGACACCTTCCTGAACATAAACATTCCAAGGCCTTTGCTTTTTCCATGTGTGCTGCACAAGGCAGCACACATGGAAAAAGCAAAAACGAGGAGAAATAAAGCATTTCTCCTTGTTTCGCCAAGTTAAGACCAGGTTTTCCCTGGTCTTAATTTTGGCGCTGCCTCCTATTTACACCTCCCTTGCAAATAGGGGGCAGTGTCAAAATCAATGGGTGTTGCAGTGGAACGCCCACCGCAACACCCACTGCCTACACCGTTCACGCTAAGCATAGCGTGAAAGGGGGCCTTATTTACAAGGCAGCGTTAAGCCATGTTAAGTGGCTTAACGCTGCCTTGTAAATAAGGCAAAGCCCTTATCGCCAGAGGAATGTCAGAAAAAGTGACATTCCCGTGGCGATAGGGGCTTGTACATATGCCCCTTTGTGCTTCGCAGCCTGGCTCCAATCAACATCTGGTTTAGACTGACAAGGGCCTGTTTTGTGCTTTTTCTCTAGACAGACACAAAAGGAGCTGAGGTGTACCCCACATATCATGATGAGTCTTCCTGGGCTAGAGTGGTGGGAGGAGTTGGCACCTGCACATAAATATGGCTGTGCCTGCCTTTCACAATGCTGTCTCCGCCCCCCTGTAGTGTATCTGGAGCCAAGGCTGGGGATTGAATGGGGGTGTTTTGCACTTCTAAAGTTTGTTTGAAGTACCCCCAGGACAAAGACATTGCGAGTATAAGTACAGGGGCTGTGACCCCATGATTTGAGACACTGTGTGGGACTTGAAACCAGATCCTGCTGGCTCTACAGACGGCACCTTGCCAGAAGGAACTGCTATGCTGCCAGTAGGAACCTCCATTGAACTCCCTTGTATGTTGTGCTGACTTGTGGCCGGCTGGGCTGCAAGAAGGACTGCCTGCTTCCCTACAAGGGCTGTGTGTGCTGGCCTGCTGCATCTATTCCTGCTCGGTGCCCCCAGTGATATCCCAGGGCTTGGTGGCCTGCCCTGTGTGATTTGAAACTGTACTTGCGCCAAGATTAGCGCATGGAGAACGCTATTCCTTGCTCCTCATTGTGGCAATCTAGCGCATGTGGGGCGCATCACTTGGATTTCTCTCTACCCACCAAAAGTCAGTGCGGGGAGAGTGCTACCACAGGAATCCATAGTGACTGCTGCTGAGCCCCACATGAGGGAAAGCCTGGTTTTGGTGCCCTGCAGTCCCCTCTCCGGAGGCCTGCCGACATCATGAGTGCCCAGAGGAGACCCCAGCCAGGAAAAGAAGCACCACAGCAGGTTTTGTGCAGAAGCTACAGCTGCCTTGTGCTCCCTCGCGGGGGGCCCTAGTTGTGAGAAGAGAGCTTAATTTCATGGAGTGAAGGCTGCTGCACCGTACGCTCACAGGCGGCTGCATTTTGGGCTCACTCCATCTACCCAGCCGGAGTCTGTCATGGGAAGTAATTCGGAGCCCATGAGCGAGGCTTGCCAACATTGCTAAGAGAAAGCAAAAGACACACAGATGATGGACAGAATGCAGAGCAAAACAAACATTCACCCCCAATCAATAGATCTTGGGTAAATCCATTGTTCAATCAATCAATCACGGAATTGTAATCGCGCTACTCACCCGTGAGGGTCTCAAGGTGCTGAGGGGGGGGTCTGCAGATCTGTTTAGCCGAAGAGCCAGGTCTTGAGGATCTTCCTGAAGGTGTTCAGGGAGAGGGCGCGTCTGATGTCTGCCGGTAGCTCGTTCCAGGTCTTGGCTGCAATGTGAGAGAAGGATCTTCCGCCTGCTCTGGTTCTGTGGATGCGCGGGGTTTCGGCCAGTGCGAGGTTGGAAGATCGGAGGTTTCTTTTGGGTACGTGGAAGTTGATTCTGTCGTTGAGGTATTTGGGTCCATTGTTGTGTAGGCATTTGTAGGCGTGAGTGAGGATTTTGAAAGTGACTCTTTTCTCCACGGGGAGCCAGTGGAGACTTCGTAGGTGTTGGCTGATGTGTTCATGTCGGGGGATGCCGAGGACGAGTCTGGCGGCGGTGTTTTGTACTGTCTGGAGTTTGCGGAGTGGGGACTTGTTGATGCCGGCGTAGAGTGCGTTTCCATAGTCCAGTCTGCTGGTGATGAGTGCGTGGGTGACCGTCTTCCTTGACTCAGGGGGATCCACTTGAAGGTCTTGCGGAGGATGCGGAGGGTGTTGAAGCAGCTGGAGGTGACGGCGTTGACCTGTCGGTTCATGGAGAGTGATGAGTCGAGTACGATGCCAAGGTTCTTGGCGTGGTCTGAGGGGGTAGGTGGGCTTCCGAGGGCGGTCGGCCACCAGGTGCTGTCCCATGCAGAAGGGGTGGTACCGAGGACGAGGACTTCTGTCTTCTCGGCGTTGAGCTTCAGGTAGCTGTTGGTCATCCGGACTGCGATGTCTTGCATTCCTTTCTGGAAGTTGAGTTTGGCAGTGGTGGGGTCTTTGGTGAGGGAGAGGATGAGCTGGGTGTCGTCGGTGTAGGATACGAAGTTGAGGCCGTGTTGTCGGACGATGGCTGCCAGGGGGGCCATGTAAATATTGAAGAGGGTGGGGCTCAGTGATGAACCCTGTGGGACTCCGCAGGTGATTTTCGTGGGGCCAGAGAGGAAGGGTGGGAGTCTGATCCTTTGGCTTCTTCCGGTGAGGAATGATCGGATCCAGTCCAGGGCTGTTCCTTGTATGCCTGCGTCGTGTAGTCTGACGACTAGTGTGCGATGGGAGCCGGTGTCGAAGGCCGCTGATAGGTCGAGTAGGATGAGGGCTGTGGAGTGGCCTTGGTCCAGGAGGGTGCGGATGTCGTCTGTGGCGGCGAGTAGGGCGGTCGCTGTGCTGTGGTTGCTTCGGAATCCGGATTGGGACGGGTCGAGGACGGCGTTCTCTTCAATGAATCGTGTCAGTTTCCTGTTGACTGTTTTCTCTGCAACTTTGGCTGCGAAGGGGAGGAGCGAGATGGGCCGATAGTTCTTGAGGTCGGTGGGGTCAGCTGTGGGCTTCTTGAGCAGGGGTCTGACTTTTGCGCGCTTCCAGTCGTCTGGGAAGGTGCCTGTTTTGAAGGTGGTGTTGATGGTGCGTTGTAGTTTGGGTGCGATGGCGGCCCCGGCTCTGTGGTAGATGTGAGGGGGCAGGGGTCGGTGGGGGCCCCCGAGTGGATGCTTTTCATGGTCGAGGCGGTGTCTTCGGCCGTGATCGGTGTCCAGTTGGAGATGGTGGGCTGGCTGGTGTTTCTGGGGGGCGGGGGGCCGTTTGTGGCGCCTGGTGGATGGTCGATTAAGTTGTCGTAGAGGTTTTTGATCTTGAGGTGGAAATAGGTTCCAAGCTTGTCGCAGAGGTCTTGGGATGGGGTGATGTCTGTGGCTTCGCTGCGTGGGTTGGTGAATTCTTGAATGACACTGAAAAGTTCCTTGGAGTTGGTGGAGTTGGCCAGGATTTTGTTGTGGATGAAGTTCCTTTTGGTGGCTCTGATCTGGTTGTGGTAGTCCGTCATGGCGTCCTTGTAGGTGGTGTGGTTTTCGGTTGTCTTGGTGTTTCTCCAGTTCTTTTCCAGGCGTCTGCAGGTGCGTCTGGCTTCTTGGAGAGCGGTTGTGAACCAGGCGGCTTTCCTGGGGCGTTGTCTGTCGGGGTTGCGTAGCGGGGCGAGCTCATCTGTGCAGTTGGAGATCCAGGTGTGGAGTTCTCTGGCTGCGTCGTTTGCGCTGTTTGCGTCGGGTGCCCAGGTGTGGTTGTCTCGGGTGAGGGTGGAGTTAAGTTGCTCGTCGGTAACCTTGTTCCAGTTCCTTCGTGGTGGGCATGGGGCTGGTTTGGGTGCCTTGAGTTTGTTGATGGCGAAGTGTACACAGTGGTGGTCGGTCCATGGCGGCTGCGTTGTGTGGCTGAAATGGACGCTGTTTCCTGCCGCGAAGATGGGGTCGAGGGTGTGTCCTGCTCTGTGGGTCGGTGTGTTGACGAGTTGTTTAAGTCCGATGCTGGCGAGGTCGTCACGAAGGATAGTCGAGTTGGGGTCGCTCGGGTTGTCGAGGTGGAAGTTCAGGTCTCCAATGAGTATGTAGTTTGTTGAGGCGATCGCGTGGGGTGTGATGAAGTCGGTGATGGTGCTGGCGAAGGGTGTTCGGGGGCCAGAGGGTCTGTAGACGAGGGTTCCTCAGAGTGTGGCTTTGGGGGTGGTCTGGATCTTGAAGTGCAGGTGTTCGGCGGAGGGGAAGGTTTCGCTGGAGGTGGTGAGGCGGAGGGTGATCTTGTGGGCGATGGCGAGGCCCCCTCCTGGGTGGTGGGGGCGGCCTTTCCTCTGGATCTTGTATCCGTCGGGGATGGCGGTGCTGATGTCGGGGGCGGAGGATGCGTTGGTCCAGGTCTCTGTGAAGAAGGCGATGTCGGGCGAAAGAGAGTCGAGTAGGTTCCAGATTTCCATGGCGTGTTTGTGTACGGAGCGTACGTTGAGGAGGATGCATTTTAGGGTGTCGCCAGTGCTGGCGTCGGCGGTGTTGGAGGCCGGGGTGGCGGTGAGGGTCTTGCGGCAGTAGAGGCAGGAGAACTGGCCGTGGGTCATGTTCGGCGAGGCCTGTTGGCATTCTCTAAGTCTTCCAGGGTTGAGCGCGAGGAGGGTGGTGGTGTCGTAGCGATGGGTAGTGGGAGGTCCAGGGTTCCTGGCGCTGGCCACGGTCGGGTCGCGGACGGGCGCAGACGGGCTCGCCTTTGGCGCGCCTTCGGCACACCAGCGGCTCGACCGCGCAGCGGCCGCCATTAAGTAGGGGAGGTGGGAGGGAGGAGAGGCTGGGAGGCGGGAGCAGGAGAATTCCGGGGGAATTCGGGGAAATTCCGGGGGGGAATTCTGGGGGGGAGGGGCCGCAGGGGCAGCAGCAGCGAAAAGCAAAAGGAACAGGCAGGCACGAGAAAATAAAAACAGTGGTGGAATTAGAGCAAGACACAGATGGGCACAATAACAGTGGCACAACAGGGAAAAAATTAAGAAAAAAAACAGCTGAGAAAGGTTACGATGGTTGAAGGCAGTCTGGTCCCAGTTGGAGCAGGCAGCAGGCGCAGGAGCGGGCAGCAGCCTCGAACCTCCCAAGGAGGAGGTCGGGGTCTGGAGGCAAGAGACGGCACAGCGGAGCAGTGGGGAGAGAGTGGACCTAGACCAAGGGTCGGAGGTCTTGTTCTTTTGCTCACCATGACACCCCAGTTTAGACCCAGCCATATGCAAATCAGTCTTGACCTTGTGCCTCATGGGAACAGTCCAGCCCGAACTGCCAAGCCAGGTCCTCCCTAGACCGGAAACAAGCATCCTGGGACCGGTTTTAGGGCATCACCTCTCATCAGCCAGGCTAGCCTAAATCCAGTGGCACAGTGAGCCCGGGACCCACGTCTGGGCATACCTGGCGCACTTAGGGCAAGAAAGCAAAAGACACACAGATGATGGACGGAATGCAGAGCAAATCAAACATTCACCCCCAGTCAATAAATCTGGATTAAATCCATCGTTCTTTTGCTCACCATGCCACCCCAGTTTAGACCCAGATACATGCAAACCAGTCTTGACCCTGTGCCTCATGGGAACAGTCCAGAACGAACTGCCAAGCCAGGTCTTACCTGGACCGGAAACAGGCATCCTGGGACCGGTTTCGGGGCATCACCCCTCATCAGCCAGGCTAGCTTGAATCCAGTGGCACAGTAAGCCCGGGATCCACGTCTGGGCATACCCGGCGCACTTAGGGTGAGAAAGCAAAAGACACACAGATGATGGACGGAATGCAGAGCAAATCAAACCTTCTCCCCCAGTCAATCAATCTGGGTTAAATCATTAAAAAAAAAAAATAATAATCTCTTTAGTTACTAAAATAATATTCTGAAAGGTGTAACACCACAATATTATTTTCATGTCTATTCCAATTTTTCTGGTATTATCTAATTGATTATTTCTGGTAAACTCGAAAAATTCTGTTACATTTTGTCTTCATATTGTAAAATTGTATATAACCATTAGTTTCTTTTTCCTTGCTTTATCGACATGTGATCTTGTTGCAGTGTTAAATAGAGAATAATGCTTTTTTTAGATGTGTTTAGGTTAACATTAATAGACTGCAAATAAAATAACTAGGCCTCAAGTTGGCATTACTAGGTCGCAGCCTGCTCGCATCAACATCCATTTTATACCTGCTGAAGATGAATGCACAATTCAATTTTTGTGAAAGAGTTTTCCTACATTCATGTTCTTGTCCTGTTTTTCCTTTGCAGAACATAAGCAAAAAATAATTCATTTTGCCGTCGTGTTTTTTGCCTGACTGAAATGTATTAATTTGTGTTGCTCCAAAAGGAAGCCATGTGTTGAGTGTTCCTCTATTTGCAACATATTCATGGGCCTTTGTCCGGGTCTGCTGAAAGCAGTGCACTTTGTATTTTCACTTGTTGTGCAAATGTCACATTATTATTTTTCATTTGGTATGTTTAATTATGCATGCAAAGTAGGTATTCTAAAATGTTTCTTGTTTCATTTATCATATTTGTACGAATGATGTTTTGTTGTTAGCCCAATGTTCTCACTTCACCCCATATCGAGAGTGTGCCATTCATTGTCTGAAAACCATTAAAATGTGCCCTTTTTGGGATGTATGTCAGACCTTTTGCTTACTTTGTCGAAAGCAGACTCCATGTTAGTCTGCCTGTTGATCTATACTTAAGGCTTTATATGGTGTTGAAGCTTCCCCGAAAAAGAATACATCAAGATGCTTGTGTCACCATATTCTAATAAGGCACCTCATCCAAGCCACTACATACTTGATCATGTGTTCCATCTTTTTTGCAGCTGCTATAACTTCTTCTAGGGGAGACTTGTCTTTTAACTATAGTTCCTCTCTTGTTTTCCCATTATTGCATTTGAGCACAAACTGATCACAAATCCTTCCTTCTGTTGCATTCCCGAATATACAAATAAATACTATCTTCTTCAAACTCATAATATGCTCCTCCACCGTTTCATCACTACCCTGCGCTCTAAGCCCAAAATGGTGAAGCTCTAGAATTTTGCTTACCCTGGGAAGATAATATAAATCAAGCTTACAAATATAAATCCAATATTCATTCAAATTCCTCATTTCATCCTAACTGGTAAATTTTTCAAATACATCCTGCCCTTCAGTGCCTAAACAATGTCATAACAATTAATACTTTCAGTCGGTGCCCAGACTTGTGCCACAAACCCTGGCATATTTTCTAAAAACATTCTCCCACTTACGCCATCAAAGAACACCCTGGTGGTGTCACATTTTGCATTTTGAACAAACTGCAATTTGGCCACTCTAATTAACGTTCTCCGTCATAACACCAACAACCCCCATACACCCAAATGCTGCACTTATTTAAATTAGAAGTACATTTCAAAGTTTGCCATAAATGCTGAATAATTAATTTGTTGTGACCATCAACTTTACCATGATAAGTTCTCAAGTGTGCTTATCACGGCTGTAAACTAATTCTTATGGTGATAGACTCAAAAGTGTGTCTATCACTATTGAAAGTACTTTAAAATATCTCAAGTTCCAATTTCACTCCATGCCACTAGATGTGGTCAACACCGATGCTTCTTTCACAAGGAGAAATACGCTCCGACTATTACTTGAGAGGCAACATGGTGTGCCTATCACTGATACTAGTATTGCAGCTACACAGGATCAATGACATGCTATTCAGACCATCCCAATGATTCAAGATGGCTGCTGATTGCATCACACGTATGTCATTTTTTATGGTATGTTGGGCTCACTTAGACCACCAAAAGTCTAACTTAGACCAAAAGTCTAACTTTACTACTGGTAAAGTTAGACTTTTGGTCTAAGTTAGACTTTTGGTCCAAACTTAGACCAATAGTCTAACTTTACTAGTAGTAAAGTTAGACTTTAGGTCTAAACTTAGACTTTTGGTCTAAGTTTACCTTTGTGAATCAGGCCCTTAGTGTATAAAAGGAACAGAGAAGAGAAATATTTAAGTGTTGAGGGTTCCCATTCTAGGCTTTGACTCTTCTTTAGGAATGATCATATGTGAATCTGGCTATATCCTATAGTAATACAGTATCTGTCTTGGATTCATTTGTGAATATTCATTCTTCTGATGCATTTAAAGGCCTGTGACCACATACCACTGCGACGTGCTTTGTCCGTCAGCCATGGAGGCCCTTGGTAAATAGGGCTTCCCTCAGTTCCCTCTTTATAATTGTGGACACATTTGTAATTCAGGCCATTCCCTTTGCCACACAGTAGGGAAGAAGGCACCTGTCCTTCCTTATTGACCCGCTCCCACTGCTTGATTGTCTCCTTTGGTTCTGTTTGAATTGCATGGCCAACTATCACAGTTGAGGCTGACTTGCTACATATCAGCACAATTGGATCAACATTAGATTCCTTATTGGTGAACAATAGTTTTGTGGTTTTGCTATTATCTTTTATCTGGGTAGAGGCTGGTTTGGCTGGTCATCTTATTTCACTTACTAAATCCTCAGTGCTCATCATCTCTAATATTTCTTCAAAAACCTTCCAAATAGTTGGCTCTGTGCTGTTACTCTTATTAGTAGCTTTGATAACAAATTCTCTGTGCCCATTACCACAGTCCTAATACCATACTCTAATTGTTTTTCTTTTGGGGTTTGTGGGGAATTATTTCCCGGACTGGGGGCCTCCTGAAAATTGTACACATTGCCCCCTGACTATCCAGCTGGGCTTGCTCATTCTTATAACTTTTCTATAAGTTGTCCTGTATTTGTTGTGTTATTGAATGTATGCTGTGTCAGAGTAACTGCTACCGTTGCTTTTTGCTGAGGCTGAAGTTTGGGGGGTTTCCATCAATTCTTCACATAATTCATTCTTGATAGCTAAATTTCTTTGCCAGCTTCTGCCCGATTCACAAAGGTAAACTGAGATGAAAGCCTAACTTTACGACTTTCGGTATTCACAAAGGGCATTTACGAATAATAAAGTTAGACTTTTGTCTCAGTTTTGTTCTCAGTTAAACTTAAAACCAAAACTTAAGTTTCACTGAGACAAAAGTCTAACTTTTCTACTCGTAAATGCCCTTAGTGAATACCGGAAGTCGTAAAGTTAAACTTTCCTCTCAGTTTACCTTTGTGAATCAAGTGATTCCTGGGAGGAAATGCAAACAAATTGTGCTAAATCCAATCTCTTTCTTCTAAACTTGCTGTTTTTAGGACTAATTATAGGGGAGTTGTTTGGACAACTAGGGATTGCCCCCTGGGTTCACCTTCATGACTGGAAAATGCATTTCACCACCTTTAATCTCTCCTGTCCCCTTTTTATCCTAGCCTTGAAGAGGATCTAAGTACCCTGTGATGCATTTTGTGGCTGATCTCAAAGACTCCTATATCATGGATTGGGGAGTGGTTGCTCATGTGCATGGCACAACCTACCAGTATAAGAGAGGGATTTGCAGTCATGAGGGGAACTTTTGAGCTTCTGGAATAGGGAGTGCAGTGGCCATAGGCTGTCCATGGCTTGCTGGGCCTTGGAAGGGAACCAGATGGACTGCATAGGACATCTATGTGCCAACAAAGGCCACTGAGAGTTTGTGTTAGCCTTCAACTTTTTGCTCTGGGGTTAGTTTCACAAGTAAATACCAGACATTTGTGGAGAATGATGATTATATTTGGCTAAGTGAGTTAAAAATGTCCAAATGGGGTTAACAAAGCATAGGCTACATAGTGGTGTAATTAGGGCATTGTAGGTATGTAGATGATGTTGGTTATCAGAAAAATCAGTCAGGGCTAATGAAGTTAATTTGTTGGGTTGATGAGCCTTTATGCTGTATGCAAAGTAAAACAATGCATTGGTTAGGGGATAATATGGGGTTATTATGGAATGTATACGCCTTCAATCTCGCACCCCTAGACCCTACACTAGTAGTGAGAAAATACTTCTCCCAATTATGCCTCTCATGCCTCCTTTCATATTACAAACATAGCTTGCAAACCCTCTTATCATCCTGAAAATAAAGAGTTTACCTTGTATCATCCCACTGTCCACATGGATTGCAGCAGAAAATGGAGTCAATGGCAGTTGCTAAATGGCTTCAAATGCTTCTGCCCGGTTTGAGATTTGTGCTGTCTCAGGTTTGGACTCCTCCTACAGTCTTGTGATTGGCTGGCCAGAGAGGGGGACTCTACCAGAGCATCTGAGCGCTGTCTGGGGTAAAAGGTTTGATAGATATGGATGGGTGGCACTCTCCTGGGTACCAGCAGCTACGCCAGCCACCTTTGCTCACACCTGCAGCTCTTCCCACATTGTGCATATGCCTACTATGGTACAACACCCCCTATGGTTAATTTATGTTGCGTCCCCAGCACAGGCAACACTGAGATTATGTATGGAGAGAGCTCCTGTGAGTTCCTGTCAGATTTGGTGTTCTCTGGTTGTCACCACTGAGGGAAACTCTGCACCCAAGCAGGGTGCTTTGGTCCTTGGCTCAAGGCTAGGATGAGCCAGAGACAGGCCTGAAATAGACCATTTGTGTGATAGGATTACCGTAATGGTTACGAAGTGAAGACTGGTGTTGTGACACCATTGCTTCCTAAGGACAGCCGGTATGGGTGATATCACAGAGACAGATCAAGAAAGAGTTGGTCACTGTTTATAACCTCCCTTCTTTTTTAAGTTGTACTCTTCCTTCCGAAGAGGGGAAGACATAAAGAAGCCACCTGATAGGACATTGTATGGTTTCTGAGGTGACGTTCATAGGGGGCCAATTTGTCACCTCAGTTTTTTTTTCCATCCTGTGTCCCATACACACAGCTGCTAGAATCCTGGAAGTTGTCTGGGAAGGGACAGACCATTCTCACCTTAAAGTGGAACATCTACCAATGGGTACTCCTCAGTTTGGAGTGCATTTAAGAATCTGACTCCACCATTCACACTTCCTCCTGCATGGCCAATGCCAGCTAGCCAAAACATCTATATTGTTTACAGCAGCTGCTGAGACAAACTGTAAGCATATTTAACCATGATATTCCACTTCAGGTTGGGACGCTGAGTTGGTTTTGACAAGTAGGTGAGATGAAGACTTTGCAAGGGGTATTATTCACTCTTCCTTTTTAAAATCTAAGTAACATTTTAGGCCTAAACTTGAATTAATTTGGCTGTCACCCTGGACTATATTGTATGTAAAGTTGTCTTCTTGCGATCACCATTATTTAATGTCATTTTAACTGTTTAGATTGTAGTCTACTATTTCTGTGATTTGGACAAGGGCACTGAGTTATTACTGTAGTTCCAGAGACCCAAGACTTTGGCTTAAAGCCATCTGTTAAGACCACAGATTTGTTTACACCACTACAGCTTGCAATCAATAAGAACAATAAAACTGATCAAAATCCTGCCTCATAATCACTGTCTTGTGCCAAATGCTTAAAGCTATTCCTGTTACACTGCATGTCGCCCCCATAGCATAAACGACTGGCTGAACTTTTTTTTCTGGCGGAGGCACATCTCACTACATAATAATATGTGGTGTAGCAGACACCTGTCTCATTTCCACTTCATCTCTCCTATCCACACTCACAGACTGCACAATGGGAGTGACCACAGCAAGCATTCCTGACTCTGCTACAAAATCATGTAGGTGTCAATAAGGAAATTGTATGGTAATGCAAACAAACACTGGCAAGGTCAATAGATCTAACTTTGAAAATGCTTTTTGGTCACCAGTAGCCGCATCCAGTTTATTTGTTATACTTTCGAGATCACCTCCAATTTGTGTGAAGCTATGTGGCCGCCAACTTGAAAGTACAGAAATAAAGTGTCCATTTGCTCAAAATAGCTGCTACATTCAGAGCTATAATGCAAATTGCTGCGAAATGATGTCCATCTTGCCAGTATAGAATATTAGGTTTTCATAATTTCAAGATTTCCTCCATCTTGCATAATGCAACTTTGCATAATGCAACTCAGTGGTCATCTTGCATGTATGACAATGTTATTTTATAAACTTTCAAAATGGCCACCATATCCAAACATGCTGCTTTGATTCATGCAAGGGGGAAGCAATCTTGAAAGTTTAAGAAATAGACTTTCAAGACAGCCAGTTACCTTTATTGGCTTCTGCCAATAGCAAAGCCTATTATAGCGGTCAGTACAATGCAGGAGAGGTGCAAAGGAGAGGGGACGGGTAAGAAATCCGAGACTGGGGGAGAGAGAGGTGGGGGAGGGCAGAGAGAGAGTGCAACCCTAGCCTTAGAAGGGCTCAGTTTAAACAATCTAAGGGAGTTTGGAAAGAAAAACACTGGGTGGGAGAGGCTTGAGAGCGAAGTACAAAGAGTGAATACATTCTGTGTCCAGGAAAACCTAGAGGAAAGAGTAGGAATTGGACTCCATGGAGTGCAAAATGAGAAATAATAAAAGAATGAAAAATAGTTCCATGATGTCAGCAATGGAGGGATATAAGTGTTGGAGCAAATTTAATTTGCTAACAAAATGCCTTTTTTAATAATGTGCAAAACTTACGTTTAAGGAACACATATTCTAAACGCAAAATTTGTAAGAGGTAATCATACTTAAATATTATAGGCCTGCAAATATATAAAAGTGCCAATTTAAGTTAGCCTAACTGTCGATGCCATGTTAACCGAAAATAATACATTAACATTGAAAGGCATGTAAAGGCTTGTTTTCACATTGAATAGTTGTTTGTGCATGATGTTTTTCTCCTTGTTACAAATGTTGTATTTTTTGCAGAAGCCATCTGTTAGTTAGTAAATAGACACTTGTTTTGTATTAGACAACTGATAGAGAGTTCTCAATGGGAGGAGAGGAAGCAACCAGAAAAATGAGTCATGAGAAGAACTGCCTGAACCACAAAATAACAAAAATTTACCTTTTCAACGTCTAATGTCTGAAAGTCTATTGTGCCAGCATGTGAAAATGGGGCGTTTGCTCATTCTCAAGAGTTTGCTGAGTTTCTATTGGAGGACTCAGAAGAAGGATGAAAATAATATTGCAACATATAAATTTGTGTGTGTTATATTAGTATAATCCAGATTAGCAGCTAGATTCTGGGATTCTTTCCCCGACTCTTTGACTGGAGACTCACTTTTGAGTTTTTGATGTCTTTCTTCATGAGAGGTTGCCTTACTTAGATTTCGATGAATTGTCTGCTGATAACTTGAGCTGAGAATACTTTCCAAAATATTATGTAGAGGCTTTATGCTTGTGCATTGATTCTCTCATCAGGACTCTTTATTGTATTTCTGAACTGACACCTTTTTCTCTCATTATTCCAACTTAATTTAAAATTGGGAATTTTTCCTTTATGGAACACGCTTACTGTATTATTACAAAATTAACTGTGATTTTAACAAAAAGGTTACTCTATTTTATAATCAAGTATTGATTGATGGATTATGTTAACTTTTAATGCGGAAATCTAAAGATTAATGCCCAACGAATAAAAAGATGGAAAATTAAAAGAATTGAACTCTTTAACTCACACTAATTCTCTTTATTGACTGTACTAAAAGTAGTTTATGATTTAACATGTTATTTGACTGATGTAGATGATTGCTCCTTATTTCTCCTTCTTGACGAACAAAGTTCCATACAACCAGTGGCCGGGGTTATTTAATGATTACTCTCGAACACTGAGATATAGAAAACTCCCACCCTCAAATGGTAGTGAGAGGACGGTTTATGTCATAGGAGAAAGGAGACATAATAATTTGCCCCAGTTAGGAACTGCCCATGTCCCACAAGTTAGAGGCCTGAACTTGAAGTCTGAAGGAGTTTGCGGTTTCGAATGTGGTTGCAGTAGTGGAGGTGTGAGCATCAATAGGGTTATGCGTTGAAATTAACTGATTAAGAGCCTGTCATTGCGTTGAAGTTGTGTTTTTGTGTTATGGTAAAAGCTGATAGAATAGTTGTGTTGATGCTTAGATGTTGAGCAGTTGAAGTTATTATCGGACTGAGAGTAGTCCAGGATCCCAGAATAGTTAAAATTGTGATGTTATTTGTCTGCAAAGGTATTGTGGTGCAGATTCGTGAGGTACCATCTACTGCATAATTGAGATAGGGATCATAACGATTTGTTGTAAGTGTATTAATATTGATAGGCTTTAATGAAACCTGTTACACAAAGGATAAACTATGTCAATCAGGGTGATTTCCCACTGGTTGAGATTTCATTCATGTGTATGTATGTGTGCAGGGAAGTCAAAAGGTGTTAAAACCTTATTTCTGATTTGTTTCTTGCATGAATTAATTACTTTGAATTATTTAGCAGCGTACACAAACGTTATTTGTTTATTGTGCTTGCTTAGAGTTGTACAATCTGTGTACAAGAAAATTGTAAAGGAGGAAGGTGAACAGCTGCAAGGAGTGAAGAATTAAAACAGAGTGTGCAGCGCTGGGATCGGTCAGATGGTGTGAAGTGCCGGGCTGAGATTCGTTGATGAGTCATAAAGTATTAAGCTTCAACAGGCTTTTAAAAGAAAATTGTAAGAGGATTGGAGGAAAGTATTAACGTATGTGGAATTGAATGTTGAACAAAGACATTGAAATTTGCTGAATTTATTACTGTTAATAATTGTTGAATTCTTGCAATCATGAAATGTTTCAAAGCCCTTAGAGATTTGATGAGGGGTGATGTGTGAGTCCTAATCCAGGTATGCCAGCTCATTATATGGGAACAAATGTAGGGCTTCATACATATTTGTGGCTTTGTCAATGGTGCCATTCAAATTTCCACAATATGCTACCTTTGATTCAAAGATTATCGAACATTTAAAATAAAATTGCACGAAATGAAGCCGCCTCCTAGACCTACACAAAATGATGCATTAAAGTCTTGCGAGCGAGCAGCTCATGCCAAAGAGAAAGAAAAATATCAGAATAGAATAAAGAGAGCAGTGCAAAATTATGTTGATTCTCAATGGGATGAAAGACAGCAAAGGTGGAGAGAGCTAAGATGTACCCAGCAATAACAACAGATAAGGCTAAAAAGAATCGAAAGCAGGAAATGATAATGAGGAAGCTGCAAGGAAAACAGACACTGATAGCAATTCAGTGGGATGACATTTTAGATGCCTTGTTATCCTCAAGTTCACCGCTGTATGTGGCCCATACAACATACATGGAAAGTGCTACAACTGCTAGTACTAGAGTGACTACAGCCCCTGTTGATACAAATACAATTCATATTGATAGACTGCTTCCAACAGATCCCATTGCACCTGCACCTTTTGAAGCAGTCCCAATGTTAATTGTTCCAGGTGTTACTGCTTCTATTGTGACTGTTCCTGCCCCAGTGTCACAAGTTGTATCAACTCAGACTTTGGCAGAGCCTGTTGTAACTGCACCAGAAAATTGTCCCAAATCCTACTGTTCAAGGTGCTGTAGGAGGAGTAGTTACAACAAGGTTTGTTCTGACATCTCAAAATTCACAAATCATTGCCTGGACCCCACCACAAAATGTTGAATTGTTAAGAGAAGGGAGAATAATTGTCTTTATGACACCAATTGCACAAGGAGAGAGGGGGCCATTTGACAATGGGATATTTCCCCTATGGTTAGAAGAAATTCTGAAAACAAAAGAGTGGGAGAAATAGGGAGACCCTCTGCTAGTCAGGAAAGAGTGAGACCCTTAGATGTTCCAAAATTGAAGGTGGAATGCGAAGAGATTATTAGAGGATGCATAGCCATTTCACATATCAATCAATATCCATAAAATGACTTGATATATTGGAGAAAAGAAATCACAAGCTGTGCGGCTGCCACTCATGAAAAATTAACTGAATTAGCTGGAAAATATGAGGTGAGTCTCTCCAAGAGTGTTCCTTTACAGAAATGTTTTTATGGTGCAGTTAGATGATGAAGTTATTGTGACAATGTAGTCTTCAGGGATGTGGTTACACATTGCGGAATTGGTAAAGTGCATCCACAAATGGAGCAATATTTACAGATTAGAGAACAAGTGGGCAAAGAAACAGGGAAAGAAAAATCCGATGCTGCAGAAGTAAATGGTAAGCCACCATCAGCACCCCCAGATGAAGATGAGGCTTTAACTTGTCCCATGAGGGAAATACCAAGTAGAGGGTATGTTCATATACAGTGAAGTTGAGGTGATCTCGCAACATTTAGGAACAATTTTCCAAAGCTCAGAGAGAATCCCGCTTAGGTATACACACGTAGTCAGATTTGTAAAGATTTCAAAAGTTTTGTGGACAGAATTAAATACTTTCTTTGATATTGTGATGCAGAGTGATTTGTGGCCTGAATGCAAGATAGTTGCTCAATGGCCACATTCAGAGCCTCCAAGAGATAAGCATACTCGTGCACCTTCACCTGCGATAATGACCAAGTGCGATGAGGTGATTACCTTTTTGAAATGGAAAGTACCAGTGAGGGACATCGACTGGTTAAAGATCAGCAGAACTACCTGAGAAGCTAAACAATCAGTGCATGCTTATTATGAGCAATTTTTGCAGGTTTGTAAAAAGCATAGTGGACAAGAAAATGAGGAAAAGAGAGATATGAGGAGTTTTGTGTCACAATTCATTCTTGGGTTGCGACTACAGAGGAGTATGCACAGAATGTGATTTGTTTGCAGACAACATCTTTAGATGAGATCCTGAGGTATGCAAAATATTGTAGTGATGAGCAGGAAATGAAGCAGAACAGACTTAAAGAGAAGTTTATGTTAGCACAAACTAAGCTGGCTCAAAAGGGATTTCAGAATCAATCACATGGAGGGAATGTTGGAGGAATGAAAGGTGTTGGTTATCAGGTTGGAAGTCAAATTGCGCAGGGCGTAATTGGTGTTGCACAGGGTAGAGGTCAAGGTGTTACAGTCGATCCAAATTCAGGAATAGACATTGCAACATTGAAAAAATCAACTCCTTGTCACTTTTGTAACAGGCTTGGACACTGGAAGATAGAGTGTAGACAGAGTCCAAATCCAGTGAATGATGATGGCCGAAAGAAAGGGGTACATCAAACTCAAATGCAAATGTAAAATCCTCCAGTTCAGGTTCCAGTACAACTAATGCAGATGCAAATGACATCACAGTTTCCTATGATGCAGGTCCAACATGCTCCGATGTTCCCACAGAACGTGAGTAATCCCACATTCAATATGAATCAAGTACCAAGAGCAACTTCAAATTAATTCCAAAATCAGAATCCATTTCAACAGTTTCCCATGTTGGAGAATGAGAGTTTTGATTCTGATAATTTCCAATGACGGTGCCTGAGGGGGGAGGAAGATTGTGTACTTGACACCGTCTTAGAGTTACACCAAAGTGGACCATTTGTAGAGGGAAAGGTTAACGGCCACCAAGTGTCATTTCTTATTGACACAGGAGGACAGCGGAAGTTCCAGACCTACCCCTCTTGGGAAAGAAGATCCAAGTTGTAGGTGTTACAAATAAACAAATAACTAATCCTGTTAAAAAGAAAATGCCTGTAAAAATAGGTTCATTCGAGGAAGACCATTAGTTTGTGGTATGCGATGCAAGTCCTGTAAATCTGATAGGAAGGGATGTTTTGTGCAAATTAAACTGCCCTATTAATAGCACACCAGATGGTTTTGAATTTCAGACGCATGATGGAGACATTAAATATAAAATGTCCCAACAAGGAACAGCTGTAGGATTATATCCTAGAAGAATGGTAGAGGATCTACGCCCCGAATTATGAGATACTATAAAATCAGAAGGATGGGATCTTTCAGGGAAAGATCAAATGAGTAGAACAAGTCCAAATCACAATAAAACCAAATGCAGTTTTCCTGAGAACACCACCTTATAATTTAACACTAGAGACAGTGGCTGGAATAACCCCAGTGATTGAAAAATTGCTAAAACAGGGGATTTTGAAGGAAAGTGTCAGTTCAGCCATTATGGGTTTACAGAAGCCCAATGGCAAGTATCGAATTGTACAGGATCTTCAAAAAATAAACAACATAGATGTCCCATGTTGTCCCGTGGTACCGAATTCAGCAACAATATTATTTCTAATTCCCTGCACTGCAGAATGGTTTACTGCTGTGGATCTCTGCCAGGCTCTCTTGTCTATTCCGTTGCATGAGGACAGTCAATTCCTGTTCTCATTTGTATTGAGAGATAGAGTTTTGGCATTGCATCTAGTTCCACAGACGTATACAGAGAGTCCTTCGATCTTTAATCAGATCTTCAAAAGAATCTTGAGACCCCGCAGTTGCCATGCAATTCAATCAATCAATCAGGTTAATTGTAAAGCGCGACTACTTGCCCGAAAGGGTCTCAAGGCACTGGGGGGAAACAGCTGGTCTGCTGGAGGCGCTGTGGTTCAGTCGATGAGCCAGGTCTTAAGGTCCTTCCTGAATTGGGTCAGTGGCAATGATTGCCTGAGGTGGAGAGGTAGGGTGTTTCAGGTCTTTGCTGTGAAGTAGGAGAAGGATCTTCCTCCGGCCGTGGTCTTGCAGATATGTGGGATGGTAGCCAGGGCCAGTTGGGCGGAGTGGAGATCTCTGGTGGGTACGTGGAATGCGAGGCGATGGTTAAGGTATGCAGGTCTTATGTCATGTAGAGCTTTGTAGGCGTGTATGAGTTCTTGAACAGCACATTGATGACTTGCTTGTGGCACCAAGTATGAAAGAAACTTGGAAACAGGACACAATCGCTCTTTGAAATCATGTGACTGAGAACGGACACAAAATGTCCAAGAACAAACTATAATACTGTAAAAACAAAGTCCTATATTTAGGACATCTCATTGAGAAGGGAATGTGAAAGGTATCGCAGGAGAGAATAGAGAATAATTTGAAGATGAGTCCATACAGAACTCAGAGAGAAGTCAGGATGTTCCTGGAATGGTTGACTATTGTAGACAGTGGATATCAAACTTTTCCCTAGGGACCAAGCCTTTACTGATTCTTACACACAAAGATGTGCCCGATCCACTTCCATGAGACAATGATTGCTTAAAAGCTTTACTAGATCTGACAGAAAGTTTCTGTTTTGCCCTGGCACTAGGAATGCCTGGTTACAGTAAAATGTTCACATTGTTTTGCAGTGAGAGTAACAGCTGTGCTCTCTCAGTGCTCACTCAATTTCATGGAGACTCAAGTGGCATATTTTCAATGAACCTTGATCCTGTTACCGCAGGACTGCCTGGCTGCCTTAAAGCGGTTGTGGCAGTTGGTGTCAGTACTGAAAGATGAGAGAGCATAGTGATGGTACAACATCTTACAATAATGGTCCCTCACTAGGTGGAGATATTGCTCAGCCATACAAAGACACAGTATTTGACAAAAGTGAGACTTACAAAATCTGAACAACAAATACTTGTCATTGATAACGTGGTTTTGAAAATATGTCAAACACTCAATCCAGCTAGATTGTTACTGTTGCCTAAAAGTGAAATTGATGCAAATGGGGTTGAGCGTGCCTGCTTGGATGTTATGGATGTATGCACCAAGGCAGGGCCAGACATTAAAGATGAACTTCTCAATGATTCTGACAATGTAATCTTTGTGAACAGCTCATGTCTAAGAGACAATGAAGGAACTTTGAGAGCAGCTTATGCTGTTTGCACAATCAGGAAGTCATAGAAGCTACATGGCTTTGAGGAGTTTACCTCTGCACAAGTGGCAGAATAACTTGCCCTTACAAGAGCATGCAATCCTTCTGCTAAATTGAGAGTGACTACATTTACATAAAGGCAAATTGGCTTTGGTGTGGTCCATGATTTTGGGCAGTTATCGTCACAAAGTAGGTTTATGACATCATCTGGGTCCCCTATTAGAAATGGGGAACATGTGATGAAATTGTTAGAGGCTTTGCAGTTGCATCAAGAGATTGCTGTAGTTAAATTTGCAGCTCACAGAAGTGGCACTGACTATGTCACTGTTGGAAATCGACATGTTGAGGAAGTCGCACGATATTGTGCACTTATGTCATGCACATTTAATGGAGAATATACAAATGAATCTTATGAGGACACTACCTTTCCTATGTTGTTGTCAGTAGCTGATACTTGGGAGGAAATAAAAAGACTGCAAGAAGAAGTCTCAGAGGCTGAACAGCAAGGGTCGATCACAAATGCAACAACATTTGGGTTTCAGCAGATGGAAGGTCAGTGTTGCCTGCTAGTTTATTGTTTCCCTTGATACAAAATGTCAATGTACCTGCACACACTGGAAGGGATGCAACGGATACGCTGTTTAGACAGAATTGTTTGAATCCCAGATTCAGAGTTTTGGCTGAAGAGCTATGCCATTGGTGTGGTGCATGTCAGCAGATGAATGTGGGAAGGCGAACCCCTGTAACACTTAGCCGCATTGGTAGATTAGGAGGACCCATTAATAGGATGCAGTTAGACTTTATCGAAATGGCTGTTTGTAATGGGCTAAGGTATGTTCTGGTTATAGTGTGTATTTGTTCCCGATGGGTGGAAGCCTATCCAAATCAGTGTAGCTAAACTGCTGTTACGTGAACTCATTCCATTGTTGGGATTTCCGGTTTCTCTGGAGTCAAGTCAAGGGACCCATTTCTATAATGAGATTCTTAGAATGCTGTATGTGGCTAGCTATTGTTCCGAGACTTTGGGGATATTGGAACAGTTAAACGAGACTCTGAAGTCTCGATTGTCTAAATTCCATGCATCCACTTAATTGAAATGTCCAGATGCTTTACCACTGGTTTTGATGAGACTTTGAAGCACTCCTGGCAGAATAAACTGGGTTATCTCCACATGAAATACTCATGGGTCATGCCGTGAGACTGCTGTGCCTGCAAATGTAAACATCACAGATGACATGATATTCGATTACTGCAAAGGATTAGCTAATGTGGTACATTCTGTTTCTCACCAAGTTGGAGCTGCCACTGCCAGCCCACATCAGGAGCAGTGCCATGATCTTAACCCAGGTGATTGCATTTTGATGAAGAAACATGTGTGAAAATCCTGCCTGAAGGCAAGGTGGAAAGGCCTGTGCCAGGTCATCTTGAAAACAAACACTGCTGTCAATGTGCCGGGATACCTAACTGGGTGCATGCTTCACACACTCAGAGAATGAGGTGCCTGTATAAAGAAGAAGGGTTCTTTGAGCCAAGTCTAAGATCTCCTGTACCTGTATGTCCAGAAGGACCAGAAGGGGATAAAGTACAGCTAAACCTCTCACCGGTACAAGTTCTTGAACTCTCGTAAAGTGGTGTGGAAATACCCACTGAAGAACAAATGAGAGTTGAGGATAAAGGAACAGTTAAATCATCATCAGCGCAACCAAATGATCCAGGCATAGAAACGAGTGTGAGAAAAGAAAGACACCTATGGAGATCAGAATGGCCAAATGGTAGGAGGCAATTGAGATCAAGTGTGTCTGTTGAACATACGCCATGAATCTAGTGGTGTATGTGAGAACAAAAAAAAAGGACAACAGACACCAAGAAGATCCGCAAGAGTATCTTTTCACAATTATTCTGCACCTGAATTGATTTATTACTCAGAGAATATGCAAATGCAACAGGTCAAAATATTAATGAACTGAGATCAGGGACATTTGAACCTCCATGATGTTCCACACTAAAACAGCACTAATCAAATAAAATCTCTGAAGCAGATATTGCAATCAAGAACTTGACAAGCACTATTTAGTGAATTCACAACCGAATTGACTGAGACGACAAATGATAAACTGTGTTTGAAGCAGAAAAATAAAAGATTGAAATGAATGAAATTGAAAATAAACAATTAACAAAAGCGAATAAAAAGAATTAAGAAGATTTCCCTAGGGACAAGTCTGCAGTAAAAGAATAGGGATAACACATTTAGAAGAAGATGGATTAGGGCTAGGGATGTCTCACAAATATTTTTGTATGTAAGCTGCATGAAGTAAATACGAGTTGATTATCAAAGGTTTTGCACATTTGCACAAGTAGAAATCAATGCAAAATATTGAATTTGGCTGCTGCTATATTTTGCTAAAGGTCTGACTGTAAACAAACAGGTGTGTCCTTACCAAAGCTAAGTGTAGAATACTGATTATTGTCACACTAATAGTTGTAGTATTAGCAATTATAATCCTTTCAGTTGGAATGAGTTTTACACCAGAGATAGAAACACTTAAGTGTATACCAGAATCTACAATGCCTGCACACACAATAGCTGAGACGAAATTAAAAGCTTCATTTGTAGATTAGTCAAAAGATGATTTTTCGGCTAATGTTTACTCTAGATTAGTTCAGGAATACACTCAAGCTTTAGACACTAAGGACTATTATGTCTGTGCACACTTACCTTCTTCATCTGCAGAACAAATGACATATCACATCCCACTTTCATATGCATTTACGTGTAGTATTTTGCTTAGTTTATTTTAAAGACAGGAACGTTTTGAATATTATTTTTCTAACTTTGACATGCTTCTTTCCAAAGTTCCTCTTCAGAAACAAATGAATCCTCATCCACAAGCAAAAGACATGGAAATTGCATGGTATTTCTTTAGATTTCCTACGGTTATAGACCCTGTTAAAGAATACGAGACATATCTAACCTGTTTGATGAGGCCATTAGAAAAAAAGTTCATTTTAACATTAAAATAGAGAAGAGCTCAAGTTGTTCATAATGCCAACAAAGGGGAAGATGTTTAAGAAATGTTTGGAGGAAAGAAGAAGATGAATACAAAAAGAAAATGGTTACCCAAAATTAAAATAAGATAGATGACAAAAAGGAAAATTATTTGTTTATAAAAGGGGAAACTAATTTAGAAAGAGATGCTTTGGGATTATAATTATTATTATATATTATTATTATTACTGAACACACATTTGAAGTTTTAGGAGGAAATTTGAACAGTTATTACAGGAGTCTGTTTTGTGTGTGGACAGAATGCCTATTTTCAGTTACCTGCTGATTGGGGGGGGTGTTTGCTATTTAGCTTTATTGTTTCCTAAAATGTATCATGTAAATTGCATAGATGTTTTAACAATGACACCTCCCCATAGACATGCACGTAGTACGAATGATCGGACACAATTAGTGGGAGACATCTTTAGAGCAATCATACCACCATTAGGAATAGTTATTAACGATGAGAAAATTAGAAAGTTATTAACAGTAGTAGATAAATTGGCTACTAATACATATGGAGCCTTGCTTGAAGTTAACACAGAATTAGTGGCTATCAGATCAATCGTCTTGAAAAATCGATTAGCTTTAGACATATTATTAGCTGAGAAAGGCGGCATCTGCAAAATCTTGAAAGCTCAACATTGTTGTTCATACATTCCTGACAAGAGTAGAAAGATAGAAGAATTTGCAAAGAATATTTCTGACCTGAAACCTAAATTAGAATCTTTAGAAGCCATTAGTATATTAGGAAATCTAGGGAAAGGAGCTTCAATCATTGGCAACTGGTTTGTAACATTGTGTGGAGGACATTTTAGAGTCATATTGAGGCCTATACTAATCATTGTCATTTGCTTAATATGCTCATACGCTTTATATAAAGGAATTAGGTGCTATTTAACAAAGAAAAAGAATGAAAAAAGAAAAAGAGAAATCAGAGAAGAATTAGAAATGGAAAAAAGAAAGAATAGAGAATATATGAAGTTGAAGGAAACTGAAACCCTGAAAAATAGAAAGGATGACACAGTAATAAATGGGGGTGCACTCTAAAGATTCATTTGTGAAGAAAATTGTGATGGTTTTTTAACGATCAGAGGGGGGGAAACGTCTTGCACGAATTTCATTCGCTAACAAAATAACTTTATTAATAATGAGCAAAGCTTATGTTTAAGTGACACATATTCTAAATGCAAAATCATACTTAAATATTATATGCCAGCAAATAAATTAGATAGATTTAAGTTAGCCTAACTGTGGATGCCATGTTAACTGAAAATAATGCCTTAACACTGAAAGGCTTGTTTTCACATTAGATAGTTTTTTGCGCACAATGGGGCATATTAGCAAGACCGGCGATAAAATTATCGCCTTTTTAGCGGCAGGAAACTGCCGCTAAAACGGCGATAATGGGCTTGCTAATATGCGTTATAGAATTCAATAGAAGCCCAGGTTAGATGTCCTGCACATCTAACCTGGGCTTCTATTGAATTCTATAACGCATATTAGCAAGCCCATTATCGCCGTTAAGCGGCAGTTTCCTGCCGCTAAAACGGCGATAATTTTATCGCCGGTCTTGCTAATATGCCCCAATGTTTTTCTCTTTGTTACAAATGTTGTATTTTTTCCAGAAGCCTTCTGTTCCAGCTTATTATGCAAAGGCTTTATGTTTGCACATTGATTCTTTCATCAGAATTCTTCATTAGATTTCTGAACTAACACATTTTTCTCTAAGTTTTCCAACTGATTTTATAATCACATATTGATTGATGGATTATACTAATTTATAATGCTAAAATCTAAAGATTAATAACCAATTAATAAAAACATGGAAAACTAAAGGAATTGAAAATAAAACTGGTTAACTCACACTAATTCTCTTTATTGACTGTACTAAAAGTCATTTGCGATTTAACATGTTATTGGACTGATGTAGATGATTGCGCCTAAGTTCTCCTTGTTGACGAACAAAGGACCATTCACCAGTGGCAGGGGATATTGAATGATTACTCTCGAAGAATGAGATATAGAAAACCCCTCTCCTTTGTAAGCCAACCCATCAGAAGTGAAGGTAAAAAATAAATGCTCTAGGCGCAGGGCAAACACAACTATGGGGAGGTGCGCCATCCAATAAAGAGCACGGAACCGAAATAACGAACTGAGATAAACAAGCAAGACATTCAATCATGAGCCAGGAGCTGACCCAAAGTCCACTCTATGTAGAGTTATATGTAATGCTGTCTGTGAATCACAGAAGATGCTCTCTCTAGCAATAGTGCAAAAACAGGATCCTCTTCTTGCCTTTTCAATGCAGTCAGCCTCACTGATTTAATGATGTTAAAATCCTATTTTGAGAGAAAGAACACTAATTTTAGAATCTTTATATTGAAAAATGCCTATCACAATTCTCTTGCCAGTCAACAGTTCCTCACATTTTCTCCTGTTCTAATAGTACGTTGTTAAACATGAAAGGATGCCATGGGTGCCACTAAATTATGTAACAGTACCTTTTAGAATTCCAAACATTGGCAGGAACAGCCTTCATTTTAGGCCTGTTGAACGAAGTACCTTAAATGCTGGTTGCTCAGCGATGTGGAGTACCACGTTGGGGATGCATTGCACAGCGGCAGTACCTAGGAGCTGCGAGGCTGTGATGTGAGGTCCTGCGACTTCAGGGAGGATGCCATCAATGGAGGGCTTATAATGTCAAATTCGGCCTCTTCATTGAGGATGCTGTTGATGAAAGGCTTCCGATGCGAAGGCCTGTGTTGAGGATGTGTCGCGCAGTGGTGGCTCCTGGGAGGCTTCGGGCGGCGATGAAGTCCTTAACCAGGGGTGCGTCACGCAGAGGTTGCAAATAGGAGTTTGGTGAGGCAATGAATATTGCAGCGGCTCAGGTGCAAGGTTTTTGGAGGCGATGCGTCAGTTCTGCTGGCACCACAGTTGGGCTGGCATAGCACCTTCAGGCACACTTCACAGGGTCCAGGACTGGGGTGGCACCACTTGGAAGGGCAGTACTTACAGCTGACAGAGTCCAGGTGCTGGATTCAAGATAGAGGAAGCCTGCTCTGTCTCTGAGGCTTCTGATCAGGAGGCCAGCCAACTAGCCCTTAGAGTCACTCTGGTGGTCCTTGGTTCAAGATGCAAGTTCAGTCCTTCTTACTCAGACAGGAGGGCAACAGGGCAGCACAGCTGAGCAGCATAGTTGCAGACCTTCTTGCAGCAAAGCAACACAGCAGTCATTCTTCTGAGACTTCCACAGGTCTAGATGTGTACTTAAAAGTTGGGGTCTAAGGTCCAATATTTATACCTGGTGCCCACTTTGAAGTAGGAAAGGTTTCTAGAGGCTTCCACCCCGCCTGAGGTGTCAGGTATCCCCTTTCTTCCTGCCCTAGCCCCAGCTTGTCTGAGGACACAAAAGAGTAATGGGAAACATAAGGTAAGAGTGCTCACGCAGAGCCTCTGTGATGTGCAAGTGTGGTAGAAGACAGCTCCTCCCCCTCGTTAAGTCAGAATGGCCCATCCTGCCAACACCTAGCTTCCCTGGGTCTCAGTGTCAGGGAGCAATACACAAAGACCAACTGCCAGCTACACCTAGCCATGTGACCCAGGAACAAGCTGCAGGGACCAACTGTTTAGGACAAGAAAATGCCCACTTTCTAATAATAGCAAAACCAAAGGGGATGATGGACGGAGTGTTGAACATTGCAAGCACTCACCCCCAGTCAACTGATCTGGGTTTAATCCATCATCATTCTTTAGCTCACTCCGCCACCCCAGTTCAGACATGGCCATATGCAAATCAGTCTGACCCTGTGCCTCATGGGAACAGTCCAGCCCGAACTGCCAAGCCATGTCTTCCCTGGACCGGAAACAAGCATCCTGGGACCGGTTTCTGGCTTACAGCCGTCATCAGCCAGGCTATCTTGAATCCAGTGGCAAAGTGAGCAAGGGACCCACGTCTGGGCATACCCTGCCAACTTAGGGCGAACATAGCAAAACCAAAGGGGATGATGGACGGAGTGTTGAACATTGCAAGCACTCACCCCCAGTCAACTGATCTGGGTTTAATCCATCATCATTCTTTAGCTCACTCCGTCACCCCAGTTCAGACATGGCCATATGCAAATCAGTCTGACCCTGTGCCTCATGGGAACAGTCTAGCCCGAACTGCCAAGCCATGTCTTCCCTGGACCGGAAACAAGCATCCTGGGACCGGTTTCTGGCTTACAGCCGTCATCAGCCAGGCTATCTTGAATCCAGTGGCAAAGTGAGCAAGGGACCCACGTCTGGGCATACCCTGCCAACTTAGGGCGAACATAGCAAAACCAAAGGGGATGATGGACGGAGTGTTGAACATTGCAAGCACTCACCCCCAGTCAACTGATCTGGGGCACAGGGTCAAGACTGATTTGCATATGGCTGGGTCCAAACTGGGGTGGCGTAGTGGGCAAAAGAACGATGGATTTAACCCAGATCTTTTGACTGGGGGAGAATGTTTGCATTGTCAGCATTCCGTCCATCATTTGTTTGCTTTAACACTTTTCGCCCTAAGTGGGATGGGCATGCCCAGACGTGGGTCCCTTGCTCACTGTGCCACTGGATTCAAGCTAGCCTGGCTGAAGAAGGGTGACATACCCTGAAACCGGTCCCAGGATGCTTGTTTCCGGTCCAGGGAGGACCTGGCCTGGCAGTTCGGTCTGGACTGTTCCCATGGGGCACAGGGTCAAGACTGATTTGCATATGGCTGGGTCCAAACTGGGGTGGCGTAGTGGGCAAAAGAACGATGGATTTAACCCAGATCTTTTGACTGGGGGAGAATGTTTGCATTGTCAGCATTCCGTCCATCATTTGTTTGCTTTAACACTTTTCGCCCTAAGTGGGATGGGCATGCCCAGACGTGGGTCCCTTGCTCACTGTGCCACTGGATTCAAGCTAGCCTGGCTGAAGAAGGGTGACATACCCTGAAACCGGTCCCAGGATGCTTGTTTCCGGTCCAGGGAGGACCTGGCCTGGCAGTTCGGTCTGGACTGTTCCCATGGGGCACAGGGTCAAGACTGATTTGCATATGGCTGGGTCCAAACTGGGGTGGCGTAGTGGGCAAAAGAACGATGGATTTAACCCAGATCTTTTGACTGGGGAAGAATGTTTGCATTGTCAGCATTCCGTCCATCATTTGTTTGCTTTAACACTTTTCGCCCTAAGTGGGATGGGCATGCCCAGACGTGGGTCCCTTGCTCACTGTGCCACTGGATTCAAGCTAGCCTGGCTGAAGAAGGGTGACATACCCTGAAACCGGTCCCAGGATGCTTGTTTCCGGTCCAGGGAGGACCTGGCCTGGCAGTTCGGTCTGGACTGTTCCCATGGGGCACAGGGTCAAGACTGATTTGCATATGGCTGGGTCCAAACTGGGGTGGGGTAGTGCGCAAAAGAACGATGGATTTAACCCAGATCTTTTGACAGGGGAGAATGTTTGCATTGTCAGCATTCCGTCCATCATTTGTTTGCTTTAACACTTTTCGCCCTAAGTGGGATGGGCATGCCCAGACGTGGGTCCCTTGCTCACTGTGCCACTGGATTCAAGCTAGCCTGGCTGAAGAAGGGTGACATACCCTGAAACCGGTCCCAGGATGCTTGTTTCCAGTCCAGGGAGGACCTGGCCTGGCAGTTTGGTCTGGACTGTTCCCATGGGGCACAGGGTCAAGACTGATTTGCATATGGCTGGGTCCAAACTGGGGTGGCGTAGTGGGCAAAATAACGATGGATTTAACCCAGATCTTTTGACTGGGGGAGAATGTTTGCATTGTCAGCATTCCGTCCATCATTTGTTTGCTTTAACACTTTTCGCCCTAAGTGGGATGGGCATGCCCAGACGTGGGTCCCTTGCTCACTGTGCCACTGGATTCAAGCTAGCCTGGCTGAAGAAGGGTGACATACCCTGAAACCGGTCCCAGGATGCTTGTTTCCGGTCCAGGGAGGACCTGGCCTGGCAGTTCGGTCTGGACTGTTCCCATGGGGCACAGGGTCAAGACTGATTTGCATATGGCTGGGTCCAAACTGGGGTGGCGTAGTGGGCAAAAGAACGATGGATTTAACCCAGATCTTTTGACTGGGGGAGAATGTTTGCATTGTCAGCATTCCGCCCATCATTTGTTTGCTTTAACACTTTTCGCCCTAAGTGGGATGGGCATGCCCAGACGTGGGTCCCTTGCTCACTGTGCCACTGGATTCAAGCTAGCCTGGCTGAAGAAGGGTGACATACCCTGAAACCGGTCCCAGGATGCTTGTTTCCGGTCCAGGGAGGACCTGGCCTGGCAGTTCGGTCTGGACTGTTCCCATGGGGCACAGGGTCAAGACTGATTTGCATATGGCTGGGTCCAAACTGGGGTGGCGTAGTGGGCAAAAGAACGATGGATTTAACCCAGATCTTTTGACTGGGGAAGAATGTTTGCATTGTCAGCATTCCGTCCATCATTTGTTTGCTTTAACACTTTTCGCCCTAAGTGGGATGGGCATGCCCAGACGTGGGTCCCTTGCTCACTGTGCCACTGGATTCAAGCTAGCCTGGCTGAAGAAGGGTGACATACCCTGAAACCGGTCCCAGGATGCTTGTTTCCGGTCCAGGGAGGACCTGGCCTGGCAGTTCGGTCTGGACTGTTCCCATGGGGCACAGGGTCAAGACTGATTTGCATATGGCTGGGTCCAAACTGGGGTGGGGTAGTGCGCAAAAGAACGATGGATTTAACCCAGATCTTTTGACAGGGGGAGAATGTTTGCATTGTCAGCATTCCGTCCATCATTTGTTTGCTTTAACACTTTTCGCCCTAAGTGGGATGGGCATGCCCAGACGTGGGTCCCTTGCTCACTGTGCCACTGGATTCAAGCTAGCCTGGCTGAAGAAGGGTGACATACCCTGAAACCGGTCCCAGGATGCTTGTTTCCAGTCCAGGGAGGACCTGGCCTGGCAGTTTGGTCTGGACTGTTCCCATGGGGCACAGGGTCAAGACTGATTTGCATATGGCTGGGTCCAAACTGGGGTGGCGTAGTGGGCAAAATAACGATGGATTTAACCCAGATCTTTTGACTGGGGAGAATGTTTGCATTGTCAGCATTCCGTCCATCATTTGTTTGCTTTAACACTTTTCGCCCTAAGTGGGATGGGCATGCCCAGACGTGGGTCCCTTGCTCACTGTGCCACTGGATTCAAGCTAGCCTGGCTGAAGAAGGGTGACATACCCTGAAACCGGTCCCAGGATGCTTGTTTCCGGTCCAGGGAGGAGCTGGCCTGGCAGTTCGGTCTGGACTGTTCCCATGGGGCACAGGGTCAAGACTGATTTGCATATGGCTGGGTCCAAACTGGGGTGGCGTAGTGGGCAAAAGAACGATGGATTTAACCCACATGTTTTGACTGGGGGAGAATGTTTGCATTGTCAGCATTCCGTCCATCATTTGTTTGCTTTAACACTTTCTAATAATGGCATTTTCAAAATTGTAACTAAAAATATGACTTTCTCATTAAAAAAGGGGTTTTAATTACAGCTCTTTAGACTCCAAATTTGACCTGTCTACCTGATCTTAATTTAAAGTTATCACTTATTAAATGTAATAGGGTATCCCAATGTTATCTTTGCAGTAGTGATAAACAAATTTAGGAGTTGTGCACTACCAGTGCATATAAAACTTAAAAGTGCATGTCCAACTTTTCTAATACAATGTACCCTGCCCTTTGGGCTGTTCATGGTCTACCCTAGGGGTGACATATGTATTAAAAAGGAAGGTTTGGGCCTTGCAAGAGATTTATTTTGCCAGGCCGAAATGCCAGTTTAAGACTGCACTCACAGACTGCAATGGCAAGCCTGGGACATGTTTACAAGGGCTACTCAAGTGGGCAAGTGGGTGGCACAATAGGTGCTGCAGGCCCACTAGTAGCATTCAATATACAGGCCCTAAGTACATGTTGTACCACTTTACCAAGGACTTACAGTTACATAAAATATGCCAATTGGGTGTAAGCCAAATCTTCCACAGTTAAAGGAGAGGGCACAAGCACTTTGGCACTGGTTAGCAGTGGTAAAGTGCACAGAGTCCTCTGGCCAACAAAAATTAGATCAGCAAAAATAGGAGGGGTGAAGGCAAAATGTTTGGCGGAAGACCACCCTAAGACTGACAGTTCTAGCAGTGACACTATTGATGAGGTACATGAAGTCTGAAAAGAAAGGCTGTTGGCTGTCATTTTTTTCTAACACACAACAAAATTTAAATATCTGTAAATTAATTGTACAATTATTCCATAAAATACCAACAGTTAGGAAAGCACAAATGAAGCCCATTGTTTTGCAATTTTGAAGCAGAATGGAAGCAACAAAGCTAGACACTTTACTTAGTGAAGCACAAATGATAGATGGTCACAGAAACTTGATTTCCACACATTGTCTATTGTTTGTGTGCTATATCGTTCTATCAAGTAAACTGTATGTTTGTTTCCATTTCAGTGAAAGGTGTGCTGTCTGTGAATGATAGTGTGCTACCGCAGCACTCTTTAGTAATATATTTGCGACATTGTGCTCCAAAATGCACCACCAGATACAGACTGCACCCTTACCAGTATCTTGTTGAGCACATTTGCTACACTTGAGCTTTGTGTGACCGTTTGATTTTTCACAGTCCTTATGATGTAACATTTGTGGCAGTGCCCCCACTCTGAAAATTGTTCTAGCTCCACTGCCACAAAGAGGCATGAGATTTAGTTACTTTTCAATGCTCTTGTACAGGAGCGGACTCCTATATTTCAGCAAAAATTGTTTTGCCGTCAGAGACTATAATTCATCTGTAAGGAGAAATTAAACTGGATACAGTTTTTCCTCTTCACACAAAATTATACGAGTTTCACAAATAATCAGCATGCTCACAGGCTCACTGCTCCCTTTTTAGCCATGCAGTATCTGGCACTTCAGCAGCTCCTGGACTGCATCACCATTGAAATCCTCACTTCTTAGATTGCCTCTCATTTTACCAAGGGCTTCAACACATTTACACCAACTAAACCAAAATTCTGGACACAGACGCGTGTACTTTAGAGGCAATTCACATAACATGTAGAGAACTGGGAAGTCTATGCAAGTAGTGCAATTGTTTGCCTGTTTCACAGTAAACTATCCTCTTGCTTCTTAGTAGGACTACATACAGTTTATTAGTTTAGACTTTCTGCTGGTAGTTGGTATAGCCATCAGCCGCGGTCCGTGCAGGTAACAACTGTGGGGCCACGTGGGGGGGGGGGGGGATTTCAAGGGACGATGCTGAGGTAAAATTAAATAAATATTTAATTTTCCCTCAGCATCGTCCCTCGAAATCCCCCCTAATGCCGCCCCACCGCTGTTACCTGCACGGACCGCAGCAGATAGCCATAGGTATACTGTGAATCACCTGCTCCCAGTGCCTCTTATATTAACACCCTCTTTACAGACTCTACCTCTTAAGGTAAGGGTAAGTGACTTCTCACATATTCCGCATTACGGTGGGGAGCCCAGAAAGTAACCCCTGGAGACATTTTTCATATTTTTCACTAACAAACTGCTTAAGGACGCCCAACTCTCACTGGGCTCTTGAGAAGTACTTTACATATTTCATCCCCTATTGATGGTGAAATGCAAGGGAGTAACGGGGCAGGAGGACAGATGGGTCTTGTGTCCCACCTGTAATTGTCCTCCCCCTCCCACCTAGTGTTCCACCACCTGTGACTGAGAAAAACAAACAACAGCAGCCACACCACCTGGGCAAGAAGAAGGAGGCTGAGTCACAAACCATAGAAGCAGCGCATGTTTCACAGCACAGGCTTCAATCTACTGCGCCTAGGCTGCACAAGTTTTATCTGGGGCCTGTTGTGTGCACTCCATAAAAAACACTTTTAGAGATGCCACTGGTGAAATGTATTAAGGAAAAAGGATTGATAAAAAGGCATAACATGCCAAATTAGGACTGTAAACTCTGATTACTTATGTTATGGGTCAATCCTATTTTGAGCAGTTGGAAAATAGGTTTTAACCCCACCCCAGGGTACTACTATTTACTGAGGGCTGGATTCACCAAGGTACTTAGTGTGAATTAAGCCCTAAGTGCGTTAAGGACGTCCTCCTACTTTCCACTACTTTGGACTGGGCCCTATGACTGGCAATTAGCAAGCATAAGGATTGGAGAGGAATACGTAATTTCTTGCCTTTCGCTGTATATACCAGATTAGGTATAAATGCTCCTCTCTTAGTCATGCATGTCTGGGTGGGAAAGAGTTGCAGGTCTGAGTCTGTTTTGCTAAACAGCTCAGAACACATAGGGGCATATGTACAAGCCCCTATCGCCACCACAATGTCACTTTTACAGACGTTGTGGTGGCGGTAGGGGCTGCACCTTATGTACAAGGCAGCGTTAAGCCACTAAATGTGGCTTAACGCTGCCTTGTACATAAGGCACCCTTTCGCGCTGTGATTAGTGTGTAAGGGGCGTGCAGTGGGTGTTGTGGTGGGGGTTCCACCCCAACACCCATTGTATTTGACGCTGCCCCCTATGTACAAGGGTGGCATACATAGGAGGTAGCACCAAAATTAAGACCAGGAAAATCCTGGTCTTAAGTTGGTGAAACGAGGAGAAATGCATTATTTCTCCTCGTTTTTGCTTTTTCCATGTGTGCTGGCACACATGGAAAAAGCAAAATGCCATGGTTTGTTTATGTAACAAACCTTTTTAAAAAATTCCATTTTGTGACTTTCATGTGTGCTGGCGCTAAGTTGCTAAGTTAAACCTAGCGCCATCGCAGGGGGAAACGCAAGGCTGCACCACATTCTTGTAAATATGGTGCAGCCTTGCGTTTCACAAGTGGCGGAGCTAGTCGTTAAGCCAAGGATGCTAACGACATGCTTCGCCACTTCCTAGTACATATATCCCATAGTGAGTTAGTTAGTTATAAAACTGGACAGCTGAGTTAGGGTCAGTGAAAGAAGATGATCCTATTTTGAACTGTCTCATTTGTTTCCTTGCTATGGGAGTAGCACGCTTGTTAAGCATGGTCATTATATTACTATGCACTACATATACAAATATTAAAATACCCTGCATGCAGTGTTATTCTTTGGCGTCTGGTGTGGCCTGTCTTCTGTTATGGTACAGTGATTTATTAAGCTCTAATTGTTACAGGCAGCCTTTCTTCCCAGTATAAGCACCGTGACAACTCTAATATGACCGTCACACTGTTCATTGATAATAAAAAAAAAGTAAGACTGTAGAATGTCTGTCTGTCCATGGCAACTCAGGCTTGATCAACATAAAGTACATGGCTGTGGTAAAGTGCTAGGAACGTTTTTACACTTCCATTTTGATTTTTGTGTTTACTTTATTGCTTTATATTTGTTTTTACTGTTAGTTTAATTTCTGTTAATGCATTTCTAAAGTCGCTCCTTAAGTTTAGTTAATTCCATTACCTAGTAATGTAGATACACACATTCTTAGAATCCGATATGCGCGTTTTCTTTTCAATCATTTCACACCTGTTTAGGAGTGTAACCCTTACATTTGATTGAACCTACTGTCCTTCAAGGCAAAACAAGGGCGTGGACGTGAAATACGATTTGTCACAGGTCAGTGAGATATATATATTTCAGCTCTGTAACTGCATACCCTCTGAGTCCTCACATTTTCTTATGCAGCTCACTGTGTGAGTTTGGTCACTAAGCAAATACATTTGTATATGTCTGTATATATTTTAAAATATGGTGTAATGGTGATGCTTGGTCTAGAAATATGCACAGGGCCCGATTCACAGAACTAACTTAAGACAAAATCCTAAACTTACTACCATTTTGGTATTCACAGAAGGCACTTACTCATTTCGGTATTCACAGAAGTTAGGAGTCCTAACTTTAGGACTCCTAAATGCCTTCTGTGAATACCGAAAGTCTTAAAGTTAGGATTTTTCTCAGTTTAGGAGTAGTAAAGTTAGGACTCCTAACTTTAGGAATCCTAAATGCCTTCTGTGAATACCGAAAGTCTTAAAGTTAGGATTTTCTGAGTTTAGGAGTAGTAAAGTTAGGAGTACTTTACTACTCCTAAACTGAGAAAAATCTAACTTTAAGACTTTCGTATTCACAGAAGGCATTTAGGATTCCTAAAGTTAGGAGTCCTAACTTTACTACTCTAAACTGAGAAAATCTAACTTTAAGACTTTCGGTATTCACAGAAGGCATTTAGGAGTCTAAAGTTAGGACTCCTAACTTCTGTGAATACGAAATAGTAAGTGCCTTCTGTGAATACCAAAATGAGTAAGTGCCTTCTGTGAATACCAAAATGGTAGTAAGTTTAGGATTTTGTCTTAAGTTAGTTCTGTGAATCGGGCCGACAGTGTGTAGGTTGGGTGTGAGCTGCCAATGTGCGCTACATTGAGAAAAATCTCGAAAATCATCAAAACCACTATTGAATGAAAGGTTTCTGCTGATTTCTGTTAAGCCACTTATTTGACACCTAGGTGTAAGATATTATTCCCTAATTAAGATGAAAAATGAAAGCTCAGCAGAAGAAGCAAAGTCTTCTGTGCAATGCTCCACCTACCTTTATGACTATAAAAGTCAAAACATAAGGTGTGTTCGATATGTACGTAAGAGGGTTTGATGTATGGAATTTTCCCTCGATCGGAATGAAACTCTCGGTTCTGTATTTGAAATTGTTGTTGTTATCCGGGCATTACCCACCATTTATTAGACTGAATGACAACAGAGTTTAAACACAAGTTTGCCACGGCAAGAAAGCACCAGGACTAATAAATCCACCTATCTGCCGTATCTCAGATGCATCTCTGTTTTCTGCTTGGGAAGAGAAGTATCGTAAATTGGCCTTGGATTATCATCTGTTCGGGACTCTTCATTGTTACCCAGCAGCACTGTTTGAACAGAACGGGCTCCTGCCAATATGACATTCTCAACTGTACCGCTCAATAGAATGCACTCACTCCATAATGATGATAGTCATGAGTTTTACATTAATTCCAAAAGTGTACGTTACCAACATTTACTTAACTATAACTATATTTCCAAGTTCATTATAATTATAGGTTTCAAAATGGTCATTTTAGTTATTCATGTGATGTAGATTTCCTCACATTTTTCTTTTCTATTAAGTGCCAATCCACTAATACAGCTTAATTCTCACGGTTGCAGCCACACATTCATGGCCGGAGCGTGAAGATGCAGCTGACAACCCAGAAGTGAGCAGAGAGGCTGAGGCAGGGGACGCGGTCTAGTCTTTACGCGTTCCCCTGCATCGGTCCTCCTCCCGGAAGCCGTGTTCCTCTTGTTCCTCGAGTGTGGCAGCATAAAAGATGCACTTGGGAACCCTCCTTTGCCTGTAATTCTTACCTGGACCTTATACTTAACCTTGTTTCATGACGTCCTTGCTTTTTGCTGTTCTCTCCTTATGGTTGTAATGTTGTCCTGTTGGGCGGCCCCACAATGCGCACTGAGTAAGGGGTGGTCCCAGTTAAACCCCGAGACGTAAGACAATGGACTGGCCCGGCATACGCCCGGCCAGCGTGTGTGAGCGTTAATAAATAGCCCGGAGACCCCGGGCGTGGTTAAGTCACGTACTGGCCACCACTGTATACGTGTCGTCAGGCTCCCTGTGTTCTTGCCGCCAGGCCCAGGGCCATGACACTACACTGGTGATGAGGTGGTCTTCCCACCCCACTGTGCCGCCTCACGCCTGATGTGCCTGCCGCCTGCAACATCACCACAGGAGCGCTCCAACCGCATCTCCCGTGACCTCCGCTCAGCACACCGCGCACCCTGCCACGCACCTGCAGGCCGCACTGTGAATCCCTGCATCGGCTTCCAGCGCCGCTCACGGCCGAGGCCCTTGCCCTTCACTACGGCCGCCCCGCACGCTGCACCCGCTCGCGGGCACGCGCACGATCATCCCGGGCCCACCGGCGCCGAGCCCTCTACGCTGCGGATCTCCAGCGGCCCTCAGCATCCGGTAAGGGTAGCGACACCTGCTCCCAGCCGCCTTCCTCCCGGTGCCCTCATCACCACGCGCCTCCAGCCACAGCCCTGCCAGAGTGCTAACCCGCATTTGAGGCCTGCTCTGCCGCCTCCACCACGACCCACGTGGTGCCCCGGTGCAGCGCGCTCTCCTGATGCACGCACACGCAGCACTAGGCCAGACTTGCCAGGGCCCACACCGGAGCGCCCTCCTGTGGCAGCGCGCACCCACCTGTGGAGCCTCGCCCATCGCAGCCACGCCGGCGCAGTCTAGGATTCACCGCCTGCCCCACCCAACGGGGCTCCGCTCAGCGCCGCACCTAAGTGAGTGCCCTGCCAGCTTGTGTCCCACAGCGAGTGATCCGCCGGTCCCGCTGCCTCGCTTACATGGCGTTTGTGCCACATTTGGAGCCCTTCACTGTCACGGGCCCCCCACCCTCCCAGGCAGCACGCTGGAAGGCATGGGTCGAATGCCTGGAAACGTATTTCGACGCTCCAAGAAGAAGACCCATGCTCCTTCATCTCGGTGGTGCAGACATCCATAAAATATCTAAAACGATGCGTGAAGCTGGCCCTCCGAGAAACTACGCTACGATGCGTGACGCCATCACGGCCTACTTCGAGCCTTTTGCCAACCCCGACTACGAGCGCTTCATGCTCCGCCATGCGCGCCAACTGCCGGAGGAGTCAGTGGATGTTTTCTATGCGAGGCTGAAAGAGCTGGCGAGCACCTGCACCCTCCCGGATGAGGACGACGAAGTCCGGGCCCAGTTTATCCAAGGCTGTGCGTCCTCCAAGCTGCGCGAACGTGTCCTACAGGAGCACAACATGTCGATGAGAGACATTCTAACGCTCGGCCGCTCCAAAGAATTGTCCAAAGCCAGGGCGGCACACATGGACCCCAAGCCAGCCGCAACGGTCAAGGAAGAGCCGGTCTGCGCCATTTGCCCCGACACTCGTGAAACGCAACAGAAAAGCACCAGACCGAAGCCTCAAGCCTCCCAACAGAGCTCACGAAGTCGCCCATGTGGGTGGTGTGGGGGTCCGTACCCCCATGAAGGGGCCTGCCCCGTGCATGGCAAGACCAGCAGCGCGTGCGGAAAAGTGAACCATTTCTCCAAGGTATGCCAGTCGACGCAAAGGAGGAGGCAGAATGGCCCGCCACGGCGAGTTCGCGCAATTGAACCGTCCCCCCATGGGCCCCCCGACAGTGACATGGACGACGATGAGGCGGAAGCTGCTACCGTCCACATGGTCAGAATGCTGAATGCTCTCTCATGCTCTGCCATGCGCGCCAACTGCCGGAGGAGTCAGTGGATGTTTTCTATGCGAGGCTGAAAGAGCTGGCGAGCACCTGCACCCTCCCGGATGAGGACGACGAAGCCCGGGCCCAGTTTATCCAAGGCTGTGCGTCCTCCAAGCTGCGCGAACGTGTCCTACAGGAGCACAACATGTCGATGAGAGACATTCTAACGCTCGGCCGCTCCAAAGAATTGTCCAAAGCCAGGGCGGCACACATGGACCCCAAGCCAGCCGCAACGGTCAAGGAAGAGCCGGTCTGCGCCATTCGCCCCGACACTCGTGAAACGCAACAGAAAAGCACCAGACCGAAGCCTCAAGCCTCCCAACAGAGCTCACGAAGTCGCCCATGTGGGTGGTGTGGGGGTCCGTACCCCCATGAAGGGGCCTGCCCCGTGCACGGCAAGACCAGCAGCGCGTGCGGAAAAGTGAACCATTTCTCCAAGGTATGCCAGTCGACGCAAAGGAGGAGGCAGAATGGCCCGCCACGGCGAGTTCGCGCAATTGAACCGTCCCCCCATGGGCCCCCCAACAGTGACATGGACGACGATGAGGCGGAAGCTGCTACCGTCCACATGGTCAGAATGCTGAATGCTCTCTCAGCCACCCAACACGCTGCGCCCATGTGTGAAGTCAACGTGCAGGATCATGCACTGGCTGCACTCATCGACACAGGAGCCACCATCAACCTCATGGCCGCCAGCGTCTACAGGAGCCTGCCCAACCCTCCAGCACTGCGCAATACCAAGGTACAAGTTTATGCATTCGGCACTCACTCCCCGCTCAAACTGTGTGGCGTATTTCAAGCCAGTCTCTCTCATGATGTCGCACGCCAGCAGGCCAAAGTCTATGTATCACAAGAAGGGTCGGGATTTCTGCTCAGCTGCCGCACCGCGCAGGATCTCAACCTGATCCGATTTGCGTTCACCGTGCATGCCCACGATCTGGACCGCCTGCTGCAAGGGTTCGAAACTCTGTTCGAAGGTATTGGATGTCTAAAGGGCCCGGCTGTCCAGCTACACATCGACAAGTCCGTAGCCCCGATAGCCCTCCGTCACAGGAGGATCGCCTTCCACCTCCGTCCTAAAGTAGAGGCAGAATTACGCCTTCTGGAGAGGGCTGGGATCATTGAACGGGTGAGAGGCCCCACACCGTGGATGTCCCCCATCGTCGTTGCGAAAAAACCGAAGCAACCATAGGCGGTCCGCATCTGTGTGGATATGAGAGTCCCGAACCTCGCCATCAAACGGGAACGTGAGCGACGACATTCTGGTGCACGCTCCCACACTGGAAGAACAGTGGACTCACCCTACACCGCGAAAAATGCGAGTTCTTGAGGAGAGACATTAGCTTCTTCGGCTATCGGTTCTCAGACAAAGGCATTGACTCAGACTCCGACAAAGTTAAGGACATACAGAATGCCCCCACCCCGACGTCAGTGTCTGGCATCTGCAGTTTCCTGGACATGGTCACTTACTGCGGGCGTTTCATCAAGAACCTCTCGGACCTGACAGGGCCCCTCCGTGACCTCACCAAAGCCACCAGCCACTGGGTGTGGGAAGCGGAACAGGAAGAAGCCTTCCGCCACACGAAAGCAGCCCTCTCAGCTGACACTACGCTAGTGTACTTCAACCCCAGACACGAGTCCCAGCTGGTGGTGGATGCCAGCCCCTTGGGGTTGGGCGCGGTCTTAGCCCAGCAACAGATATGCGGAGAATGGGCCCCAGTCGCCTACGCAAGCAGGACACTTACGCCCACGGAACAACGTTATTCTCAAATTGAGAAAGAGGCCATCGCAATCCTGTGGTGATGCCGCCATTTCCACATCTACCTGTACGGGCATCCGTTCACGGTCGTAACAGACCACAAACCCCTCATCCTGTTGTTTCAAGGGTCGTCATCGCGCCCTCCCCGCGGATTGAAAAATGGATACTGCAGCTGCAAGAATTCCAATTCACCGTGGAGTACAAACCAGGCCCCCAGAACCCGGCGGACTTCCTATCCAGGCATGCCCGGCCTGTCACCGGGCCAGAAGCTGCTGAAGCGGCAGCGACAGAAGACTACGTGCGGATGATCATAGAACGGTCCAGACCACTCCCGATCTCGTTGGCTGAAGTGATACAGGCCACGAGAGACGATAACTGCCTCCAGATCACCATCCAAGCAATCACCTCGGGAGACTGGAAGCCGCTACAGAACCCAACACACTTCCGCACAGCGAAAGCCCAAGCCACTTTGAAAGCCCTGCATCAAGTGCGCCAGGAGTTGTCCGTGTCCGCCGATGGCTGTCTCCTGAGAGGCCCGCGCCTCGTCCTACCGGAAAGCCTGACCCAGCAAGCGGCCCTCCTCGCACACGGAGCACACCAGGGAATTGTCAAGTCAAAGAACCGCCTCAGGAACAAAGTCTGATTCCCCGGCCTAGACCAGCAGATCGAATCACTCGTCCAACGCTGCCCAGTTTGCCTCGCAACCAGCTTACCCAGCAGACCTGTGCCAGTGATCACGGAAGCGGCCCCCGGCGCCCCGTGGGAAAGAGCCAGCGCAGACTTCGGCAGCCTACCAGGAGGAAGGTACATGCTGGTAGTCGTGGATGACATCTCGCGATACCCGGAAGTCGAGATCGTCTCCTCCACGTCGGCAGGAGAAGTCATTCCCAAACTGGAGAAAATCATGGCCACCCATGGGCTAGTTGGAGAACTCTGTACTGACAATGGTCCGCCATTCACCAGTGTAGAACTACTCGAGTACCTGGCCTCCCACCGGATCAAGCACTGCCGGATAACCCCAAGGTGGCCCCAAGCGAACGGGGAAGTAGAACGCCTGATGCGGACTCTGAACAAGACGATCCAAATAGCTTTGGCCGACGGCCACAACCTGGAACAAGCGCTGTACCAGTTTCTCCGAGAATACCGTCTCACCCCTCATTGCACTACCGGCATTTCCCCGAGCAGACTGTGGGTGGTCCCAGTTAAACCCCGAGACGTAAGACAATGGACAGGCCCGGCGTACGCCCGGCCAGCTTGTGTGAGCATTAATAAATAGCCCGGAGACCCCGGGTGTGGTTAAGTCACGTACTGGCCACCACTGTATACGTGTTGTCAGGCTCTCTGTGTTCTCGCCGCCAGGCCCAGGGCCACGGCACTACAATGGTCATGCTGCTGCCTGTTCTGCGACCTCTGGAGGGATTACCATAGTTCTTCAATGACTGCTCCTGCACTTTGCTGATTTACTTGGTGCACTTTCAGTTTGGTAAGTTTGCATTCTTCCTTGTGCCTGTGGGTACAAAAAGATTTTACCAACAGCTGACTGATCTTCTACTTTGGTAAGATGCATGCATGCAAGTAATTCTGGATATGTGCTCAACCTCCTGCATTGGGATCCCACAAACTTTAAGGATATTGATATGTAAAGTCTGCAACATAAGGAGAAGACTGTTAATGGATGTCTATTCTGCTAAAACACAGTGATTGAGAGTATGAGACAATTGTTTGTTTTCAAAGACTTTTGAGGCGCTCCTGGGGCATACTCCATCACTTATTTTCAATGAATTTTGTTTGGAAGACTTGACGGAATGATATAATTCTGGTCCTATGTTGCTCTCCTTAATCCCCATCACTTTAAGTGCTTAGGTACTATTGAGCAATATGGGGGCCCTAGGGGTATGAACATTTGTTTTTCTTATTTATTTAGCATACTGTATTTATTTTCATTCCCTTGGGATTACACTACACTCATTGGGTTCCTGCAACTAGATACAAGTGGGAAAGTGGGAGTTATTAGGTAAGAATGCTCATTTACCAGTTGTTAAGCTATTTTTTGAGTTGTTCATGTTTTAGAGGTGAATGTTCTAAAACGTCCATTATATTTTGCTGTAGAGGCATGACGATACTAGAGCACTGATGGTAACTCTAGTGATGAGAATTGATGCAGTCACCTTGAAGGGACCCTGGCACGCCATCTTTTGTGTTTTCTCCACTTTCCCTTTCCCTGGGTGCTGTTATCTCCTGGAGCTCTATCCAAGTCTTTGGTGGTTGCAGATCTCTAGGTGGTGTAGTGAATCCGTTTCTGGTATTCAGGTCCACAAATCTGAACATCCAGCTACTGAACTGGCAGTGCCCAGACATTACATTTATAAGGTAATGGTGCAGCATTTATACTTTACAGAAGGATTCCTGAAAGTTTATGAAGAAGCTTTGAGATGTCTACAGGAGTACTTTCATGAAATCAAACTGAAAAAAATGCCAAACTGCTTATATATAAGGTTAGGAACATACCAGTGACTGTAAAAGAGAAAGTTGAACTAGAAAGTAAAAAATTACTAGATTTGGGTGTCAAAGAACCCATTGAGGCCACAGAGAGGTTGGTTCCAGTTCTCGTGGCGATTAAACCAGGATGGGAAATTCAACTCTGCAAGTGACTGAGAACAAGTATCCATTACCAAAAATTACTGAAATGATTTCTGAATTTAAGGAACCCAGAGCAGTAAGTAAACTCAATTTGATGACAGCATATCATTAAATCAAATTCCACCCTGATTCTTGTGATCCTATAGCATTTGTCACACCATTTGGTGCTTTTAGGTTCATAAGGATCCTGTGGGTCTTAAAAAATGCAACATCAGTTTTCCAAAGTGTTATGGATGGTTTGTTAGGTGGTTTGGAATGTTTCCAATACTTCCAAGATGATGTATTTATTTTTGGGAAGGATGTGAATGAGCACAATACAAGAACGATAGTGGTGTTGAATATCTTGCAAAGGAGTGGTGTAACATTAAAAGCCACAAAATATTCTTTTGGAAAATCTGACATTGAATATTTGGGTCCTTTGGTAACTCAAGAAGGTGTAACGCCAAAAGCGAATCTTGTAAATGGTGTAGAAGAGTTAAGACGTCCTTGTAATAATGATGGGCTCATGTCAGTTTTGGGCACAGCTGAGTTCTACTGCAGATTCATCAAGGTTTTTCAAGCCAAACATTCACTATGAGAAAATTACTGAAGGAAAATTTTGTATATGAACGTAATGAGGAGCGCAAATGCGTTTTTGGGGGTAAAAAATTAATGATGGGTTATACTGTGTTTAAAAGCTTTTGACAATGACAAGTATTGCAACATTAGAACAGAAGTGAGTGAAAAAGGTTTAGGAGATGTTCTAATGTGAGAAGATAAAATTATAGCTTTTGCATCAAAAGATCTAAAAGATAAAGAGATGAAATGTCCAGTGGTGGGAAAAGATGCTCTTAGTGTTTCATGGGCTATAAATAGATTCAAACAGTTCCTGTGAGGTAGAAACAGACTATAAGCCTTTAAGGGAGATTTTGAACAAAATAGGTTTAGATAATGCATCGACAAGAGTCTCAAAATGGATTGCATTTTTGCAAGAATATGATTTTCATTGTTATGTATTTGCCAGGCAAAAATATTCTACTACAGATTGTTTAAGCAGTCTGGTTAATGTCAAAAGGGTTGAGGTGGAACAAGATGAGTGGTGAAATGATGTAAAGACTTGCAAAATTAATGCTGGATGCATCACTCAGGACGAATGGTTCCTCGAAGTATCCAATGATGATGGCTTATGTAATGTGTCTGACTGGACAAGTGGATGGCCAGAAAAAAAATATTGCTGAGACTTACCAACTGTATTTTAAGGTTCAGGATGAATTGACTGAAAATGTGAGTTTGATGTTTAGAGGAACATCGTTAATTCCTCCTCCCTCTCTTTGATCAAAATTGATTGAAATAGCACATGAGGGTCATTTAGATTGTAGTAAACCAAGGAAAGGATTAGAAGTGATTTTTGGTAGCCAGCATTAGACCTCATTTCTGTGAAGATAAGAATTCTGAAAAATGTGCAATTTCCTATTGTGTCAAGAGTGCTGCTGTAGCCATGTTAGGCTCCTGGAGATTCTAAGAGTAGAAAGGTTACTTTGTGTGTTTAGAAATATTTTGATAAAATAATTCCTTACATCCTTCATAACTATCGCCCCATTGCTGGCCTCTCTGGACATCAACAATATTGGAGAGAGTGACAGCATCTAAATTGCAGTCCTACTTGGTTCACCACCAGAAGCTACACCGGCTACTTCAGCTAGAAATATAGGAAATAATGTTTGAGTCTGATCTTTCTTTTGCGCCCCAAATTCACCAGATTTCTTCATCCTGCTTTGTGAAGCTAATATCTGTCAGAAAGCTATTGCGTTTTCTTCCAGAGGAGACCCGAAAGATCATAATGCATGCGTTGGTGACATCGCATTTGGATTACGCCAATAGCTTATATCTGGGGCTGCCAGCTTTTTTGATCCATAGACTCCAAATAATGCAGAATGCGGTGGCCAGGTTCATTCGACGGGTCCCCTTTCGTCATCACATCTCTCCTCATCTGAAGCAACTCCATTGGCATCCGGTTTCAAAGAGGGCGGAGTTTAAAGCCCTGAGATCTGCATTCAGTGCCATTAGGGGCTGAGGTCCACACTATCTTAGGAAAAGGCTTAGCCTGTACCACCAGGAGAGAGCCCTGAGATCTAACCACCTGCGACTCCTTTGCATTCCGAGGTTTGCCAAGGTTCACAGAAGTGGCAGGTTGTTCTCGGTACGGACGGCCAAGATTTGGAACTCCCTGCCCAATCATGTTCACATGGCTGAGTCCGAACACCGTTTCAGGAAAAATGTAAAAACCTGGCTCTTTAATCAAGTTTAGATAGTGATGGCTGAGTCTATTCTTCAGTCTTGCTTTGAGCGCTGGGATGCCTCAGATGAGGTAGCTGCCCACTGTACAAATGTTTTTGATTGATTGATTGAAGCTGATTAGCCGCCATTCAGGTTTTAGATCTCAGCACAGAACTGGAACCGTACTAAAGTCACTACTGGAGGATATGCTTGCAACTGCTGATACTTTTTAATCTTTTATTCACATTTCATGCAGTTGACTACAACCTACAGTTTGGCTTTAAACTGTGGCCACTGAATGGTTCCGATCATTTCTGACAGGACAGATAAATTGTGTCCATCCTGTCAGGAATGATCAGAACCATTTAGTGGATTTTTCTAGTCATCCGAGGTACAAGTTGATGTGATGTTCCTTAGGGTTTATCTTTGTCACCCATATTTAGGGGCCGATTCCGATCTTGGCCGGTAGTGCTCCGAATCGGATTCGGATTTACCGGATCCGATTCGGAGCCCTGTTTCCCGACCGAATCGTACGCGGGTCCGGCCGAGCGAGTACGATGCATGCTCCTGCGAAATCGCCGACCGACTCGTACGCGGCTTCAACACGCTCCGACCGACTCGCACCGCGCTATGGAGACGTTTACCGGCCGGGTAAGTACGATGCGCGCCGCAAGCAGTCCGACCGACTCGCGCCGTCCGGCTCGAAAGAGCTGTCGGAGCCGGATTTTGGGGGTCCGCGTCGGACCCCCCTGAACGCGTAGGCACGCGAGTCGCACACAGGGAGGACCCATGGGTCCCCCTACCTGTGCATGTACGCCGCGATGCGCATGGACGCGTACCCACTGTAGGGGCGCCCTTGTTTGCCTCGCACCCATTGAGTCAATGGGAGCCCGCGTACGCGTCGTACGACCGGCTCCCATTGACTTCAATGGGAGTCCGACCGAATCGAGTCCGATAGCATGCGAATGCATCGTACTCGTCCGGTCGGACTGCTGGGGTCCGATTCGGTCGGAATTCTCTCCGGGTCCGGCTCGGTCGGAGAGATTTCCGGCCGGAATCGGAATCGGCCCCATAATGTCTATCTCAAGCCACTATTTTTCATCAAGGCCAGAGGCTTGAAAAATCATTCATATACTGATAACACGGAGATGTAGACAATTTCACAACCATTAAAATAGGGCTGAACAAAGTGGCCATTTGCATAAATAAAAGGGTCCGCAATTTAAATAGGGTAAAAACAATTAAAAAAGACATTACTCTTTATTAGAAACAAACATCACAAAATTATAAGCAGCTTACTGATTCGTTTAAAACTGTATTATGGAAATACTTTAGTGAGTAGACTTCCAACAATTCAAAGTGATAGATTTTAACATGTGAGCACAATAAAAATCCCTCTATGCTCCTGGATATACTTCCCGGTACCGCCTACAGCCTCTCTTTAGAAGCATGCGTGATTTCACAATGTTGGCCATATTGTCAAGGTTTTATCAATTTCTCTATAGTAATACCTTACATTTGTCAAGATTAAAACCACAAGTATTAGCTCTTCAAGGTGAAAAATATATATACATTTCTTGCCCTCATTTCTACTGTAGAAATAAAGGAATTTGTTTTTAGAAATTATATATATTTTTCATCTTCAAGTGCTAATACTTGTGGTTTAAAAAGGAAGGGTCACGAACATTCGCGTCCTTTTTAAGAACGATCCGATCGGGGTCAGATAAGGATGGAAAAAAAAGATAAGTGTAAATTAGAGACCATGTGATTATATGTAGAACCGCACTGTGAAATAAAGGTTTGTAGAAAGGATCACCGTTAAGGGGGAGGGTGAGACAAAAATGAAGACGAGCACATTGGAGGGGCTGTAATGACTTAATAAGATCTTTGCCAGAACAACTCGCATTCGAAGATACTTAAAGAATAGAAGCGAGACGGCTGCCGAAAACTATGATATGTCACTGAATACTCTGAGAAATTACTGAAATACGGTGACCTGAAATTTTTAAATCAACGCACACTTCCTCATTGATGAAAGGAAAGTGTGTAAACCAGTGAAAATTGGAACTAATAAGGATTATAATCGGAAGTAGCTACCGGTACATCTATCTCCTGAGTTTTCCTACCACAATGATATTTATTATTTGTGGCTAAGACAACATACCTCAAAGATAACCCAACTGTCTTTTAAAAATAAAAGCTTGTCCTGAAGAAGGTGGTGCAGAATAAGACAAGTCCACCGAAACGCCGCGTCAACACTTTTGCTTTTACTATACTTGTATGAACATTGGTTTGATTCACTGTTTTTAAAAAATTGTTTGTATGGGATTTTTTTATTATATGTGAAATGTTTATTAAGAGTTATTCATGTGCAGAGATTCACAGATAAAAATCAGTGTATGAATATTGTGATTTTTAAACGAGTGTAAATAGGAGGAATGACAAAGGAGGCCTTCTGTTTTTGTTTTACATCTTAGTATAATATTGATCGATGAAAAATTTTTATGAAATATTTATTTGGAATATTGACATTGAGTCTGTGGCTCTGTATTTAAATATCAATTATTGTGATTCAGTGTTACATGAATATAAAAGGAACATTTTTTAATAAAGGAGGAGACATCTTTTGCAAAACACAGGTTTTATGTATTTTGAGTATGTATGCATGAATGTGATAATAGAAGAACAATAGGGGTGTTCCACAAGATTGATTAAATCAGCACAAGGGGGACAATAGTTTTTTTCGATGACTTAATAAGAGACATCGGTGTGTAGTCCATATATTGACTGCACATTCTTATATAAAAAAAATAATAGCACGCGAGAGATATTAATAATTACAGTTGTAAACACGAAAGAGCACCATACCCCCAGTGTTAAAAGGAAAGGTTTACTTTATGCAATACATTTTTTTTAGACAATTGATGACCATTAGACCCATATTTCAGTAAAATGAGAATAACCTGTGTGAGGAATCAATGATTACAGTGCAACGCGTGTGAAAACCACAAATGTAAAGGGAGGGTTTTTTTTAACAATAAATAAAAGATGGGGATATATTCATATGCTGGAGATTTACTGATATAGAATGAGATGCACTAGAAAATTTGGTTAGTAATACAAAGAAGCTAATATTAGTTGAAGAAATGTAGATAATATATCTCAATAAATGTATGTTAATAGAATATCAATACAACTGTTCTATAACTACAGGGGTTCATCCTAAACAGAGTGAGAGGCAATATAATTAAGGTTTCCATTCTACATCATATGAATAACAGAGGGAAGGATATGTATGAGGTCTCTTTGAGAGGATATAAGCAATAAAGAAGGCCGTTATCTAATCTGAAATCACAGCTACAACAAAGAGAGGTAAGATCAAAGGATTTTTTTTTAAATATGACAATAATACAGGGCAGGATGTTCTTAAATAAGTTTATGCTGCACACTCCCTACACAGGATGTTTAGACGACAGGTGGACTGATAATAAATTAGATGGTGCGGCAGGGATCTTGAAAATACAAAAATTCCCTTTGAAGTAAGTGCAATAGTGTAATGATGAAGAGCTATTAGTCAGTATGGTTATCATATACAAGGATAGTTAACATAATGATTCCAATTACCAGATAACAAAGAAAGGCACCACAATTTACATGTGGCAACTGGATAGAAAACGAGGAATATGAAAATGGATCTGTTTGTATGTGGAATATAGAAGATATCTATGTAATATAAAGGAACCATGGGAAGTTAAGATGGATATGATCACCACAACTGTGAGCATATAATCACTGGAGGATTTGTTCAAAATATAGGGGATATATTAAACACAGTGGACTGATATCCTGTGTACTAGAAAAAGAGAGAAAACACAGGGGACTGATATCATGTGTACTAGAAAAAGAGAGACAACAAAAAAAATGTTTTATTTGTGGACTGATGGGTGTGACTGTAGGGTATATGTATGAGGGATTGGTTAGGATAAAGCCCAAATAGGTAATACCAAATAATTAAATAAAAAACACTGAGCCTGTTTTTGGTAAATGTTGTTTTTAGCATTAGAATAAAATATTTGAATATTGTTTTTTTATTTACTTTTTAGATAAAGTATATGCATTTTTACACAAAAGTCTTAAGTCCTCAAGAAGGTGCAGTGAACCAGTTTTTTCCACCGAAACACCACATTAACAATTTATGATATAATTTGTATTGTATATTTTGTGCAATGTTAATTGATGATAAAATGTACATGTTTTATGGACTGTGTGATATTATGAAATGATTAGGCATTAAATAAACAAATGTGATTGAAAATATTCAGAAGAAATTGGATGTGTTTTAACAAAAACATTTTTTATATATATGAATGTTTTTATTGTAATTAGATTTTATTTATAATACCGTGCATATTTTTTTAATTATTATTTTGAATAAATAAGACACCTTTACAATATAACAGTGTTCAGTGTCAAATTAGAGGGGCTAGCAAAATTTTGAAGGAACAATGGTCCTTTCCGTAAAGACAAGAGAGGGGATGAGTCTGAAACTACTTCCCTGTAAAATAACTATGTCATATTTAAAGTGGCATGTCTACTTTTCAAGTGCATTAAGGGAATTGCGCCAATCTATTTGCAGAACAAGAATATCTTCCTTACTGCAATTTATGGTCAATCAGCCTAGACCTTCACCACATTCCAGAAACTGAACTCTGTTGGAAGGGAGATTGCAGATGCTCTGTAGCTGGCCCACGGATCTGGAATTCACTACCTCAGATATCAAGTGTAAGAACACTCTCTAAGCTTGAGGAATGAGTTAAAATTATTTCTGTTGGACCTGGCCCTATCTGCAGTCACCCTCCAATCGTTTTGCCTTTACCCTTTTATTTATGAAGGAATTTGTTTTTATTGGGCTTAGGACTCTGTGCTCTTTACCCCTGCTAACCAGTGCTAAATTGCTATTGCTCACTCCCCTAAACATGTTAAATTTGGCTTTCACCTAATTCACACATTTAATTTACGTATACGTCCCTTGTAGAGAAGTATACGATATACACAGGGCCTGGAAATTAAATTCTACTAGTGGGCCTGCAGCTCTTATTGTACCATCCACTTAAGTAGCCCCTTAAAACATGTCCCAGGTCTTCCATTGCAGCCTGAATGCAGTTTTAAACAACTAATTTGACTCGGTAATATAACCCCCATTGCCAAGACTTAAACTCCTCTTTTATTTCATATAGGTCACCCCTAAGGTAGGCCCTATATAGATCATAGGTATATTATAATTTAAAGGTTGGATATGTACTTTTAAGTTTTACATGTCCCAGTAGTGAAAAACTCTAAATTCATTTTTTACTACTGTGAGGCCTACCTCTCCCATTGTATAACATTGAGTTACATTTACTAAGTGCTAACCTTTGGCTGGGAACAGGTAAGCATTTCATGTTTAGTATCTATGAAATTGTAATATGGTAAAGGCGGATTTTAACTTTCAATTTTGAAAATGCCACTTTTTGAAAGTTATCATTTTCCTGCCCTTTGCCATTTGATGCCCACAGTCTGTCCTAGGCCACATGGTTGGGTGTAGTTGGCAGTTAGACTGTAAATTCTTCCCGGACAGTCACACAATTAGGGTCACGCTATATTGCCTACGGCACTTTAACCAAGATTAGATAAATACATTCTGAAACTTTCTAGAGACTTCTTGACATTTAGGTTGACTGAAGGAGAACTTGAATTGCCTCTCAAATGTATGAACATCTCAGAAATTGGGGGTAAGGCCTCGTGAAGCAGTAAGTATTAAAAACTGAAGTCTGTTACTCATGTTAGCTTAACAGAAGATCTGACACAGTGATGTTTTATGTCAGGTTTTTGTTGTAGAATAGTAGCGTTGATACCTTTATGGAGCAGGATACCCACTCCATGCCTTTGTTCCATAGGCAGCCAAGAGATCAGATGAGAGTACCATATTCCGGTTACAATGACTGTGATTTGGTATTCCTGCTAAAGTACTATTTTACACGACAATCAGCTTGTGGTGTTTGTAACTTGTCTTCTAAACCCCTTAGCCAGCTCTATTATAATATTAGGGATAGAAAATTAGCAGTTAGCTGGGACATAGCTGGGTGGGAAGAAGTAAACGGAAACAAAACATAAAATAAAAATGCTTAAACACAAAGCTCATACAAAAGGTTAGAAACAAATAGGAGGGTGAGACAGATGTGCATTTCAGTGGCCATTCATTCAAATATTTTCATTATTGATTTGGTGGCAGCCCTGACACCAGTAACTAATGATGTTCCATACCTAGGAAATTAATCAGTGGCAAATATTTTACACGCTGTTATCTCAGCACTTACTGCGCATGCGAAAATCACCTCCAAAAGCTATTGGTATCTTTCAGAAATTAATGTAATCTCAAACAAAATGAAATTAAATTAAAAGAATTGCAAAGACTTGATTGCTGGATAACTTTATTCTGTAAAGAAATGTTTTTTCTCGAACAATACTGCATTGGAAATGTGTTATGTATTTTTATGTCTTTGGGGCTGAGATTTAACAGCCAAGGGAAGAGCTTGTGCCCACCACTCACCTCTATTTATAATTTGTCTGATGGAGGTAGACTTTCTTTTTCTCCTCTGAATATATTTCAAGTTTAAATTCAATGTTTAACCATTATGAATGAAGAGCTGAGCTCATTAAAATATTTTTGACATACAGCTGTTTCAAAACAATTTGTGGAAAATAAATCATGTTCCCAAACCAACACCTTTGCCTCTGTTGCTGGAAGGGTAAGGAACAGAGGGCAATCTTTTGGGCAACATACTGTTATATTTTGGGCATCACAGGGGAACCTATTATCTTTTGGGACTGAATATTGTTCAATTCAGCCACCAGCAAGCCAGTTTAACCAGCAAGGGCACCATAATGCCATAACGTGTGAGCATGGGCTCCAGTTACTCTGGAGTGCAGTCATTGCATAAGAGACTCATCGGTTGATCCTAGTTTGAGCTTGATGTGATTTGAGCCTAAGAGTACCACCAAAATATATAGGACAGTAGTCAAGATTTGGGCTGTGATTAAAATACAAGATAAAAAACTATTCCCAGGATACAATTCTTTATTTGTTCTCTTTATCTTCATTTTCACAGTAAATACTTGAGAACAGTCTATGGAATGAGATTATATTGAGGTGCTTTAAAAGTATACAATTGTAATACAACATTTTATGGAGCAGTTGGAATAATTTGTTTTCTAAAATTAGAAAAAATACAAATTAGAGGTTGTAAGGACAAACTCCACAGCGATAAGTGGAGGGAGCATAATGGAAGACGAGTTGGGTCATAAAAGTGCAACGCCCATTGCCACCCTTGTATTCACCTATACCAAACTGACAGCTAATTATATTATAATTAGTGAAAAAGGGAGTGAGGAGAGGTCAATGTGGGATCAAATACCTAGGGTACAACTAGAGCCAGGCAAACAGCATAGTCTGTTATGAGACATCAATATTGTAGCCTAGAACCAGAGTATCATAACTGAAGTACAGAATGTTAGTCCAGGAGGTGAACATGACACAGATATTAACTGCCATGCCTTCTCAACAATACAAGCTAGAAGGAGAGCTCAAATGGGATGGATACGACTTAAAAGAGTTTTTAAAGGAGATACACATAATTGCTGGCTCAATGAGTCCCTGTTGATGACCAATGAGTTTGATCGACTGCTTAAGACCTTGGAAATTATGCTTCGGTCTTAATCAACATTTGTCTCCATGTGATACACAGCATCCGTCCTGCATTGATATTTTAGAGATCTACTGTGGCAGGACAAGCAAGGGACCAGCAGGAAGGCACCCCGGGGGCACAGGAGAGATGCGCTCTAGCGGTTCGTGGCATCACGACCCGGAAGCGGATGTACCGGAGGCAGAGGAAAGTGCTAAAAACACAAGCGACGAGGAGGAACAGAGAGAGAGGAGTCGTCGCGAGGAAGATGAAGGAGAGAGCAAGAGAAGACCGAGGGCAGGAGAGGCTGGCAGCAGGAATTCGGAAGACGGCACGATGGTTGAAGCGGCTGAGGCCGGGACAGGACCTGGGACGAAAAGAGGAGACAAGAATACGGGCCGTAGTGAAAAGAACTTGAGGGAAGGCGTAACAGACATGACTGCCGTGACTCCGGTCGGGAGCCATGGTCCAAGGCAAGTATTGTCCGCAAATGAGCGGTTAAGGCGTATGGGACTTCTCTTGTGGGTTCTGGGGTCTGTTGGAAAGAAACAGAAAGGGAACAGGGTCAAACCCCAACACTTTCTTTCCATTCACACCCAAACCACGATGAATCACCCTCAGGAGACTATAAAGGGATAAAAATCCCGGACTGTGTGTACTGCTCTGAGCACGAACGGTGACTGGTGGAGGGACTATCATTATGTAGAAGAGAGTGCTAATTGTCACATACCCGTTTGTGTTTCCCGAGGGCACCAAGGAGATGGAGGATGGGAGAAGAACAGGCGAAAGAGACGAAGAAAAGAGTGACAATGCCATTTGAGGAAATTAAGAAATAACTAAGAAAGAATATAAAAAGAGGACAGAATAAAGCCTCACACAAGCATACCTTGGCTCCGTCTATTTCTTGTCCTGTCACAGTGGTGTCAGAAGTGGCATTAGAGGTACTCCCTGACAGGACAAGAGGATGACCCAGACCCTAACCATGACCGACATGGTAAAACAATTGGCCGAGGGCCAGAGACATCTGCATTTAGTCGTTGAGGGTCAAGCAACCGTAGCTCAAAAGGACCGTGAGTCTCTCCAAGAAGCACTTCAGGCCCAGGCTGGGGTGATAACAAACAATCAGGTGGTACAAGATGCAGCCATTTAAAGACTGACTGACACTATCGCCAACACCAGAGTTAATCCTAATGTCCCAAGTTCCGTACTGTAAAAGTTTCAACCGGGAGAAGATTCAGATTTCTTCTTTACTAACTTTGAGCGGGTACCCACTCCTGAAAGATGGGGGCAGTATATCACCCCTTTGTTGGCCGGGGAGTTGCAGGCGGCATATCAGGCAGCGAACCCAGCCGGAATAACTCCCTATCCCGAAATAAAAAGGACTATCTTGGGAAGACTTGGATACGACGATGAATACTACCGTGCAAAATTTCATGGGGAAAAATGGAATACACACGTTAATCCTCTGGGCCTATTCTAACGGATACAGGATCTAGGAAACCTCTGGCTACAACCTTCTACAACCAGCCTGGAGGAGGTGTTAGATAAAATATTCTCAGAACAATATCTGGATGCCCTCCCTAATCCCACAAGAGCCTGGGTTAAGCAACACCCAAATGTCACTGTCACTACTGCCATCGAATTAGGCTGCGCATATCATAGGGCGACTGACTCCCGTCCTTCTCAACCCCAACCCATCGAGACAAGACCATCAACACCTAGGATGCCTACTCTGGTGGCCCTTAAATGGAGAGTTTCCTCACCTTTGGGGAACCCCAGAAGTGCCCTGACACCAGACCGACCCCAAGATATCCCTATCAAGAGACAGGAACGGGTCACCAATGTTTTCAGTATGGGGAGTGGGGACACATTGCTAGGAACTGTCCCCAGAAGATAACGACTCTAGAGCCCATGGGCGTAGGTTATCTACAAGGGCAGGTGTTGTGGGCAGGCCAGGGGGAAGCAAAATACCACCAATGGATGACGGTCAACCAAACACTCATGAAAGTCCTATTGGACTCCGGATGTCGCCATTCGGTAATAAACCTTTTGACAAGGTGTGCCCAGGACAGTGGTTGAAGGGGGAGAAGGTGTGGATCACTTGTGTACATGGGGACAGTAAATATTACCCCCTAGCTGAGATACAGTTGCACTGGGACGGTCACCAGGAGATCCTATGGGTGGCGGGTATCCCAGACATGGTGGAGGAGAGGATCTTGGGTACGGATTATGTGGGTTTCCCTCAGATGCTAACGAAGATAGTTAAAGATAAACAAGAAACCTTATGGTGGGAGGAGGCGCCTTTTTCCCAGGAGGAATTAACAGGCGGTAGGTACAAAACCCAACTATCCAATTGAGAAAGTCGGCTACATAACCAACGATATGTCCTTTCTGGTGGTTCTGATGACCCTTCTACTTCTGCTTCCTCTCCCACAGAAGAGGCGTCGGTACTGACCCACAGCTTTAGAGCAGCGCAGAAAGAAGATCCCAACTTGGAACGTGCTTGGGCCCAAGCCATTGAGGAAGAAGAAGGGCAGGTAGGACCCTATTTTCATGTCTCCAGGGGTTTATTGTATCGGAGAATAAGACATCCTGATAAGCTGATCTCACAGTTATTGGTACCACTTCCCTTTAGGGAACAAGTCCTACACTTGGCCCACGGGCAGACAGGAGGAGGCCATTACAGGAGAGATAAGACGGAGGAATATCTGTTAAGGAGATTTTATTGGCCGGGTGTTTTTTTGGACATCCGATTGTTCTGTGCAACATGCAACAGATGCCAGAGAGTGAACCCTCCCCAGATACCGAAAGCTCCATTACAATCCTTACCTATTATTGAGATACCGTTTTTCCGTGTGGGTATGGACTTGGTGGGTCCCCTAGTTGCATCAACAAGAGGTTATTAGTACATCTTAGTACTAGTGGATTACGCCACAAGATATCCTGAGGCCATTCCCTTAACCAGTATGACCACCAAAGTTGTGGCCCAAGCTATGATTGGATTCTTCTGTAGAGCTGGCTTCCCCAACGAACTTGTAGTGCCTAATAACCTGGAAATTGTAGGGCCCACAGAGGTTGTTGAAGCAGTGGATGATGCTGACCAAGGCGGGGAACTGGGTCGGCTGGAGAATGCTCATGCGACTCAGGATAACACTATTGCTGTTGATGTTGATGCTGAGGTGAGATTGGAGTTACAGGTAACTAAAGAAACAATATCACCGCATGTGGTATGTCCTGCGAATGCTGTAATGAAGCAGGAACAAAGAAAGGGGGCGATTCCCATTATGGCGGCTACTAAACAAAAAACTAAGAGTAGGGTCAAGCCTAAAAATGGGAATAAGAAACTACAAGAAAGTATCAAGCGGCAGGGGTCTTAGGCTAATAATCCCATTAAAGCAAGTAAACAATGACTGGTTGCTGATAGACAGCAGATGACTGATATAGAGAGGGAAATGTCAGAACCCTTCTATTCTTTATCCGATGATACAACATCAGTGGAAGACTCCTCTATGATGCTGAGCTCAAGTGGAGAAGAGAGTGAGTCAGTGAGCAAATCGGATATTACTGGTCAAAACTCTGTCACAATTAGAAGGAAGGGTAGCCAGACACCCACTCTCCCTGATCTCGAAGGAGGACATGAAACACAAGAATTAAATTGGGACTACACGCCCACTAATCAACTTATTGGAGAAATGGGAGAACGACTACCTGGGCTGGAAAGTAGCTTAAATGCAACCTTAGACACCATATTGCAATCGGTGTTAGCTCATCGCGAGGAAAGTAAACAAGAGAATAGGCGGACACAAATAGCTATACGAAAGATCCAGGGGCCAGTCCGAAAAATTGCTAAGGTATGTGGGGAGATCTCGGATCGGCTTTCGTTGCTGGAGAAAAGAACAGAAAATCTGGAGACGGATGTCGCGACAGTTCAAGCACAATCCGAATCACATGAGGCAAGATTAGCCGACATTCAGTGGAAAATGGAAGACCAAGAAAATCGCCAGCGAAGGAACAATTTAAGATTTTTGGGCATTCCAGAAGACAAGGGGGGGTCAGACATGCGCCTCTTTATGGTTGATATATTGGCAAAGGCCTTCCCTGAGGTTACGGGTTGGAACTGGGCGCAAGAAATTCAGAGAGCCCACCGAATTCCATTAATAGCCAAGCAACATAGTGGAACTGATGGCAGGCCTAGAGCTGTACTAGTATACTTCGGTAATTATCTTCTTAGGCATGCTATATTTGAAAAAGCCAGACCAGATAAGAAATGTCAAATAGATGGTTTGGAATTTTTTACACGCCCTGATTTTTGCCATGTCACTGTAGAGAGGCGCTGGCGCCTACGACAGATGATAAATCAGTTTCAAGAGAAAGGCATGCAGGCTTATCTTATGAACCCAGCTAAATTGAAAGTTGTGGTAGGAGATAAATCTCGCTTTTTACTTTGGAAGTTAAAGCTAAAGAATTCCTAGACGAATTAAATAAGTAATAAGGAAATTTATGAATTGGCAAATAATACACTGTCTAAGCTCAACACTAGCTAGCTGAGGGCTATGAGGGTGGGTGTAGGATGTGCGTTATGTTTAACTGTGGATTGATATAATGATTATAACTAATGTTATCGTTGTTGATGTAACGGAAATAAGAGAGGGGGGGTAATGGATTGGGGATGAGGCTTTGTTTTCATTTTATGCCAGACCTAGGTCTGGAAGCTTCTAAGGGGGGGCAGGGGAGGGGGAGAGCTTGGGGGGCAGGGAGGGTGGGAAAGAGGATTGGGCTTGGGAAGGGATAAAAGGGGGAAAAATCAAGCAAGGTAGATGAAAATAAAGGGGGAAAAAAGAACAAAGAATTTTGAAAATGGTCAATTTAGATGGTGGACTCTAATAAACTGGTATGGATAAAATGCGGGTTTGCTCGGTAAATGTTGGAGGGCTGATCAATAGGAAAAAAAGAGATAGGGTATATGAGATTCTACGGTTCTGGAACCCAGAAATTATATGTCTACAGGAGATCCACATTTCATGGGCCAATAAAAAATATCTGCAGATAAGGGGCTACGAAATGATAATATGTTCATCACAAACGACAACGATAAGAGGAGTCGCAATATTTATGCGGCATAATGTAGGATGTGTGAAACGTACACTGGCGGATAAATGGGGCAGATGGGCCATTGCTACATTAGAAACAGGGGTCACAATAGTTACTGTTTATGGCTCTAACCAAGACGATCCTAAAATTTGGCGGGACCTTGAGGTTGAGCTGGCAGCTTGGCCAACTCCATTAATAGTATGTGGAGACTTCAATATACATCATGGGGTTCTACGACAGGATTCCTCCCAGTATAAAGGCAGGAAACCACAGGTCCACCGGGCCCTAAAAGCGTGTCAAAAAACGCATGGGTTGTCAGATGCCTGGGTACATAAAAACACTAACGATCCTGGATACACATATTTTTCACATCCACATCAAAAATATGTACGCTTAGATTACTTTATGGTTTCCACCTTGATGTTGGAAAGAATGGAAATAAGTAAATTACCCCAAATTTTTTCAGACCACAATCCATTGCTATTGGAAATAGACTGGCAAGATTTAAAAAGATTGAAAACGCGACAATGGTCATTTGATCGCAAATTATTAGTAGAAGAAGCATTTAAGTGTCATATTAAAAGATGGGCTAAAGAATATTTTAATATGAATAGATATAGTGCCCCAAGGATTATTGTATGGGATGTTTTTAAAGCAGGATTACGTAGGGAAGTAATAAATTATGTAGGATATCAGAGGAAACAGCGACGAAATATGGTTAACATATTAATGACAAACTTGGCCCAATTAGAGATAATGCACACTGAACAGATTGCACAAGCGGGGTAGGAGGCACTAAGAGAACTGCGGATTAAAATAGCAATTACTGAAGCAGAAATAAATAAACTATTTCAGGTACAGGCTGCTCAGACATACCAGGCACATCAGAAGGAAATGTACGAATATGGGGAAAAGGCAGGTAAATTACTGGCACTCCGTACTAGGCAGAGAGTGATTAGAAACAATATTAAAAAAAATACAGAATACTGAGGGTCAGCTTGAGACGAATATGGATAAAATTATAGGAGTTTTTGAGCAGTTTTATCAAAAACTATATCAAGATGATCAGATGGACTTTTCCCAATCACTAAGGGGCATATTAACAAGGCGGCGATAAACAATTATCGCCGCTTTTGCGGCCGTTTTCGGCCGAAAAGCGGCGATAATTATATTGCCTTATCAGCAAAGACACGCTATCTCGTGTTTTGCTGATTTTGCTCCCGTTTCCAGCACGCCTGACTACGCATCGATAATGAGATGCAAAGTAGGCGTGTCTGTGGAAACAACATGGGTAAATATCGCGAAGGCAGCTTCGCGATATTTACAATGCGGGGAAGCGATTATTTTAATCGCGTTAAGTATGCTTTAACGCAGGAATTTAACGTCTGTTAAATTCCTGACTAAGACATACTTAACATGGGGGTGGATTCTGTGGCTAAGACCACAGGCCCTATCATCTAGGATATCGCCGTTTTCCCATGGAAACGGCGATATTCACGCTATCTCTGACATTTTTATCGCCTCGGCGATGCGCGTTGTTAATAACGCGCTAACCGGGCGATAAATTCCAGAGATAGCCGGCGATAAATATGCAAGCGCTAAGCGCGCTTTGCGATATTTATCGCCGGCCCTTGATAATATGCCCCTAAGTGAGGTAAGGGATATAGGAATGAGTAAGATCGAGGAAAGAATGATACTAGAATTGGAAAGGAATTTACATTGGAAGAAATAATAACTGCAATAGCTTCCCTATCTTCTGGAAAAGCCTCGGGCCCGGATAAAATCCCGATTGAAATTTATAAGATGTTGCAGCCAGAACTGGCTCCATTACTACATGATTTATTCCTGGATGTACAGTATCGGGGTATCCCACCTATTTCCTGGCAGGAAACTGATATAATAATTTTCCCAAAAAAGGGGAAACCAGCAGAGCTACCTGGTTCGTATCGTCCCATCGCATTAATAAATTCGGATGCAAAGATTTATTCAAAAGTTTTAGCAAATAGGCTGCAGAAAGTTATAGCCAAATTAGTATCGCCATGGCAACATGGCTTTATTCCAGGCCGAGGAACTACGGATCACATTAGATGGGTGATATAGTTACTGCATATTGCTGAGGCCAAAGGGGAAAAAATGGCTGTAATCTTTTTAGATACCGAAAAGGTTTTTGACCGCGTGGCCTGGCAATTTCTATGGGATGCGCTACTGGAACGAGGGTTTGGCCCGCGAATTATTACAGCTATTTGCGCGATGTACTATAGACCTATAGCCAAATTACAAATTATGGGAAATGCATCAGGAGCCATAAAAGTAGCTAGGGGGACAAGGCAAGGCTGCCCATGTTCCCCAATTCATTTGGCCATCTATTTAGACCCATTTATTAAACAGTTACTTTTGAATCCCAAAATTAAACCAATAATAACTAGTGGCTATGAAACTAAAATACTGGCTTATGCGGACGACATTGCCATCACTACGTCCGAGCCAGGGGTAGCAATCAAAGAAATTGAAAGGATGGCGGGAGAATTTGGGCATAGATCAGGATATCTACTAAATAAAGGCAAGACACAGATAATCTGCTCAAAGCAATGTAATATTCAAGACCGACGTCAAGTTGAATCAGCAGTATATTTGGGGGTTAAGATAGGAGCTGATTTGGATAAGATATGGCCAAATAATCTTGAGCAAATGCTGGATGAAATAGGTATGGATCTAAGACGGATAGATAAAATTCAGCTAACTATAGTCGGGAGGATTAATGTATTGAAAATGAAATTTTTTCCCAAAATACTATACCTATTCCGCTCTATCCCCTTGGAACTGCCGGCTATAGCTAGTCGGAAAATGGAGGCAATGTTCTCAAATTTTGTATGGCAGTATCAAAAAATTAGACGATCCTTAAAGTTTCTAACACTTCCACAAGACAGAGGGGGTTGGGCGGCTCCAAATCTGTTATTTTATTACTGGGCAGTGATCTTGCAACAGATGGGACCTCTCCTAATGGATAGGTCTAGGAGAGAAAATGATTTACCTTCAATTTATCATCTAGCTATAGGCAATGAAGCCTCGGGTCTGTTTTTGAGGAAAATAGAACCTAGCTATTATAAAAAAAACCCGTATCAAATGCATAAAAGCTGCCTGGAGGGTGTGGATAAAAGTAAAAAAAGTATTGAAAATCCCAAGGTATAATAGATATACCCCACTATGGGGGTCATCACTGTTTCCAGTAGGATTGGATGATGGTATGGCGAGAGGGTGGGAAAGGGTAGGTGTTGATAAAATTGGTCATTTATATAATGGAAAATCAGAGATTATAACATTTTCGGATTTGGTTAAACAAAAGGGGATAGCTGAACGATCCCAATTTAAATATATTCAAATTTGGAGCTGTTTGAAGACACTGCCGCGAGGGACTTTTAATCATGATACTATACCAGTATTAGAAATGGCTTATCGGGGGAAGGCACGGATTGGGGATTACTATAATATTTTGCTGGGAAATCTTCCTGATGATATAGAAAAAATCGAGGCTAAATGGGTAGAAAAACTTAAAGATGAAGAAATAGATTTGGATAGATCATTGGAACTGGCAAAAAAAAAAATTCTTTCAGCAAATCTTAAATCCCAACATTATAAAACTATATTTAATTTGTACTATATGCCCGCGAAGCTATTTAATTGGGGGAAGCGTGAAAATGATAAATGCCCTAGGTGTCAGGCTAGCCCTGCAGATATAATACATATGTTTTCCACATGTAGCAAACTTACACCCCTAAAAACTGGTATAGATGAATTTTGGTTACAGACAATCAATAAAAAAATTAATTTAACCTCACCACTAATGCTATTTGGATATGATAATCGACTTGGTCTATCTTCATCGCAAATAGATTTTCTATTTATAACAGTGGCAGTAGCTAGATTACTGATTGCTACAGCTTGGAAGGATATTGAAGCACCTATGTATTTAGCATGGTTTTATCGACTTCTGAATGTATATAGTCAGGAGAAGACATTATATGAGATTAAGGGGAGACGAGCCAAGGAGAAAGGTTATAAGATCTGGGCTCCTATGATTAGACGGCTTGAAGATAGGAGGTAAAGAGGTGTTATAGAGGGCTCCGATAAATAACAATGTAGAATAATGTAAATATTGTAAATAGAATTTGTGTAGTGAATGCGGAATGATGGACTTGCTCTATGATTGATCTGCTTTTTCTCTGTTCCGGGACCACTAAGATATGTATATGATATGTATGAAATAAGTATGAAATGTCAAAGGGGTGGTATGTGAGATGTATTCTTTTGTTTACCTTGCTTAATAAAAAATAAAAAAATAAAGGATTCTTCTGTAGAGCTGGCTTCCCCAACGAACTCTTGACGGATCAAGGGACCCCGTTCATGTCCCATTTAATGTCCCAAATATGTAAAATATTGGGAATAAAAGAGATTTGAACAACCGTTTATCACCCTCAAACCGATGGGTTGGTGGAGCGATATAATCGCACCATCAAAACCATGCTAAAGGTGGTTACTGAAACAGGTAAGGATTGGGACAGACAACTACCATTAGTGCTCTTTGCCATACGCACACATGTCCAATCCTCAACAGGATATTGCCCCTTTGAACTTATCTTCGGTAGGAAGCCCCATACCCTATTGGATATGGCGGCCGAGCGATGGAAAGATCAGGAAGATGAAGGGCTAGACCTCCTCGACTATACCTCCAAACTAAGACAGAAGGTAGAGACCCTATGGGAAGAGGCCCGACAAAACCTGGAAAAAGCACAGATAAGACAGAAAAAGAATTATGATGTCAATACCCAGCTGAGGGAACTAGAAGTTGGGACAAGGTCCTGGTTCTGCTCTCTTCCTCGGACAACAAACTGTTAGCCAAGTGGCAGGGACCCTATACAGTCCTAGATTAAATCACGTCTGTGACATATAGAATAGACACACCACAGAGAGGGGGACAAGGACAAATCTACCATATAAACCTCCTAAAGAAATGGGTAGAAAAAGAAAACCCAACACTGTACGTAACGGACTCCAGTCCCCTAAACATTACATTCCCCCAACAGAACACTGACCAAACGGTGGGGGAGGTGCCCATGGGTTCTAACCCTTCAGACATACAACGACAGTCTCTCCTTGACTTAGCGAGCAGGTATAGCGACATGTTCTCTTCTCAGCCAGGGAAAGCACGCCTAATACAACATGACATTAGGACTGACGGAGTGAGACCCATCCGTCTCTGTCCATACCGGATACCCGAGGCAAGGAGACAGGCTGTGAGACAGGAGGTAGAGGACATGTTGAAAAGGGGCATCATCGAACCATCATGCAGTCCCTGGTCATTCCCGGTGGTATTGGTACCCAAACTCAATGGGTCCATATGCTTTTGTATTGATTTCCGGCAATTGAATCATGTTTCCCACTTTGATACGTATCCCATGCCCAGGATCGATGAGATGATTGAAAATTTGGGGTCTGCCTGTTTTATGACCACTTTGGACCTCACAAAGGGTTACTGGCAGATATCCCTTACACCCACTGCAAGAGAGAAAACAGTGTTTTCCACCCCCACAGATCTGTACCAGTTCCGCGTGTTACCGTTTGGTCTACATGGTGCCCCCGCCATCTTTCAATGCCTGATTGATCAGATACTCAAGAATCATCATGCCTATGCCGCAGCATACCTGAACGACATCGTGATCTTTAGTAGAACCTGGGAACTACACCTACAACACTTAGAAGCAGTATTACTTACCCTTAGACAGGCTGGCCTCACAGCAAATCCTGAGAAATGTCTGTTGGCCACCAATTCTATCCGGTTTTTGGGGTATCACATCCAGGAGGGCCAACTCCGTCCCCAGGTTGACAAGGTGAAGGCGATTAAAGACTTATCCCCTCCCACGACCAAGAAGGAGGTCAGATCCTTTCTGGGTCTAATTGGCTATTATAGGCATTTCATTCCCTGTTTTTCCGAGATGGCTGCTCCTTTGACTGACCTATTGTCAAAGAAATATCCGACCCGATTACAGGAGTGGCTCCCTTCCCATCAGCAGAGCTACGACCACCTGAAGGGGGTAATATGTGGCGAGCCTGTGTTGGCTTGTACAGACTTTTCGAAACAATTTGTACTCCAAACAGACACCTCAGACAATGTTCTAGGGGCCGTTCTCTCTCAGCTTGGTGACACGGGGTTGCTTCACCCTGTTGTTTGCCTCAGTAGGAAGTTGTTACCTAGGGAAGTCTGGTACCCCATTATTGAGAAGGAATTACTGGCGATCAAGTGGGCCATGGAGGCCTGCAGGTACTATCTGTTGGGACGCACCTTTGTGTTATACACGGATCATGCCCCCTTGGTGTGGTTGGCCCGGCAGAAGGAGACTAATACTCGCATATTGCGTTGGCTTTTGGCCTTACATCGATTCTCCTTCCAGGTTCACCATATCGTGGATCGTTTGCAAGGACCTGCTGACATTCTGTCCCGTTGGCCGGTCGCATAATGGCCTGAACGTCCATGCCTGGTTGGGAAGTGCTGTAACAGGACGAGCGATGGACCAGCAGGAAGGCACTCCGGGGGCACATCAGAGATGCGCTCTAGCGGTTCGTGGCATCACGACCCGGAAGCGGATGTGCCGGAGGTGGAGGAAAGTGCAAAAAACACAAGCAACGAGGAGTAACAGAGAGAGAGGAGTTGTTGTGAGGAAGACGAAGGAGCGAGCAAGAGAAGACCGTTGGCTGGAGAGGTTGGCAGCAGGAATTCGAACCCTGTTGGGAGGAGAAAGAGAGAGGGAACAGGGTCAAACCCCAACACTTTCTTTCCATTCACACCCAAACCGCGGTTAATCACCCTCAAGGGACTGGATAATGGAGCAATCTCTCTTTTATAAGTAGTCATTTCTGCTTTTATCTGAAACAATAACCTCAATAATTTTGAAGTAATAATATTAAGAACAAGATTGATAATATTAATAAGAATATCGATCACAATTCTTATAGTATTAGTAACCATGGTATTAATAGAAATATTGGTAGTAGTAGCAGTAGTAGTAATAGTACAATGAGTATTTTTGCAATGATTTCAATTATTATCTAAATAATGCTAATATTAAAAATAATAAAAAATAATAATAATAATAATAATGCATTAACTTATTTTTATCAAGACCTTCATACTGCAGTTTTGAAGTTTCTAATCCTAGATCTGACTTCTGTACATCAGGAGAACTTAGACTATTTGCTAAGACAGTCTAAGACAAATGTTTACTGACAAAGAAATCTGGCTTTAGATTTTGCACGGACTTTTGTGGTCTCATTGATGTCACAAAAATGGATGCTTGTCCTATTCCTAAACAGACGAGCATGTGGGCAAGTTTGATGATGCAGACAAAACATGTAAGCACCATTCCTTTAACCATTGGGTAGTGGTGTATCATACTGACCCCCGGGGTCATAAAGATGATTGTGTTTCAGATTCTGAAGCTGTTTGGTACCAGTTTTGGACCATGTACTTTTACTGAAAAATCTGGTAATTGTTGTCTTTGAGGACCATGATCTCCGCCACCATGGTATCTGGAGCCATATAACCAACATCCCCAAGATTAGATTTTTCGATTAGTGGAGCCTTAGAGGATCCCTCTGCTACAGGGATGGTATACATATTTACTCTGGAACATCTCTGGAACTTGGAGATGAGTACAGCATGGGCAAGGAGTAAACTCAGAACACCCAGATTAGAGGAAATTAAGTTGTGTCAGGATCCAGGGTGTGGCGTAGATGAGCACCCAGTAAAGTTGTATAGTAAGAGATAATCAAAAGCCAGGAGAAATTGACTGGGAACGTGGCTATATTAAGGTGAGAGGTGGTGGTGCCAAACTAAGAGCACACTGACAGACGAGACAGCTTGTTCTTCATTGATGTGCATAGAGCCATGAAATGGAACCCTGATTCTGTCATCAAAAGCAGAAGAGAAACCAAGGCCTAACAGTTCTCATGTAAGGAAGAATAGGGACTGAAAAGAAGAGTACTCACATTGTTGTCAGTTGAACATGACAGTGAGACAGAAACTTAATAGCTCTTATTCTAAAATGTGCTTTATTTTGCAATTTAATTTTAATTAACTTCACCTTTATTAAATATTTGTTTTTACTTTTTATCATCTAGGTGATTTATTCAAAATTTGAAATGATTCTATTACTATTCTTTCTTACCACAGAATTATATTCTGTTTCTTTCCTTATTACTTCATTAATTTGTTACAATTATTCCACCTCTTTTAATTATTGCATTCATTCTCAGCCTTGCCATTACTGTTGCTGAAACAGATGATATTCTGCCACTACTAGTCTCACCTTGAATTTTCAATGCCTTATAAATTATAATATGAGTGAACAAGGTCATTTTTCTTCATGTATAGATATGTGATTATTGGGACAAGCTGGAATCCATCCCAAAGTAAACTTCCCATGTGTGATTGTATTTTGGACCAGTATTCTAATAATGTGTTAAAATTGTTGACCATATGAATAAAAGTGACAATATTATTCTTACACTTGCAGCCCCAATTATTGCCTCTCGTTTAGTGCCAAAATCATGAAGGATAATCTTCAGGTGGAAATTTAAGCACATGTAGACTTATGCCTACACAGAAGCAAAATTGGTTATTTAAATGCAACTTCAGCAACGTGTAAACCACAGGCTACTACTGTAAAGTTACTGCTGCTGGTAATGTTTTAGATGGACATTCACCAAAATGCAGATCTTTGCCTACCTTATGAAGAACTACGAACTGAAAATGGGAGTCACTTGAGGAACATAATGGTACACTTGAAAAACATTACCACAAATAGCCCCTAATTACAGCCCACATCCTGGGTTACGTCCTCGTTCTCCTTTGTTGCAAAACATTGTGGACACCAGTTATCATTCATAGTTGGCTTCTGTGTCACCATGTTTATGTGTTTGTTTGGGACATGCACTGTGCTATGATTTGTTTTTGAGTGTGAGTAGAGTCATGTTAAATTTGAAATTACTTATGTGTTTTTTCAGTCCATCTTCAAGCGAAGGTTAGAATGTTCCAAAACGAGCTTGCAACTTAAAGCCTTATTACCTCCACCCTCCTCCGAATGTCCGATGCCACTGGTTTGTGAAACTCCCAGGGACGGATATATCAGGAGGGTACCAGGCACCTCCTATTGAGGTTTCTACTAGGCTAAAGAAAGGCTGGAACTTTGTTATTTAATCAGAAACGTTCCCCTAGTAAACTCACTTAAAATATCAGCCACTGCACTGACTTCCTATTAAATGTAACCAGGATTTTTTTAATTGAGTTACAGATGGAGACTGTAATACATTTAAGTTGTCTACGAAAAATGCAATGCTAAGTGTTAATTAATCTCAACACATTTTCTACTTTAACCTTTGATCCACTTTCAGGGGTATGGAAACAGAGTATCATGGCCTAAATATCGTCTGACAAAACTACTGTGTTTTAAACATGTTTCAAAATATATCCCCTTTGGAAAGAATATTAGAATTAGAAAATCTACACCCAACGGAGCGACGATATTTTTATTATGATATGCTGACATGCAACTCTTTCAGTTTTATCTGCTATCCACTTACCCTCGCAGCACTGACGACTCGACAGGAATTTTTATTTACATACACATATACTGTTTACCGGCTTTCATAAGTTTCCCAGGGCATTAACCGCATCCCAAATAACATTTCTATAACAAATCTATCTTTGCACATTTTTTTCAAATTCTTGTTACATTAGCTGGACCATTCTTGATTGGTGATCAGTAAAGAGGCTGCTAGACTCGATAAATCACAATTCATTTGTGTAGGAAATGTTAAGCGCGTACAAAAATGGGAAATTCGTTCCTTATTACCTCACAAATGACTGTCATAAAACGGAGGGCAACTGTTTTGTCAAACCACAAAGCATTGCAGCATAACATTCAAAAACGGAATTCACTGAATATTAAAAAGTCCAATTGACTATTAATAGCCATGTTTCTGTGTCTTAAAGCTATTGCAGTGAAGATAAACATCTGACTGTAAGAAAAGGACAACAATGGGAATTGTTTGCCATATGTTCCCTTCTCTGGCATGCTATGCCACGGAAACGAGAAACATTTAATCTGAAAATGAAAAGAAAACAAATGCCTACTGTTATTTAGACATTTGTAAAGTGAAGACTTGCTTGCCAAGTCCCACAGTACACAAATACTTCTAAAATCGAATATTGCTATTTAATTTTGAGAAAATTATCAGACTTCATCATGCATTACACACAGATATTTAGACCGAAATTCCTCATTTTCCCGAAAAAAACCTCAGAATCTGGGGAATATGCCATGCCTGCAGCCGCGGTCCGTGCAGGTAACAGCGGTGGGGCGGTGTGGGGGATATTTCGAGGGACGATGCCGAGGGAAAATTAAATAAATAATTAATTTCCCCTCGGCATCGTCCCTCAAAATACCCCCCACGCGGCCCCACCACCCCACAGCAAAAGAACAATCCCACACCAATTTTGAAAAATAGATTTTTTTAAATAGATTATTTGACATCAAAACAACAAAAATCCAATCAAAAAATCAGTTTCAAATGTTTAGGTAAATATAGTGCTCAAAAGCACAGAGGGCCACTCGGGGGTGCAGGGGCGGCTCCTCCGTTGGAGCAGAGTAGCGTTGCCCCACTTAAATGTCCTCGAGATGAAAAATAAAATGGTCATTCATTACCATTTTATTTTTCACCCGCCCTTCCCGAACAGAGCGTCAGGACAGGGTGGGGCCTGGTGAGTGACAGCAGCAAGGAGGCTGCTATTCACTGTTTAAAGTGTGCATGCCTTTTTGGCCGGCCATCTTGCGACGGCCAGCCACACATGCGCACTTTAAACATCTCTAACCCAGCTGTTTTAAGACAGCTGTGTTAGAGCACATGCAGGCCTCTAGAGCACTGTGGAGCGCCGAGTGAGGCTGCTTTCTCCAATCACGGCACTGCTCGCATGCTGGATGTGAGCAGCACCAGGATCGGTCAAGGGAGTTTCCAGGTGGCCGGGCTGTAGTCACAACTAGGATTTCCGGAGCAAGGAGGTCCTGCCGAGTTCGGTAATTGTTTATTAATAATTTTTTATTTTATTAGGACTGCGTTCACCCCCGCCCTAGATGCCAGCCGCCACTGTGTGGGGATCTGATCGTGCTCAACTAGGGTAAAGTCACAAGTTCAGGCCAACCAAAAAATGGATTACATGCCAGATACAGGGACCAGAATAGTGCAGCTGAAAGATTTACTTTCTCAAAGTCCAGCATGAAGAATCCAATTGGCAGTGAAGGAGGCCATACAAAGTGCATTGTTGATAATTTTTGCTGTCGCGCGAAGGGCAGGCCTGGCGTTGTGGATGGTCCTTGCTGTAGTGAAAAATCATGTCAAGCGTCATGGACGGTCATCGTTCGATATTTGCGTTGCTGGTCAACACAGGTTGTCATCGCTCTAGCATGAACTGCAGATGTTGTATTACCAGTCGTCACTGGCAGTCGCTGTAGCGTGAAAAGTTGGGTTCACTGGAGCTTCGCATTGGCAGTCGCCATGGGAAGTAAGAGCTCAGCACAAACTGGCCAATTCGTGGTCATGAAGAGCCCATCACCTCAATATTCTCCTTTTCTTCACAGAAGGAGCTCAGCTGATGCCAGCCACAGGCCCAGGATCTAGAGAGGCACCTCTTAGGGATCAGGAACTCACTCCAGGCAGGGCCAGTTGCAGGCCCAGGGAGGTCCAGTGCAGCTGGACAGCTGGGCAGTTGCAGGGAGGCCTCTGGAGCTTGTTATGTCCCTGTAGCTCTGAATTGGAGGTCACCCAACTGACCCTTGGAGTTACTCTGCCTGGGATGAGGGGAGCAGATCCAATCTTCCTTCTCAGAGAGCAGGGCAGGCCTCAAGCAGCAGGGCAGTCCTCTGACAGCAGGACAGTCACTCTTCTGTAGTATCCATGCTTCAGTAGTGTACTGAAGAGTGGGTCTGAGGGTCCTATTTCTATACCTGGTGCCAGCTATGAAGTGGGAGAAACCGCTAGAGTTTTTGCCAGACAGATGGTCCTGGAATTTCCTGCCATCGTGCTCAGGATCCACTGAGTCTTGGTCCTCAAAAGGCTAGTGTGATTTCTGTGTGTGTGTGCTGAGGCAGCGCCTTAGAAAAATAAGTGAGGCTGTGCACAGATCAGCCCCTCCTCTCCTGTCAAGTTGGCCCATCCTACCAACATATAATCCCCATTTTTGTTACTGTCTGGGAGCAGTACACAAAGGCCAACTACACCGAGTCTTGTGACCCAGGACACAGGCTGAGACACCAAATGGTAAGTACAAAAAAATGCCAACTTTCTAAAAGTAAAAGACACAGAAAAGATGGATGCAATGCAGAACAAATCAAACATTCAACCCCAGTCAAGAGATCTGGGCTAAATCCATCGTTCTTTTGCTCACCATGCCACCCCAGTTTAGACTCAGCCATATGCAAATCAGCCTTGATCCTGCTCCTCATGGGAGCAGTCCAGCCCGAACTGCCAAGCCAGGTCCTCCCTGGACCAGAAACAAGCATCCTGGTACCTGTTTCGAAGTATCACCCCTCATCAGCCAGGCTAGCTTGAACCCAGTGGACAGTGAGTCCGGTACCCACCTCTGGGCATACCCGGCACACTTTGGGCGAGAAAGCAAAAGACACACAAATGATGGATGGAATGCAGACCAAATCAAACATTCACCCCCAGTCAGGAGATCTGGGTCAAATCCACTGTTCTATTGCTCACCATGCCACCCCAGTTTAAACCTAGCCATATGCAAATCAGTCTTGACCCTGCATTTCATGGAAACAGTCCAGCCTGAACTGCCAAGCCAGGTCCTCCCTTAAACAGAAACAAGCATCCTGGTACCGGTTTTGGGGTATCACCCCTCATCAGCCAGGCTAGCATGAATCCAGTGACACAGTGAGCCCGGAACCCACGTCTGAGCATACCCGACACACTTGGGGCAAGAAAGCAAAGGACACACAAATGATGGACACAATGTGGAACAAATCAAACATTCACCCCTAGTCAAGAGATCTGGGTTAAATCCATTATTCTTTTTGCACCTTCCCAAAAGTGGCATTTTCAACTTTGTGACTTAAAATCCAAAAGACCAAACATGACATTTCTACCTGTTCCCAGGCAAATGTTATCACTTATTAAATTTAATTAGATAACCTAGTGTAGCCCTGTAGAAGAGGTAGGCCTTGAGTAGTGATGAATAAATGTAGTAGTTTTTCACTAACAGGGCATGTAAAACTTAAAAATACATAACTGACTTTTTAAATATACTGCACCATTTCCTAAGAGCAGTGTAGGGCCTACCTCAGTTGTGACTTATATGTATTCATCATCATCAATTACTTTATTTTCGATCACAAAGATCTTATAAAGTGCAAAGTGCTGTAACAGTAAAACAAGCAGTTAAAAATATCATACATATTACAATAGTCAACAATAGTTACAAAAATCCAAAATGCAGTATACAGCATAGATTAAAAACAGTACAAAGGTAAAAATCAATAAAACAGGCCCGGTTTTGTCAAACAGAAGTTCGGCGATTATGTAATACATTTTGAACGTTTGATCCATAACGCATGCCAGAATCTGGCCAAACCAAATACCACCACCCTACTAGTATCAGTGGCTAATATTCTCATAGCCTCCAAGTAATGCCCCGGTCCTAGCTGTCTATATACCGGCACAACCCATTTGGCCCCCAGGTTTTTATAGAAGGGGCAGAAGAATAGCAGGTGGTAGGTACAATTTCATCAATGGTTTCTTCATAAAAAGGGGCAAATTTAAAATGAGTAAATTCTTGGGTCAAAGTGGTGGGCAGTCAAAATATCGAAAATAAAATTTCGATATACCATAATCGAAGTTTAAATATCGAAGGGACAGAATATCGATGGGACAGAATATCGATGGACAGAATATCGACCCTAAGGTAAGTAATATCGAATTACTTAATATCGATGTCAATAATATCGAAGTTAGTAATATCGAAATCAAATATATCGATGTTACTAATATCGATGTTACTAATATCGATATTTGTATTATTGTTATGTATTTTGTTATGTTTTTAATATGTATGTGTTATATGTGTTTTTGTTACGTGTTTTAATTGTTTAAAAATATATGTATACAATTTTTATATGTTAATAAATTTATTTTTTAAGTTATTTTTTATTTTTTTGTACTGTAGCGGGTTGTGGGTTCATAGGGGAATAGGGTGGGAAGTAATTTAATTATACTAAATTAATTATTAATTTTTAGGAATTATAAATTAATTTTAATTATTTTTTGCGTTTAAGTTCTGTAGCGGGTTGTGGGTTTATAGGGGAATAGGGTGGGAAGTAATTTAATTGTAATTAAGTTATAATTTATTTTAATTAATTGGTATTGATAATTATATTATTGTTAATTAATTAATAATTGGTAATTAATTTTAATTAATTGGTTATTAATTTTTATTAATTGATTAATTGATTATCATGTAATTTAAATGTAATTAAGTTATAATTTATTTTAATTAATTGTTATTGATAATTATATAATTGTTAATTAATCAATAATTGGTAATTAATTTTAATTAATTGGTGATTAATTTTTATTAATTGATTAATTAATCATCATGTAATTTAAATGCAATTAATTTATAATTTATTTTAATTAATTGGTATTGATAATTATATTATTGTTAATTAATTGATAATTGGTAATCAATTATTAATTGGTAATTAATTTTTATTAATTAGTTATTAATTTTTATTAATTGATTACGTGTGTTGTGCGTTTATAGGGGAATACTTTTGGAAGTAATTGAAATCTAATTAAGTCATTATTAAATGTATTTTGGGTATTGATAATTAATTTATTTGATATCAATTATTAATAGGTAATTTTTTAAATTACAAATTTTTGGTTCTAAAAATTAATTTATTGTTGTTTTATCATTAATTGGTAATTAAATATTATTAAATATTATTTATTGATAAATGTAATTAATATATTAAGAATTATTTATTAGTTGATAATGAATGTTTAATTATTATTATTATTGGTATAAAAAGCATTTAATTGTTCAATATTAGTTAATTGGTAATTAAGTTTTAATAAGTTATATGTTTTTTGTTATTAAAAATATTTTATTGTTCAATATTTCATATTTAGTAATTAATATTGATTAATTATTATTTATTGGTATTTATTATTAATTATTGTTAATAAATTTTCTATTGGTAATTATGTTTTTAATAAATATTTATTGGTATTGGTAAATAGTTTAGAGTTATTTAATAATTCATTAATTATTTAAAAAAAAAAAAAAAAATTATAAGTATGTTATTTGTCACTTCTACGCTATCCAACACTTTCCCTACTGTTGCACTCTCTGGAGTTGGAATAGTAATTTTTACCCCTACGCTATCCAACACTTTCCCTACTGTTGCACTCCCTGGCGTGGGAATAGTAATTTCTACCCCTACGCTATCCAACACTTTCCCTACTGTTGCACTCTCTGGAGTTGGAATAGTAATTTTTACCCCTACGCTATCCAACATTTTCCCTACTGTTGCACTCCCTGGAGTGGGAATAGTAATTTTTACCCCTACGCTATCCAACACTTTCCCTACTGTTGCACTCCCTGGAGTGGGAATAGTAATTTTACCCCTACGCTATCCAACACTTTCCCTACTGTTGCACTCTCTGGAGTGGGAATAGTAATTTTTACCCTTACGCTATCCAACACTTTCCCTACTGTTGCACTCACTGGAGTTAGAATAGTAATTTTTACCCCTACGCTATCCAACACTTTCCCTACTGTTGCACTCTCTGGAGTGGGAATAGTAATTTTTACCCTTACGCTATCCAACACTTTCCCTACTGTTGCACTCACTGGAGTTAGAATAGTAGTTTTTACCCCTACGCTATCCAACACTTTCCCTACTGTTACACTCACTGGAGTGGGAATAGTAATTTTTACCCCTACGCTATCCAACATTTTTCTTAGTGTTGTCTTTTTGGGAGTTGTAATAGTAGTTTTATTCCCTACGCTATTTAATATTTTTTGTATTATTTTAGTTAATATAGTATATAATTAATTTTAAAAATATTAAAAGTAAATTTAATTTTTTTAATTTGTTATACATAATTATTTAATTTTTATTTATGTTATTGTTTTATGTGTATAGATGTATTTGTAATTTATAATATTTTTAATAATTTAAAATGTATTACAATAATTATTCAAAATTATTATTAAGTATATATATTATATCTTATATGTATATGTTTAATTAATGTTTTATTTAATTATATATGTTACTTATTAATTTTAAATATTATCAAATATTTTTAACTATGTTTATTTTAATTATAAGTATTATTTAGTTTATTTTACATATTATTTTTAACAACAAAAAAAACCAATATTTTTGATAACGATATTTTTGACATCGATATTTTTTTCCGATATTTTTGTACTTACCATGTTGTAGCTAGGATGTCGATATTATTGACATCGATATTTTTGTTGCGATATTTTTGTAGGTCGATTTTTTGACCTTCGATAATTTGTCAGTGATTCGGTCAAAGTACCCTCCCGTTTGGCCGCCTCCTTCTCCATAGTAGCATCCCAGTACATCTATTTAACCTGACATTTGGGGATAAGGCCAAATTTTTCTGGGGCTTTCCAGTATTCCTCCATCCCAAGGCTCTTCATTGAATTCATCAGGCAACTAAACCATGGGATAGTAAAAACCTGTGCTCGCTTTAGGAGATCTATTGCCTCTGCTCTATATGGTGTGAGTTCATTTACCGACCACAGGCGGTACCAAAACATTAGCTGTTTATAGCCCATCTTATGCCCCAACATGTTTTGGCCCAGGTCTAGAAACATAGGGACCAGGGGGGTGCTAATGGGGAGGGTTAGCATTGATCGAATAAACCTATGTTCTACCATGGTAAGGGAGTTTGTATTTCCAACACCCCACAGTTCAGCCCCATAGAGGGTTCCCCCCAGAATCTTGGTGTAATAGATCTCAAGAGCTGGGGCCATTTTCCTGGACACTGTTTTTTTATGTATCTTACGTAGGTGTGTGGTTTGTTGGATTAGAGATGCTTGAACTTTTTCAATTTGTGGTGCCCAACTTAAGTTTGAGGTTAGGTGAATACCCAAGTAATCAAATGCAAAAACTTGCTCGAGGGGGCATTCTCCTACATACATTTGCCTTTTGGATGTCTTCGAGCTCCCCTTCGAAAATATCATATATTTTGTTTTTGACTCATTTAATGCCAACCCATACTCCTTGCAAAATTTGGTAAAGTTATTCAGTAGTTGTTGCAAGCCAAAGGGGGATTTTGAAATTAAAGGGTGTCGTCCGCAAAGAGTAGGGCTGGTATTCTTTGCTCCCCCACCTTTGGGGCGTCACATCCATCCATATCCAAATAGCCAATCACACCATTAATAAAGAGGGAGAATAGCGTGGGCGCTAAAACGCATCCTTGTCTCACTCCACAGTTGACAGGAAATTGCTCAGTGAGCTGGTTGTTATCACCCCACCTAACTTGTGCAGTGTTTGAGGACTGCAGCCGGATTAAAATTTCTAATAGACTACGTGGCAACCCCATTTCTGCCAACACTCTCCACAGTTTTGGACGCAGGACCAAATCAAATGCAGTACGTAAGTCCACAAAGGCAACATACAATTTGCCACCTCTAATACTAACCTCCCTCCAGTAAATACATAAAAACCTAAAGACCTGATCTAACGTACTAATGTTTGTATGAAAGCCCACTTGAAAATCGCTCAATATGCAGTGCTCTGCGATCCAGTCCTGGACTCGTCGCAACACCTGCTTGCAGAACATTTTCTGCAATGATTCGATTAGGCTTTTAGGCCTATAACAGGCCGGGTTAGCTCTATTACCCTTCTTAAAAATTGGGATAATCTCCGCTATATTCCATGACAGAGGAATATCCATACCTGCTGAAATGGCATTTGTAATCATATTGATATAGGGAACCCAGACAGTTAACTCTTCTTTATACAAATCATTTGGAATGCAATCAGGTCCTGGGGCTATGGCTGCAATACTAGAGCAGATTGCCACCAGAGTTTCTTCTATTGAAAAAACCAGGGCCTCTGCAACTTCATCCCGGTTTTCCCCCCTATTCTCTAGGTGTGCCTCCGACTCACAGCCACCTTCAGCATAGAGGCCCCCAAAATGGGTCACCTAATCCTCAGGCTGGACTGTAAATTCCAATTTCTGTTCCCTACCATTTACCAGTAGGCTGCTTGTTTCCAAAAGGATTTAGAATCTTTGGCCAGAGATGCCTGTTGGAGAGTAGACCAGAGTTAGTCTTCCCAACTCTTCCTAGCTGACTCTAAAGCTTTCTTATAGCTACTTCTGCATGTCACTAGGTCTGAGTGAACATTGGATTTTGCTGCCCATACGAGGTCGGCCTTGGCTTTTCTGCAGTCCTGGTTATACCCTACTGCCTGGGTCTGCCTACACTCCTGTTTCAACTCCCTACACGGTTTGGCCAATAGATCATTGATTTCGTTTAAAGTTGTTTCATGGCTGGTAGGCAACATCCTGATCAACCTGTCTTTGGGATAATTGGACAGTTCTACCATATCCTGGCGTACAATGTGTTTAACTTGATCAAGAGCTTCGGGATGAGTCTCCACCCAGTTCCATCTAATTGATCTTATATTGTTCGTAATAGAAAGTACTCCCAGGTCATTCTTGCCCCAGCTACCTGTTTCATTAAGGTTTTTACCCAAATTCTATAAGGACAGGGTCAGGGCATTATGATCGCTATCTATGCGATTGTCCACTACCATGTCATGGACAAGGGGCCAGAAGCTCAGTGTAACCAAGCAGTAGTCAATCCTACTGGCATAGCCGGGTCTGTTGTAGGTTACCTACCCTTTTAGGTCTGATTTTGTTCTCCCTTTAGTGGCTCTCAGATCATGTTGTAGCGAGAGGGCCAACACTTGGCTACCTCTCTTCGACCACCTGACTGGAGGGAGATCTAACTGGGGGACATGCCAGACCTTATCCCAAGCCTCAGTCAGATCTCTAGGAATCATAGTTAAGGGTTCGAACGTACAATTTAGATCCCCTACTACCAGGGTTCTTACGCTTTCAGCAGATTCAGAGAGTACCTGGTCTAGGATTCTAATAGTATTGGTATCTTTGGTGCCCCGATCAGCCCTATTATAGACATTTTAGATCCTGATTTTTTGATCGCCACGGATATTTAGATCTATAGCTAGTATATCAGGGGATTCTATATGAACCAATTTTATTTTTAAGCCTAGAGCTTTTCTGACCCAAATTGCCAAGCCTCCCGATGGCCTTCCCTTATCTTTCCTGGTTGCATTCAGGCCATAGGTGGAGAACCCATTCCTGTATGGAGTGTGCAGGCTCCATGTTTCTTGAAAGAGTATTATATCATGTGAATCCACAAAGGAGCCCCAGCCGGGATCAGCTAAGAGTTTAGTAATCCCTGCCACATTCCAGACCAAGACTTATATGTATTGAAAAGGAAGGTTTAGGTCTGGCAAAGGGGTTTTTTGCCAGGTAAAAATGCCAATTTAAAGCTACACACAGGCTGCAATGGCAGACTTTAGACATGTTTTGAAGTGCTATTTAAGTGGGTGGCACAAGGAGAGCTACAGACCCACTAGTGGTACTTAATTTACAGGGCCAAATACATGTGGTACCAATTTACTAGGGACTTACAAGTAAATTAAATGTGCAAATTAATTGTAAGCCAATTTTACCATGTTTAAGGAGATAGAGTACAAGCATTTTGGCACTGGTCTGCAGTGGTAGAGTCCTAATGCCAACAAAAACGAAGTTTGGATAACAGGATGAGTGAAGGCAAAAGGTTTGGGGGTGACCCAGCAGAGAGGGCCAAGCCCAACACAACCCCCTCCAGCTAAAAGCTATGGGAGACTAATCAATACCTTGATGAGCTTCCCTGATTAGGAGATAGATCATAGACAATGGCCCACTACTGCAGAGGCCCTTGTCAATTTTTTGCCCCTCTGAATTCAGTTGGATCTCTCTGTCTACACTGTCCTGAGCCACTGGACTGACCCATGGTGAACACATCTACTCAGTTGTGGATCCCATCTGTGAAGCACCTAACCTTAACTTGCTCTCAGATCCATCCCAGTAGGCAGACTGCAACATCTTAGCCAACAGAGTTATGTGGCCCCTTCCACCTCTTGGATCTGCTTCTGTTGCCAGCCCTAGAAAAATTCTGCTCATAAGGACAGCAGCCAACAGAGGCCACTGACAACTGTCAGTGTCAAGAGCCAGGCCTCACATCATCCAGGGTTCTCTGACCTCTGGGCATTATCAGAGTGGGACGCAACATCCCTGGGTATTAGGCACACTTCTTCTACTCTTCTTCCCCCAGTCCAAAGTTGGTAGTCTGAGGCTGCCCAATCGGTCCAGAGTCTGTGCCCTGATGCAGAACAGGCACCTGTCAATCCAGAATTTCTAAGGGGGAACGACCACCCCCTTCAAGGGTAGCACATTCTGTCGATGTCTGGTGTACTGATCTGGGGAACCCAGCCTTCCCATTATCATGGTCTGGCTGGCACTGGTATCCATCAGAGCAATTACAGGGATTCCATTTACTGTGTGCTGGTGGAAGTGACGACTTCCAACCTCAGGGATCACAAGCTCACCCTCTGAATCTATCTCTCAACTAAGGGAGACTAGGGCATGTTCTAACACCTGCCCTTGGGGTCTACTTCCCCCTTAGGCCATATTGGCCCCTCCTGTAGAGTTGTAGACTTCCCACCAGTGGGTACTTTCTTAGGACACAATGAGTCCCGCTGCTGGTGTACTAACTGCGAACACTGAAAGCAACAGCGTTGGAAATGGAGCAACCTGGGCTACCGTCCACCAGAAACCTCCCCCCCCATTTCTCAGAAGGGACATGGGAACTCTTTCCCCCACCTTTCTTTGGGAGCTTGTCGGTGGCACTGTATACCTCCTACTCACTATGCTGGAGGGAGCCTAAACCTCCCTTCTTGGGGTCACCCCAGGTACCTTCTAAGACACTCTGGTACTAATCTACTAATATAGAGGTCTGCCTCCTTTTCAAGCTCCCTTTGCAAGCAAGTGTTGACGCAGCTCTGGAAAATAATTGCTGAACGTGCTCTCTGGCAAACAAATCATACAGCCCTTTGTAATCATGCACATCACTGCTCTTCACACAATCATCCAGTGCCTTGCAAAAGTAGTTCACAAAATCCACCCAGAACTGTTGGGGCAACTTCTTGCTGTCCCTAAATTTCTGCCTGTACTTTTCAGGTGTGAGATCATATTTCCTGGTAGGAATGTCCTTCATGAGTGGATACTTCAGCCTGTTTCCTTTTCCTAGGCCTAACAGTGCACCCCTTCCTTCATTGGTAATGTGCCTCCAAGAGTGGCCCCCTAATGCTCCTCTGAAACCCTGTACTTTTCTAGGGCAACCTCATAGGCCTCACACCACTTATCTAGATCATCCTCCACAACAAAAGTAGCTACCAGGTCATTGGGAATGTGGACATTCCTGTCTCCAGTAGGCACTGGGGTTTTGCTGCCACCATTGCTGGACCATGAGGCTTGCTTAGCTTTAAGCCAGCTCCTTCATACTCATCTCATGAACCATTCTCCTCTCTTCCAGGGACAGTTTGTTTTCCTTTAGAGGTCTTTGGGCTGCTTCCTCCTCCGTCTTGAGTTTAGCCAGCTGCAGCCTGAGCTCTCTCTTAACCTTCCTGTCTGCCGAATCTTCAAGGGACATGTCTCACTGCTCCCAGGCTTTGCAGGGGGCAGCACACCAAGGAATTCATTGTCCTCCTCTTCTTCATGCTGCTGCAGCTCAGGGTCCCACCTTCCTTCTCCTGCTCAGGGGCTGTTCCCTGCTTACTGATGGGTGTATTATGGATGACTATTGATTATTAGTGGATTTATGTTGTGGGTATGCTTACTGTATATGTATGTGGTCCCTTGTCCTATCCTCTATGAATGATATGTTTAGTTTTAAATTCCATCAAACTTGAGAAAGCACTAGGCCTGCATGTTGTGAAGGGGCAAAACATGTGTTGGCAACTTTTGAGCCAGCACCTTTGCCTAATCTAAAATAAAAGAAGCACAATTCAACTAATACTTGGATCTTTGAGTTTCCATATGGAGCAAGACCAAGGAGATAAATGAACTCGATCTGACCTTTACTTTTCTGTGACTTCCCTGCATCTTCAACTCATTTCTGATTATCTAGAATCTAGAAGGTACTTAAAATCTTTCTTATCTGCTGATTTGATAGTGTTTTCTTAGTTGTTGGCATTGGTCTCCATCACTGTACCTAATGTCATGAAGGCACTGGGGCACTGCTGTGTGAGTACTTTACAAACAGCTACAACCAATTAATCAATCAACATATGCTTAGCAGACGCGATAATGTGCCATTGTTTATTTGAATACTCATAGCAATGACCAAATATTATATGCATGGATGTGAAACTTGGATCTATATAGGCCTATAAACAATGTGAATGATACAATTTGTTTAGGAATGAGGAACCTATTTGGAATGGCCCAAATTTCTGCTTCTTTCTCCCGCCATTATACACCAGTCTCTCACGGAAGCAGAGTTTACGAGTACATGCATTAAAGGATCTGTTAATAATGCTTAGATTTACATTTCCACCTGCAACTTAGAGATGGCATTTTAAATAAGTACTTCACAACTCATGTAGCACGTAGTCACGATCTGTCCCCTCCACCCCGAAGAGCAGCAGGGGTCAGATTCCTAACCTCTGGCACAAGGACTTAGTTCAATGCACCAACACTAACTAGAAATCCAGTTGGACTACAGCCTTTTACATGACCCACTAAGCAATACTGTGCGGGTTGTGTTTTCTGGCCATGATTAGTTCCTCTAGATGTATTCAAGGACACTGCAGAACTCCAAACCCTGTTTCGTACATGAACAACACAGTCAAAACAGCACTAAGAATCTCACTAAGAATAAAAATCTTTATTTCTAAAGCCCAAGTCTAGTGCATAAAATATGAACTGTACCCACACAGAATGAGAAAATAAATGCAGCAATGCATGACAAGGCCAGCGAATACAAGGTGACCTGCCTTAACATTGTTCGTAAATACTTAGCATCCTAACACCCTACTTGTACTTTTAAGTACTATGCTCACATTTAGCAGAAGCTGAAAATAGCAAGCCTTTAAATCAAGTTTCTGATTGGGGCTAGGTTGATAGTTCAGTCTCGAAACCTTTCCAAACTATGGGCAAAAACAGGGGTTATTATAGTACCTTATCAATGATTTTTATGTTTTGTTTCTAAGCTTGGTGACACTAAAGTCCCAAAAGACAAAATAATTAAGGCGCTGAATGCATCATTTCAATTCACATGTTGACATTTTAGCCTCTTGTGCAAACATCCATATTAATATGGCAGTGACCATTAAATAAACAACAAAACATATCAGTCTAGGTAGAAGGCTGGCATGATGCTAACACTTCTGTGCATGTCTGAAACCTAACACTCTCTATGATAAAAGAGTTTGTAAGCCGGCATATGATAACATTAAATAATAGAAAACAGGCCTTGTCAGAGTGTTCATGACAATATGAGCTGTAGAGTATGGGTCTGCCTTCTCTAGCTGCTGCCCTGAGCTAGGTAAATGCTGCTATAGCAGAACTGAAGGCGCAGTAAGTGTACACGTAAGCGCATCTCTTTGTGAAACTGAGATATAACGAAACCTGCACGTTTCACATCCATGGCATGCCAGTGAGCAGAATGTATTTGTGTTGGCAAGAGGTGGCCACACAAAGTGGTTTTAATGCATGCATTTCATTTTTGTGGATGAGCACATTCCATTAGTGAATGTGAGAATGCTTCCTTTTTTCCTAGCAGAGGGAATAGAGTCCATGGTGAATATTATTGTCAACCACTTAATATAAATAATTATGCTTAGTGAAAATCATCACTGTATTCCACTACCACTAATTATTATTACTTTTATTATTAGTATTATCATTATCTCAATAGTGTAAATGTTAAAAAATGTAATGTAGGTATCTACCTTTTTTAGCATGTAAATGTTTATTGTATCAGCTATACAAATTTAAGCCACACAGGAAAACAATTTTGCAATTTAAAATAGTGAGTAAAATAACAATTAGAAATATTTAAAAAAAATGTTAATGCTGTTTGTAGGGCGCCTGGTTATACCACAATGGTGTGTCCCCATGCTAGGACCTACATATGGACGAGGAAAAAGCACCGGCAACATGCAACTGATAAGGTATAGAGCGGATTGCGGACAAGCCATATTAAGTTTACTTCTGTAGTCCCTTTCCAAAGGAGACGCTTTCAGAGCATAAGGGAGAGAGTGCCACATTTTCGCAGCCAAAAAGGAGAAGGCCTGAGCTCCCATTCTGGCTTTCCGGATCTTAGGAACTCTACCAAGCTTTGCCTCCGATGATCTGAGATTGCGACCTGGTGCATACGCTTGTATAATGGGATGCAAATAGCTAGGGCCTTGCTTGTTTAGTATGCGACGGCAGAAGCAAGAGGCTTTAAACCTAATTCTTTTAGACACTGGGAGCCAGTGTAACTGATTGGGTGCATCTGATGCAGAAGATCTTTTGGGGAGATTTAGTACAAGTCTTGCGGCAGCGTTTTGAACTCGTTGCAGCGTCTTGATACTTCCCTTTGTGGCTCCAAGATACATGATATTTCCATAGTCCAGCTGGGAGGTGATGAAAGCATGTACAATAATTTTTCAGGATTTGGTAGGAAGTAGATTTAAGAGTGCCAACAATTCATCATCTTACCCTGATCAGATCCCCCTTGCTTCTCCATGTAGCAGGTCTCTGCTTGCTGTGCATTCTGTGTGTTTCGCCTTGCTGTCTCCAGCCCTTCTGCCTTGCCTTCTTGGCTTTCTGCCTCATGTACTGCTGTGCTCTTACTCCTCTTGTCGCTCTCTCCCATGTCAATTGTTTTTTGCCGCTTTTGGCCTTTTTGCCGCTTTCTGTCTTGCCTTCTTATTGGTTTGCCACTTTGTGCTTTGCCCTCGCTCTGTTTTGCCACTTTGTGCTCAGCTTTGCCCGCTCTTTGTTTTGCCGCTTGTGTTCTGCTTTGCCTTCTCTTTTTTGCCTTTTTCAACCTTGTTAACTCTCCATTTTTTCTGCTTTCAGCCTTTAACTGTCTATTGTTGGCATTTCTTCCCCTGCTCGTTTTTCCCACACATTTGTGCCTGCTGATTCTGCAAAAGACACACAGATGGTGGACGGAATGCACAGCAAATCAAACAGTCACCCCCAGTCAAGAGATCTGGGTTAAATTAGACCCAGCCATATGCAAATCAGTCTTGACCCTGTGCCTCATGGGAACAGTCCAGACCAAACTGCCAAGCCAGGTCCTCCCTGGCTGAGGGGTGAAACCCCGAAACCGGTCCTAGGATGCTTGTTTCCAGTCCAGGGAAGACCTGGCCTGGCAGTTAAGGCTGAACTGTTCCCATTGGGTGCAGGGTCAAGACTGAGTTGCATATGGCTGGGTTCAAACTGAAATGGCATAGGGAGCAAAGAAACGATGGATTAAGGCCCAGATCACTGTACTGGGGTGAATGTATGACATTGTTCTTCATTCTGTCCATCAATTGTTCTTTTTGCATATATCACCCCGAGTGTGACTGGTATGCCCAGACGTGGGTCCCATGCTCTCCATGCCATTGGACTCAAGCTATCCTAGCTGATGAGGGGTGAAACCCTGAAACTGGTCCTAGGATGCTTCTTTCCAGTCCAGGAAGGACCTGGCCAAGCAGTTTGGGCTGGACTGTTCCCATTGGATACTGGATCAAGACTGATTTGCATATGGCTGGGAAGCAAAAAAGTGATGGATTTAGGCCCAGATCTCTGTACTGAGGTGAATGTATGACATTGTCCATCAATTGTTCTTTTTGCTGATTCTGCTTCACGCCTCCCCTCCCTCCTCCTAGGACCTACTTAATGTAGGCCGCAGGCTCGTGTACCGCTGTGCTCTAACTCCTCTTGCTGCTCTCTTGTCAACTGTTTTTTGCTGCTTTCGACCTTTTTTACAGCTTTCTGTCTTGCCTTCTTTCTTTTTCGTCACTTTGTGCTTTGCCTTCTCTCTGTTTTGCCGCTTTGTGATTTTCCATCTCTGTTTTGCCGCTTTGTGCTCTGCTTTGTCTTCTCTTGTTTTGCCGCTTTTGGCCTTGTTAAGTCTCCATTTTTGCCTCTTCAGCCTTTAACTATCTATTCTTGTCGCTTCTTCCCCGCTCTCTTTTCCCTCCCATTTCTGCCCACTGATCCCGCTTCTCGCAAGCTCCACCCACCGCCTTCCTCCTCCCTGGACCTACTTAATGAAGGCTGCAGTGCGGCTGCGCAACTGGCGCTCTCAGTGAGCGTGCCAAAGTAGTGCCAAAGGCAGCCTGTCTGCACATTGACCGCGCCCAGTGCAGGGAACCCTGGCTCTCCCACCCGCCACAGATACACTGCCGCCGAGCTCCAAGCCCTGGACCCCAGACTCGCAACAACAACTGCTGCTCCACTTCTCCATGATCAACAGTAGATCCTTTCACTTGCCTGCACTGTCTCTTCTCCTGCAACACTGGAACTCCCACATGCACAGCAATCACCGCCTTGCCTACCGCGACCGCTTCGGAACAACTCAACTGCCTCCTACTCAATACTTGATCTCTCTGCAAGCACTCCACCTAACTATGGGACATCATCACCACCCTCACCCCGCGTCGTCTTCCTCACAGAGACATGGCTCACCCTGCATCAATTCCCTACATCGCCTCAGCAACACCTGACGGTTACAATAAAACACACCGGGATTGTATCAACAAACACGAAGGCGGCATCGCCATCATTAACAAAGAAAGCATCCACTGCACCACCACTGTAGATGACACCACCCCTGTCATGGAACACCTCAATTTCAAACTCCAAACTAATCCTAGCAAATCCACTCTCAGGGGCACCCACACTTACAGACCTCAGGACCACGCCACAGCTTCTGTAAAGCATTCCCGACTTTATTGCCCCAGCTTGCCATTGACTCCAAAGACTACATCTTCCTCGGAGACCTCAATTTTCACCTCAACGATGCCAACACCGCCAACCTTCTCGTAGCAATGAACAACATCGACCCTAACCCACGCAAACAGACCATGCTCGAAATCTCTGCATTATCCTGGACAGCAAACTCACCATAAAAACCCACATCAACGCAGTCTCTTCCTCCTGCTTCCTCACTCTTTGCATGCCCCGGACATCTTCAAATGACTCCCTATCAACACCAGACACACTATCACTCAAGCACTAGCCACCAGCTGCCTGGACTACGGTGACATACTCTAAGCAGGAATCACCATTCACCTCCTGAAGAGAATGCAAACCATACAGAACTCCACGGCCAGACTTATCCTCGACCTCAGCAAATGGACCCATATCACCCCTCATCTCAAGAAACTGGACTGGTTCCCCCTACAGAAGAGATGTCCTTCAAGATGCAGACCAACACCTACAAAGCTCGGCACAACCAAGGACTAGCCTACATGAACCACCACCTGAACTTCCACCAACCCTCCAGACACCTGCTCTGTGCCTCCCTCTCCCTCGTGTACATCCCAGGCTTTCGCTGTAGCAACAATGGAGGACGCTCCTTCTCTTACCACGTGGCTAAATCCTGGAACAACCACCCCTTCTTCTTCCGACCTCCACCTCTCTTTTAGAATTCCAGAAGGCACTCAACTGAACCCTCCGTAGCAGCTAGACTCTCAATGCCTGAATACCCTCCTGGGTGAATAGTCGCACTTTAGAAATCCAACTTGATTGTTTGATTGATCAACTTCATGAGGTATTCCACATCTCAAAAAACACAAAAGTGAGTGGTAAAAAGCAATCGTAGCAGAAAGGTTTTCAAATATTAAAAATGAGTGGTGCCCGGGACGAAAGGACAGTTATGCTGTAAATTTCAGTAAAACATGTATGTTTGAACTTTACATAAGGCTCAATAATTTGGGAGGGAGGGTCCAAGTTTGTACAGCTCACTGTGTACCAAGATCATCAAGCCCTCATGGGCAAGTGGGGACCATATCCTTCTGACCATGAGATCTTATTACTCTCCTTGACACATAAATATAAGAAGCCACTGGAGCAACTATCTCTTAGTTTACCTTGAGAAATTGTGACAAAGCTACTTTACATTGTCTGACATAAAAACTGATTTCAGGGACAAAGTGCAAAGAATCATGAAATGTAGTAAAGTTAGTCACTGCCTTGAGTACAAGTACATAGGGCCTCATTTACAACTTTTTGGTGCAGGACAGTGCCACAAGACTTCTTGCTGCTCTGCCCTACATCAAAAGGAAAAGGCAGAAATTTGCTGTTTTAATGAGATATGATGCATTCCTGTCTTTTCTGCCTGTGCCGCCGTACAAATTGGTGGGTAGCGCCAGCGCAGGCACCCATGCACCATGGTGCAAGGGTGTCTGCATTGTTGGAATGATTGTTTTTTCACAGGAAAGGACACCTTCCTGCACAGAAACAATCCATGGAGGCATTTTCCTCTTTCTATGTGCACTGCAGAATACAGCCCACATAGAGATAGGAAAAAACAAGGAGAAATAAAATTATTTCTCCTCGTTACGCCTCCCCTGAGCAGGCGCACAGTTTTGATGCATTCCCAGGTGTACAGATACTTGTAAATCTGTGAATGAGTCAAAACCCATTGGTGTTGCGTGGGAAAACCCACCACAATGCCCATGGAATGCCTCCTTGATGTAGAGTAAGGCAAAGCAGCGCTTTCTGCTACCTTGCCTTACACCATTTCTATGAGGCCATGCAAAGCCAACCACGGTTCTTTAGGTATAGGGGGACCAATGTTGCATAAGGCTTTGCATGTGTGCATGAGGAGTTTGAAGAGTGTTTGTTTGTGAACTGGTAGCCAATGGAGTTCTTTGATGGTCAGGCAGGCTATAATGGTGGAAGGGTCTGGTTGGGACTTGAAGTTGTCGCAGATGCTGATGATATTGCTGCTGAAGCAGTGGGGCACTGTGAGGCAGTGAAACTGATAGAGCTTGCTGCTGGAGAGATGAAGATTGCCTTTGTGCTGTTGGTGTTACTTTCGATGCAGTTTTTTAATTTTTTTATTATTTTTGTTAAGCCAATAAACAGTCATATATAATTACAAAGACATAGACAAGAACACACAAAATATATCAAACCATGATATTCTAATCAACCTTGAGTTCCAACAGAAAGGAGGAGAGGGGCTGAAAGGACAAATGAGTTAATAACGAAGAATAACAGAAGCATAAATAAATAGAACAACAAAGAGAGGAAAGCAGAATAGATACAAATAATGCTTCTATATGAATATACAGCTTTCGTGGTCAATTACATCGTCATGCCTTTGATTGCCATATTTACATATATACATTGTCTCGTTTATATCAAAAACACAAAAAACACAGATATAACAGAGGCACAGCAAGACATAAACCCCAGGACAAAGAAGAACATACTTAAGATGTCGTAGGAGCTAAATGATCTGTTAGGGCCGCCCAGATCGTAATACCCAGTCTCCGTTTCTGGTGCCCTTTAAGGGCATATAAACTATGTTCCAAATTGCACATAGCATAGAGCCTTCCTCTCCACATTTCGAAGGTTGGGGGTTCTTTTTGCCGCCAAAGTGAAGCTATACACAGTCTAGTCACAGCAATAAATATTAAATACCTAAATGCCAACATCTCTTGCGCTGCCATTGCGTCCTCCAATACTCCCAAAAGCTGTAGAAGTAATCACAATCTGTGCCCCTGTAGCCTCCGTCAAGAAGACCTCCATCCTATTTATCAGCTGTCTCAACTCTGGACATGCATAAAACATGTGCAGACTATCAGCCGGACCCATCCCACACTGTGTACATTTGACCTCATTTGTCCATCCCCATCGTGCAATTTTGGCAGGAGTATAATATAAATTAAACCTTGTTTTGTAATGTTGTGCTTGAAGGTCAAAAGCTTATCAGCCAGTACAATGGATTCTTGTAAGATATTCCCTCCCTGGCATAGCCTGGTGTTCCATTTTGAATTTTGCACCTCCAGATCATCACTTTGTACTTCGCTAAGGCTTTGATATAAAGCCCCGATCCTTCCACGCCTCCTAACTATCTCTAACAGGCTGCTTTTTTGGGCCAGACACACTACGTCCGCTTTTCTGATCAAGTAATCCCTGACCTGGAGGTATTTAAAAAAGTCGGTCTTAGGGAGATCATATTCGGACACCAGTGAAGAGTAACCCCGCTGTTATCCACTAAATCTCCCAAGGTCAAGACACCGTTCCGTCTCCATCTAATCATCATAGTGTCAGAAAAGACAGAAACAGGGAGTGCTAAAGATGTGGTGGGCGTGTAGAAGTTGAGCTTACCAATCTGCAAGTGCCGCCGGACCTGAAGCCATGCCTTATAGGCAGCCTGGACCACTTTAAAGGCGTTTTTTTTTGTAATAGCTGGGCTGAAAAAAGCTCCTCTCCGCATTGGGGCCCAACAGCAATTGAAAAATATGGGGGAACTCCTCTACCTTAACCTCTCCTTCCCCAACCAACAAGATACCCATATGTTGAAGTAGACAGGCCCAGTAATAGAACAGAAAATTAGGCACAGCCCAGCCCCCTCGAGATCGTGGCAGGGTCATATATTTCATTGCACAGCGAGGTTTTCCTTGAGCCCATATAAAACTACCACAAATAGATTGAAGCTTCTGGAGTTGTTTCCCCGTGAGTTCCAGGGGGACCGATCTAAAATAATACAGAATCTTTGGTAAAATATTCATCTTTATAGCGTTACATCTTCCCACCATTGACAAATGTAAACCTTCCATTCTGTCTAAATCCCTTTTGATTTTATGCACCATCGGATCCCAATTAGACCGTACCATTTTATCCAGACATGCATTAATACGTACCCCTAAGTATGTTGCCTCCTCCACAACTCGAGAGTCACTAAAAAATGCTTGATCTGAACAAACTACTTGTGTCTTGGCTATGTTTAGCTTGTACCCAGAGCTTTTCCCGAATAGGAATGCTAATTGTTCAATCTCTTCCAAGACCTTAGCTGGATCCGGCAAGACTATTGCATTGTCATCCGCATACGCTAGTATGCTAGCCTGGTTCTGCCCAGGCCTCGCCGGCGGTGAGTTTAACCTACTATCCAATAAATTCAAAAATGGGTTGATGTTGAGGGCGAAGAGTAGGAGGGAGCAAGGGCAGCCTTGTCGGGTACCCCTTGATATTGACACAAGATCTGATTCCAGCCCTAGCGAACATATTCGCGCTGCGGGAGATCTGTACATTGCTCTAACTGCTTGAATAAAGCTGGGTCCAATACCTTCCCACCGCATAGTCGCCCATAAAAACCCCCAAGAGACACGGTCAAAAGCTTTCTCTGCATCAAGTAGTACTACTCTGCATGGAGCTTTTTGCACACTAGCCGAGTCCAGCATAGTAACTACCCTGCTAATGTGGTTGACCGTGCCTCTTCCTGGGATGAATCCATGCTGGCAAGTAGAAACCAAGGAGGCAATTACTCGGGAGAGTCATGTAGCCAAGATCTATGCATATATTTTTCCATCACAATTCAAAAGTGAAATTGGTCTATATGCCCCTGGTAGCATAGAGGGTTTATCTTTTTTTTTTAAAGATAACAATGCTAGCAGTATCCCACGATGCAGGGGCATCCCCTTTCTGTGCTTCCTGAAACACCGTTAGCATGTCTGTTTGTATCTCAGCTAAAAAGACTTTGTAAAATTCAAATGGGATCTTATCCGGTCCAGCCGCCTTCCCTGCTGCTAGAGAACCAACAGCCTCCAAAAGTTCCTCTAAAGCAACAGGCTCCTCCAAATATCTCTGAATGTCCAAGCTTAACATCCTCCTATAAGGATCTTTATAGAATCCTTCAGATTTATCCTTGCCATTATGCTCTTCTGAGTACAACTCCTCATAAAAGGTCCTAAAGACCTCCATAATCTCCGCCGGTGTTTCTACAAGTCTCCCACTTGGATCTTCAATGGCTGTGATTGGATCTTGTACCTCTTTACATCTAATCTTCTTAGCCAGGCATCTACCTGGCTAAGAAGTATGTGCCTCCCCATACTCGTAGCACTCCCTCCTAAAAAGATGGTACTTCTTGCCAATATCCTTAGCCCACTCCCCGTTTATCCTGGCCTTGCAACGAGCCACCTCAGTCTACTCTCCTCTGCAGGTGATGTATCAGTGCATATTCAGCTTGCTGAAGATTATCATATAGCCCCTGCATAAGCTGCCTTTGTTGCTTTTGGACATGGAGTACGAAGCTCAGGATTTCCCCCCTATGCCCCGCCTTTAGAACGTCCCATACTATGCCGCATTTCGTGGAGTTGCGATTAATGGCCAGGAATTGATTTAGCCACTGCCGTATATGACCAATAAAAAGTTCATTAAGTAAAAGCTTCCTATCAAAGGAGAAAGAGGCACGGGGACATGCCACACCATGGCACATGCCACACCATGTATATATGCCTCTGGTAAATATGTGTTAGTGACAAAAATGTAATCTAACCTAGCCATCTTTTGATGTGGGCAGGAATAATGTGTATACCCTGGATCCGGGTATTTTAACCTAGACCAAGCATCATCTAGGCCATGCTCATTAAGAAGCTGTTGTAAAACCTTATAAACCCTAGGTTTCCGACCTAGATACTTGCCTCCAGTCGTACTCCAGGGTAACTTCATCCAACTGAATATTAAAATCCCCACACAATATCAGAGGGGAGGCACATGAAGCCAACTCTGTGTTCAAATACTCTAGAATCTGTGCTTCATCATGATTAGATCCATATACCGAGCATATTGTGAACTTCTTATTAGCGACCGAGCATTCCAACATTGCCCAGCGACCACATTTATCTGCAAGACTTCTAACAACCATTAAGATGTTGTTCCTGGCAAGAATGGCCACCCCTCTTGTACTAGTCCCTTGTGAAGTACATACTAAAAGCTTGTACCCTAGCTCCCTTAACACCTTATGTTTATTCCAGGGAATATGCGTCTCTTGAAGACAGACCACATCGGGGGACATAGTCCTAATTTCCTGCGCAACTCTCTGCCGCTTGGCCCTATCATTAAGACCGCGTACATTAAATGAACATATAGACAAAGCATTCATCGTTAACCTGTTTTAAGGCTGGATTGACAGCTCCCTCTCTCCCAAAATATCACATCCATTCCTCTTATATACTTTAACACGTTTATTGGCTTATTTTAACTTTTCACCTTCCGTGCCCCTACGGCAGTCCCCCCCCTCCCAGCGACCCCTCCCTGACCCACCTTGGTGCCTCCTCTGCCAGTGGAGACTTCCCCTACCTCCCACAACATCGAGGCTGCAAGACCCAAGGTCTAGAGCGATGGAGAGCCTCGCAACCCCTGCCGACAGCTCTCCCAGCACAGTTTTGATGCATTCCCAGGTGTACAGAATCTGGGAATGAGTCAAAACCCATTGGTGTTGCGTGGGAAAACCCACCACAATGCCCATGGAATGCCTCCTTGATGTAGAGTAAGGCAAAGCAGCGCTTTCTGCTACCTTGCCTTACACCATTTCTATGAGGCCATGCAAAGCCACGCACGGTTCTTTAGGTATAGGGGGGCCAATGTTGCATAAGGCTTTGCATGTGTGCATGAGGAGTTTGAAGAGTGTTTGTTTGTGAACTGGGAGCCAATGGAGTTCTTTGATGGTCAGGAAGGCTGTAATGATGGAAGGGTCTGGTTGGGACTTGAAGTTGTCGCAGATGCTGATGATATTGCTGCTGAAGCAGTGGGGTACTGTGAGGCAGTGAAACTGATAGAGCTTGCTGCTGGAGAGGTGAAGATTGCCTTTGTGCTGTTGGCAGGGCACAAGTCCTAAAAAAAGAAGTGGGGGGACTAACCAAGTCAGGCAGTATGCAAGTGACATCATGACGCGTGCTATCAAAGCACATGACGTCACGACGCATGACATTCCACGTGGCATCACAGGAAGTGACCTCACTGGAAGTGATGCTCTGATATGTGTATGTTATTATAACATGTGCCAACTGAAAATGCAATAAAATATGTTTTTTTTAAAAAGTTGTCTCCTGCAAAGCATATCATCTAACATGCTGTTCACAGATTTTTATTTTATGTAGATAGGTAAGTTGATTACTGCTATGAACACAGAGATCCTTTTGTTACTTGCAGTTAATAAATTGTACTCCTTCTAGTAGACCACAGTGAGCTATGTAGTGTATTTGACTCCTACACCCTGTAACCCTGACTGTCTAATGTAACACATCTTGTACATTAATCTACACACTTACATGGTTTATTTGGAATGGATAATGTGTATGTTATGTAAAGTGCTCTAATTGGGATGAGTAGCGATATAAAAGAAATAAAAAAGTGCTATTTAAATTGTTATTTGTGTAAGTACTGAGACAGACCAACCCATCTGACATTCTTACAGTGCATGCACTTATATGCAAGAAAGTAAAAAGCATGCATCTCTTAAGTACCTGTGAAGAGATAAGAAGCTGTGTGCTTTTGTTTTCTCCCAGTGTATTTGCATATGTGAGGTTCCAGGATGCCTCCAGTCCCACACTCGATCAAAAGGAGTCCTGATGGCCCCTTAACTTCTGTCTTTATCATTGCCTAGCTGGAGGTGGAAAAAAAAGCCCCCTCCCGGCCTGCACCTTGCTGCTGGGAATCGAAAGCAGACACCGTCCTGGAGATGATGAACGTGTCCCGGTGTTTCAACATTACACTGGGACAAGTTCAACATATTTCTGTGGGGCCCAACTTCTTAGCAGGGGGGACGGCGTCCACCCTGTGAAAAGAGTGGGTGGACGCTGTGTACCCGCGTGTACCCCCGACTCGTGCCCTGGCTGTTGGTATTACTCTCGATGCAGGTGGTGAGCTCGGATTATTTGATCGTTCTGATTTGCTTATGGTAGTGTCTGAGGGTTTTCTTGTCAGGGGTCATGATGACTGTGTATCTATCTACATTTTATTTGCTTCTAGTGACTCTTCATGGCTTTGAGCTCTTCTGTATACCAGCGTGAGTGTGTTCTGATTCTTGTTGCTTTAGCGGTTTTGAGAGGAGCAGGTGGTGATTTAGGTGTTGAAGTTGGAGCTGGATTTAGGGAGGTTGTTGTGGTGATGTGGCTGTTAGTATAGGAGTCCTGAGGACCAGGTTTCTTCTGAGAATTTGCTCCAATCTCTTTGTGAAGATTTGATAAGGATGTTACTGCATTGGTGTGGAACGGGTATGCTCAAATGGATGAATTGAAGATGCACCTCTTTAAAGAGCACTACATCACAGTGCATTAATACTCCACAAACCAGCTACCGCTCCTATCCCTCGTTGACTTTATGCTTGTCTTTGGCCTAGTACAGTGCTCTGATGCCTTTTGCCTAGGTTTGCGTCATAGAAATACCACTTTTATACATGTGTAGATGTATATTTCCTGGAGAAGTGAATGGGATACACATATCTCCGCATTTGCCACATAATCCATCATCTGCTGCATAATCTGCAGATTTTAACAAAAAAAAGTTTCTTCCTCAAACGGGTGAAAAGTTACTAAAAACGCAGTGACACGTTGCTGCACAGCGGAAGGCCTTTTACAAAGGTTGACTGGTCAACTTTCTGTTGCATATTGCTATATTGGGGTCTTAAACCAGTACTAGTGAAGGGCATCCAATGCCCAGACAGTGTTAACAAGTGTAAAAAGTCCAAAATAATGAAGCAATACTATCAGAAAATGTGCTGCATTACGTTGCATAATTTGCCTTTGCTTGCCGCATAATTTACTCAACCCTGCCGCATAATTTGACCCTCATTTGCCACATAACTCCAGTGGCCCTGCTAATAAGATATGTCTCTGGTACCTTTAGTTCTTGTTTGATTGAAGGTGCAGAAAAAATAAACGTATTACATGTTTATTGTAAACGTGTATGCAGTTGAAAAGTTGAGCACAGTTATACAACAATGGGGAATTGTCTTTTCTGAACTTTATGTTCCAACATCTTTAATACTTCTCATTTTTGCTGCATAGTCGCTTTCCCACGCATTGCACTCACCAGTGTAATAAACGTAGCAGACATTAATAGGGTTAATGACAAAGTAACTACAGTGTTCAGCAATAATTATGCAAATGCGATGGCATTTTCCCCATGATGGCTCTATATAGTCACAAAATAAGGTAGGCACTTAAACATTTGCGAGCTGTCACACCTTGTACTGTACTGTGCCCCAATCATTTAAGGCAGAGTGTGCAATTATTTTATAAAAATATACGAGCGCTGACATTATGCGTAAGACTCTGTAGGCGTGTAGCTTCAGTTAAATTACTGCTTATTACATTCCTGGCTGGTAGTATGCAAGATATACAGTAGTAGTTAATGGAAATTGCTATCCTAAAAGTTCACTAACATATTGCAATGCGTACAGCTGGTCCACTGTAATCGAAGGCGAATTTTACTAGGCTAACGAGTATACAGAAACTGTAATAAGAAAAAACATTCCGCAGTAAATACAGCAATTGGTAACATGATGTTCTCATAGAAAACGGCGGCGGCCACATACCCGGGGTCCACCTTGCAAGTCATGTGTGCTGCTTTTGGGCACCTCGAGGCCCTTCCGTATTACAGAATAGCCAACAGAAACCAAGCCAAGCAGAAACGTGCTTGGTTCATTATCTAATAATCGTGTCCCTGCTTTGTGGGGTGGGTGTTACGTCACAGTAGGGGGTGTGGCCCAACAAAGGAGGAATACATTTGTGTACCTGCTTTGTGTTACTCACACAGGTGCAGACTTGTCAAACAGGTTCCTGAGATGTAGACTAAAAATGCCACCCATGAAATGCTGCAAAGTTCTTCACCCCGGTGGTGACTTTTAGGAGCTAGCATACGGGTCCCATGGGCAGCCAGAGAACATAGGGTATAGAGGTTCACTGCAGCGCCCTCCCTAGCTCAGAAGTTCCTGGCAGGACTGGGAACAGCAGTTTTTTTTTCCTATTTGGGCTCATGGTTCCCTTCTGTTTTGGGCCCCCATTTACGCAGGGTCGGATTGGCAGGGCAGGCAATCGGCCGGTGCCCGAGGGGCCTGTGGCAGAGGCCAGCTTGTGGGCCGACTTTTTTAGTCTGTCGATCAAGCAACTCTTTATAACTGGGCTGATTTTTCCAAGCTTTTTCCAGCTTCAGGTGAGAGGTAGTCTGAGAAGGCCACATATTAGGCCCATGAATTGTTATTTGTAGAATGACAATAGGGCGTCAGGAGGACGCACATCATGTGGTGCACCTCCTTCCATCCCGGGCCCCAGAAGGTGTCAGTGAGCCTTAGAGTGGCGTCTTTTGAGCAGTGCAATTAGCAAGTCGTGGGCACAAGGAGGAAGCTTTTGCCCCCCACAGCAGGCCACAACGACCAGACAGACAAGCCTCAGGTGCCTGCTTCCAGTTTTCTCGGATTGAGGTTAGGGTTTTATTCAAATACTGTGCAATGGAATGAGAGAAAAAACAAGAAACACAGAAGTTTTAAATAACTTTGCAATTTAAAAACAAATCTGACTCGAAACGGATGCCTTTTTCGGCATGAAGGGATGCGCACTGCAATTGTGGGCCACTTTTCTTTGGATGCCCGGGCCAGTTTTTCATCCCAATCTGACCCTGCATTTACGTAACGCCTTGCCAGAACCATATAACGGTGTTTTGCTCTCACATTACAAATATCTGTTTTCGAATAAACGTACCTCTCGAATTTGCACATGAAACATTTGTAGGACAATGTTAAAGGCTGTTATGCTTCAGAATGTGTCGATCAACAAGACCACCCAGATGCTAATCTGTTATGGTCAGGGCCACTGGGAGTATTCAATTCTGTGGCCGCGGCATTTCTCACATAATTATAGATTTGAGCCATTTGCCACATAAGCCATCATTATCTACATAAGATGCAGAATTTAGCAAAATAAAATTTGTGTTTCGACCTCAAACAGACAAAGTTACTACAATTGCAGTGATCCATGTTTTCGCGCAGTGGAAGGCCCTATGAAAAGGTTGACCGGTCATCTTTCAGTTGCTTGTTAAAGTATTTGAATGTTAAACTGGTACTAATCAGGTGAAACCTTTGCCCATACAGTTTTAACAAAATTATGTAGTAATACTATCACAAAATGTGCCCCATTAGGTTGCTTATTTTGTATTTTCTTGGCTTTTAATTTAGTCAACCTTGCCACATAATTTGGTCCTTCCCTGTCACAGAATTCCACTGAGTATGGTATTATATAGTATGATATGGACTGGCATGAAATGGTATGGCCTGTCATTGTATGGTATGGCATGGCCTGTCATTGTATACATATGGTATGGCCTATTATTGTATGGTATGGTATGGTATGGTATGCTCTTTCGTTGTATAGTATGATATGATATGGTATGAACTGTTATTGTATAGTATGGTATGATGGTACAGTATGACCTGTCATTGCATAGTACTGTATGGCCTTTTATTGTATAGTATAGTAGGGTATGGTATGGCCTGTCATTGTATAGTATGGCATGGTATGGTATGGCCTGCTATTGTATATATTAATGTACAATAATATAGATGACTGTACCAACCACCCACTGGGTGCAATACGTTCTCTATCGAAAAGCTCTATGAACCTTCAGTAGGTCGTGCCCAGGCCCCCGCAGTGGTATGTTTTGCAAAGTTTTGCTGCAGGGAAGTGAGCCTGAAGCCTCCCCTTCTGGTGTATTGTCACCTGCCTATGTACCCATGAGTGATTGTGGTTACATATGACTGCTAAGACAGTCTGAAACAAGTTGAATGCCAAGCCTGTGCCTGGGTTTAAAGGCCTTGGAGCAATCTACAGATGAAGGTGCTGATTGCGAAAACAGGACACAGATCTTCATCCCGACTTCCGCATTCACTTGTGTGATCCTAAGCACTCCACTGGTCCTTTCTGCATCTCAGATTCCTTACATGGCGAATACAGGGTGTCCTTAAAAAAGAGGGACCTCCAGTATTAAGAACTATTAAAAAAATGTATTTTTCCATTTCCATGTATTGATATCTTCGTGAAGACTCACCTGGGCATGGAAGAAGTCTCCTCACCACTGGGAGCCCCGCAGGGCATTCCATGTGTCGTCCTGCGCTCCTGTCATTCTGAAGCCAGGGGTACCTCTTCTCACCCCTGAGGAAAAGATGCAGAAGGCGAGGGCATGAGACAGTCTGTGCTCCCAGTGCTAGCGGCCAGCATGGCCTTGCTGCTCACTATGCAGCAATTGACATAGAGCAGTGGGCTCACATGGCAGTGGTGGAGAGAACCTCGGGTGATGGGGGAGCAGCACCAATGCCTCTGCAGCATGGCACCAGGTGTCTCAGCCTCGTACCTCAGCGGGCATAGCACCTTGAGACCCTCACGGGTGAGTACCGCGCTCTATAAACCACCTGATTGATTGATTCCTGACCTTATGCACCTTGGGGCCAGTGGGAGACCACATCGGCTTGTTGCTAAGGAAACCCAAGCAGGCTAATTTTTATGGTTCAAATAATTGTATTAATTTTAATTAGGTACGACATCCAAAGGCCGGTGAGGCACAATAATTGGGGGGAGGGAGGGGGCTCGGGGGGGGAGCATTATCCGTAACACAGGAGGAAGTGATTTTGGGTAACATGAAGGAGGGCTGAACAGTTGGGAAGATGGTTTCCGCAACACAATTGACATCCTTGTCTAGTGTTCAAGGCTGCATGGCTGATAGTTGCAGAGTGTCGGATTCAAGGTAGTCCCTCTTTATCATATTGGTCACGCGCCGGCTTTGTGAGCCTGAGGACATGGAGATAAGAGAGCTCACAGAAATCTCGTGAGAGGAATCGGAAGCATGAGCCCCACATTTTATCAAATTGCGTCAATTTGCTGTCGATTAAGGTAGTGAGTTTTTCCATGCCTATAATACCCCAAAGTCTGTGTAGCCAATCAACATGTTCTGGGATAGAGTCAGTGTCCCACTTGAAGGTGATAACCTGCTTGGCTGCACAGAGTGCCATGGTAATGGACGTCCCTTTGTTTGAGTGCGGCGGGTAAGTCAGTGTGTTCCAGAGTCCTAGCAGTGTATAGCTGGGAAGGGCAGAGACATCTGTGTCGGAGATCCCATTAATGTCCTTCAGTACATCATTCCAATGCCTTTTAAGTTTAGGGCAGCACCAGAGGAGGTGTGTCAAAACACCTGTGCAACCGCAGTTGCACCAGCAAGGCTCTTTGTTTCTGTGCTTCCATTTCGCTATCCTCTCTGGGGTATAGTACCAGTCATGTGTTATTTTAAGCATCACCTCCTTTCCCGCTGCACTGAAAGAAGATATATACAATCTGTGAAGAATATCAGTCAATTTTTTGGGAGTAAATGATCAATCGAGCTCTGTTTCCCATCTTCTTTGTGCTGGGGATTTACTGGTATCCATAGGCTTATTCAAGAGTGTGTATACATGTATATAGCTGAAAGTAGGCCTTTGTCTCTGTTTTTCGTGATAAGCCATTTTTCAAATTTCACTAGAGGTCTGTGGCCCACCTTGCAGTTCCTGCATTGGGTAACCAAGTGCTTAATGCTGTTGTGGTGCCAGATTTCACCGGCTGAATTCCTGTAGGTCTACACTTGCTGGAAGTCAATGAGGCCTGCATGATTGAAAAGATCTACAATCCTTTTGCATTGCGCTGTTTGCTAGGTGTGATAAGTGTTACCTGTCATGGTGAGGGGAATGTTAAGTTGCCAATAATGAGAATGAAGGGAGAGATAGATGTATAGAGACCTCTATGGAGCATAACTCTATCCCTTGCCTATACTGTGGCTCTTAAGATCGGTGATAGATATTCCCCCCAGGGGTCAATGTCTTTTGAGGGGCCAGGGAATTTTACAGATATGAATGCCAGCAATGTGTTGGTCTATGAAGCACCAGTGTTTCTCTGAGAGCGGCCTGTTCCATTCAACCATGTAGCGCAGTTGAGCCGCTAGGTTGTAATGGGGAGGTGGGGGATGCCCAGGCCTCCCTCACCCATGTGTAGGCAGTCACTCTTTCTCGCTATGCGGGGTTTTTTGCCTCCCCAGATATATACCTCCAAAATGTGCTGTAGCTTACTGAAAACGTCCTTGAGAAGGTGGTTGTAATGGAAAGGTTTGCATGACATACAGTATCTTAGGCATTAGGGTCATTTTCACCACAGCTATCCTGCCTAACCAACAGAGTCCTCCCCTTTTCCAGGTTTGCATGTCCAGGTGGACTGTGGCAATGAGATCAGCATACTTGGATTCAGCTGTTTTCTCTGTAGATGGTCTGATTTTGAGCCCTAAGTATGACACCCAGTGGTTTGCCCATAGGAAAGGGATCTGGTGTTGCAATTGGAGCTTATACTGTTGTGGAACCATGAGATTAAGGGCCTGTGATTTCTGAATGATTTTTTTAAAACCAGAAATGGCACCAAATGCCTCAAGCTCATGCAGGAGGGCCGGCAGAGAGGAGGAAAGTTGAGTGAGTGCCACTATGTGATCATCAGCATATAAGGCTATTTTATGGTCTTGCGGACTGATAGTAATGCCCTTGAAATATTTCCCTCCCTGAAACAGTACACGTTACATGTCACACTTAGCGCCAAGACGCCTCAGCATTCATGCACTCTACAAATCTTTTACTTACTTACTTACTTGATCTGCCCAGATCTGTTCTGCAAACGGTTCCATATATAGGATGAACAGGAGACCGGAGAGAGGGCAACCTTGTCATATGCCCCTAGCTATAGTGAAGGCCTGCGAGGTTCAGCTATTGACTCTCACCCCTGCCATGGGCCAAGTGTAGCTACATCTCACCAATTTTTGAAAATCGAGCTCTTAGGCCTGCATTGTTGAAGACACTCCAGAGGAAAGTCCAGTGCACCCGATCTAATGCTGTTTCAGTGTTGATAGATATAAGGAGCACAGGTGCGTGTGATTTGGCTGCTTTATTGATAATATGTAGTAACCACTTGGTGTTGTCTTTGCAGCCTCTCTTCGGTATGAAACTGGCCTAATCTGGGTCTATAGGGCCTTACATGCATGGGTTGAGGCGGGCAACTAACCTGCCTGTAAAGATTTTAGTGTCAATGTTGAGCAAGGAGATGGGGGTGATAAGAAGAGCATTTCATAGGGGTTTTCCAAGGTTTAGATATAATGTTCATCACTGCCTCCTGCATAGAGGCAGTGAGGGTGCCTGTGTCTCCAAAGAAGTTGTAGAGGCGGATGAGGATGGGAGCCAGTTGGGTGCTGAAGGTTTTATAAAAGCTGGGTGTGAACCCATCCAACATGGGGGCTTTTCCGGGCTGTAGTCAGGCTATGCTGGAAAGGGCTTCATCTAAACGGATGCATGCTTCTAGCGAGAGTGCACTGCTGAGAAAGGGAACCCCTCTAAAGTATAATTAGTTCTAGGAGAAAAGGGCGAAAAAACACAATATCCAAACTAGTAGAGAAACCTCCCACTTGACCTCTATTGCTTTGTACAAGGGCAATGTCTGCTCCAATAGGGCTATAAGAAAGAAATTAATTCTAAAACGTTGTATTTCTTATCAACCTTTTTTTTATTTCAGGTATTATTGTTGTCTCACCATAGTTATACTTGTTTCTTTTATTTCATCAATACATAAAAAACACAGAATTTCCTAAAAACAATCATTCTATGACGACATATAATTATTTTGTTTGTAATGTTTTTCTTTTTTGACACATGTCTTAATATATAAACAATACTATATTGCTATATGTAAACATGTAATAACCAACAGTGGACCCCTATCTTCACAATAACAATACAACTATAATTAAAAAATGACTTACATACACTCACAACCACACCATTCAGACTAACAGTCAACCCACATACACATACACAATTCGGTCAGAAGGAAAAGATGTTTTTCGGTCTCCATAACCCTGTCGTGGGCTGATCGCATACAACGTGGTCGACGCGCGTTTCGGTGGTAAAAACCTTGTACAGACCACCTTCTTCAGGACCTTCTTGTATCAAACAAAATTCATCTAATCGTAGGGTTACCTATGGTATTTAAATAACAAATTTGAGTAGCCCATATATTGCTTGAATACTAAAATAGATTGAACCCGCCACCATTAAAAAGACTTGACATGCTCCCAATTATGGACCAAAAGAATAAATTAAAAAAAAGGGAATAGAAAAGGAAAAGAAAGAGAAACAGGAATGGAGAGAGATGGATAATCAAACCTCTCCTGTTGAATAATTCATAGTGCAAATTCATTCACTAGTGCACTGAATCACCAAGATAAAGAGACAGTTAAAGAGCCACTGGTAGGATTTCAAATGATTCAACCGATGGTGCCAATTATCATGCTCTAAATCCAAACCATGCAAGAAAGTGCCCGCATGCTAGTGTGTAGTCCCCAATTATTAGAGTGTGCTTTAACATAGATACAGTGAAAGCTGGAGATGACTGAATCACAGCAGATATATCTCCTACTTACAGAAAAAGCCTTTGTAAGGGACGTGGCTGGCTTTACAATCATTCACGGATGTTCACCAGCTCCCTTGTATATCATTGTATTATCGCTCAGGCTCAATCATGCCCCAGGTGGGCTCTAATAAGGAAGGAAAGGCAATTAATAATACTATTCTGATACCCAAAGGGTGTATTGTATCTCCTTGTATCAGTGTGAAACACTGTCATGGATAGTATTACCTTACTAGAGAATAATATATCCTCGTGCTGTAGTGGCTGTCCACAGTTATGGGAACCAGCACCAGCAAGGCTCTTTGTTTCTGTGCTTCCATTTCGCTATCCTCTCTGGGGTATAGTACCAGTCATGTGTTATTTTAAGCATCATCTCCTTTCCCGCTGCACTGAAAGAAGAGATATACAATCTGTGAAGAATATCAGTCAATTGTTTGGGAGTAAATGATCAATCGAGCTCTGTTTCCCATCTTCTTTGTGCTGGGGATTTACTGGTATCCATAGGCTTATTCAAGAGTGTGTATACATGTATATAGCTGAAAGTAGGCCTTTGTCTCTGTTTTTCGTGATAAGCCATTTTTCAAATTTCACTAGAGGTCTGTGGCCCACCTTGCAGTTCCTTGATTGGGTAACCAAGTGCTTAATGCTGTTGTGGTGCCAGATTTCACCGGCTGAATTCCTGTAGGTCTGCACTTGCTGGAAGTCAATGAGGCCTGCATGATTGAAAAGATCTCCAATCCTTTTGCATTGCGCTGTTTGCCAGGTGTGATAAGTGTTACCTGTCATGGTGAGGGGAATGTTGGGTTGCCAATAATGAGAATGAAGGGAGAGATAGATTTATAGAGACCTCTATGGAGCATAACTCTATCCCTTGCCTATACTGTGGCTCTTAAGATCGGTGATAGATATATCCCCAGGTGTCAATGTCTTTTGAGGGGCCAGGGAATTTTACAGATATGAATGCCAGCAATGTGTTGGTCTATGAAGCACCAGTGTTTCTCTGAGAGCGGCCTGTTCCATTCAACCATGTAGCGCAGTTGAGCCGCTAGGTTGTAATGGTGAGGTGGGGGATGCCCAGGCCTCCCTCACCCATGTGTAGGCAGTCACTCTTTCTCGCTATGCGGGGTTTTTTGCCTCCCCAGATATATACCTCTAAAATGTGCTGTAGCTTACTGAAAACGTCCTTGAGAAGGTGGTTGTAATGGAAAGGTTTGCATGACATACAGTATCTTAGGCATTAGGGTCATTTTCACCACAGCTATCCTGCCTAACCAACAGAGTCCTCCCCTTTTCCAGGTTTGCATGTCCAGGTGGACTGTGGCAATGAGATCAGCATACTTGGATTCAGCTGTTTTCTCTGTAGATGGTCTGATTTTGAGCCCTAAGTATGACACCCAGTGGTTTGCCCATAGGAAAGGGATCTGGTGTTGCAATTGGAGCTTATCCTGTTGTGGAACCATGAGATTAAGGGCCTGTGATTTCTGAATGATTTTTTAAAACCAGAAATGGCACCAAATGCCTCAAGCTCATGCAGGAGGGCCGGCAGAGAGGAGGAAAGTTGAGTGAGTGCCACTATGTGATCATCAGCATATAAGGCTATTTTATGGTCTTGCGGACTGATAGTAATGCCCTTGAAATATTTCCCTCCCTGAAACAGTACACGTTACATGTAACACTTAGCACCAAGACGCCTCAGCATTCATGCACTCTACAAATCTTTTACTTACTTACTTACTTGATCTGCCCAGATCTGTCCTGCAAACGGTTCCATATATAGGATGAACAGGAGACCGGAGAGAGGGCAACCTGGTCATATGCCCCTAGCTATAGTGAAGGCCTGCGAGGTTCAGCTATTGACTCTCACCCCTGCCATGGGCCAAGTGTAGCTACATCTCACCAATTTTTGAAAATCGAGCTCTTAGGCCTGCATTGTTGAAGACACTCCAGAGGAAAGTCCAGTGCACCCGATCTAATGCTGTTTCAGTGTTGATAGATATAAGGAGCACAGGTGCGTGTGATTTGGCTGCTTTATTGATAATATGTAGTAACCACTTGGTGTTGTCTTTGCAGCCTCTCTTCGGTATGAAACTGGCCTAATCTGGGTCTATAGGGCCTTACATGCATGGGTTGAGGCGGGCAACTAACCTGCCTGTAAAGATTTTAGTGTCAATGTTGAGCAAGGAGATGGGGGTGATAAGAAGAGCATTTCATAGGGGTTTTCCCAGGTTTAGATATAATGTTCATCACTGCCTCCTGCATAGAGGCAGTGAGGGTGCCTGTGTCTCCAAAGAAGTTGTAGAGGCGGATGAGGATGGGAGCCAGTTGGGTGCTGAAGGTTTTATAAAAGCTGGGTGTGAACCCATCCAACATGGGGGCTTTTCCGGGCTGTAGTCAGGCTATGCTGGAAAGGGCTTCATCTAAACGGATGCATGCTTCTAGCGAGAGTGCACTGCTGAGAAAGGGAACCCCCTCTAAAGTATAATTAGTTCTAGGAGAAAAGGGGGAAAAAACACAATATCCAAACTAGTAGAGAAACCTCCCACTTGACCTCTATTGCTTTGTACAAGGGCAATGTCTGCTCCAATAGGGCTATAAGAAAGAAATTAATTCTAAAACGTTGTATTTCTTATCAACCTTTTTTTATTTCAGGTATTATTGTTGTCTCACCATAGTTATACTTGTTTCTTTTATTTCATCAATACATAAAAACACAGAATTTCCTAAAAACAATCATTCTATGACGACATATAATTATTTTGTTTGTAATGTTTTTCTTTTTTGACACATGTCTTAATATATAAACAATACTATATTGCTATATGTAAACATGTAATAACCAACAGTGGACCCCTATCTTCACAATAACAATACAACTATAATTAAAAAATGACTTACATACACTCACAACCACACCATTCAGACTAACAGTCAACCCACATACACATACACAATTCGGTCAGAAGGAAAAGATGTTTTTCGGTCTCCATGACCCTGTCGTGGGCTGATCGCATACAACGTGGTCGACGCGCGTTTCGGTGGTAAAAACCTTGTACAGACCACCTTCTTCAGGACCTTCTTGTATCAAACAAAATTCATCTAATCGTAGGGTTACCTATGGTATTTAAATAACAAATTTGAGTAGCCCATATATTGCTTGAATACTAAAATAGATTGAACCCGCCACCATTAAAAAGACTTGACATGCTCCCAATTATGGACCAAAAGAATAAATAAAAAAAAAGGGAATAGAAAAGGAAAAGAAAGAGAAACAGGAATGGAGAGAGATGGATAATCAAACCTCTCCTGTTGAATAATTCATAGTGCAAATTCATTCACTAGTGCACTGAATCACCAAGATAAAGAGACAGTTAAAGAGCCACTGGTAGGATTTTAAATGATTCAACCGATGGTGCCAATTATCATGCTCTAAATCCAAACCATGCAAGAAAGTGCCCGCATGCTAGTGTGTAGTCCCCAATTATTAGAGTGTGCTTTAACATAGATAAAGTGAAAGCTGGAGATGACTGAATCACAGCAGATATATCTCCTACTTACAGAAAAAGCCTTTGTAAGGGACGTGGCTGGCTTTACAATCATTCACGGATGTTCACCAGCTCCCTTGTATATCATTGTATTATCGCTCAGGCTCAATCATGCCCCAGGTGGGCTCTAATAAGGAAGGAAAGGCAATTAATAATACTATTCTGATACCCAAAGGGTGTATTGTATCTCCTTGTATCAGTGTGAAACACTGTCATGGATAGTATTACCTTACTAGAGAATAATATATCCTCGTGCTGTAGTGGCTGTCCACAGTTATGGGAACCAGCACCAGCAAGGCTCTTTGTTTCTGTGCTTCCATTTCGCTATCCTCTCTGGGGTATAGTACCAGTCATGTGTTATTTTAAGCATCATCTCCTTTCCCGCTGCACTGAAAGAAGAGATATACAATCTGTGAAGAATATCAGTCAATTGTTTGGGAGTAAATGATCAATCGAGCTCTGTTTCCCATCTTCTTTGTGCTGGGGATTTACTGGTATCCATAGGCTTATTCAAGAGTGTGTATACATGTATATAGCTGAAAGTAGGCCTTTGTCTCTGTTTTTCGTGATAAGCCATTTTTCAAATTTCACTAGAGGTCTGTGGCCCACCTTGCAGTTCCTTGATTGGGTAACCAAGTGCTTAATGCTGTTGTGGTGCCAGATTTCACCGGCTGAATTCCTGTAGGTCTGCACTTGCTGGAAGTCAATGAGGCCTGCATGATTGAAAAGATCTCCAATCCTTTTGCATTGCGCTGTTTGCCAGGTGTGATAAGTGTTACCTGTCATGGTGAGGGGAATGTTGGGTTGCCAATAATGAGAATGAAGGGAGAGATAGATTTATAGAGACCTCTATGGAGCATAACTCTATCCCTTGCCTATACTGTGGCTCTTAAGATCGGTGATAGATATATCCCCAGGTGTCAATGTCTTTTGAGGGGCCAGGGAATTTTACAGATATGAATGCCAGCAATGTGTTGGTCTATGAAGCACTGTGTTTCTCTGAGAGCGGCCTGTTCCATTCAACCATGTAGCGCAGTTGAGCCGCTAGGTTGTAATGGTGAGGTGGGGGATGCCCAGGCCTCCCTCACCCATGTGTAGGCAGTCACTCTTTCTCGCTATGCGGGGTTTTTTGCCTCCCCAGATATATACCTCCAAAATGTGCTGTAGCTTACTGAAAACGTCCTTGAGAAGGTGGTTGTAATGGAAAGGTTTGCATGACATACAGTATCTTAGGCATTAGGGTCATTTTCACCACAGCTATCCTGCCTAACCAACAGAGTCCTCCCTTTTCCAGGTTTGCATGTCCAGGTGGACTGTGGCAATGAGATCAGCATACTTGGATTCAGCTGTTTTCTCTGTAGATGGTCTGATTTTGAGCCCTAAGTATGACACCCAGTGGTTTACCCATAGGAAAGGGATCTGGTGTTGCAATTGGAGCTTATCCTGTTGTGGAACCATGAGATTAAGGGCCTGTGATTTCTGAATGATTTTTTAAAACCAGAAATGGCACCAAATGCCTCAAGCTCATGCAGGAGGGCCGGCAGAGAGGAGGAAAGTTGAGTGAGTGCCACTATGTGATCATCAGCATATAAGGCTATTTTATGGTCTTGCGGACTGATAGTAATGCCCTTGAAATATTTCCCTCCCTGAAACAGTACACGTTACATGTAACACTTAGCACCAAGACGCCTCAGCATTCATGCACTCTACAAATCTTTTACTTACTTACTTACTTGATCTGCCCAGATCTGTTCTGCAAACGGTTCCATATATAGGATGAACAGGAGACCGGAGAGAGGGCAACCTGGTCATATGCCCCTAGCTATAGTGAAGGCCTGCGAGGTTCAGCTATTGACTCTCACCCCTGCCATGGGCCAAGTGTAGCTACATCTCACCAATTTTTGAAAATCGAGCTCTTAGGCCTGCATTGTTGAAGACACTCCAGAGGAAAGTCCAGTGCACCCGATCTAATGCTGTTTCAGTGTTGATAGATATAAGGAGCACAGGTGCGTGTGATTTGGCTGCTTTATTGATAATATGTAGTAACCACTTGGTGTTGTCTTTGCAGCCTCTCTTCGGTATGAAACTGGCCTAATCTGGGTCTATAGGGCCTTACATGCATGGGTTGAGGCGGGCAACTAACCTGCCTGTAAAGATTTTAGTGTCAATGTTGAGCAAGGAGATGGGGGTGATAAGAAGAGCATTTCATAGGGGTTTTCCCAGGTTTAGATATAATGTTCATCACTGCCTCCTGCATAGAGGCAGTGAGGGTGCCTGTGTCTCCAAAGAAGTTGTAGAGGCGGATAAGGATGGGAGCCAGTTGGGTGCTGAAGGTTTTATAAAAGCTGGGTGTGAACCCATCCAACATGGGGGCTTTTCCGGGCTGTAGTCAGGCTATGCTGGAAAGGGCTTCATCTAAACGGATGCATGCTTCTAGCGAGAGTGCACTGCTGAGAAAGGGAACCCCCTCTAAAGTATAATTAGTTCTAGGAGAAAAGGGCGAAAAAACACAATATCCAAACTAGTAGAGAAACCTCCCACTTGACCTCTATTGCTTTGTACAAGGGCAATGTCTGCTCCAATAGGGCTATAAGAAAGAAATTAATTCTAAAACGTTGTATTTCTTATCAACCTTTTTTTATTTCAGGTATTATTGTTGTCTCACCATAGTTATACTTGTTTCTTTTATTTCATCAATACATAAAAACACAGAATTTCCTAAAAACAATCATTCTATGACGACATATAATTATTTTGTTTGTAATGTTTTTCTTTTTTGACACATGTCTTAATATATAAACAATACTATATTGCTATATGTAAACATGTAATAACCAACAGTGGACCCCTATCTTCACAATAACAATACAACTATAATTAAAAAATGACTTACATACACTCACAACCACACCATTCAGACTAACAGTCAACCCACATACACATACACAATTCGGTCAGAAGGAAAAGATGTTTTTCGGTCTCCATGACCCTGTCGTGGGCTGATCGCATACAACGTGGTCGACGCGCGTTTCGGTGGTAAAAACCTTGTACAGACCACCTTCTTCAGGACCTTCTTGTATCAAACAAAATTCATCTAATCGTAGGGTTACCTATGGTATTTAAATAACAAATTTGAGTAGCCCATATATTGCTTGAATACTAAAATAGATTGAACCCGCCACCATTAAAAAGACTTGACATGCTCCCAATTATGGACCAAAAGAATAAATAAAAAAAAAAGGGAATAGAAAAGGAAAAGAAAGAGAAACAGGAATGGAGAGAGATGGATAATCAAACCTCTCCTGTTGAATAATTCATAGTGCAAATTCATTCACTAGTGCACTGAATCACCAAGATAAAGAGACAGTTAAAGAGCCACTGGTAGGATTTTAAATGATTCAACCGATGGTGCCAATTATCATGCTCTAAATCCAAACCATGCAAGAAAGTGCCCGCATGCTAGTGTGTATCCCCAATTATTAGAGTGTGCTTTAACATAGATACAGTGAAAGCTGGAGATGACTGAATCACAGCAGATATATCTCCTACTTACAGAAAAAGCCTTTGTAAGGGACGTGGCTGGCTTTACAATCATTCACGGATGTTCACCAGCTCCCTTGTATATCATTGTATTATCGCTCAGGCTCAATCATGCCCCAGGTGGGCTCTAATAAGGAAGGAAAGGCAATTAATAATACTATTCTGATACCCAAAGGGTGTATTGTATCTCCTTGTATCAGTGTGAAACACTGTCATGGATAGTATTACCTTACTAGAGAATAATATATCCTCGTGCTGTAGTGGCTGTCCACAGTTATGGGAACCAGCACCAGCAAGGCTCTTTGTTTCTGTGCTTCCATTTCGCTATCCTCTCTGGGGTATAGTACCAGTCATGTGTTATTTTAAGCATCATCTCCTTTCCCGCTGCACTGAAAGAAGAGATATACAATCTGTGAAGAATATCAGTCAATTGTTTGGGAGTAAATGATCAATCGAGCTCTGTTTCCCATCTTCTTTGTGCTGGGGATTTACTGGTATCCATAGGCTTATTCAAGAGTGTGTATACATGTATATAGCTGAAAGTAGGCCTTTGTCTCTGTTTTTCGTGATAAGCCATTTTTCAAATTTCACTAGAGGTCTGTGGCCCACCTTGCAGTTCCTTGATTGGGTAACCAAGTGCTTAATGCTGTTGTGGTGCCAGATTTCACCGGCTGAATTCCTGTAGGTCTGCACTTGCTGGAAGTCAATGAGGCCTGCATGATTGAAAAGATCTCCAATCCTTTTGCATTGCGCTGTTTGCCAGGTGTGATAAGTGTTACCTGTCATGGTGAGGGGAATGTTGGGTTGCCAATAATGAGAATGAAGGGAGAGATAGATTTATAGAGACCTCTATGGAGCATAACTCTATCCCTTGCCTATACTGTGGCTCTTAAGATCGGTGATAGATATATCCCCAGGTGTCAATGTCTTTTGAGGGGCCAGGGAATTTTACAGATATGAATGCCAGCAATGTGTTGGTCTACGAAGCACCAGTGTTTCTCTGAGAGCGGCCTGTTCCATTCAACCATGTAGCGCAGTTGAGCCGCTAGGTTGTAATGGTGAGGTGGGGGATGCCCAGGCCTCCCTCACCCATGTGTAGGCAGTCACTCTTTCTCGCTAAGCGGGGTTTTTTGCCTCCCCAGATATATACCTCCAAAATGTGCTGTAGCTTACTGAAAACGTCCTTGAGAAGGTGGTTGTAATGGAAAGGTTTGCATGACATACAGTATCTTAGGCATTAGGGTCATTTTCACCACAGCTATCCTGCCTAACCAACAGAGTCCTCCCCTTTTCCAGGTTTGCATGTCCAGGTGGACTGTGGCAATGAGATCAGCATACTTGGATTCAGCTGTTTTCTCTGTAGATGGTCTGATTTTGAGCCCTAAGTATGACACCCAGTGGTTTGCCCATAGGAAAGGGATCTGGTGTTGCAATTGGAGCTTATCCTGTTGTGGAACCATGAGATTAAGGGCCTGTGATTTCTGAATGATTTTTTTAAAACCAGAAATGGCACCAAATGCCTCAAGCTCATGCAGGAGGGCCGGCAGAGAGGAGGAAAGTTGAGTGAGTGCCACTATGTGATCATCAGCATATAAGGCTATTTTATGGTCTTGCGGACTGATAGTAATGCCCTTGAAATATTTCCCTCCCTGAAACAGTACACGTTACATGTAACACTTAGCACCAAGACGCCTCAGCATTCATGCACTCTACAAATCTTTTACTTACTTACTTACTTGATCTGCCCAGATCTGTTCTGCAAACGGTTCCATATATAGGATGAACAGGAGACCGGAGAGAGGGCAACCTGGTCATATGCCCCTAGCTATAGTGAAGGCCTGCGAGGTTCAGCTATTGACTCTCACCCCTGCCATGGGCCAAGTGTAGCTACATCTCACCAATTTTTGAAAATCGAGCTCTTAGGCCTGCATTGTTGAAGACACTCCAGAGGAAAGTCCAGTGCACCCGATCTAATGCTGTTTCAGTGTTGATAGATATAAGGAGCACAGGTGCGTGTGATTTGGCTGCTTTATTGATAATATGTAGTAACCACTTGGTGTTGTCTTTGCAGCCTCTCTTCGGTATGAAACTGGCCTAATCTGGGTCTATAGGGCCTTACATGCATGGGTTGAGGCGGGCAACTAACCTGCCTGTAAAGATTTTAGTGTCAATGTTGAGCAAGGAGATGGGGGTGATAAGAAGAGCATTTCATAGGGGTTTTCCCAGGTTTAGATATAATGTTCATCACTGCCTCCTGCATAGAGGCAGTGAGGGTGCCTGTGTCTCCAAAGAAGTTGTAGAGGCGGATGAGGATGGGAGCCAGTTGGGTGCTGAAGGTTTTATAAAAGCTGGGTGTGAACCCATCCAACATGGGGGCTTTTCCGGGCTGTAGTCAGGCTATGCTGGAAAGGGCTTCATCTAAACGGATGCATGCTTCTAGCGAGAGTGCACTGCTGAGAAAGGGAACCCCCTCTAAAGTATAATTAGTTCTAGGAGAAAAGGGGGAAAAAACACAATAACCATACTAGTAGAGAAACCTCCCACTTGACCTCTATTGCTTTGTACAAGGGCAATGTCTGCTCCAATAGGGCTATTAGAAAGAAATATATTCTAAAACATATTGTATTTCTTATCAACCTTTTTTTATTTCAGGTATTATTGTTGTCTCACCATAGTTATACTTGTTTCTTTTTTTCATCAATACATAAAAACACAGAATTTCCTAAAAACAATCATTCTATGACGACATATATTTATTTTGTTTGTAATGTTTTTCTTTTTAGACACATGTCTTAATATATAAACAATACTATATTGCTATAAGCAAACATGTAATAACCAACAGTGGACCCCTATCTTCACAATAACAATACAACTATAATAAAAAAATTACTTACATACACTCACAACCACACCATTCAGACTAACAGTCAACCCACATACACATACACAATTCGGCCAGAAGGAAAATATGTTTTTTGGTCTCCATGACCCTGTCGTGGGCTGAGCGCATACAACGTGGTCGACGCGCGTTTCGGTGGTAAAAACCTTGTACAGGGCACCTTCTCCAGGACCTTCTTGTATCAAACAAAATTCATCTAATCGTAGGGGTACCTATGGTATTTAAATAACAAATTTGAGTAGCCCATATATTGCTTGAATACTAAAATAGATTGAACCCGCCACCATTAAAAAGACTTGACATGCTCCCAATTATGGACCAAAAGAATTAAAAAAAAAAAATGGAATAGAAATGAAAAAGAAAGAGAAACAGGAATGGAGAGAGATGGATAATCAAACCTCTCCTGTTGAATAATTCATAGTGCAAATTCATTCACTAGTGCACTGAATCACCAAGATAAAGAGACAGTTAAAGAGCCACTGGTAGGATTTCAAATGATTCAACCAGTGGTGCCAATTATGCTCTAAATCCAAACCATGCAAGAAAGTGTCCGCGTGCTAGTGTGGAGTCCCCAATTATTAGAGTGTGCTTTAACATAGATACAGTGAAAGCTGGAGATGACTGAATCACAGCAGATATATCTCCTACTTACAGAAAAACCCTTTGTAAGGTACGTGGCTGGCTTTACAATCATTCACGGATGTTCACCAGCTCCCTTGTATATCACTGTATTATCGCTCAGGCTCAATCATGCCCAAGGTTGGCTCTAATAAGGAAGGAAAGGCAATTAATAATACTATTCTGATACCCATAGAGTGTATTGTATCTCCTTGTATCAGTGTGAAACACTGTCATGGATAGTATTACCTTACTAGAGAATAATATATACTCGTACTGTAGTGGCTTTCCACAGTTATGAGAACAAGCGTCCGATGTTGCAACACTGTAGGCACCTGTATTTCTGATTATATATAAGTACCTGCAGAAAATTAACATGGGGTGTTTCAGTTATTAAAGAGATTAGTGGCCTCGTTTCTATACGTCCTATTATTACAGTTGTCAGAGGTTAAGTACATTTAGGTCGATAACCTCACCTTTTCGCCTTAGTGTCTGTTAGATTCCAAGCGTCATTTCAAAGGGATTGATGGTGCGGTTTATATGGACATTTTTGATAAGTCCCTCTGCAGTACTTGTAACGGTGGGCCAAGCTTCACTTCTTGTCGTACTGCTACTAAGAAATATGAGGATGAAGTGAGTATACCAAAACATACATTAAGTATTCACATAGCTAATGTTAGTGATGTTAAAACTAGGTTATGGGGTGGGAGTATACAATAATCGCGACATACGGCAAAGATACATGCTCTCAGTTTACTTGTGAGCAGGGCGTGTTGAATATATCGAACCTACTCGTTACCGCCAAAATCATGCTGGAAATGCCGACACAATGGGCTAGGTATTATACAAATCAACTGCGATATCTAAGTTACTACCAGCCCCAGGCCGTCTTACTCACGACATACAGTTGTGTTGAATATATCAAACCTACTCATGGCTGCCAAAATCATGCTGCAAGTGCCGGCATAATGGGCTAGGTACTATACAGACAACTGCGATATCTCAGTTATTAAAAGCTCTGAGCTCCCTTATTTGCGACATGCAGTCACAGCACAACTCACCCTGAAAACTTCTTATGGGACGTAGACCTCCGAAGCCGCAACACTACCACAAAGGAGTGTGACGAGCTGACCCAGGCGTTTTGTAGCTTCCATGATTATCCCCTTCGATGCTCATGACGGAATGGTTCCGTCATGAGCATCGGTGCCCCTGTGCTCATGACGGAACCATTCCGTCATGAGGCCAGGAGCACGAAATCCCTCTGCTGCAGACAGCAGAGGGATTTCCTTTCTCCCCCACAGCCTCGGGAGCTGGGGAAGAGCTTCCCAGCTCCCGAGGCCCCCCTCCCTTTCAGTGAAATGAAGATCAGCGCGCACGTCGTGCTGACTTCATTTCACTGAAAACGAAACTAAAATGAGCCTTTAGGCTCATTTCAGTTTCACTTTCTCCGTGCTCAGGGGCTATCTCAGCCCCTGAGCACGTAGAAAGACGGGAGAGGTATCATTGGAAAGGGAGAATCTCCCTTTCCAATGGTACCCCTCCCAGTGGATCCCTGCTTGGGGATCGCCCCAGGAGGGCGATCCCCAAGCAGGATCCACCCACTAAGGCACCAGGGAGGGGAGCGGCCCCTTGGGCAAGGGCTTTTGCTCCCCCAAAAATTGCCATTGTTCAGTCTTTCTGCCCCCCCTGGGGGGCAGATGGGAGCAGTAGCCCCCAATATGCCCCCCCGGGGGGGCAGAAAGCCCACTAGACACCAGGGATTTTTATTAGGTGCATCTATTTCAGGGTGGGGGCTGCCCGAAACGGGCACGCCAATGCCCCCACCCCCCAGCCACCATTACAGCCTTTCTGCCCCCCCTGGGAGGCAGATGGGGGCAGTAGCCCCCAATCTTCCCTCCCGAGGGGGCAGAAAGCCCACTAAACACCAGGGATTTTTTGGACGCATTTTTTTTTAGGGTGGGGGCTGCCCGAAGCGGGCACGCTAATGCCCCCACCCCCCACCATTACAGCCTTTCTGCCCCCTGGGAGGCAGATGGGGCAGTAGCCCCCAATCTGCCGCCCGGGGGCAGAAAGCCCACTAAACGCCAGGGATTTATTTTATGTGTAATTTTTTTTTTAGGGTGGGGGCTGCCCAAAACGGGCACGCTAATGCCCCCACCCCCATCACCATTACAGCCTGTCTGCCCCCCCCTGGGGGGCAGATGGGTGCTGTAGCCCCCAATCTGTCCCCCCGGTGGGGCAGAAAGCCCACTAAACGCCAGGGATTTTTTTTTGCAATTTTTTTTAGGGTGGGGGCTGCCCGAAGTGGGCACGCCAATGCCCAAATCCCCGCCACCATTACAGCCTTTCTGCTCCCCCTGGTCTCCCGATAAAAATGGTACCTCACACGCGTGGGTGGGTCAAGTACCCGCGACAGGCAAGGGCCCAAAACCTAGTGAGGCGACATCAAAATTACCTATCACAAACCAACCTGGTTTCAAGGGGGGTCCCATGAGTTTTTGGCCCCGGGTTCGGCGGCCAGCTAGGGAAACCTACCAAACCCACACATTTCTGAAAACTAGACACCCGGGGGATTCCAGGGAGGTATGGCTCCCCCTGGGAGGCAGATGGGGGCAGTAGCCCCCAATCTGCCGCCCCGGGGGGGCAGAAAGCCGACTAAACGCCAGGGATTTATTTTATGTGTAATTTTTTTTTTAGGGTGGGGGCTGCCCAAAACGGGCACGCTAATGCCCCCACCCTCATCACCATTACAGCCTGTCTGTCCCCCCCTGGGGGGCAGATGGGTGCTGTAGCCCCCAATCTGTCCCCCCGGTGGGGCAGAAAGCCCACTAAACGCCAGGGATTTTTTTTTGCAATTTTTTTTAGGGTGAGGGCTGCCCGAAGTGGGCACGCCAATGCCTAAATCCCCGCCACCATTACAGCCTTTCTGCTCCCCCTGGTCTCCCGATAAAAATGGTACCCCACACGCGTGGGTGGGGCAAGTACCCGCGACAGGCAAGGGCCCAAAACCTAGTGAGGCGACATCAAAATTACCTATCACAAACCAACCTGGTTTCAAGGGGGGTCCCATGAGTTTTTGGCCCCGGGTTCGGCGGCCAGCTAGGGAAACCTACCAAACCCACACATTTCTGAAAACTAGACACCCGGGGGATTCCAGGGAGGTATGGCTTGCGTGGATCCCCCAAAGTTTTCTTACCCAGAAACCCCCAGAAACCTGAAATTTTGCTGAAAAAATCACTTTTTTCACACATTTTTGTGTGGGAAAGTTGTGGCATCAACGGGCTGAAACACATTTTGTGATAGGCAATTTCAAGGAGGGCGATCCCCAAGCAGGGATCCACCCACTAAGGCACCAGGGAGGGGGGAGCGGCCCCTTGGGCAAGGGCTTTTGCTCCCCCCCAAAAAACCATTACAGCCTTTCTGCCCCCCCGGGGGGGCAGAAAGCCCACTAAACACCAGGGATTTTTTGGACGCATTTTTTTTTAGGGTGGGGGCTGCCCGAAGCGGGCACGCTAATGCCCCCACCCCCACCACCATTACAGCCTTTCTGCCCCCTGGGAGGCAGATGGGGGCAGTAGCCCCCAATCTGCCCCCGGGGAGCAGAAAGCCCACTAAACACCAGGGATTTTTTGGACGCATTTTTTTTTAGGGTGGGGGCTGCCCGAAATGGGCACGCTAATGCCCCCACCCCCACCACCATTACAGCCTTTCTGCCCCCCCTGGGAGTCAGATGGGGGCAGTAGCCCCCAATCTGCCCCCCTGGGGGAGCAGAAAGCCCACTAAACGCCAGGGTTTTTCTTGTGCAATTTTTTTTAGGGTGGGGGCTGCCCAAAATGGGCACGCCAATGCCCCCACGCCCTTGCCACCATAACAGTCTTTCTGCCCCCCGGGCGGCAGAAAGCCCACTTGACGCCAGGGATTTTTTTTGCAATTTTTTTTTAGGGTGGGGGCTGCCCGAAGTGGGCACGCCAATGCCCAAATCCCCGCCACCATTACAGCCTTTCTGCTCCCCTGGTCTCCCGATAAAAATGGTACCTCACACGCGTGGGTGGGGCAAGTACCCGCGACAGGCAAGGGCCCAAAACCTAGTGAGGCGACATCAAAATTACCTATCACAAACCAACCTGGTTTCAAGGGGGTCCCATGAGTTTTTGGCCCCGAGTTCGGCGGCCAGCTAGGGAAACCTACCAAAGCCACACATTTCTGAAAACTAGACACCCGGGGGATTTCAGGGAGGTATGGCTTGCGTGGATCCCCCAAAGTTTTCTTACCCAGAAACCCTCAGAAACCTGAAATTTTGCTGAAAAAATCACTTTTTTCACACATTTTTGTGTGGGAAAGTTGTGGCATCACCGGGCTGAAAAAAATTTCCTACCACCCAGTGTTCCCCCAGGTCTCCCGATAAAAACGGTGCATCACTCGGGTGGGAGGCCCAAGTACCCGCCACAGGCAAGGGCCCAAAACGTATTGAGGTGACATCAAAATTGCCTATCAGAAGACGACCTGGTTTTGCAAGGGGGGTCCCATGACTTTTTGGCCCGGGGCTCGGCGGCCACCTAGAGAAACCTACCAAACCCACACATTTCTGAAAACTAGACACCCGGGGGATTCCAGGGAGGTATGGCTTGCGTGGATCCCCCAACGTTTTCTTACCCAGAATCCCCCAGAAACCTGAAATTTTGCTGAAAAAATCACTTTTTTCACACATTTTTGTGTGGGAAAGTTGTGGCATCACTGGGCTGACACAAATTTCCTACCACCCAGCATTGCCCCAGGTCTCCCGATAAAAATGGTGCCTCACTCGGGTGGGAGGCCCAAGTACGCGCGACAGGCAAGGGCCCAAAACGTATTGAGGCGACATCAAAATTGCCTATCAGAAGACGACCTGGTTTTGCAAGGGGGTCCCATGACTTTTGGCCCGGGGCTCGGCGGCCACCTAGGGAAACCTAGCAAACCCACACATTTCTGAAAAGTAGACACCCGGGGATTCCAGGGAGGTATGGCTTGCATGGATCCGCCAATGTTTTCTTACCCAGAATCCCCTGCAAACCTGAAATTTTGCTGAAAAAATCACTTTTTCACACAATTTTGTGTGGGAAAGTTGTGGCATCACCAGGCTGACACAAATTTCCTATCACCCAGCGTTCCCCCAGGTCTCCCGATAAAAATGGTGCCTCACTCGGGTGGGAGGCCCAAGTACGCGCGACAGGCAAGGGCCCAAAACGTATTGAGGCAACATCAAAATTGCCTATCAGAAAACGACCTGGTTTTGCAAGGGGTGTCCCATGACTCTTTGGCCCGGGGCTCGGCGGCCACCTAGGAAACCTACCAAACCCACACATTTCTGAAAGAAGACACCGGGGATTCCAGGGAGGTATGGCTTGCGTGGATCCCCCAACGTTTTCTTACCCAGAATCCCCAAAAACCTTAAATTTTGCTGAAAAAGTCACTTTTTCACACATTTTTGTGTAGGAAAGTTGTGGCATCACCGGGCTGACACAAATGTCCTACCACCCAGCGTTCCCCAGGTCTCCCGATACAAATGGTGCCTCACTCGGGTGGGAGGCCCAAGTACCCGCAACAGGCATGGGCCCAAAACGTATTGAGGCGACATCAAAATTGCCTATCAGTAGACGACCTGGTTTTGCAAGGGGGTCCCATGACTTTTGGCCCGGGGCTCAGCGGCCACCTAGGAAACCTAGCAAACCCACACATTTCTGAAAAGTAGACACCCGGGGATTCCAGGGAGGTATGGCTTGCGTGGATCCACCAACGTTTTCTTACCCAGAATCCCCTGCAAACCTGAGATTTTGCTGAAAAAATCACTTTTTTCACACATTTTTGTGATGCCACAACTTTCCCACACAAAAATGTGTGAAAAAAGTGACTTTTTCAGCAAAAGTTAAGGTTTCTGGGGGATTCTGGGTAAGAAAACGTTGGAGATCCACGCAAGCCATACCTCCCTGGAATCCCCGGGTGTCTTCTTTTCAGAAATGTGTGGGTTTGGTAGGTTTCCTAGGTGGCCGCCGAGCCCGGGCCAAAGAGTCATGGGACCCCCTTGCAAAACCAGGTCGTTTTCTGATAGGCAATTTTGATGTTGCCTCAATACGTTTTGGGCCCTTGCCTGTCGCGCATACTTGGGCCTCCCACCCGAGTGAGGCACCATTTTTATCGGGAGACCTGAGGGAACGCTGGGTAGGGAAATTTGTGTCAGCCCGGTAATGCCACAACTTCCCACACAAAATGTGTGAAAAAGTGACTTTTCAGCAAAATTTAAGGTTTCTGGGGGATTCTGGGTAAGAAAACGTTGGTGGATCCATGCAAGCCATACCTCCCTGGAATCCCCGGGTGTCTTCTTTTCAGAAATGTGTGGGTTTGGTAGGTTTCCCTAGGTGGCCGCCGAGCCCGGGCCATAGAGTCATGGGACCCCTTGCAAAACCAGGTCGTTTTCTGATAGGCAATTTTGATGTTGCCTCAATACGTTTTGGGCCCTTGCCTGTCGCGCGTACTTGGGCCTCCCACCCGAGTGAGGCACCATTTTTATCGGGAGACCTGGGGAACGCTGGGTGGTAGGAAATTTGTGTCAGCCCGGTGATGCCACAACTTTCCACACAAAAATGTGTGAAAAAGTGATTTTTTCAGCAAAATTTCAGGTTTGCAGGGATTCTGGGTAAGAAAACGTTGGTGGATCCATGCAAGCCATACCTCCCTGGAATCCCCCATGTGTCTACTTTTCAGAAATGTGTGGGTTTGGTAGGTTTCCCTAGGTGCCGGCAGAGCTAGGGTTCAAAAACTACAGCTAGGCACTTTGCCAAAAAAGGGTCATTTTTCACAGTGAAATTGGGGTGTGTCCACGTTGCGTTTTGCGTCGTTTCCTGTTGCGGGCACTAGGCCTACCCACACAAGTGAGGTGCCATTTTTCTCAGAAGACTTTGGGGAACGTGGGGTGGGTGGAATTTTGTGGATCCATGCAGATTCCAGAACTTCCCACCACAGAAAAGCGAGGAAAATCTGTTTTTTTATACACTTTTTTAGGTTTGCAAGGGATTCTGGGTAACAGAACCTGGTGAGAGCCAGTCAAGTCACCCCATCCTGGATTCCCCTGGGTGTCTAATTTTCAAAAATGTATAGGTTTGCTAGGTTTCCCTAGGTGCCGACAGAGCTAGGGTTCACAAACTACAGCTAAGCACTTTGCAAAAAAAGGGTCATTTTTCACTGTGAAAATGTGGTGTGCCCACGTTGTGTTTTGCGCTGTTTCCTGTCGCGGGCACTAGGCCTACCCACACAAGTGAGGTACCATTTTTCTCGGAAGACTTTGGGGAATGCGGGGTCGGTGAAATTTTGTGGATCCACGCAGATTCCAGAACGTTCCACCACAGAAAAGTGAGGAAAATGTGTTTTTTTTTTACAATTGATTAGGTTTGCAAGGGATTCTGGGTAACAGAACCTGGTGAGAGCCAATCAAGTCACCCCATCCTGGATTCCCCTGGGTGTCTAGATTTCAAAAATGTATAGGTTTGCTAGGTTTCCCTAGGTGCCGGCAGAGCTAGGGTTAAAAAACTACAGCGAAGCACTTTTCAAAAAAAGGGTCATTTTTCACTGTGAAAATGTGGTGTGTCCACGTTGTGTTTTGCGCTGTTTCCTGTCCCGGGCACTAGGCCTACCCACACAAGTGAGGTACCATTTTTCTCGGAAGACTTTGGGGAATGCGGGGTGGGTGGAATTTTGTGGATCCGCGCAGATTCCAGAACTTTCCACCACAGAAAAGTGAGGAATATGTGTTTTTTTTGACAATTGTTTAGGTTTGCAAGGGATTCTGGGTAACAGAACCTAGTGAGAGCCAGTCAAGTCACCCCATCCTGGATTCCCCTGGGTGTCTAGATTTCAAAAATGTATAGGTTTGCTAGGTTTCCCTAGGTGCCAGCAGAGCTAGGGTTCAAAAACTACAGCTAGGCACTTTGCAAAAAAAGGGTCATTTTTCACTGTGAAAATGTGGTGTGTCCACGTTGCGTTTTTCGCTGTTTCCTGTTGCGGGCACTAGGCTTACCCACACAAGTGAGGTACCATTTTTCTCGGAAGACTTTGGGGAACGCGGGGTGGGTGGAAGTTTGTGGATCCACACAGAATCCAGAACTTTTCACCACAGAAAAGTGAGGAAAATGTGGTTTTTTGACAATTGTTTAGGTTTGCAAGGGATTCTGGGTAACAGAACCTGGTGAGAGCCAGTCAAGTCACCCCATCCTGTATTCCCCTGGGTGTCTAGTTTTCAAAAATGTATAAGTTTGCTAGGTTTCCCTAGGTGCCGGCAGAGCTAGGGTTCAAAAACTACAGCTAGGCACTTTGCAAAAAAGGGGTAATTTTTCACTGTGAAAATGTGGTGTGTCCACGTTGCGTTTTGGGCCGTTTCCTATCGCGGGCTGTAGGCCTACCCACACAAGTGAGGTACCGTTTTTCTCGAAAGACTTTGGGGAACGCGGGGTGGGTAGAATTTTGTGGATCCATGCAGATTCCAGAACTTTCCACCACAGAAAAGTGAGGAAAATTTGTTTTTTTGACAATATTTTAGGTTTGCAAGGGATTCTGGGTAACAGAACGAGGTGAGAGCCAGTCAAGTCACCCCATCCTGGATTCCCTGGGTGTCTAGTTTTCAAAAATGTATAGGTTTGCTAGGTTTCCCTAGGTGCCGGCAGAGCTAGGGTTAAAAAACTACAGCTAGGCACTTTGCAAAAAAGGGTCATTTTTCACTGTGAAAATGTGGTGTGTACACGTTGCGTTTTGGGCCGTTTCCTGTCGCAGGCACCAGGCCTACCCACACAAGTGAGGTACCATTTTTATCGGGAGACTTAGGGTAACACAAAATTGTAGAGCAACTGTTATTATCTATTGACTTTTGATGCATTTCTGCCTTCCAAATGAAAGACAATGTGTAAAAAGAAGTCATTTTGAAAAATGTCCTATAATTCTCATGCTAGTATGGGTACTCCCAATTTCGGAAATGTGCAAATATCTACTATTTCTAAACTCTATATTTTGTTCCCATTTCAGAAATACATAGGTGTCTTTCATACCGATTTTTCCATGTATAAATTTTCCCAGAATAATTGCTATATACCCGGTACATAATAAAAACCATTGCAAAGACGCTGCTCAGTTATTGGCTCTGGGTTCGTCGGGTTCTTGGTGAACCTACAAGTCCTATATATCGCACAACCAGAAAGGTCCAGCGGATGTAACGGTATATTGCTTTCAAATAGCTGTCATAATTAGAAGAAGTTACAGGTGAAAATGTTGACACAAATGGCTGATTTTTAAACTAATTTTCAATTTGTCCTATATTTAACTGTTTGTTTCTATAAAGAAAACTTGAAGGATCTACACAAATGACCCCTTGCTGAATTCAGAATGTTGTCTACCTTTCAGAAATGTATAGCTTTCTAGGATCCATTATTGCTTTCATACCCATTTCTACCATTAACTGGAAGGAGGTTGAAAGCACAAAAAATAGCAAAAATAGACTATGTCCCAGAAAAATGCCAAAACTGTAAAAAATGTTGGTTTTCTGACAAAAGTCTGCTTGTCCCTGAAAGCTGGGAAGATGGTGATTTCAGCACCACAACCCCTTTTTTGATGCCATTTGCAGGGAAAAAAACAGACGCTTTCATCTGGAGCCCTTTTTTCGCATTTTTCCCCAAAAAGCCAAAATTTAGCTGTATTTTGGCTAATTTCTGGGTCCCTATCCAGGGGAATCCACAAACCCTGGTTACCTTTAGAATCCCCATGATGTTGGGAAAAAAGGACGCAAATTTGGCGTGGATACGTTATGTGGTCAAAAAGTTACAGGGGCCTAAGCGCGAACTACCCCAAATAGCCAAAAAAAGGCTTAGCACAGGAGGGGAAAAGGCCTAGCAGCGAAGGGGTTAAGGAGTGGGCATGGGCTGGAACCCAGCATGACGTGTACGACGTCCCGTCAACTGTGGGTGGAGTAATACGATTCCAAACATCCTGATTACTCTCACAATTACGGGCGCCATGTTGGTGTGTCGCTCGTACTGGGAAACACCACAGGAATCCACATAAGTGCATCATAATATTATGCCACCCATGCTTCGCGCAACGCGCACAGTGCCGTTTCCACACATAAATGAAATGCGGACCCTGGCCATCGCTACAGGATTAAAGTGAAACTAAATACCCCACAAAAGCAGAAATGGCCATGCCTAGATACTGTTTCAATCGAGAGAAAGTAACATGTACTTGGTCATCTCACCAAATAACATCACTATGCTGCAAAATGATGATAAGTGCAACTAACTTTAACACATCAGATAGAATTGATATGCCAGGGAATGACATACGTCATTATCAGACTGATACGACTCTTTATGGAAGTTGGCCCAAGGGTGGCTACATAACCTCACTATCCTGTACAATAATGGTAAGTGCAACTAAGTTTAACACTTAAAGTAAGGTTAATATGCCAGGGAAAGACAACCGGCATAACCATGACATATGACTCATTGTAAATATGGGTCCAAGTGTGGCTGCAATCATATATTACTAGTCAGTTGTGCCTTAACTCATTTCTGGGTAGCATTCCACACTATTTCCTCATTTAATCCCATTTGGACTGTGTCAAGAGTAAAAATCCAGAAGGTTTCCCTTTGTTTGCGTGTGTAATCCATTGGCAATCCTACTTTCAATTGTACCTTCTCTAAGATGACCCATCTCAGGTCTTGATCTGAGTGATTTTTTTCCCGACAGTGCTGTACCATGGGGGCTGCCATCTTACCTGTACAGATAGCAGATTTGTGTTTGCTGTAACATACACAAAGTTCTCTGCTAGTCTCCCCAATGTACGCCAGTGGGCAAGGACATAATAGTATGTAAACAATGTTTTGACTTCTGCAATTAGCTTGATCTTTCAATTTTCCTTCTTTGCCATTATAATGCCAGCAATCAGTGACTGTGGCAGATTCACAAGCGTGGCAAGAGCCACATTTGTGGTTGCCCAAAATGGCTGGTAGTCCTGTGATGGTGCTTTGGTAATTTCTATTCTCAGTCTTATTCCTGGTGTGCACAAGCATGTCTCTAAGATTGCGGTTTCTTCTGTATGCCACCAATGGGAGTCTCATCTGTACTTCATCATCATGCACATTAAGAATCTTCCAATGTTTATTCACAATGTTTTTGATTTTATAATTCAATTGTGAGTGATTGATTACACAGACGATTTGGTCTTTAGATTCCCTGGTGGTGCCCTGAAGTAACGCATCACGATTGTAATATTTGGCCCGTTTGAAGGCAGTCTTGACCAGTCTAAGTGGATAGCCACGGTCAAGGAGACGTTTTTTAAAAAGTTCACCATGTTTGTTGAAATCTTTCATGTTGGTGCAATGTCTGCGAACACGCAGAAACTCACCGAAAGGAATATAATCTTTCTGGCTGGACGGATGAAAACTCTGATGTTGCAGGATGGTGTTTTTAGCCGTAGGTTTTCTAAAAAAGCTGACCTCTAGCATACTTGAACATCCAGATATGAGAATATCTAGAAATTCCACTTCTGTGGTGCTGAATTTTGCAGTAAATTTCAAATTGATGTCACTAGAGTTGAGCCATGCAATGTATTCTTGGAGTGTAATGAGTGCATCCAAAGGTGGCAGACGAGTATTGTGGTGGGTAGAGAGGTATGTAGCTGTCTCCAGTGGTACTGTGTTTTCTGCTGTGCATGGGTTACCTGTTTGTGTGCATGCTATGCACTTCTGATGTTTGGGTCTCTGTTATTCTATTCTTATGGTTCTGAGCCCACAATTTGTAAGTGAGGAGTTTTCCTGCTTTATTGCCTCCTACGTTATTTTGCTTCATGCAGAGGAGGGTGTATTCAGCCCTGTCAATGTCTAGCGCCCTAAGCTGTTTCCTAGCCAAGGTCAATTGTCTTCCTACCCTTTTGGCACCGTGCTGCTTGTGGCCCTCTTCAAGGACTCTTACTAGCTCCTCTATGGAGGTGCATTTATCTCTCCTCAGTTTATTGAGGTGAGCTGAAATGGCTATTAGCGAACCTCTATTGACTGCTTTCAGTGAGTCCCACAGTAAGGAGATAGAAGTGTCCGAGATGTCATTTGTCTGTATAAAATGCTGGATTGCCACTTTAACCTCTTTTATAGCAGTATTGTAGGCTAAACGTTTATTGTTGAGGCACCATGCTGGATAAGGAATGGTCAGTCTCGGAATCTGGAAAGAGATATTAATGAGGGAGTGGTGTGACAATGCCAATATGTCCATCGCTGTATGGGCATTGGCTGCTAAGATGTGGTTTGAGGTCAATAACTAGTTAATCCTGGCTAATGCCTGGTGGATGCTGAGAAAACTGTGTAGTCCCTGTAGCAGGCTCATTTTCACCCATCACGCAATGCACAGCTTGGAGGGATTGGTGACCTCAGCAGATTCGAAAGCTGCCTGCACTTCCTGTATAGCTCTGTGGGTTAATGTATTGGTTGCCGAGATATGTTGTCCATCTGTTGGTCACATGTTCGAAATCCACTAGGGTGGTCTCTGCCTTTCGTTGGGAGCCCGATAAAAAGGGTACCAATAATTGCAATACAGTTGGTGAATATTATTACAAGCAAAAAGAACAATTGATGGACAGAATGCTGCGCAATGTCAAACATTCACCCCAGTACAGACATTTGGGCATTGTTTCTTTGCTCCCAATGCCATTCCAGTTCAGACCCAGCCATATGCAAATCAGTCTTGACCCTGTTCCCCATGGGAACAGTCCAGCCCTAACTGCCAGGCCAGGTCCTCCCTGGACTGAAAACAAGCCTCCTAGGACCAGTTTCGGGGCATAACCACTCATCAGCCTGGCTAGCTTGACTCCAGTGGCATGGAGAGCACGGGACCCATGTCTGGGCATGCCCATCCCACTCGGAGTGACAAATGCAAAAAGAACCATTGATGGACAGAATGCTGCACAATGTCAAACATGCAGCCCAGTACAGATATCTGAGCCTAAATCTACCCTTGTTTTGCTCCCCATGCCATTCCAGTTCAGACCCAGCCATATGCAAATCAGTCTTGACCCTGTTCCCATGGGAACTGTCCAGCACGACCTGCCAGGCCACGTCCTCCCTGGACTGGAAACACGCATCCTGGGACCAGTTTTGGGAATCCACTTTTGGCTGGCAGTTTGGGCTGGACTGTTCTTATGAGGAGCAGGGTCAAGACTGATTTGCATATGGCTGAGTCCAAACTGGGGTGGCATAGTGAGCAAAAGAATGATGGATTAAACCCAGATCTGTTGACTGGGGGTGAGTGGTTGAATAGTTTCAGCACTCCGTCCATCATCTTGTTATGTTTATTATTACAAGCAAGCACAGCAGAATTTCTGAAATCTGTGTTAAAAATTGATGATGCTGGTGCCCAGATGAGGAGAACTGCAATTAAGGTTTTGCAAAGTGTGTGATTTGGTCTGACTGTGATGGATAGACAAAGGGCACAGACGGCCTGCATAAGAGATAACATTACCTGCCCTCGCTGCTTGCAGGTGTCACAATGCTTGTCCCTGGTCTCCAGGGATAATCCTCAGCAAGGAATGCAAGTCCAACATGAACAGAGAATGTGAGGGACGGTGGGCTAAAGGCAACATGGGCTAAGGGAGGGTTAAAGACAACATGGGTTGAGGGAAGACTAAAGGCAACACAGTAGGAAGCTGAGAGGGAAGATTGCTAAAGGCAACACAGGGGGAGAGCAGGAAGAAGGGCCAAAGACAACATGGACAGATAGTGGGAGACAGAGGCCTAAAACCATCATGGAAGGAGGGTGAGAGGGATGGAAAGCTAAAGGTAACAGGAACAGAGGGTGGGAGGGACAGAGGGCTAAAGGCTACATGGAGAGAGGGTGGGAGGGAGTGACGGAGGGCTAAAGGCAAAACTAACAGAGTGCTAAAGGAAACACTGATGGAGGATGGGACAGAAGGATAAAAAATAGATGGAATGCTAAAGACAGCATGGACGGAGGGAGGGCTAAAGGCAACATGGATAGAGGATGGAAGCAGGGTTATGGGCAACACGGACAGAAAATAAAATACTGGTGGTATCAGTAGGCACCATGAATGTGTACATGGCAATATCAGGGCATCAAGTATATAATCGATTATTGCTCCAAATTCAGACCAGAACACTCCCTATAGGCACGAATATTTCAAAACAGTGTACATATGTAGAGCTCTGTTTATCCAAAAGTACCTGGCTTTCTTGTTAGCTTTCTACTCAAAGCCAGAAAAATACTGCTTCCTTTGTGAGATGGGGGAAACAAGAATAAAAACAGTACTTGATTCCGAGCTGGAGCAGCGGAAGGGCACTAATCATGCAATTAATCGGTACGTGGTTCATGCTCCTTTAAAGAGACAAACACAGAAATAAGAAAGTGAAACCGGAACACACTCTGACCAAAAGGAAGCAAGGAAATGAGGCTGACAACAAAGCCAACCAATGGTAAGTAATGGGTGGGCCCTAAGCCCTTTTAATTTAAAAAAAAATATTTTTAGAAACAATAGAGTCGTAAGTGACAGCGCAGACTCTGTCTCAGGCGAGTCCTAAAAATAACTCAGGTACTCCAACAACTAAAAGCTCTCCACATTCCTGAAACATGCTACTTTCTTACACTTGAGTGCAAAGTTTGGTGCTAAAGCAAAGCCAAAGGAAGTAGCAGCCTATGATACCACCAGCAAGTAAGCACCAGATTGTCACTAAAAGCATGAAATTGGCCCAACTGATATTGTAGCAGGAAATTGCACAAAATTATTTTCCCTAGTTTGTTGAAAACTCTTGTAACACTTCTTTCCCTGTTGGGGCATAACAACCCCTCATTAAGAATGAAACAGGTCTGAGGGTTGCTTTCCTTGTTGTTTAGAGGAAGCAAAGACTGGCAGTTCAGGCTGAGCTGTTTCTTAGGGAGTTAATAATAATAATAATAATAATAATAGTTCATTTGTAGAGCGCCTGGCTACCCCAAAAGATGTGTCCCCGCGCTAGAAGCATATCAGCAGAAGGAGACTGCTGGGCTAATGTTTGTACAGCCAGGTTTTCAGTCCTCTGCGGAAGGTAGGTTCAGATTTCTCTGCGCGAAGCCATAGAGGAAGTGTATTCCAATTCTTGGCCGCTAGGTAGCCAAAAGATCGGGCGCCCATCCTAGCTTTTCTTATCCTGGGGACCTTGAGCAGGTATGTTCCTGTCGATCTTAGCTGGCGGCTGGGATTGTACGGAGTGAGAAAGTCATGTAAGTAGCTGGGGCCTTTCCCTTGTAGGCTCTTATGACAGAAGCACATGGCTTTAAAGATGACTCTTTCCTCGATAGGCAGCCAGTGTAGGGAGTCTAGAGCTTTTGTCGTGGAAGCACGGCTAGGAAGATTAAGAACAAGGCGCGCCGCTGCTTTTTGAATGCGTTGGAGGCGCATCATGCAGTCTTTTGGCGCCCCTAGATAAAGGACGTTTCCGTAATCGAGTTGTGAGGTCACCAGAGTGTGAAGTAAGGTTTTCCTAGCTGATACAGGGAGGAAGTCAAGGGTTTTTCCAGCATCTTCAAGGTGCTGAAACATCTCCCTGCCACTTTCCTGGTTTGGGACTCAAAAGAGAGTTTGGGGTCGAGCCATACTCCTAGGTTTTTAACCTCGGTTTTGGGCTCCGGGATAGACCCCAGTGTTTGAGGCCACCAGGCTGTATCCCAGATGGAAGGTGATTTCCCAACGATCATGACCTCCGTCTTACTACCATTCAATTTAAGGCAGTTGTTGGACATCCAGGAGGCCAGATCATTGAGACATGAGGAGAATTGTAGCGCAGATTCGCCAGAATCTTGTGCCAGGGTCACCACAAGCTGAGTGTCGTCAGCATACGACACCATGGAGATCTTGTAGTTGTCCATAATCTTGGCGGTCCAATGTATAGACTAAAATGGGTGGGACTCACAATAGATCCCTATCTTGGCGGAGTGGTAGGGGTTTGGAGTGATGGGGGTTTTGTACAATTTGGAAACTGCGGTCTTCCAGGAAGGACCGCATCCACTGTAGCGCTACCCCATTCAGACCACACACCTTTAAGCGTTGGATGAGGAGCTTGTAGGATACCGTGTCGAAGGCGGCACTTAGGTCCAGCAGGACCAAGGCCACCGTCTGACCAGCATCCGCTCGCCTCCGTAGGGTCTCTGTTGCGAAGAGGAGAGTGGATTCGGTAGAGAAGGATGCTCTAAAGCCAGACTGAGTCGGATGAAGGAGGTTGTGTGTGTTGATATGCTCCACCAATTGCTTGTTCACAACCTTTTCAGTGAGTATAGATATGTAGGGAGCAAGGAGATGGGACGTAGGTTCTCCAATAGCTCAGGGTTGGCTGAGGGCTTTTTCTTTAGAGGTATAACAATCGCGTTGCATCATGGTTCTTTGCCCCTGGTTAGTCCCTGCCTGTAGGGACAGAGGGTAAAAACATGGATGGTCTGGAATGAAGCCAAAAGTGCTTACCAGTGGCTAAGATTAATTTGAACATTCCACATATCACTTTTTTGCATCTCATTACTATGGAATGTGCTATCCACTGACAATCATATTAAGGCAAAAAACCTTCTTTCTATTAGAAATAATGAACTGTATTGTTTAGACTTAGCTGGTACAGTCCCAATTTCATTATTAGAGCCCTCTAGGACATTGAGTGAAAATTGCAGGCTCTATTTTATTGGCACGGGCAATTAGCACAGTACATGCCCATGTTAAACATGGTCCTATTTGTAATAATGCACAAAAACCTGACACAATAATTGTTTACAAAACGTATTTCCAGTTATCAGCCCAGAACTGTACATTCGGGGCACAAATTCGTTCAGCACCCAGCTAAAATTCTATTTGGGCCGAGATGTTTTTACAATCATATTTACTGGTATGGTATGAATGGCCACGTATATATGCACCTCTTATATCCATAACGACCCTAATTAAACAATAAGAAAATGCACGGACAATTTATTTTACAGGTGGTTCTGAGTGATAGAGTTATTTGCTTGCTCCATCCATTATTTTTCCAACAACTTCCCCCCTCATGGGTGAAAGTTGATATCGAATCTTTCATTTTCATATGTGAAGAGCTTTAACAAAAACATACTTCTAAGGCAGGTGTGATGTAAAAAGCCATTGTTCAATAAATAGCAGAAACATCAATTTTTGATCAGTTGAATATGTACTGTAGCATGAATTTCTCTATTTCCCTGGAAGACTCAGTGGCAGAACTTGCACTTTGCAAATCTGGCTCTCCTTTGGATCCCTGCCCTCCTATGATCTTAAATCTCACCACTGCTGTGGGTAACCCTATCTTTAATATACTGATGAATACATCCCTTGAATCTGCAGTGATTCCTAAAACTGGGAAACAAGTGCTCTTGCTCCCTCTGTTAAAAAAGCCATTGGTCAACACAAAAGTCTCAAGCAACTATAAGCCGATTACTCTTCTCCCCACATTTGGTAACATTTTGGAGAAAAGGGTCAACAGCCAGTTATCTCACTTTCTAGAGTGTAATCTTCTTTTGCAAGACTCTCAGTTGGGTTTTCGTGTGGGTTACAGTACCGAGCCTGCTCTTCTCAAGGTTTTGAAATTCATTAAGAAAAATCTTGACTGGAGCACGCCAGTTATGGTCATGCTTTTGGACCTGTCCTCTGTGTTCAATAATGTCTCCCATGCCATCATGCTGGACAGACTCGAGAAAATTGGAATTAGAGACCAGGCTCTGCTCTGGTTCAACTCCTTCTTGAAAGATCGTTCTCAAGCAGTCTTCCTGCCTTGTTTTACCTCTTTATCTGAGACTCTTGACTCAGCCCCCCCCCTTTTTACCATTTACCTGGAGCCTCTGGCCAAACTTGCTAAGTCTGGGGGTGCGGGTGGTCTCCAATGCGGATGACACCCATCTATTCCTGGTTTTCCATGAAAACTTGCCGGCAACCTTGGGCTCTTTCAAGCCTTGCTTGAAGGCAATAGTGGAATGGCTGAATGGAAGCTGTCTGAAACTTAATTCACAAAAAACTGAGATCCTCTTTTTTGGCACAAATTACACCCTGGATGCTGTTTAGTGGCCATTGGAATTAGGTGCTCCCTCCTCCCCGGCGTCGGTGGTGAGGAATCTCGGGCTAAAATTTGACTCCAATCTCACTTTTGAGCCCCAAATTAGGTCTCTCTCCTCCACTTGCTTTGCCACCTTGAGGGCTCTTTGGATGATGCTCCACCTCATTCCGAAAGATTGTGGGAAAACGATTTTTCATCAGGGCCGGACTGGCTACCGGGCGTTTTGGAATGCTGCCGAGCTGGGGGCTGATGTCACTGCCATGGGGGCTAATTTCGTTGATGGAGACCTGCGTGTGCTACGAAACAAACAAAGCAAAACGAATTTCATTCAGCACACGTAGGTCCCCATCAACAAAATCAGCCCCCAGCTCGGCAGCATGCCAAAACGCCCGGTAGCCAGTCCGGCCCTGTTTGTCATGCCCTGATCACGTCCAGTCTGGACTACGCCAATAGCCTGTATTTAGGCCTGCCTTCATTCCTAATCAACGGCTCCAAACTATAAAAGCTCTGCTGCACGCCTAGTCCTGAAGATCCCCCCCACATTCTCCAGTTTCTCATCACCTCCGGCACCTTCATTAGCTCCCTGTCATCAAGTGGATTCAATTCAAGGCTCTCACCTTTGCCTATAGAGCCTTCACTCATAAAGGTCCTCTTTACCCCAAGAGAACACTCAAGCCCTATTCACAAACCAAATCCTTAAGATCCAATAATTTGAAATTGTTCCAAGTTCCTCGCATTTATAAAGTAAGAAGAGGTGGGAGTTTCACTTGGCTCTCAAACTTTGGAATGCACTGCCACTTAGTCTGCAGTGCCGCCCTCCTGTATCCTGCTTCAGACAGAGGCTCAAAACTTTGCATTTTGACTCCTGCCTTTTAGGCTAATTGGTTCTTGACCCTTTTTAGGTGCTTCATTGATCAGAGCTCTCCGCTAGCGCCGGGACGTCTCTTCGGAGGCAGCTGTGCACTCTAGAAATGCTATGAATTGAATTGAATTGAATTGAAAACACTTCACTAGTCTGTCAAGCTGCACACCCATATTATCCTTACCATGGAAACACGGATACCAAGGGACAGTGACACAATCCAAGTGATGTACATTAGAATAGGTGATCATGAATGAGACAGTTTCACATTGTTGTTGCGTATCAGTTAAGGACAATGGGGCATATTTATGACAAAGTAACACAACACTGCACAGCAAGTAACCTTGATGCGCTTCATCACAGGGAAAGGGCAGGAATGCGCCTTATTTATCCCAATACAGTTCATTCCTGTCCTTTCCCCAGCACTGGTGCATAAGGAGCTGCCTAGCGCAAATGCAGGCACCATTGCACCATGGTGCAAGGGCGTCTCTGTTGCATGCATTGTTTTTGTGCAGGAAAGGGCACCCACCTGCACAAAAACAATCCCCTGAGGCATAGCCCATCCATTTGTGTAGCAGAATGCGGTACACATACAAAGAGGAAGTACCTAGGATAAATAAAAATATTTATCCTCTTTATGCCTTCCCTGGGAAAGCATAGCACTTTGGCACATTCCCAGATCTACCAGCAATGGTAGATCTGGGAATCCATCAAAATCCATGGGAGTTGTGTGGGCACGCCCATGGAATGCCTTTCCAGGGCAGATTAACGCAATGCAGCAATTTGCGCTGCACTGCGTTACTCCAGATTTATTAAGCCACTCGAGGTCACACAAAGTGGCCTTGTGTGGCTTGATATATCGCATTTTGGGTTTGCGTCGCACATGTACCATGTTGCCTGGTGCAAACGTGACGCAAACACCTTCATTATGCACCAATGTCCCCAAACATAGGCTCTGCCATGCACTCAAACAGGATCTCGACAAAGCTTAACTCAATATGGTAAGGTTATGGATTTAGATTAGAAATCATTCTAAACACAAAGAATTCAACCTAGACCACTGGTGAAACCTGCACCCTTGAGATGGGTCATTTTCTATCCAAAGCCTGCACATGTTTCACCAGGAGAGTAAGTGATGGATTGGTTTTAATTGAGACTGGTTGTATCTCTTGCATCTAGCAAGAAAACAGTGTTGCATCAATCATTAGTTTATTAGTCTTGATTTGGAAGAGTTTAGCACGAGTTGACTCTCATACATGAATACTCCACTTCATCCAGGCATTTGTCAAAATCTTTAAATTATTCTTTGTCTGACGGTCAAAGTTACTAAATATCTGTGAATCATAAGGGGGCAAAGTTAAAAATTAGCTGTGCATTATAAGGCATAACTATGAACCTGCACACAGAATTAGTTAAATAATTTAATCAGTGGGAGGCGATGAATGTTAAAAAAGAGAAGGGACAACACTGACCACCTTGAAACCCCACATTTCAATTTTTGTGGTGCAGATTTAAACTGTGGGAACCACAGCTTATATCTATTTCTTAGGAAGGATATAACCCAATCTAGTGCACATCCACTAATCCCAATGTTAGACAATTTAGAAATCAAGATGGAGTGATTGACGTTTTTGATTGGCATTGACAGATCCAATAAAAACAAGACACCTCCACCACTATATATCTCCTTTGCACGTCATCTAATATTAGGATTATCACGCCTCCATACAATGATTAGATCGAAACCCAGTCCCAATCTTACCTGTATGATATACTGTCCTGAAAATTATCATAGTTGTGTCATCACTACTTGCTCCAATAGTTTTGTGGGCATGATTTGGAAATTTGCCTGACCGTTCACGTCCAAATAAGGTTTTTGCAATACTAGAATTACAACATGTTTTTTGTACAGTTTATAGGGTCATTTCCTTCCCGAAATAATTGATGAATAATATCATTTGGATCGTGTGCTGCTTCAGGAGTTAGGCCTAAAACAAAAGCAATTTAATTGAAGCTAACTCTTTCTTTGATCTTGTCTCTTTACTTCATGTAACTACATTTTCCTGCTGACAGGAGGAGAATGCTCTATTACTTACCGGTAATCTTCATTACTCCGGGTCCCGTTGTCCTCGTCCCATTCATTAACAAAGTGGAGATCACCATCTCCCGACAGAAAAAAAAGATCAAAGGAATGCTGGGACCCTAACCCCTCCCCTCCCACTGGGAGTACATAAACAGCACTTACCCAGCATTCCGCCTGTTCTTTTTTTCTGTATGTCGACAGAAGTGTGTTGTGGATGCTGGTGCTGCTCCTGCTGAGCTTGAGTGGCTTTTCTACTTGGTGCTCCCCGTCCGGCTGCCTGGCTGTCCAGTCGGGGTGTCTGCTGTCCTGCCTCCCGGCCTGCTGGGCTTGCTGGGAGGCTGAGTTCTTTGCGGATGGCTATTGTGTGCCGGCCGGCCCTTTGCGGCTGGTGCGCCGGCCTCCGGATCTCTTCCGGGTCATCGGGCGTGTCTTCCTGGATTCTGGGGGGTGAAAGTCGCGCCGCGGTTGTTTCCCAATGCGGGATGTCCTCCCTGCCCTGGCGTGGTTCCTGGTGTTGCGCCTTGGGCTGCGGGGGGGGGGCCTTGTTCGTGTCTCCCGGCTTCGTGGCCCTCCTCCCGGGTGTTTGTTTGATTTTTCCCATTCTTTGCTGCCCTGGGGCCTTGGTGAAGCTGGACGACAGCTCTTTCGGATGTGAGTCATCAGCTGGGGGGGAGATCAGGCGGTGCCTCACATTTCCCTGCATATGTGTATCTTTCACGACTGTGGATACGTTTGGATGTGACTACGTAACTCTGCAACGCACACTGGGATGCTGGAGAGTTGAGACAACTACTTACAACTTCTACTGATTTGATGAATCACGGTCATAATGAGTCACTGTGGCCTAGTGGTTATGGTTTCTGACTCTTTGTCTATAGGTTGCATGTTCGCATCCTGGTCCTGGTGTTTCCATGGCTGTGGTTTTTTAGATGACCTTCTTTACTGTCATCTTGAAAGACGGGTTCCTTTCACGTGTGGGCCTGGCTTGCTGGCGTAGTGTCCGGCAGCTTGCCTCTTCTGTGCAATAAGTGTGCTGCAGTTGTGTTGTGTTCTGTGTTCACCTCATTTCTCTGTGTCTCCCTGTTCCGGGATACAGTTGGTTCGTTGTCGTGGTCCATGTGTTCTCTGGCTGCGTTCTCTGCTGCGCTTGGATGCACTCCGCTTGCTTCTCAAGGAGCTGCCCTGGCGAATCCTTGTGGTCATGACTTTGGGGGCACTCATCTGTTCATGGGAAGGCGTGTTTGGCTCTGGATTGCTTCGGTTGGTGCAGGCCACTGCCTCCTCATTGGGACTGGCTTTGCCTGTACACTGGTTCCGCCTGCGGTGCTGAGGGGTCGGGGAATACTCCTGCTGCAGTCCCCTTTCTGTGGATGCATCTGCCTGTTGGTTGTGTCCACCTGTGTCGCGGCTGGTGCTGGTGTGCTGCCCCTGATCCCTTCGTGGCACGTTCGCGCTATTTTAGCTTGTGCACCGTGTTGCCAGTCCATTGTGGGGCAGTTTTGTGGCGGGTGTGTGCTGGGCTCCTGCTCTTTGCTGTTCTTTGCTGTGCGGAGCGACTGGGGATCTGCCTCTGGTTGTCCTTGAGGCCCTGGCCCCCTCGCGACCTGGCTGTTGGCTGTGTGTTAGTCTTTACTTTGTTAATGAATGGGACGAGGACATAAGGGACCTGGGGGTAATGGAATAAATGCATTCAGCTTTTAGCAGATATGCCGCTGCCCAAATCTGATGTCCGATGTTCTTGTCTGACTAACCGAATCACATAAGCAGAGAGAGCAAACCAAATTGTTTTTTCTTAACTTATTTGTTTGTGGTTGGGGGACCATGAGAATAACAGTGTCCGAAGTGCCTCCTAAATTTTATAATTAAGTCAGTTTATATGCCATTCTTTCATAAATCTTCAACACACCAGAGAGGTGGCCAATGTCTGGAACTTTAATGGCATGCATTGTCTTTTTCTCTTTTTTCACATATTGAAGCTGAACTGTATTAGCTGTTATATCTATGACATCCATGATAAAATCCCCATAGAAGAAATATGCATCCAACATCAATGATAAACAAACTAGAAATAGAAAGAATACAGACACAAAGTGAGGTTAAATGCTTACTCTGGGGACAACGGGGAATAACACATATAAGGAGCCGCTAGTGTATCTTAGTCTTTATTGTGTTTTATTGATTGTCTTAACTGCTAAGACATCATCAATGGAACATGAGGCACTGCATGTATGGGATACACGTTTAGGCATCTTGATGGGCCATCAAAACCATTCAATTTGGATGCACAGTCATTTTCATGTCTTTTCTTTTTATTATTTACTGTGACAGTACCAGGTCTTTTTATAGTTTGAGAATGATCGCCTGGTGAGTGGAAAAAATACTTTTATGCCTATTTTTAATAATATATTTATGTGCAGGTGTATGAATTTAAAAATATATATATATATTTCCAAGTTTGGCAGAAAGACAGTTTTAGTTTTCTGGTAGATCATATGACATAAGTAAATGAAAGCTCATAAAAGCAATCATCAGATTGCTATTGTCTTTCTCCCACCTGAAGGATGATGGTGCTGTTTCTTTTATACATTTTGCAAGAATGAGCAATGCTTTTTTAACTTTAATACACGGTGGATCCTTTAGTGATTCACGATGACCGATTGACCTTTAAAGTCCTGTTTGACCTCACCCCATTAATGGCGTGCTGTTTGCATTTAAATAGAGATAGGGTTTGGGTTAGACCCTTTCTTTCACATTTTGCTTTCGCATGGCATTCACATTTTGCCCACAGGATGGAATAACATAGGCCAGCTCTTTCGGTAGTTGCTTGGGTGTAAGTGTCATTCACATTTCTGATCTGCCCACAAGAAACGTGCCAGAAAAGGGTGTGGTGTTGCCCTTGTGAGATACTACGACAGAGAAAAACTAAGACAACTGACAGCGATCACCTCAGACATTTCTCCACTTTTAATCCAGTCAATAATGAAATTAAATGAAGAAAATAATCATAAAATACTAGCACAACCTCAGTAGTCTCACTATAATGCCTCCTTTGTTTGCATTCAAATATAAAAGCATCAGAGAGCACCTAGTGAATGCATGCAAAGAACTTAAATCTACTTCCTCGATCGCCACATTGTGCGGCATACCTCCGCCAATTGGGCATTATAAATATAGTAAATGCATGCCTGTGGGTTTACAAACAACACTAAGGTTTTTAAACAAAAGAGTACTTTAACCTCGTGCTGCAATTGTAAAAGTAGTAATGTCATCTAAAATAAACATAAACATTATTGCAGGCACCCATGTTCTTTGTTCTACATTGGGCACACATCACAAATGATCAAGCAGGACATTTGCCAGCATAGAAGGAAAATCCGCAGTGCTACCCCACCAACACTCCTCTAGTGAAACAGTTTCACATACTTAAATACACTACTGATGGCATTGACAGGTAGGGACTTGAGGTTATAAGACCTGACAGGAGCGATGATAACATGGGCGACCTATTGTCCCTCAAGGAATGCAGATGGGTAGACCCTTTCCAACCAGTGAAAGCAGGACTTAATACACTTTTAGAATTCAATGTAGCTCTTTTGCAATGAAATGTAATAATTCATGATGATTGAGGTTTTAAACAACAGAATTATATAAACTACTTGAGATCTATGTTGCCCATAATAATGACTTATGTGATACCTGGTTTAAAGCTTTGATTACTATCTAATCATGACATTTGGCCTCTTGCCGTACTCACATCGAGCTTTCTTGATCATTCTTAACCAATAATTGCATACAATGTTTCATACACACACTACCACACATTGTAATTTATTGGTTTTCCCATTCAACCAATGAACTCAATTATTGACATTCATACGCCACATGTATAAATATATGCTTAAGGTTCATTGCAGAAGTATACTGTCTGGGCATACTTGTATTCTGCATGAGTCAAAAACGTGTGTCCTATCGGTACAACCATTATTGTTTGTTGTTTTGAACTATGGGATATTTTCTCACACAATTTTCACCTAATAACCCTAGTGATAGACTGCTTGCTCATTTTTTAAGATTTACAGATATTATGGCGCTTTCGTTCAGCGGTCTTTTGACTGTGGTTGACTCCTAAGATTGCAAGGCATTGCAGTAAACCACATTTCCATCTTACCAGTCCACTTATGAGCAACTTCTCCATCTTAAACCACATCAACGAGGCCAATTCCTTGGCAGACACACGACACCCTGGCTCCATGGCGTCACATTTTTATTCATTTGATGATCTAATATTTCTAATATTTCAACCTTTATCGTCAATTTTTCATTCATGCACCAGCAACTGACACTCACTGGCATAGAGATGAATAGAGACAAGCACACAACTCCTGCTGACATTGCATAATTGTTTTTTTATGGTAAGCTCAGACTGCGGTATCTTTTCATAGTACATTAGGCATTCTCCTCAATATTGCTGAATCCAACAGCTTATCCCTTTATGTTTAAATTCCGTCTACTTGTTGGACATCCCTAATAACCTTAGTTCATGCTAAGAGGGGTAAGACCATGTCTGAGACTTTTTGTTTATATGTACAATACCCTTTTGTGCACCTGGAATAACACATGCATTAATGATTATTCTGGACATTTTTAGATCTTTTTCTAATTACTCCGACTCATGAGTACAATTCAATTTTATATCGCTCTTTAATTTTTCACGAGACATAGGGCCAGATGCATCAAAGGGTTTTGCCCATTCTGTGTCTATGGGAAAATGTGTTCATGCATATGGCCCATAGACTAGTAGCTCTTCTTCTACAGAAGATTGCCACCTTGCGTCAAAGGTCCAGCAGCACTGACAGGACTCAAATTTTTCAAATACAGAGGAAGTCCCAATGACTTCCAACGCCAGACTTGAATAACAAGACAGATTCATCCTGCAGGCTATCTTGTTACACTTTCGCACTTTTCCACACAAGCACTTTATATCACTGTGCACTTCACCATCACCTCTACTTACAATTGAAATGCTTTTAAGCATCTTTGTAGGTACACTTTACTACAAGTTCACAACAGCATGTTTCATGGTCACTGTATTTTTGGAATTTAAGTTTAACATTTTAAGTTTAAAAAGAAATTGGATTTGGAAAAATTAGAACTGGAATATTTGACTTAAGAGTACAGAGTGAATGGCCATACATGGATGCGTTACCATATGGTATGAAATGACTGAATGTGTTTTCCAAATGAAAACTGTTGGATGAAATTCTAGTATACCCAAGTTCCTGTGTGGTATGCTCACATATATCTAGACCTAGTCTTCCAAGAGTGTCACATAAAGTGCCAGTGCACCTTTCAGTGTAGCAAGGACGCTGCACTCTAATATTGGGTGTAGGTGAATGCAGGTATGTTATTTAATGCTCCAAGGATGTTGTCCTGTTTGTCAGGAGGGATACATGTTTTGAAGTATCCCGGCGAGGCCTTTTATTTTTCTTTGCATTCAACGCTACCCTGTGACCCGGGTCTAGATACAGTTCCTGAGTGGACCAGAGGTAAAAAGGAACATTGCAATGTCTTTCATTAGACTGCCATGACAGCACATTCACATTCTCTCCCTCCAGTCACCTACCACTGCAAAATCTTTGATATTACACGTTACCCACATACAGCAATGCCATAATGAGCCCCAGTAAGCATACCTCCCAGTTTTATAAATCTATCCAATATAATTGTGCTGTGGTCCAAATTCCATTATGCCAAATTTTGTCCAGTTTTCCATTCAGTCCAACCAGTACACTGCCTATTTTCTAATGCAGGCCACCATTGCTTGGTGCCTGGTTGTATTAATGCTTCACTATTGAATTAATTGGTTTACTTTACTCAGCACAAGCCAGAAGTACATTTTTGGGATTCTTGTGGGCTTCTGTGTGCTCCTCGACCAGTTTCGATTAGAGACCAGGAGCCAGATGTACGATGGTTTTAAGCGTGCGCAAACGGGTTTTAGGCCCGTTTGCGCCCCCTAAAAACCTTGGGCCCATGTACAAAACCTATTTTGCGACTCGCTAATCAATTAGCGACTCGCAAAATAGGTTTTGCGACTCGCTATTAGGAAGGGGCGTTCCCTTCCTAATAGGGACTCATGAGCCATGTATGAATGTTTTGCGACCGCAATTGCGGTTGCAAAACACTTGCAAATTACCACCTACTTCAAGTAGGTGGTATTGCAATCGCAAATGGGAAGGGGTCCCCAGGGGTCCCCTTCCCCTTTGCAAGTGCATGCGAAAATATTTTTTAAGGGCAGGCAGTGGTCCCAGGGACCACTGCATGCCCGTAAAAAATTAAATGAAAACGTTTCATTTTTATTTTTTTAAATGCATCCCGTTTTCCTTTAAGGAAAACGGGCTGCATTTAAAAAAAAAAATGCTGCTTTATTTAAAAGCAGTCCCAGACATGGTGGTCTGCTGAGCCCAGCAGGCCACCATCCCTGGGAGGGCCAGCCGTTCCCAATGGAGTCGCAAAATGCGAGTGCCTCATTAATAATAATGAGCCTCGCATTTTGCGACCCCATTGGGAATCGCAATCAGTGTCTCTGACACTGTTGTACATAGTAAACTGCGAGTCGCAATCAAGCGCAAATTGCGAGTCGCAATTTACTATGGTCGTACATCTGGCCCTTGGGAACATGTTGCACTGTTTCTATAAAGCTATGGTAGAACTGAGCTCAGATTCTAACATGTCCATTATCTCATTACTAATTTCTGTAATTCCTCTGCAAGATCACCGGTATAAATCAGTGATCATATTGCCCAGTTTATTTAAAGCTGCAGTGTTGCATAACTCTATTCAATAATCGCTCATAACTTGTAGAGAAACTGGCATGCTGACCTGGTTACATTTAAATGAAATCTAGTTTACTATCTGTCTTTCTTTCTTTATTCGGTCCATAAAAATATAAAAGCATAATCACATAAAAACATAAGATACATAAAAATATTTAAAAACACATATTGATAGGTTCATAAAGAATCAGATTGGAAAATAAATACAGTTGCAATAAAAGACCAGCCAGAAAAGTGCAAACTGCAAAATGTTAAGCCAAAATCGCAGAGCAAATAGCCAAGATTAAAAACTGTGTCATCCAGCAACCCACCCAAAAGAGTCACCAAACAGATAAGATGCAAGACAAACAAGCGCAACCCACCACAAAAAGCAGCATGCATATCCAACTCACAATCACCAAAACGGCTAGTGAAAAGAATAAGGAGTGCCTGGGCCGTAACATGCTCGTTTAGGGGACAACCACCGCTGCAAATGTCCGTACTGTGCTTTTGTTACTACATAAATGCGGAATGCATAAAGTGTCATTTACTAAACCTTTTGGACAGGGGCGCACCTCAGGCTGTACTATGGCTCCAGTGGTGATCTTGATCCTCCACTCCCCTGCAACCAGACAATCCCAACCTACAGTTCTTCCTACAAACACAACCTTTCCATATCTTTTTTTAGTCATCGTCACACCCAGGTCCACAGGGGTGTCCTAGACTGCACGAAAACAGTGAATTCTTCCAGGTCCTTACAAAATTCAGGAGAGCCATTGCCCCTGAGGCCCCCAGGAGCATCCCAGACAGCATCATGGTTTATGCAAGTTCGCGATGATGCCACTTACACTATGACCAGCCAATCCCAGCAAAATTAACCATGTCCAGTGCTCTTTTATATTTTTATGAACCAATGATATTAAGTGACTCAAAACTTGCCTCAATCTAATCCAGAATTGTATGTCAAGTACAGCTCTAAAACTTAACTCACAAATGTTGAATCTCTACTTGGGAGACCCCTTTTCGTTTCCAAATGAGGTACCACAACCTTTCAGTAGTCTGTAAAATATTAATGTTTTGCCACTCGATTTTGGCTGTAAAACATGCTATAAGGAATTGGTATTTCGAAGGGACGCCTTAAGCATGCCTTTACCAAATATCATGTGATATGGGGCCATATGTATCAAGCTAAATTGCGATCGCAAACGCTGAAATTCGCAGAATTTCTGCGTTTGCGATCGCAATTTAGCTGTGTGCAATGTATGAATGGAAAACCCACTCCCAAAATAAGGAATCGCAAAATTTGCGATTCCCTACTTTGCGAATGCATTTAAGGAATCGCAAATTGCGATTCCTTAAATGCAATGTAGGAAGCACCCAAGTTGTGCGATTTTGGCTTAAGGAATCGCAAATTACCAACAACTTCAGGTTGGTGGTAATTTGCGATCTCTTTGAAAAATGCAAAACAGTGCATTTTGCGATTCGCAATTAAGGAATATGTAGGATTCGCAAAAGTTTTTGCAAATCCTACATACATCGCGTTTTGCGATTCTCAAATAGCGATTTGCAAAAAATCGCTATTTGAGAATCGCAAAACAACATTTTGATACATATGGCCCATGGTTTTCTAAACCCATTTAGCGATTCTGTAATCTGTCATCTCAATAGAAAGCTGGTCACTGCTGCCCACAGAGACACTCGTCACCACCAGGCTGCTTTAGTGACCCTTCGGAGAGGTTGTTCATTGGGGCCAGTTGAGGGTAAGACCAAAGGACCTATCCCCAAGAGACACAAAGCCATGCATTTTCCATCCACTCATATACTGTTGGCTCCAAATTTACTCTGAACAACTTTTGGCTAATCATAATTTTCTCATCCAACATCCAAGGTAATTTATTTACTGGGAATATTACTGGGTCTAAACTAATTTTTAAAAAATGTTTTGATTATAAAAAAATGAATAAAAGGAGTGTGTGTAAGGACCTCCTTTCTATAAAAATGTATTGTGAGAATACAAAGACAGGGTCACGAGTTGACAACTGTCCCTCTAAATACATTAGGAGCACAAATAGCAGCCTTCAGCCACACATTTGAATGCCATCATATTTTCTACATATATTATGCTCAGACGCAAGCATAAGCTATATCATATATTTCACATATAGGCTACAGCTGATAACATTAAGTCCGAGTTCGAGGCTTTGACACACATGCACACCATATGTATCAGGTCCTTTTGATAAAACTCACATACATTGGCATCAATCCATGACTAAGAGGCACAGTACCGCAAAATGAATCACATCCATTCCACCTATGGTCAGGCAACTTACCTACAGATCTCTTTAAAGTCAGTATCTGCCAACAGTCCAAAGTTTTCACCAATGACTTTGTCCAAGCAGATGACAGGATGACATGACCTATGAAGGTTTAAGTAGATAACATCTTAAGTATTAGGCTAACATTGTCTTGACATTTTCCAAAGGCAACATCAACTGTTGTGCAAGCAACTTGTCATCAGGAATAGTCATGAATATATTTTTGTTTGTGAAAATATAATAGTCTAAATTCCAACACGTGATTGAACTTAACAACACTATTAAAACACAAAACAAATTGAAAACACATTTTATTGGTTACTATATTCAACTGTCAAACACGATATGTCCATACAGCAGACAAACAAATGATACATTATTTTCAGTCACTTACCATCAGGCAAATATATTTTCAATTACTTAACAGCTGAGGTCAGTGCCTTCTTTGTCATCACTGTCATCTTGCTGATGCATTTCATCAACATCACCTTGGGGTTGACACTTGTAATCATCATCAAGGATGAATCATATGTTCCTCTGCAGGGCAATGTTATGAAGCATACAACATAACACAACAATCTTTGAGGCCTTGCCAATACAGTAGATGGGGGGCACCTGGGTCTTGCCCAGGCATCTGTAACTAGCATTCAGGTGCTTCTGGAGTGGGCTAGCATTGCTCCAAGATCCATGCTAGAGTGAGAGAAAGAAAAATGTGAATGACACAATCACAGACTAATGGATTAAGTTTGGCAGAAAACTCCAATAAGTAATTATGTTATGCAATCTTTTAGTAAAATCAAAATAGAAAGAAACAAAGAAAGAAATACAGGCAGAAAGCAAAGAAGGTCAGAAAGAAAGATGGGAAAATAAATAAAGGAAAGAATCAAAGAAAGAAGGCAAAACAGAAAGAAAGAAGGAAAGAAAAGAGAAAAAAGTAAAGAAGTCAAAAATAAAGATCCTAAAAATGAAAGGATAGAAGGCAAAAAAGAAGAAGGAAAGAAAGAATAAAGGAAAGCAAAAGAGAAAAAAATGTAGAAAAGAAAGAAGGAACAAAAAAGGAAAGAAGGAAAGAAAGAAGCAGTGAAGTAAAGAAAAAGGAAAGAAGGGAAGAAAAAGTAAAGAAGGCAAGAATAAGGAAAAAGGAAAGAAAAAAAGAAAAAGGAAAGAAGGCAAAAATAAAGAAGAAAGAAAGAAAAAACAAAATAAGGTAAAAAAGGAAAGAAAAGAAGAAAGGGAAGAAGGCAAAAAAGAAGGAAAGAGAGAAGGAAAGAAAAAGGAAAGTCAAAAAGGAAGAAAAAAGGAACAAAAGAAGGCAAAAAAGAAAGAAGGAAAAATGAAAAGAAAATGGAAAGAAAGAATGAAAGAAAAAAGATAGAAAGAAGGAAAGCAAGAAGATGGAAAGAATACCAAATTACACCACACCTATGTATAAATAAAACTGTTACAAGCGTGCTGCAAATTAAACACAATGAAGTTTGGTTTCTTTCCTGGGCAAAGTATATCAAAGAACCATTGCTGATCCGAGTCCAGAAACACAATATGGCAGGCTGTCAAATAGCAGCAGTCCACTTCAAAGGGAATTTACAACAGCAGCAGTGGAAGGAGAAAGGAACTGATAAATCTGGAAAGAGCCCTGTTCTCACTTCAAATGTGCCCTACTTTCACATCATGCAAAACTAGCACTGAATGGAACTCCTTCTGTGCGGATGTGCTCCCTGTGAAAGAGCAAACTGTAGTCCCTCAAAGTGACGTTAACCAGAGGATTAAGTATGCTGACCCATTGCCCCATGCTGTCGTGGACGGAAGCAAAAATGACACAACAACAGACCAATGGGTGAAGAGACGTGGCTGAAAGCCCCTTTAAGTAAGTATATCATACATATTATTTTAGTAAAATTAAAAAGTCTTGGCTAATGCCAGACCCAATAAAAAAAGGCACAAACAGAATGGCTGAGACCTATCAACATATCAGGCCCTCCTCTATGCAAGGCCTGCCATCTATTGTGGTCTGCAACTGTTGCATAGCACCAGCAAGTCATGGGTGGGGCCTTGCATAGAAACTTGTGATGTAGAGATCCACAATGCAAATCATCTGCACACTGACAGAGTGGAAATGCTTCCTATGAGGTGGAACCTCATGACTGCAACTGGTGTTCCAGTGCCTCTATGGTGCTGCAGTTCAGCCTGCACTTATTAATGATTTGTCTTTCCTGCATGATCTGTAAATCCAGATGTGGTTTGTACACATTGAAGTATCCTTCTACGTTGTGCCTCTGGTTAATGATGGACTGATCTGCAAAATATAAGTGCACTGACCAAATGATATAGGTATAATCATGTTAGCTGGACACATTTGCACAAAATTTAATTTGGCCAACGACAAACATATATAACATGGCTCCAATGTGAGTAATTGTGCTGAGATTAATCACACAGTTTAAAATTTAATATGCAATATACATAAAGGGAAATAACTATTTAAATATATATTTAAAAATAAGTACGTCTAAAATCACCCATGCATTTTGTATTGCCCTGCCCACTTATACACCAAACAATTTGTACATGTTTTAAATCTATTTTTAATAAATAAAAGCTAACATTTAAACATTTCAATATATAAAGGTGTTTTTCAGAAAGTAACTATGTTTTTATTTATGCATATGCCATTTCATCATTTATATTTATGTTTCTTTTATTTTGGAGAAATCTGTCGAAGTTGACAATTATTACATGGTGGACGGTGTAAATCAATTGATTGTAATAAGAATGTTCTAGTTGTTATTGATGGTAGCAACATAACGGATGATGGATACTTCTGTCAATGACGTATTACCCATCCGCCAAATTGTCAGGCATACACTGTGCTGACAATGATGGTTTCTGAAGGTGGACCAAATATGGTGGATGCCTGACGTGTCTGTCATAGATGATAAACTAGTAAGACAGGACTTTCCTTACCTTTCGCAATGGCTGTGGCACCGCATTGGTTAAAGTGGTTCATGATGGATGGAATCTATCATCACCGTGTATGTCCATTGACGGAAAATCTGTCACTTTGACATACACATATTTTAGGCCTATAAGTTCAATGGTCTCCTAACCACCATATATAGCAGACCTCCTCCACTGTTGCTGCTCACTAAGTTCTGCTGGGGCCCACAATGGCTGAAAGTTCAAGTGACCTCCCTACAACTAGCTATATGGCCCAAGAGTGAGGCAGGTAATCTAAATACATGTATTTTCTAAATTATTATTGATAAATTGGACTGAATAGATTTGTGATTGACCTGACACTCCGACTTTAATATTTGAAATGTCATTCATACCTGCTGTAATAAAAGTGTCACCAACCTATAGTCCCCCAGTTTGTGTTTTACACACAGGATACGACAAAACAAATGTTGTGTAGTACATTGTGAATCATACTTTTGAGTTTGGTCACTTAGGGTCTGATTTAGACCATGGCAGAGAGGGTACTCTGTCGCAAAGGCCTTTCTGCCAAACTAAAGGTCCGCCCCTCTGATTTACAGACGGGCAGACCTCATGTGTGTCAGTGATGGTGACTACATAGGGCCTGATTCAGATTTTGACGGTCTGACCACCATCCGGGCTCAGCGAAGGGACTGAGTACTCGGCCAAGCAGACAGTTATCCGCCTGCCATATTTGGATGTGTACACGATACACAGAAGACCGCAGCGATGGCGGTCTTCTGTGTTGGGGCACCGCCCACAGTCACTGTCTCGATGGTGGGGTCCCACCGAGCAGATTTGGATGTTCCCATTAGGCTGGCGGTGTCCTGTTGGCAGAGTACTGATGAGGGCAACCGTGGTGGTGGGGAGACAGGTAAGTAAACATTTTTTATTTACATAAAACACATATATGTTGTGTATGTCTAAATATGTGTATGTAGGTTATGGGTAGTGAGCATATTTTGTACATTCTGCATGGCACCCCACCACCCTACACACACCATGTCATGTATATCTGGAGTTACAGCCACTCAATGACACAGATACAAACCTAGGAACTAAAAGCCTATATCCATGGCTCACCTATAGAAAATGTTTAAATTAATACCATAATGGCAATATAAAACTTCTGACTATGTACATAATGTTTTGTAACATGACTATTTCAGGTGTCTATTGTACCCGTGATGTATACATTATGACTGCTGAGTATCGCTTTGTTCGCCCTAAGTTGGCAGGGTATGCCCAGACGTGGGTCCCTTGCTCACTTTTCCACTGGATTCAAGATAGCCTGGCTGATGAGGGTTATGAACCCGAAACCGGTCCCAGGATGCTTGTTTCCGGTCCAGGGAAGACATGGCTTGGCAGTTCGGGCTGGACTGTTCCCATGAAGCACAGGGTCAGACTGATTTGCATATGGCCATGTCTGAACTGGGGTGGTGGAGTGAGCTAAAGAATGATGATGGATTAAACCCAGATCAGTTGACTGGGGGTGAGTGTTTGATTTGCTCAAGCGCTCCGTCCATCATCCCCTTTGGTATCGCTTTGTTCGCCCTAAGTTGGCAGGGTATGCCCAGACGTGGGTCCCTTGCTCAATTTGCCACTGGAATCAAGATAGCCTGGCTGATGAGGGTTATGAACCCGAAACCGGTCCCAGGATGCTTGTTTCCGGTCCAGGGAAGACATGGCTTGGCAGTTCGGGCTGGACTGTTCCCATGAGGCACAGGGTCAGACTGATTTGCATATGGCCATGTCTGAACTGGGGTGGTGGAGTGAGCTAAAGAATGATGATGGATTAAACCCAGATCAGTTGACTGGGGGTGAGTGTTTGATTTGCTCAAGCGCTCCGTCCATCATCCCCTTTGGTATCGCTTTGTTCGCCCTAAGTTGGCAGGGTATGCCCAGACGTGGGTCCCTTGCTCACTTTGCCACTGGACTCAAGATAGCCTGGCTGATGAGGGTTATGAACCCAAAACCGGTCCCAGGATGCTTATTTCCGGTCCAGGGAAGACATGGCTTGGCAGTTCGGGCTGGACTGTTCCCATGAGGCACAGGGTCAGACTGATTTGCATATGGCCACGTCTGAACTGGGGTGGTGGAGTGAGCTAAAGAATGATGATGGATTAAACCCAGATCAGTTGACTGGGGGTGAGTGTTTGATTTGCTCAAGCGCTCCGTCCATCATCCCCTTTGGTATCGCTTTGTTCGCCCTAAGTTGGCAGGGTATGCCCAGACGTGGGTCCCTTGCTCACTTTGCCACTGGATTCAAGATAGCCTAGCTGATGAGGGTTATGAACCCGAAACCGGTCCCAGGATGCTTGTTTCCGGTCCAGGGAAGACATGGCTTGGCAGTTCGGGCTGGACTGTTCCCATGAGGCACAGGGTCAGACTGATTTGCATATGGCCATGTCTGAACTGGGGTGGTGGAGTGAGCTAAAGAATGATGATGGATTAAACCCAGATCAGTTGACTGGGGGTGAGTGTTTGATTTGCTCAAGCGCTCCGTCCATCATCCCCTTTGGTATCGCTTTGTTCGCCCTAAGTTGGCAGGGTATGCCCAGACGTGGGTCCCTTGCTCACTTTGCCACTGGATTCAAGATAGCCTGGCTGATGAGGGTTATGAACCCGAAACCGGTCCCAGGATGCTTGTTTCCGGTCCAGGGAAGACATGGCTTTGCAGTTCGGGTTGGACTGTTCCCATGAGGCACAGGGTCAGACTGATTTGCATATGGCCATGTCTGAACTGGGGTGGTGGAGTGAGCTAAAGAATGATGATGGATTAAACCCAGATCAGTTGACTGGGGGTGAGTGTTTGATTTGCTCAAGCGCTCCGTCCATCATCCCCTTTGGTATCGCTTTGTTCGCCCTAAGTTGGCAGGGTATGCCCAGACGTGGGTCCCTTGCTCACTTTGCCACTGGATTCAAGATAGCCTAGCTGATGAGGGTTATGAACCCGAAACCGGTCCCAGGATGCTTGTTTCCGGTCCAGGGAAGACATGGCTTGGCAGTTCGGGCTGGACTGTTCCCATGAAGCACAGGGTCAGACTGATTTGCATATGGCCATGTCTGAACTGGGGTGGTGGAGTGAGCTAAAGAATGATGATGGATTAAACCCAGATCAGTTGACTGGGGGTGAGTGTTTGATTTGCTCAAGCGCTCCGTCCATCATCCCCTTTGGTATCGCTTTGTTCGCCCTAAGTTGGCAGGGTATGCCCAGACGTGGGTCCCTTGCTCAATTTGCCACTGGAATCAAGATAGCCTGGCTGATGAGGGTTATGAACCCGAAACCGGTCCCAGGATGCTTGTTTCCGGTCCAGGGAAGACATGGCTTGGCAGTTCGGGCTGGACTGTTCCCATGAGGCACAGGGTCAGACTGATTTGCATATGGCCATGTCTGAACTGGGGTGGTGGAGTGAGCTAAAGAATGATGATGGATTAAACCCAGATCAGTTGACTGGGGGTGAGTGTTTGATTTGCTCAAGCGCTCCGTCCATCATCCCCTTTGGTATCGCTTTGTTCGCCCTAAGTTGGCAGGGTATGCCCAGACGTGGGTCCCTTGCTCACTTTGCCACTGGATTCAAGATAGCCTGGCTGATGAGGGTTATGAACCCGAAACCGGTCCCAGGATGCTTGTTTCCGGTCCAGGGAAGACATGGCTTTGCAGTTCGGGTTGGACTGTTCCCATGAGGCACAGGGTCAGACTGATTTGCATATGGCCATGTCTGAACTGGGGTGGTGGAGTGAGCTAAAGAATGATGATGGATTAAACCCAGATCAGTTGACTGGGGGTGAGTGTTTGATTTGCTCAAGCGCTCCGTCCATCATCCCCTTTGGTATCGCTTTGTTCGCCCTAAGTTGGCAGGGTATGCCCAGACGTGGGTCCCTTGCTCACTTTGCCACTGGATTCAAGATAGCCTAGCTGATGAGGGTTATGAACCCGAAACCGGTCCCAGGATGCTTGTTTCCGGTCCAGGGAAGACATGGCTTGGCAGTTCGGGCTGGACTGTTCCCATGAAGCACAGGGTCAGACTGATTTGCATATGGCCATGTCTGAACTGGGGTGGTGGAGTGAGCTAAAGAATGATGATGGATTAAACCCAGATCAGTTGACTGGGGGTGAGTGTTTGATTTGCTCAAGCGCTCCGTCCATCATCCCCTTTGGTATCGCTTTGTTCGCCCTAAGTTGGCAGGGTATGCCCAGACGTGGGTCCCTTGCTCAATTTGCCACTGGAATCAAGATAGCCTGGCTGATGAGGGTTATGAACCCGAAACCGGTCCCAGGATGCTTGTTTCCGGTCCAGGAAGACATGGCTTGGCAGTTCGGGCTGGACTGTTCCCATGAGGCACAGGGTCAGACTGATTTGCATATGGCCATGTCTGAACTGGGGTGGTGGAGTGAGCTAAAGAATGATGATGGATTAAACCCAGATCAGTTGACTGGGGGTGAGTGTTTGATTTGCTCAAGCGCTCCGTCCATCATCCCCTTTGGTATCGCTTTGTTCGCCCTAAGTTGGCAGGGTATGCCCAGACGTGGGTCCCTTGCTCACTTTGCCACTGGACTCAAGATAGCCTGGCTGATGAGGGTTATGAACCCGAAACCGGTCCCAGGATGCTTATTTCCGGTCCAGGGAAGACATGGCTTGGCAGTTCGGGCTGGACTGTTCCCATGAGGCACAGGGTCAGACTGATTTGCATATGGCCACGTCTGAACTGGGGTGGTGGAGTGAGCTAAAGAATGATGATGGATTAAACCCAGATCAGTTGACTGGGGGTGAGTGTTTGATTTGCTCAAGCGCTCCGTCCATCATCCCCTTTGGTATCGCTTTGTTCGCCCTAAGTTGGCAGGGTATGCCCAGACGTGGGTCCCTTGCTCACTTTGCCACTGGATTCAAGATAGCCTAGCTGATGAGGGTTATGAACCCGAAACCGGTCCCAGGATGCTTGTTTCCGGTCCAGGGAAGACATGGCTTGGCAGTTCGGGCTGGACTGTTCCCATGAGGCACAGGGTCAGACTGATTTGCATATGGCCACGTCTGAACTGGGGTGGTGGAGTGAGCTAAAGAATGATGATGGATTAAACCCAGATCAGTTGACTGGGGGTGAGTGTTTGATTTGCTCAAGCGCTCCGTCCATCATCCCCTTTGGTATCGCTTTGTTCGCCCTAAGTTGGCAGGGTATGCCCAGACGTGGGTCCCTTGCTCACTTTGCCACTGGATTCAAGATAGCCTAGCTGATGAGGGTTATGAACCCGAAACCGGTCCCAGGATGCTTGTTTCCGGTCCAGGGAAGACATGGCTTGGCAGTTCGGGCTGGACTGTTCCCATGAGGCACAGGGTCAGACTGATTTGCATATGGCCATGTCTGAACTGGGGTGGTGGAGTGAGCTAAAGAATGATGATGGATTAAACCCAGATCAGTTGACTGGGGGTGAGTGTTTGATTTGCTCAAGCGCTCCGTCCATCATCCCCTTTGGTATCGCTTTGTTCGCCCTAAGTTGGCAGGGTATGCCCAGACGTGGGTCCCTTGCTCACTTTGCCACTGGATTCAAGATAGCCTGGCTGATGAGGGTTATGAACCCGAAACCGGTCCCAGGATGCTTGTTTCCGGTCCAGGGAAGACATGGCTTTGCAGTTCGGGTTGGACTGTTCCCATGAGGCACAGGGTCAGACTGATTTGCATATGGCCATGTCTGAACTGGGGTGGTGGAGTGAGCTAAAGAATGATGATGGATTAAACCCAGATCAGTTGACTGGGGGTGAGTGTTTGATTTGCTCAAGCGCTCCGTCCATCATCCCCTTTGGTATCGCTTTGTTCGCCCTAAGTTGGCAGGGTATGCCCAGACGTGGGTCCCTTGCTCACTTTGCCACTGGATTCAAGATAGCCTGGCTGAAGGGGGTTATGAACCCGAAACCGGTCCCAGGATGCTTGTTTCCGGTCCAGGGAAGACATGGCTTGGCAGTTCGGGCTGGACTGTTCCCATGAGGCACAGGGTCAGACTGATTTGCATATGGCCATGTCTGAACTGGGGTGGTGGAGTGAGCTAAAGAATGATGATGGATTAAACCCAGATCAGTTGACTGGGGTGAGTGTTTGATTTGCTCAAGCGCTCCGTCCATCATCCCCTTTGGTATCGCTTTGTTCGCCCTAAGTTGGCAGGGTATGCCCAGACGTGGGTCCCTTGCTCACTTTGCCACTGGATTCAAGATAGCCTGGCTGATGAGGGTTATGAACCCAAAACCGGTCCCAGGATGCTTGTTTCCGGTCCAGGGAAGACATGGCTTGGCAGTTCGGGCTGGACTGTTCCCATGAGGCACAGGGTCAGACTGATTTGCATATGGCCATGTCTGAACTGGGGTGGTGGAGTGAGCTAAAGAATGATGATGGATTAAACCCAGATCAGTTGACTGGGGGTGAGTGTTTGATTTGCTCAAGCGCTCCGTCCATCATCCCCTTTGGTATCGAGTATGAATGATGAGACAGATGTGTTGTGTGTGTGGTTTGTTTTAGATTCAATTCTTGAATATTTAATATAACATTATCAATAAAGAACTATTTTTGTACTTTTCAATATACATATTTTTGTCCTTGTCTCTCCTTATATTAGAACTGTTATAATTTATGTGGTATCAATTCTGAGTTGCCCTAGGAATTTATGTTATGTATACCCGCACACACCACGACAACCTACCTTCGGATCAGTCAAAATGGGGTGCTGGTCCGTCGCGGTCAAGGTGCAGCAGGTAAGGAGGGAACTGGGTGAAGCCGTAGAGGATGAATTTGCAGGCTGTATCCCAAAAAAAGGTTAGTTTTCACCATTTTTCGTCACATTCTGCCAACTCAAAGTAGGAGGGATTCCTGTCAGAATTCCCTTCAAAACAGCCCATATCCAAATCTGGAGAGTGGGAATCCTGGCTGGAGTCCTGCCGCCGCTTGCTGCAGCCCATCCCGCCATAGGGGTGGAGAGCTAGCAGGCACATGCATCAAAGCTTTTTGCGATCGCAAACGGTGCGATTTGCAAAAATCGGCCGTTTGCGATCGCAAAAATAGCTTTTGCGATGCATGACACAACTTGCCACTCTCAATTTAAGAAATCGCAATTGTTTGCGATTTCTTAAATTGCGATTGCATTTAAGGAATCGCAAATTGTGATTCCTTAAATGCAATGCATGATGCCTTTAAAAATAGCGATTTCGCTATTTGGGCCCGCTATTTACCGTGGAATCATACCACATGGTAAATAGCGAACACTTTGAAAAATGCACTAAAGTGCATTTTTCAAAGTTATAGAATTACACACACACATGTCCTTGGGACATGTGTGTGTGCAACATATGTGCACGGATCAATTTCAGGGGTGCAACAGGGTGTCCTTTTGACACCCTTGCACCCTTGAATAGCATGCGCAATTTGCGAGTACCTATTGGTACTCGCAAATTGCGCATGTATTTCCCATTCATTCCTATGGGCCTGTAGGCCCATAGGAATGAATGGAAGCTATTCCTTAATTGCGACTCGCAATTTGCGAGTCGCAATTAAGGAATGTTTAGAAATCGCTATTTTAATAGCGATTTCTACATGCATAGGCTTTTGCGAGTCCCTAATTGCGATTCCTTAATAATCGCAATTAGGGACTCGCAAAAGCATTTCTTGATGCATGTGCCCCTTGGTCCTGGCGGAGTCTGCGGGACTGCAGCGGTGTTCTCTTCCATTGACCACCAGCATCTGAATTGGGCGGGCGGACCACCAGGAAGGCATGTGGGAAGACCACCAAAAAAGACTACTCCGTCGTAGTCCCGCCAACACCTAAATCAGGCCCTTAGTCTCTGTTGCTGACATGCTCCTTTAAAGGCCAGATGGAGTAAGAGCCGTCCGAGGTTTTGCCATTCGGCCGGCCACCAGATTTAGAGTGGGCAGTCGAATGGTCAGTTTGCACTGCCAGTCACGAACAGCTTAACGCTGCCTTGCAAATAAGGCGAAGCCCCTATCGCCAAAGAAAAGTCATTAAAAGTGACATTCCAGTGGCGATAGGGGCTTGTAAATAGGCCCCTAGGTATAGGATGTCATAGAAAAAGAAATAAAATTGACAAAAAGTGCAAAACAATTGAGAAAACAGGTCAAACCCAACACAATTTATCCCAAATTTCAACAATACAAACTTCACGAAAAACAGAGGAGGGAATGAAGCCTTTCATACAAAAAGGTGTTATAGCAGGGCATTCTAAGGGAGGTGCTTGGTAGTCCTTGAAACTCTTCTGTGATGTCTCTTAAAAAAATGAGGATAGTGCCGGAAAATTAATCAAATTGTAGTCCCAGCAGGTCCGGTGATACCACGTCCTGCTGTAATTTTGTTCCAAATCCCTGAGGATTCAGCATAGTACAAACTCATTGACTTGTGCCAAGCATTCTTGACCATTTATCTGCATGACGATAGCCTATTTATTTTTGTATTTTGGTTCCCAAATAAAGTTCTCGTTTAGTGTAAAATACCATAAGGGTATACAGAAAGTCCCTCAATCTTTAGTCAGATTCTAAAGAAAGATTTAGAAAGTGTGCTGCTACCCTATAAACAGTGGTAGTACAGTATATTGATGACCCACTAGTGGCAACAAAGAAAAAAGAAGATTGCATATTAGATAGAATTGCACTTTTGAATCATCTTGCTGACAATGGTCACAAAGTCTCACCCACAAAAATGCAGTACTGTAAAGGAGATGTAATTTACCTTGGTCATCACATTGAGAAACGGGCACAGAAAATCTCAAAGGAACCGTTTCTGTTTTCCTGGAGATGAGTCCTCTAACTACCCAGAGGGTAGTGAGTATGTTTTTGGAACTAGTTGGCTACTGTCATCAGTGGATTCCAAACTTGTCTTTGATTGCGAAGCCTTTAGTCGCAGTGATATCAAGGATCCGCTACCATTTGATGGCAAATGCTTTACGGCCTTCCGAGAACTTAGAAAAAATCTTTGTTGTACATTCTCCCTCAAATTGCGTGAATATGAGAATGAATTCTTTCAGTTCTGTCATGAAAAAGGTGGATGTGCGCTGTTCATATTAGTTTAGAAGCATGGCAAAGTAATGCAGCCTATTGCTTACTTTTCTGCTACATTAGATCCAATACCCGCAGCTCTTCCTGGCTGTTTGAAAGCTGTTGCAGCTTTTTGCCTTTCAAAAGAGTAGAGTGAAGGAATTGTCATGGGTCAGACACTCATTGTGTTTTCCCTCATTTAGTTGACATTTTGCAGAGTCCTACTCAAGCACAACATCTAACAAACAGACGACTCACAAAGTAGGAGCAAACAATACTGGCAGTTGAAAACATTTTGATTAAGAGATGCAAAACCTTAAAACCTGCAAGGCTGTTGCTGATTCCAATCAATGAGAGAGACGATGATGAAGTGATTGTGTTAATGTAACAGAATTATGTGTCAAGCCAAGACCTGGTATCAAAGATGTTCCCCTTGAAATGGCTGATCTGACTTTATTGATGATTTTTTCTGAGAGGCCATCAAAGAGTGCTGAATGCAGATTATGCAGTCTGTTCCATTTCTAAATTGATTGAAGCATCATACTTGTCTGATGAAAATTCAGTATCAAAGTTACTTGCTCTGACAACAGCTTGTTGCCTAGCAAATGAATTGAGTGTGACAATGTATACAGACAGCTTGAACAGATTTGGAGTGTAGCAAATTTTGAACAGCTATGGTTACAAAGGGGATTCATTCCACTCATTCTCACCATTTACTCCTCTCCCGCCTCCCGCTTCCCATCGCCCACATGCCTCCCTCCCCTAGTACCTACTTAATGGAGGCCACAGCGCGACCCCATTGAGCAGGTTCTTGTGTCAGCTCCCCTTCGCTGCCTTGAGCAGGTCTCTCCTGCTGATGCTGTTGTGCTGCTGACTCCGCCACTTTCCTCCCCAGCTGAGGTCACACCACTTGTCTCCTGTGTTTTCTGTGCCAGTTTCTAGTCTTAGTCTGTCAACTGTGTATTATTTTCTAGTCTTATTGTGCCCATTTTGCTGTTTTGTTTTCCTTGCTAGGTTAGCCTGTTCTATGAATTAGTCCCATTTGTGCCCATTTCGCTGCTCAGTTACCAGCCAGATTAGCCTTTCCTTCCTATCAGTTAGCCTGTTTTTGCCTGCTATACTCGCTGCGAGCCAGCCCGCCTCGCTGCTCTTTCCCACCATTTCCTCCTCCCCACCTCCTGCTTCCCATTGCCCCTTTCCCCAGGACCTACTTAATGGAGGCCACTGCAAAGCCACGCAGTGGAAGCTCCAAAGGCAAGCCTGTCTGCATCCATCCATGCCTGGACTTCACCCAGCAACAGCGCCCAGCGCCCCAGCCAACCACCGTTACGCCTCCGCTGAGCTCCAGGCCCTGGATCCCAGAAGCCAAAACAATAACTGCTGCATCACCTCCCCCTGATCAACAGAAGTTTCCTTCACCTGCTGCTGCTTCACCTGCAATGCAGAACTGCCCACTTGCACAAGAATCCTCGCAACACCCACCCAGAAGACCACGAACACCCCCAAACTGCTCCAGTGAATTCTGCTCAACAACTGCTCACTCTGCAAACTCACCACAGAAATCTGGGACACAGTCACCATTCTCACCCCTGATGTGATCTTCATCACAGAGACCTGCCGCAACCCCTCCTCATTCACCAACATTGCCAACACACCGCCCGATGGTACAAAATGATACACAGAAACCACACCAACAAACACAGAGAAGGCATCGCCATCATCCACAGGGAAACTATTTGATGCACCACCACTAAAGACTACACCATATCAGTCATTGAACACCTCAACTCCTAACCAATGCCAGGACGACCATCAGAGGCACCCTCACCTACAGGCCCCTAGGACCGTGACAGGCTTTCTGCGACGCCAACTCTGAATTCATTACTCCTCTAGCTATCAACTCCAAGCACTACATCCTACTCAGCGACCACAACTTCCACCTCGAAGACCTCAACAACGCCAACTCCACCAATCTCGTGAAAATCATGAGCAACATCGGCATCACACAACTGGCCACTGATCCCACACACAGCGCAGGACACACACTGGACCCGATCTTCACATCCAGCGACAGAGTCAAATACAGCCAGGTCACCAAACTCACCTGGACCGACCACTACATCAACCACTTCACCATCACAGGTGGCCCGGACGCCACCACCAAGTCCCCGGATCCTCTCCCCACACCTGGAACAAAGTGACTGAGACCCAGTGAATGGAGGCCCTCAACCACACCCAGCCCAATGCCGCAGCAATCTTGGACCAGGCTGCCCACAACTTCTCCAACTGAATCACAAAGTGCGCCGAAACAGTTGCCCCTATGAAGCCAGCCAAAACCAGCAGATCCTCAAGACAAGCCAGCTGGTACACACCGCAACATAGAACCATCAAGCGCAAGTGAAAATGATTCAAGAAACAATGGCGCACCACCAAAAACCCCACCGACCGAACTGCCCTCAAATCAGCCCTCAATAAGTACCACCAATGCATCAAGGATGCAATAAGAGATGCCCTCACAGACCACATCGAAACAAGCATTACCAAAACGGAGGAACTCTTCAACATCATCAGAGAGCTTTCCAGCCTCTCAGCTATCGAGAACACGGTTCGCCCTTCCCAGGAACTCTGCGACACCCTTTCGGACTACTTCCACAGCAAGATAGCTACCATCTACACCAACTTTGATCCCAAACCCACCGACTTCGACTTCAACAACCTACCCACCCATGGACACCAGACACTCGATCACTACATGGAATCTGCTCACCACGCAGAGCACCACAGTCATCATGTCCTTCATCCACTCAGGAGTACCCTCGGACTCCTGCCCCCACCATTTCTTCAACCTCTGAGCTAAAGAGATCAGTGCAGAACTCACCAACATCCTCAATGCATCCATCACCACAGCACCCTTCCCTGACATATGTAAAACACCGAGGTCAGACCCCTCCTTAAGAAACCCTCTGCCAACGCCAGTGAACTAAAAAATTACCACCCCATCTCGCTGCTTCTGTTCCCCGCCAAAGTCCTCGCGAAGGCCATCAACCACCAGCTCACTGAACACCTAGGAAAAAACAACCTGTGTGACGTCTCCCAATTTGGCTTCCGTGCCAACCACAGCACCGAGACTGCCCTGATAGCCACCATTGACGACATCAGATCCCTCCTCGACCACAGTGAAACAGCAGCCCTGATCCTCCATGATCTCTTGGCAGCATTCAACACCGTATCCCACTACATCCTTATCAATAGACTCAACCGCATCGACGTCCAAGGGGATTCCCTTACATGGATTGCATCCTTCCTCACAGGAAGGACTCAGTGAATCCACCTGCCACCCTTCATATCAGAACCCAAGACCATCATCTGTGGAATACCCCAAAGATCGTCCCTCAGCCCCACCCTGTTCAACACCTACGTGACACCCCTCGCCGGCATCATCAGAACCCACAGACTCAACATCATATCCTACGCAGACGCACCCAACCCAAAGAATAAACTTCTACAACACCATGAGCAATGTTGCCAACTGGATTCGAACCAGCTGCCTGAAGCTCAACACGAACAAGACAGTGCTGATCTTTGGAAGGACCATCTCCCAGTGGGACAACAGCTGGTGGCCCTCTGAGCTCGGAACCACACCAACAGACCACGGCTGCAACCTCGGCATCATCCTCAACAATAAACTCACCATAAAGCACCAAATCAACGCCGTCACCTCCTCCTGCTTCCACACCCTCCGCATGCCCAGCGAAGTCTTCAAATGGATTCCCGTCAACACTAGAAAGACCCTCACCCAGGCCCTCGTCACCAGCTGGCTAGACTACAGAAATGCGCTCTGCTCCAGGATCACCACCAACCTCCTCAAGAGACTTGAGACCATACAGAACACAGCCACCAGACTCATCCTTAACCTCCCCAAATAGACCCGCATGACCCCCAAGTTCAAGAACCACCATTGGCTCCCTGTCCAGAACAGATGCCAGTTCAAGCTACTGACACACTCTTACAAAGCCCTACATGACCAGGGACCATCATACATCAACAACTGCCTCAACTTCCACCACCCCACCAGACACCTGGGCTCCACCTTTCTGGCCCTCGTACACACACCCTCATAGCCACAACAGAGGTCATTCCTTCTCCTACCTTGCCTGGAACAACCTGCCCCTTCACCTACAACAGCACCCTCCCTAGTGGCCTTCAGAAGGGGACTCAAGACCTTGCTTTTCGACTGAGACCAGCGAAACCTCAGTGCCTGAATATCCTTAGGGGTGAAGAGCAGTGCTTTGCAAAAAATTGATTGATGACATCCTCTGGTACCTCCATTAGGAATGGTTGCTACATTTTTGATTTATCGGAAGCGATCTAACAACTTAGAGAAATTTCAGGGGTGAAGTGCATAGCCCATAAGTTTGGTGATGACCTTGTCACAATGGGCAACAAATAAGCTGATGAGGTAGCTAAGTACTGCGCCCTAAAAAGCGCAGCTGTAAGATCAAATGAGCGGAAACTAATACAAGAATCAGAACAATGTGAATGTGAGCCTGATGAAAGGACTGAGAGTGAGGTAAATGAAGGCAATTATTTTTTGTTGACTCCAATACGGACAAAATTGAGTTAGCTATAAGAGATGCAGGAGGAAGTACCAGAGGATAAAAAGAAAAGATGGAAATTAGAAAAATGTGTAGAAAAATTATAATGATGTTTGGGTATCCTCAGATCATCTGTATGTTTTGCCAGACTCTACGCTACACTTCATGGCATGTTATCTGCATGGACCTAGCCACGTGGAATGGATAACATGGTCAAAACCTTTAGAAAGTATTGGCACAATATAAAATTCAGAAGTGTAGCAGAACATTTGTGCCAGAGGTGCATTACTTATAATCAACAACAAACGTGCCTGCATTTATGTGAGACCTATTGCATTGCATCACGGGCAACAGGAGGGGGAGAGAAGGCACGGGCAATGGGAGTGCGGGGGGGAGAAGGGGCGAGAAGGCACGGACAACAGGAGTGCGGGCGGGGGGAGGGGGAGAAGGCACGGACAATGGAAGTGCATGCGGGGGTGAGAAGGCATGGAACAAAATAGTGCTCACAGTCAAAATAACACGTACCGTACTGCGTAACACTCAAAGTAAAGGGGCCAGTAGCCATGGGAGGGTACAAATGATGACATGCCCATAATAAGGAGGGACTAACAAGCCTCATAATCAATCAGAAGACAGCATTTACGAAGTACAAAGACACAAGCCAATGAAAAAATGGGCGGGGCAGTGGGTGGGGCTTCCCTCACGTAGTGAACTACCACAGATCTTCCCTAGAGCAGCGCTTGCACGCTGACTCTAGGTTCGACCTAAAAAGGACAACCACACTATGGCTACAATGATGATTTAATATAAATTAAGGCCAAAACCTTCATTTTTCATGCTTATGAGTCCCCCCTAAGGTGGGAATAAATGCCCATAGGACAGGGTCAACTGTATTTAAAAGGTAGAACATGTATAATCTGTGTTTTGCATGTCCTGGCAGTGAAAAACCTATGCAGTCACTTTTGGCTGTGACAAAGCTAGCTCTCCCATAGGTTAACACTGGTTTAAACTATTACAATTAATAAGTGTTAAATTCAGTTTGGGGGTACCTAAAACATGGTTCAAGAGCTCATTGTAATAGTAATTTCAAATCCAACTTAATGTTCAAATCGGATTTTATATTACTCTTTTGGAAATTACACTGTTATAAAGTTATCATTTTCCGGCCTAAAACCAAAAGGCTTTCCTGCCGGTGTTCAGCTGCCACTCGACCTCTGATGGCTCCAATGTGGTGAGATGTGTATTGCTCCCAGACAGTGGACAAAGGCCCTTCGGACTGGGGAGGGGGAATCTTCTTGAGGTTGGTTCAAAGGATGCCCTCCTTGTTAATGACAGATGAAGCTCACACCTAGGCCTGCCTCCCCTTTGTCTCTCTAGTCAGGCTAACACCAAACTCACTGGGGGTAGAGAAACTGACCAAAACTGGTTTAGGGGTTAGATAAAGTCTTGCACTCCACCCACAGGCTGACCCTGGGCTTAAAAGTCGACTCCACAGACCTCGCCTCAGAACAATTCTGGACCAGTGAAAAATCAGGAGAGGGACTTCCTGTCTGTCTGAAGAACCCTAAAGAAGACTGGATCTGCTTGGCTTGAGCCCAGGGCCCGAGAAGTGACTCCAAGGACCAATTGGCTTATCTCCTGTTTGAGCTACAGGGCAACAACACACTTTCAGAGGCCTCTCTGCCTGCAACGAACCAGCTGACAAGTTCCAACTGGATCTGCCCTGGAAACTGCTACTGGCCTCTGCTGCAGGGAGTCCTAACCCCCCAAGTGGTTCCCCCCAGGTCTTGCCCCCTGGCTGGTTTTAGAGTGTACTTCCCCTGTGCCCCAAACTGCAAGAAGTGGGACTTAGAAACATTTTGGCAACTTTCATCCTGGAGGATTGAAGGAAACAGGGATCAATGTCGCAGTACTCGTCCTGTCTCCCAAACTGCAGAAGTGTGACGTAGAAATGTTTTGCCAGCTTTTTGCCTGGAAGATTGAAGCAAACAGGGAACAATGTCGAAGAAGCAGCTATTGAATCACAGGTTGACCTCAGCTTGCTGGTTTGCTCTGCTGAAGAAGATCTGACTTCCAGAACAGTTTCTAAGTCGGAACGTAGAGGGCTTTATTGGAACTGATGCCAAGTAGCAACCCGTCTATGTTGAGTCCTTCCTTAGGCACAGACTTCAGACATTGCCGCTCAGAACTGTGGGAGCCCAAGGTCTCACTAAGATGGTTCAATCTTAATATACACCCACTTAATCAATCAATCAATCAATCAATCATGTCACTTATAAAGCGCACTACATACCCGTGAGGGTCTCAAGGCGCTGGGGGAAGAGGGGGTGGTGCTGCTACTGATCGAAGAGCCAGGTCTTGAGGAGTCTTCTGAAGGCCAGTAGGTCTTGGGTCTGTCGGAGGTTGGTGGGGAGGGTGTTCCAGGTCTTGGCGGCGAGGTGGGAGAAGGATCTGCCGCCGGCGGTCGTTTTCCGGATGCGGGGGACTGTGGCGAGGTCGAGGCTGGTCGAGCGGAGCTGGCGGGTGGGGGTGTAGAAGCTGAGTCGTCTGTTGAGGTAGGCTGGTCCGGAGTTGTGGAGTGCTTTGTGTGCGTGGGTGAGGAGCTTGAAGGTTATCCTCTTGTTGACAGGGAGCCAGTGCAGGTCTCTCAGGTGGGGTGTGATGTGGCTGCATCGGGGGATGTCGAGGATAAGACGTGCAGAGGCGTTCTGGATGCGTTGCAGCCGTCTCAGGAGCTTAGCCGTCATTCCTGCGTAGAGGGCGTTTCCGTAGTCCAGCCTGCTGGTGACGAGGGCCTGGGTGACTGTTTTCTTGTTTCGGTGGGGATCCACTTGAAGATCCTGCGGAGCATTCGGAGGATGTTGAAGCAGGATGAGGAAACGGCGTTGACCTGCTTAGTCATGGAGAGGGTGGGGTCGAGGATGACCCCTAGGTTGCGTACGTGGTCGGTGGGTGGCGGGGCTGTTCCCAGTGATGTTGGCCACCAGGAGTCGTCCCAGGCTGAAGGGTTGGAACCAAGGATGAGGACCTCCGTCTTGTCCGAGTTCAGCTTCAGGCGGCTGGTCCTCATCCATTTGGCGACGGCCTTCATTCCTTCGTGGAGGTGGGCTTTGGCGGTGTGAGGGTCTTTGGTGAGGGAGAGGATCAGCTGGGTGTCGTCGGCGTAGGAGATGATGTTGAGGTTGTGCTGTCGGGCGACGTGGGCGAGGGGTGCCATGTAGATGTTGAACAGCGTTGGGCTGAGGGAGGAGCCTTGGGGTACGCCGCAGATGATCTTGGTGGCCTTGGATCGGAAGGGGCGAGGCGGACGCTTTGTGTTCTGCCGGAAAGGAAGGATGTGGTCCAGTCCAGGGCCTTCTCTTGGATCCCGGCGTCGTGAAGGAGTGTTCGTAGTGTGTGGTGGCAGACCGTGTCGAAGGCGGCTGATAGGTCCAGGAGGATGAGGGCTGCTGTTTCTCCGTTGTCTAGCAGGGTCCTGATGTCATCGGTGGCGGCGATGAGGGCGGTTTCGGTGCTGTGGTTGCTGCGGAAGCCGGACTGGGAAGGGTCCAGGATGTTGTTCTCCTCGAGGTAGCGGGTCAGTTGTTTGTTGACGATTTTCTCGGTGACCTTCGCGGGGAGCAGAGAGATGGGTCGGAAGTTCTTGAGGTCCTTGGGGTCTGCCTTGGGTTTCTTGAGTAAGGCGGTGATCTCGGCGTGCTTCCAGCTTTCCGGGAAGGTTGCTGTCTCGAAGGAGATGTTGATTATTTTCCGGAGATGGGGCGCGATGGCTGTACTGGCTTTGTTGAAGATGTGGTGAGGGCACGGGTCTAGCGGTGAACCGGAGTGGATGGTGTTCATGATCTCGCTGGTGTCCTCGTCGTTGATGTTGGTCCAGGAGAGCAGGCGGTTGGTGGTTGTGGGGGCAGTGGTCTCGGTGGTTGCCGGGGCGGTCGTGGTGTTGAAGCTGTCGTGGATGTCGGCGATTTTGCGGTGGAAGAAGGTGGCCAGTGAGTCGCACAGGTCTCGCGACGGCTGGATGTCGTTGGTGTTGGAGCTGGGGTTGGAGAGTTCCTTCACGATGTTGAAGAGCTCTTTGCTGTTGTGTGCGTTGTTGTCTAGGCGGTCTTTGAGTGAGGCCCTTTTGGCGGATCTGATGAGGTGATGGTGACTGCGGGTGGCGCTCTTGTGGGCGGCGTAGCTGTCCGCTGTCCGTTCGTGGAGCCAGATCTTCTCCAGTTTTCGGCATGTTCGTTTGGAGGCTTGGAGGTCTTCGGTGAACCAGGTGGCTTTCTTGCTGGTGTGGCTGTTGGGCGGATTCTTGAGCGGGGCGAGGGTGTTGGCGCAGTCGTCGATCCACTGTCTGAGGTTGCGGGCGGCGGTGTCGGGGTCGGAGGGTTCGGCGGGTGGGCTCAGGGCGAGGGTTGTGGTTAGCTGGTCTTCCGTGACTCTGCTCCAGCAGCGGCGAGGCATTTGTTCGGTGCGGTGGTGCGTGGTGGGCTTCCTGTAGGTGAAGTGGATGCAGTGGTGGTCAGTCCAGTGGGGTTCGGAGGTGTGGTTGAAGGAGACGTGTGGGCTTGCGGAAAAGATGGAGTCGAGCGTGTGGCCGGCGGCGTGGGTGGGTGTAGTCACGAGCTGTCTGAGTCCGAGGGTGGCGAGGTTGTCGATCAGGGTGGTGGAGTTGGTGTCCTTGTTGTTCTCGAGGTGGAAGTTCAGGTCCCTGAGGAGGATGTAGTCCGTGGAGGCGATGGCGTGTGTGCTGACGAAGTCAGCGATGGAATCGCTGAACTGTGGTCGGGGTCCGGGGGTCTGTAGATGAGGGTTCCTCTGAGGGTGGTGTTGGGATCGGTGTGGATCTGGAAGTGCATGTGTTCGGCGGTGCTGAGGGTGTCGTCGGTGTTGGTTGAGACTCTGAGGGTGTTCCTGTGGACGATGGCGATGCCTCCTCCGACTCCGTTGGTGCGGTCCCTGCGGGTGATCTTGTATCCATCCGGGATGGCAATGGCGATGTCGGGGGCTGAAGCGGGATTCAGCCAGGTCTCCGTCAGGAATGCGACGTCTGGGGAGGTTGAGTCGAGAAGGTCCCAGAGTTTGATGGCGTGTTTGCGGGCGGAACGGGTGTTGAGGAGGATGCATCTGAGGTAGTTGGGTTCTTTCCTGGCCGGTGGTTTGGCGGGGCGGGTGCTGGCGAAGCTGCAGTTCCGGCAGGTGAAGGGCCCTTGGGTGCGCTTCGGGGTGGCCTGGTAGCAGGCGTGATCTTTTCCGGGGTTGAGTGCGTGGAGGGTGCTGGCGTCGTATCGGCATCTGTTGATGTGGCGGGCACGGGGGATGCCCGGACCAGGGGGTCTGGCGCTGGGCGTGGTCACGGCGCGGACGGGCGCAGACGAGCTTGCCTTAGGCGCGCCAGCGGCGCACCCGCTGCGCACGTCCGCTGCGCGGCCGCACAGCAGCCGCCATAAATGGGGAGGTGGGAGGGAGGAGCAGGGAATGGGGCAGCGAATGGGCAGTGAGGGGGCGGGGCCGCAGGGGCGCAGCGGCGGGAAACAGGCACAGAAGGGAAAACGAGCACAATCAGGGCATCAAGGGGGCACAGAAAGGAAAAAAACGAGCACAATCAGGGGCAGCAAGGGGGCACAGAAAGGAAAAAACTAGCACAATGAGGGGCAGCAAGGGGGCACAGAAAGGAAAAACGAGCACAATCAGGGGCAGCAAGGGGGCACAGAAAGGAAAAAACGAGCACAATCAGGGGCAGCAAGGGGGCACAGAAAGGAAAAACGAGCACAATCAGGGGCAGCAAGGGGGCACAGAAAGGAAAAAACGAGCACAATCAGGGGCAGCAAGGGGGCACAGAAAGGAAAAAACCGAGCACAATCAGGGGCAGCAAGGGGGCACAGAAAGGAAAAAACTAGCACAATGAGGGGCAGCAAGGGGGCACAGGAAGGAAAAACGAGCACAATCAGGGGCAGCAAGGGGGGCACAGAAAGGAAAAAACGAGCACAATCAGGGGCAGCAAGGGGGCACAGAAAGGAAAAACGAGCACAATCAGGGGCAGCAAGGGGGGCACAGAAAGGAAAAAACGAGCACAATCAGGGGCAGCAAGGGGGACCAGAAAGGAAAAAAAACGAGCACAATCAGGGGCAGCAAGGGGGCACAGAAAGGAAAAAACTAGCACAATGAGGGGCAGCAAGGGGGCACAGAAAGGAAAAACGAGCACAATCAGGGGCAGCAAGAGGGGCACAGAAAGGAAAAAACGAGCACAATAAGGGGCAGCAAGGGGGCACAGAAAGGAAAAACGAGCACAATCAGGGGCAGCAGCAGGGCACACAGACGGAGCTGTGTGGTGGGGGAGCGACCTACCAGTCAAGGTCAGGGGTCGCTTACAAATCTTGCGGTAGAGAATCCTTGTGGCTCTGGAGAGGTTGATAGACCTTTTCCACCTTAGGCGAATTAGAGCTTTCCCAAATCAATTCAAAACATCAATGACGATTTAGAATTTGCAACCAATGATGATACCTTGGTAAAAGTTTCAAAACCTTTATTTATCATAAGGTTAGAATATCTAAATCTCTCTATTTAGATTAGTAGGTTTACAGAAACATAACATGGATTTGATTAGAAGTCAGCATCAGAAATATTCACAGTGCTCCATAAAGAAGCCCCGTAGGCTAACTAAGAGGACCTATTCTAAATAGAAGCCATGAAGAGCTCTTCTGGAGAAGAGCGAATAAGAAAATGAACTTCTCATAAGAGTAGTTCTGGAAACTCAGCCGAGTTCCCTGCAGCTGCAGTAACAACTGTAATTAGAGGTGTGATCCTTGAGTAGCATTGATCACCAAAATCCAAAAGGTCGTCACCTCATAGGAAAAGTTGAAGAAAATCAACTCTCCAGAAGAAGAGTCTCAGGACAAGAAGATCCAGTGGTAGGACCACATAAAAGTAGGGAGAGATGTGAGTGGAAAAATGCAATGTGTGTATTGCTAACTACCTAGGAATACTTATTAATATAGATTCATACTTTTGTAGCATTTCAGCAGGCGTCCTCTGTTGATATACAATAGAAATAGTTTACGAGAGGATGTCGTCGGTCATACGATGCTTCTTCTTCCAATTCCCACAGTCTGTACCCTTGTTGCTATTAGTCGATACTTGTTGCATGAGAGAAGGTTCTCATGAGCACCCGCTTACCTAAACTAAAAGATGCTCTATGAGCTCGATGCATGAACAATAGCTAATCAGTAATATGAAAGCATCTATAAATATTATTCAGAAACATCATTCATAAAGTCTCTAAGTCATCATTTAACATAAACGGTTTCAAAAGCTTATTATATTTTAACACATGATCTAACATGGTGTGAGGAGCTGGAAAAAAATGATGTGACAGTCAGCACATTTCTGAAAGATGTCACTAATGCTAAGCAGTTTTCTAAATCTCTCATTCATGTAACTGTGAGCAAGAGTCGAGTGAGAAGACTTTTGGGCCTTGTTAATATACACATTAAGCATGGGTTGCTTAGTGCAAAAAAAAATCCCTGACACATATTTATATGAATGTATTTAGTTAATGTATTTCACAATTTATTTTACAAGTGTTCTAATCATTATGCATTTACTTTTCTACAAATCGTTTCCTACATAAACATTTCTACAACATTTAAAGCATTTTAAGTGCAATTCTAGAAAGGTTAATAAGTCGGTTTTCTAAATTCGTGCTCATTTCTCCCAGAACTTTCCCACCTTTGTTGGACACTGCACTACAACCATGCTCTTTAGCAATGAGTTCTAGCGATTGGGTGTTTGTGAGATTTATGGCGCTCATATATCTATTGCATATTGTTTTAGACAAACACGACTTAAGGTCTGCGGTGCTCTCAAAATTGGGAAGATACACCCTACTCCCCTAATTGTCACTTCTATGACTGACTACCAATAGTTACACTTCTGAGGCACAAGCAAAAAGAAAAAGCCAGAAAATAAACCCAAAAAAGTCAAGACAAGAATATTTCTATGTTCATTGATTTATAATATATTGAAATGTATATGATGATATAAATCGCTTGTGCCTCAGAAGTGTAACAATGCTCTTTAGCAACCTGCCATCACTGACCCCGCTTTGGATCCAGCTTGCAGCTTGCCCCACCGAAAACCTTGTCAGCGACCACTTTTTCTTCGTAAAACTTTCTAAGTCTGAAGGTAAACTTTCCTCAAAGACAAACCTAGTCCCGATAATCCTACCCACACTCTATTGCGCCCTGTCTAAACATTTTACTTTGACCTGGTCTAGCATGACCAGATAACGACAGTAGGCGCTTTGTGACTTTGCGGCTACTTTTATTTCAAACTTTAAAAATTCATATCTTATTGATGTTTAGTAGTGTTGGTGTCATTTTATGTGTTAAAATTTACTCTGTTAAATTGATTTGGAATTTTCTTGTTTTGGGTTTTATTGCTGTTTCAGTGCTGTAAAAATACTTTACACATTGCCTCTAAGTTAAGTCTCACTGCTTTGTGCCATGCTAGCAGAGAATTAAGCAAAGGTTTATTTATTGATTCTAGTGGTTCACCCTGACAAGGTCTGTGATTATTATTTGAGGTGAGTTCTCACCCCTCTCAACTAATACTCCATAACATTTATCATAGTTCACTGCCCTCATACACCCTAACCCATAGGCCATTTTTAGTGTGGGCGAAGACTTTCTTTTAGTCCATTAGTTAAAGTGTGCCTAAGAGTCATCTTCCCACTAACTCATGCCAGGCATAAATGTGACATCTTCAGACACCCACTTCATAACACTCTGTGAACCTAAAGAAGAATAGAAGACTGGCCCTCCTGTCTGTGAACTGAAAGGAGCTCTGAAGGAATGGACCTATTCCCATTTGTACTCATGAAACTCCTAGTGTCACAAGCCTGATCTCCTGTTCAAGCTACATCAATTCAACAAGCTACAAGAGACCTTTCCTGCAACTACCCTGCTGACCAGTGGCACCTGGACCTGAACTGGACCCTGCTTTTGGCCCCTGCCTGACACCCTGTGAGTCTCTAAATGCCTTCCGTAAGGTCCTGGGTGCTTTATAAGTGTACTCCTGTAGTGAATTGGGACATAAAGAACTAAGAAAGTAAAATATTTGAGCAGGACGAGCCCGGTTGGTGTATCTGACCCGTGCTCCATTGTGGCCGGCCTCAAACTGTGCCTAGATCCTGGTCTACTGCGGCCATTGACTATCATTGGTACTTTATGTTCCTTTGTGTTATTCCTTCTTAAAACTTTAAAAATTCACGTCTCTTGTTCCCCTTATTGGATTTTTGCCATTTTTGTGTTATTTTGTTTATTACATTATACTTGTTGTGTATTTTGACTTTATTATTGTTTATGAACTAGATAAATACTTTATACATTGCCCTAATTGAAGCCTGCCTGCTCTATGCCATAACTGCCAGAGGGTTGAGCTCAGGTTAATTTAGTAACTTTAAGGGTTCTCTCCGACAAGTGTTGTGATTGTTTCTTGAGTCAGGTAGTCACACACCCAAAATACTATTCCAACTCCTTACACTATTCCTCAAAAGAAGCAATGCAGATCGTTCCTGTGACCGTAGTAAGCTGAGTGTCTGGAGACATGTCGGGAAAACATTCCAACAGCATGCCTGCTCGGACATACACTAACCCAAGGAAGCAATGACTACCATTACGTTTAAAAGTCTGGCTCTCATAATAACCCAGTGGTCGAAGTGGGCGGGATCGGGAGGGCACAGCGTGCCCCTACTTCTTTAATTTCATAGAGTCCATTCCCCTACTTACTTATTTTAAACATGCCTCCCGGACAGCAGAAATCGCCATGGCCGATAGTTAAGGCTCGGCTTTTGGGGATGGGCGGAACGGGCAGAGAAGGAAAAGGACTCTGTCTTTTCCTTCGTGCCCAGAGAAGACAAGGACAGTGTCCAGTTCTCCTGCCGCTGGCAGCTGCCACCCCCCCTCTCTTTGTCCCCCTCTTCCCTCTCTTTCTGTCTCGCTCCTCCAGATTTAGTGAAAACTGAGACTTCAAGAAACGGGTATTACCTTCTCTTTCCTCCTTTCGTTTATTTGCTCCCCTGTGAAATGGATCCAAAAAAGAAAAACACTTTTGCTGGAAACGTCGAATTGTTCTGAAATTTTTCAATTTCTAAGTGCAGTCCTGGGGTGGAGAGAAATAAAACATTCAAAATATGAAAAATAACTAACTAACTAACTAACTAAAGCAAGACAGAGTGGTTGCAAGGTGGCCAGATTGATTTATTCACACCTAAACACATTAGCGCCACTTTACAGTGTTTGCCAGTAAAGCGCTACTTTTGTTTTCTCGTCTCTCTCTGAACAACATTGTTTTCCCTGGGTGGGAAAGTGCACTATTCATGGAAGTACTGAAATACCTGCTTGATGGGTGAATTGGAAAACAAAATGTGTACAGCAGCTGTGTGTTCAGGAATGTGGTCTTTTTAAACCATACTGCTTACGTTTTGTAAGGATATAAGCAATGGGCATTGAAACGGGTCCCTTCCGGGCCCTGTAGTCATGGCCTTAACTTTTCAGGCAAAAGCACTCACTAATTTCTGAATAATGAGTGTAAAAAGAAAAAGGTAACCATGTTGTTCCTGCTTACATTTCACATGCTTTACTTAATCTTGCATTCCCTATGAGTGTTTGCTTTTTCGAGGATGTTGTTAATTTTTTTTTAGGCAGCATGTTGCTCTTGTCTAGTGCGTAATTTGAATTGAGTCACATCCAGGTGTTTATGGCGGGTCAGTGCAGTGCAAGTTTCTCTCAGTGGGGCAGTATGGTGTTCAGTGGGGGAGAGGATGTGGCACTATGGTCAGAGCTGCTGAATTTGGAACTGGGGAACCAGTTCAGCCTTCATGACCAGTCCACCAGACCACCCCCCCTGAGGGAGTACATTCCCATGCTAGACCTTAGAAGGCCCAGCAAGATCTTAAAAGCCCTGGTGCCTTAGCACCAGCAGGTGGACCCTAGCAGTGGCAAGTGTGGGTTAACCTTGAAGGTCTGTCTGCCACAATTCATTCTGACGTTCACCTCCAGTCTTGCAGGCAGGCCTATGAAGCAGCACACCATAGAGTGGCAGTGACTTTGTCACTAAGGTCACATGACCCTTGAGCAGGGTGGTTCTAGCGCAGTGCGACCGCACCAGGCGCTGACCAGCCGCGGTCCGTGCAGGTAACAGCGGTGGGGCAGAGGGGCCGGGTAAGGGGGGATTTCGAGGGACGATGCAGAGGGAAAATTAAATAAATAATTAATTTTCTCTCAGCATCGTCCCTCGAAATCCCCTTACCCGGCCCCACCGCTGTTACCTGCATGGACCGGGCTGGCACTGACTTCAGGTGGGGGCGTCGTGTTTGCAAGTATAATATGGTTTTAAAAGCACTTGCTGCCTCGTTCCTAACCTCCAACAATTTTTGGCAACAATAAAAATGTCATGATAACTCCAGTGATTAATGTTCTTAGTAGAGAGAGATGGTGTTTTGTCTAGTGGATGTTTTGACTCCCAGGACCGTTTGTCCTGGGATTTATCTTTTCTGCCTCCCTGAAGGAGACTCTCCCTATCAAAAAATCTGGCCCTCTTGAAAGAGTGGTTGATTAGCTTTTTTGGATATCCTCTTTCTTTTAATTATTTCTTTAGCCTCTCTGAGTGAGTATAAAAGTCATTTAATGAGGTACAATTTCTGCGAAGGCGCAGGAATTCCCCAAAGGGGATATTGTCCTTCTGGCTTTTGGGGTGGTGGCTGCTATAGTGTAGAAGTGTATTTTTATCTGTTGGCTTAGTAAGTAATTCTACCTCTAGATGCCCATCATGGTGTTTAATGGTGATGTCCAAAAAGTTCACACTGTTGTTGCTAATATGTGCTGTGAATCTCAAGTTGTTGTCTCTTAAATTGAGCCATAATAAAAACTCATCTAACTGTTCTTTGGGGCCACGCCAGATGAAAGAAATGTTGTCTATGAAACGACGCCAGTTGTAAACATTTTCGTAAAAGGGAGAACTAACAGGGGTAACAGCGGACTGAAGTTGTTGTGGATTAAATATATCAGCTGGAAAAAGAAGTACCTTTTCCATCTGATCTAAAAGTCCACCATTTTAAAACGCGATATGTTTGTTTTTTTAGAAAACAATTATCAACTTATCCTGACACTTTACCTTTGGGCTTGAAATCGCAAACAAGATATATTTGCCACTATTCTATGGCAGGAAGAACTAGGAGAACTAGTTTCCCTGGATCAAGATAGGATGATATGTCCATCCATGTATAAAAGTGAGATTTGGGAGGTAAGTTTTTTGTGGTTCATCTATATGAGAAAGAGCCTTAATTAAGAAATAACATAACAGAAATGTATTAAAAACAACTTTTCTCCCCTTATCTTAGAAATAATACTCCATTGAAACGTGGCTAGACTGTGGTAGCAGTGGAAAAATCATACGCCACAGACAATCATTTTTTATTCATTGGATACACTCTACCAAGAGTGGTGAGTGTTACCTTTTTAAATGCATATGAATTTGGATGTATGTTGAGTGTGAATGTAAAGGTGATGCCACGGCTTTATAGGATTAGACACTTTGGGTTTTATGAAACCATCAAAAAAAGAGATCATGCGTAAGGGGATTGTTCAAAAGGGGAAAAGTATCATGAACTTAGAGTTTGGCTTTGAATCTTTTATAAAGATGAGTAATATACTCGAGATTGGAGGGTGGGATAGTGGTTAAGAAAATATAGAAACTAAAATCCCTCTTTATATGTTTTCCTTTCCTTTTATAGACTATAAACTCTGTTAGCAATACAAGGAGGAAAAAATCCCTTATTTCTGTGTCCTGATGAAGGTGGTTTTTTAAATAGAGTGACTTACCACCGAAACGCGTCGACGACGATCACTTCTGAATCCGACCACAAGGCATCTTAGGAAGGAATAGATTTGAATACCTACCAGGATACAAACTTGGGGCCTGATTCACAGATCTAACTTACGTCAAAAACGTAAAGTTAGTACTTTTTGGTATTCACAGAATACACTTACTCATTTTGGTATTCACAGAATGAACTTACTCATTTCGGTATTCACAGAAGTTAGTAGTCCTAACTTTAGGACTCCTAAATGCCTTCTGTGAATACCGAAAGTCTTAAAGTTAGGATTTTTCTCAGTTTAGGAGTAGTAAAGTTAGGAGTCCTAACTTTAGGACTCCTAAATGCCTTCTGTGAATACCGAAAGTCTTAAAGTTAGGATTTTCTCAGTTTAGGAGTAGTAAAGTTAGGAGTCCTAACTTTACTACTCCTAAACTGAGAAAAATCCTAACTTTAAGACTTTCGGTATTCACAGAAGGCATTTAGGAGTCCTAAAGTTAGAGTCCTAACTTTACTACTCCTAAAGTGAGAAAAATCCTAACTTTAAGACTTTCGGTATTCACAGAAGGCATTTAGAAGTCCTAAAGTTAGGACTACTAACTTCTGTGAATACCGAAATGAGTAAGTTCATTCTGTGAATACCAAATGAATAAGTGTATTCTGTGAATACTAAAAAGTACTAACTTTACGTTTTTGACGTAAGTTAGTTCTGTGAATCAGGCCCCTGATGTATAGTGTTGGATCAGCCTATGCAATAGCTCGCTTAGAACTGTGCAAAAAGGGTCCCAGGTTCATATTTGTTCTCCTTTTGTCTGTCACTGTAGATATTTTGTCGTGCTTTTAATATTAGTGTATATTGCATTTTATTGTATACTGCATACTATATATGAATTTTACATTTCTTTTTCTTATGTGTTATTAATTTTCAAAAGTATACTGTGAAATAATATGTTGTTTTTAATTAATTAAGTAATCCTTCAACGCTACATCTCGACTTTGGTGGTACATTAAGAAGTGGGGCTGATCTTTTTTGACCTGTAGTAGTATTGCACGTATTGTGTGTATCGTATGAGAGAGAGTTGGTGAGTGCTGGACATCCGGTTTCCAAGGGGAAGTCATATTTTCTCTACTATTTGAAGAGAAGGGCCACTATAGAGAATGAAGCCCTTTTAATACGGCAAAGATGAACTGGAACTGGGGGTGTTGTCACTCACAGTGACTGGGGCACACTTCTGACAACCCTAGCAGTGAAAACAGAACAGCAGGCTTGGCTGATTCATGATAGAGCAATGCACATTAACTAAAGCACTGAGAGTGCAGAGGTACATTGGCAGGTAAATTGAGACTGCACATGTATTCAATAGGTGGAACCCAAATCGGGAAAAAACTAGCAGCAGTGATAACGAAAAATCGGGGGAAGTTACACCAAGTGTCAATGACCAAGTGGGTATCACCCAAAGAACGACCCAATGACAGACTCACCCCCACTTTAAGAACATTACATAATAAAAAGAAAATGTTTAAGGTTATTATTATTATGACATATTAAGGTTAAAGTTGTGTAAGGGAACAAACTGCTCATGATGTGGTGGAGGACCTCTACTGAATGCAAAGGGAAGCAGCCGATGCAATTGTATGACAGGGTATGGTAATGTATGTGAAAATAACCTGCCAGATATAAAATCATTAAAGAGCAATTTAAGATAAAACTAGTGTGTGGAGACTTCGAGGGCCGACAGCCCTGTATAGATGCTAGTCAGTCAGTAGGACTTGATAAGTGTCGTACTGGAGGGAACCGCAAACCTTGAGCATGGTGGGGATTCCTCTGCCTAAGGGCTTGGAAGTGAATCGAGCAGATAACTTTATCTTAATTGTGCTTTCATCTGACTTTTCCAGCTGGTCCAGGAAGCCTGACTTCCTAACACTCTTTGTGACAGACTCAAAAAAAGAAATGCTCTAACCTATACTCACGGCCACTCAAGCATAGGGGAGGAACAAATTATGGGTCAGGGTTGATTAAATTATGCAGCAAAAAAAGCAAATTATGCGGCGTAATGCGGCACATTTTGTGATAATATTACTTCATTATTTTCTCATTTTTACATGTGTTAACACTGTCTGGGCATAGGTTGCACCTCATTAGTACAATTTAACAACCACATGTAGAAATAAGCAACAGAAAGCTGACAAGTCAACCTTTGCAAAGGGCCTTCCACTGCGTGGCAAAATCCTTCACTGCGCTTTTAGTACCTTTTGAACCATTTGAGCTAGAAACAATATTTTAGTTTAAATCTGCAGATTATGTAGCAGGTGATGGATTATGTGGCAAATGAAGCAAATCCATAATTATGCGAAAAAAGCAGTGGCCGCACAATCACATAATTCAAGTGGACCCATCTATACGGTGTAGCTAACCCTTTTGCAGTGTAGCCCTCATTTTAACCCCAGTCCTTCTATAATGTATTGCAAATATTGCCATACACACTAAATGGCTCAACCATTTCTCGTCTTATGCAGCCTCTATTTTGTCTTCCTCTTCACCTCAGGGTTTGTCGAGACTGAAGTGATAAAGTTTTCTGCTGATGGCCACAGAACATGCACCTGCTCCTGAAGTGCACAACATTCTGACGCACTGACTTGTTCCACAAAAGGTAAATTATTCAATACGTGTGCTTCAGCTGCCTGGTGTATTGAGGGCTGCGCCGCAGAGCCAAGCCGCTCAGCTGAATGTATTTTTGAAGACCTTTGCAGGGTCAAAGCCGGAGCCCACTGCTTCATATTGCACAGGCCACAGAAACTCTTTGAAAGCCCGCAACCCCAAACCTCTATTATATTTTCATTTACACCAGCCTGCAACTTTTACTCTGGTTGCAACATGTTCTGCTGACTCAATGCACCGCTTTATAAGAAACTGCACTTTAATAATTCATTGTTCAGCATTTCTCAGCCTTTTCAAATTAAACCGTTTTTTGTTTTAAATTAATAATTTCTCCTGAGATGTTCTGCAGCGAGTGATCCAAACTTTTTACAATAATAAAACAATACAATACAGATTACAATTAAATTGATGGTGGCTATTGTAAATATTGCACAAAATGGCCTGAAAGGGGGCCAGTTGAGCATTCAGAGCACATTGTGGCTTAGTAGACATCACTTCCTTTGGAGACGACAGCTAGATAAGGAGAAATTGCCACTTAACGCCACACGCTCTGTGCAAAGATCAATGTTTGCACTCTTTTCAATCACTATAAAACAATTGATGCGCGCAGAAGATGTGACATCTATTTAAAAAACACTGGTTTCTATTTTGGACACAACATGCAATTTTCTGTTTAGCAATTTCAGTTAATTGCTGAATTAACATTTTTGAAAACAGATTGCAAACTTTCAAATGAGAAAAGGGAGCATTTTAAGGAGGGAATAGAAGCAGCTGTCAGTGTGCAAAAATTACCATACATTTGCATAACAGATGTTCACTAAGGTGTCGATGGCAGAGAATCACCGAATATTAATTTTGTAGACTGCAGCATCATTTGCTTAAAGGCTGTCGGCTGGGTTATGAGAAGCTGTGCTGGCTGCAAAAGACAATGGGGGGTGCAGAACTGAACAGATGTACAAAATACATTGAAGCATCTCCATTTATGACAGCCTCATACAAGAGGTTTATGGTGCGGTTTCAGGATCTATCGCAAATAACTCAGAGATAAGGAAACTCGGCCAGTAGCTCACACATTCCAGCCTGTGCCTGCCAGGAGACAACAGTCTGTTTTTAATTTCCATTCTGACGTTTTGATATTGAAATAATAATTTAGATTTGAATGCTTTGCTGAAACGGTTCCTATGATATCTAAGGATGTGGAAAATCCTTTTCCAAACGCCATCCTCCTCTGAATTAGTGAAACAGAGGAGGCTTCACGGAGGCTGCTTTAATGTGAAAGATAATCAAAGGGATGCTGCAATAGTGCGTGCATTCTGGTAGGTAGGTGAGTGTAAATGGTACAGCAGGCTAGCTCTAGGGTACAAACCGCCCAGAAATGTTTTTTAAAACTTTATTTTTGCTCATTTAATAGTAGATAGCACAATATAAAAATAGGACAGGAAAGAAGAAGGGGTACAGGTACACAGCATTTATTACGTTTTATCAGATTGTGTGCAGTTGTTACAACATTAATTCAAAGAAGCAGAAAATGTTTAAACACATAGGGCCTCTTTTCGATGTAGGGCGGACACCACTACGGGATCGGGACTGACCGACCTCCGGTCCCGACCACAGTAACACAATGCGACCGCACATGGTGCGGTCGCATACTCCCATTCTATGGGAGCTTGTGCTACGGCCGTAAACCGGCCGTAGCCTAAGCTCCCATAGAAAAATGGGATATTCTGTTCATCCCTGCCCTGTGTGCACTGTGTGGCAGGCACCTTAAGGTGACTTCCACACGGTGCAGGGATTAACAGGGGGGCACCGTAGGTGCCACCTCGGCCCCCAACCGGAGGCCGCAGGGAGAAGGGGGCCCTGCTAGGGGCCCCCAAACTCGCTTTCCGACAGGCTTTCCATGTCGGAAAACCCGACATGGAAACCCTGTCGGAAACCGACATCGTAATGCTGAAGGCAGAAACGCCATCCATAGGGATTACGGTGGGGCCTCCAACTGACCGACGGGCTCCTTGAGCCTGTCGGAATCTAGCTGGAATGACTTTCCAGTTTCACTTTCGACTGCCGGCATTGTAATTTGGCGGTCGAAAATGAAACCGAAGATGTTGGTCGGAAATCGAAATAGGGCCCATAGTTTTGAATTGGAGCTTGGTGGTATCTTTACAAATGATGGGGTCAATCAGGCTTAAACTGACCATCTCTTCCAACTGTGTTTGATTGATATTGTCCAGACCTCCATAAAACTCACCGAGGCCTATTCACAAGACCATTTTGAAAGACGGCAAAGTAGAACCCATGTAGTAGTACCCTTTTGCATATTCTTACACGTGTTTATGAACTTAACCTAAAACATCTCAAATGGAAATAATATGAGAATATTCTGGGAATTTTTTATATACAAATAGAAAGGAATGTGCTCTCTTTGAATGTTTACTAATAGGAAGTTTAACCTTTACGTTTTGGACCGGAGTCACAGAGGCATGTTAGGAGTACGTAAGAAAGTACTCCTGTTATACTACTTCCTGTACAAATAAATGCTTTTGTGAATCAGCACTATGGTTCACAGAAAATTGAAAAGGAGCCCCGAATTGCTCGTATTTGAGAAGCTTGTCCTGAGCCACTTCAGATGGTTTCTCCTTTGAGTTAAAGTGCCACATCTTGGTCTTCCACATTCTTATCAGAGGAGAGGAGCTAGTAGTTATTGTGATGGAAGATAAGATGCTCCAAGGTTTAAAATATGAAACCATGTATCAATATGAAAGTTCTTTATTAGCTGCCCATAAATAGGCTGTGGCACATTGATAATTGTCATTCATTTCCACCATGAATAGGCTTTGACATCACCATTAAAATATGTTTGTATATTGCAATTCTCCTACATCAAGGCTGCTTCCAAGTGCTATGTAGGGGGTTGGAGCGAGGGAGGTTACAGCAATAGGATGTCTCAGGTAGAGCATGTTGCACAACAAGGACAAGCTGTTAGTTTCACAACACTGTATGCCCAATACAGGGAGATGTACCCTCTTTGGTTCTTTCACTCGAATGGCTTTGAGTTGTAAAGTATGTGATACATTGCTATACATGGAATTGAACAGGGGCTTCTTGAGCCCTCACTTGAACATTGTAAAATCTTGTTCTAAGGGAGATGTGTGGGGGGAGAGAAGGTTTTAGAAGATGGAGTTTGCAGAATGGTGACAACACAATTTGGTTTCCTAGGACATAGTCTGGTGTCTAGATTATTGGTAATGGGAGAACAGTCTAGTTAAGATTAGGCTTGCATGATCACACATTTATAGTTGCAAGTTTCCGTGCACTTCATAGTTAAAGCATTCCTTAATCAGAAGGCAGTGCAGCGTTATCATGGGCCAACAGCTACTGTCGTTGCATCTTTTTAGGTGAAAGACTGAGTGGATTGTGTTGTGCTCTGTGTTGTTTTCAATTCATTGTTTTATCAGCAATCTTAAAGACTTGAGTAAAAAAATCCCAAGTGGCACAGGAGCATGTAAGAAATAGCTTGACTTTTATCAGGGAAGCAGAGGAAGAATCCCCATACAGTACATACAAGTAATTAATCCAGTCTTTGTCACACTGTTGGTTTTGAAGATGAAGGTTAGAAAAAAGAATAGACTAGGAAAAAAAAGAGCCAGATGTGCTAAAGATATGGTCACAAAAAAGCAATCACAATTAAAACTAAATTTTGTGCCCAGAAACTTATTTTGTGAACTGACCTATGTACTAAGAGGTGGGTTTGCAAAATAAGGATTATGATTGAGTCATAATTCAATCTACCTGCTTCATATTCATTAGGTAGGTTACACATTGCAACACAATTTAACTGTTACTGTTTGTCACTGCAAAGGGGGCCCTAAACACCTCTCAGAACTGCCCGAACCCCCTGGAAGGGGACCACAGCGCCCACAGATCACAGAGCCTGGAGGTGCTGTTTCGTCAGGAAGGGGGCATGGCCAGCGGCAACCAACACCCTCAAAGCGCACCGGTCATCCTGCAGCACGGGACGCACCCGGGCCAAGCCCAGGCTAAGGGTGGGCCCATCCTGCGCCCGTCTGCGCCAGGAAGAGCCAGGGCTGTACCCCCCCATTAATTTTTCATCATGTTGCTGGAGTAAGGATTGTACCATTTCTATCTTTGGGGAACCTGTACTGACTCTGGTCACTCTTCTGTTAGGTTGTGTCTTCCAGCACTGGGTTGGCTCTTCCTGACGCAGGACCTTTTTTGCAACCTTGTTTGAGGACTTTTATATATGTATAACTGAGGCATTTCCCAAACCCCCATGCATATTCCCTATATAGATGCTTTGCAGTGATTTTATGCAATAGAGTATGGGAAAGCAGAAGGCACTTGACTCTCCCCAGGGAAAGAGGGTTAAAAATCGCAAATCGGCCCCTCCTAGAGCAACAAACAGTTTGACAGAGAGCACTACTCTAAAGGACATCGATACACTTATTGAGGAATTGGAAACTCTTTTGGGGGAAGGTAATACCACTGGCTCACATCCTCCGACAAGCTCGAAGAAAGTTCCCTCCATCTTTTCAAAGAAGCGGAAAACTAAAGTTGTTACAGTGTTGCATTACTGTTCGAATCCTAACCTGACCCTTTCTAGTTCCTCTTTAGCCGGCTCTAGCCATGTCTACTCCTCTTCTTTGTGTAAATCTCCGACTGTTGAAAGAATGCCTACACCAGTGTCTCCATCAACATTATGTGTTAACAGATTCACACCTTTGTCTTCTCCTCCTTCAGAACCGGACCCTCCCAAGTTGGTATACAAACTTATAGACATATTATCATTGCCGCCTCCCCAGATCCCTCCTATGGAATTGGTGGTTACTGGCTTGAATTTGCATGTTGGCATTGAGGGAAACCATGTTTTTAATTTGGTACCTAGCTTGCAGACTGAGGTTTCTGTTTTAAAGGCTCAACTAGTAACACTAATCGCTCAAATAGAAGAGCTAAGATTAGTAGTGGGGCCAGCGCTTCCCAAAACTCTTCAATGTGTCTCATACCTTGCCTACACAACACTTATTAATGAAAGGAATAGGGTAAGAACCAAATGGTCCTAAATCACTCTGCTGCCCTCCTCCGCCCCATGTGCTCTATCCCAGGTCGTTAAACCCGTACCTTCCCTGCTCCGATCGGCCCAAGCTTTGCCCTCACGGAACACTCAAAAACCCACCAAAATTAGACACAAAAGTCAGGTTGGGTGGACCCAGTATTATGACCACGCTCTCCTGAAACATAGCGAAGGTGGTTCTTGTAGTCTAGTAAGGATGGCCAGGACAGGATACACGCCAACAGCTTCGATTTACAAGACCAAGGTCCCTATTATACCCAAGTCTGCATATGAAGAAACAGAGTCCCTTATAAATAAATGTATCTTCCAGATACGAGCCAGCCACCACTGTTACTGGGTTGTTCGCTCTGACATTTTTGACGCAAGACAATTCCATGATTTCTCCGAGCCCTCTGGCGCTTTTGACTATATCAGCCTTGAACTTAAGTTGAGGGCTCTGGCCGAGGGTTTGGTGAACATGGAGTTGCGCCGTCACGTTAGAGGAACCAACAACCAGATTTAAATTCAATTCCCTGGTATTCTGCGGTCCATGGCCCTTGAGAAAGGGTTTTATTATGCTGTCTATTAACATGAATTATGTATGATGATATATGATTATTGAATCTAAATTGACTTAGTGTGGAGTGTGTTAATATTTTAACATAAATAATGAAATGAGGGTTTATGAAAAAATTTTTTTTACTGATTGTATATATATTTGTAAATGGTTTTTAGAATTGAGTGCATTTTATACTGAATAAACATTTCTATATCAGATTCCTTGGCCACAGTGTGATGAATAAATGGTTGGACAGTAAGGTTGTTTGAAGTATTGGTATGCTGTAAAAATATCCCAAAGGGATTTTACTTTGACTTAGTGTCTTGTTGGTGTCCTGTCCCTTTGGTAGAGCTGGACCCCTCTCTTTGATTAAGAATTAAAGCACAGTCCGTGTGACTGGAGAGTTTTCCTTGGAGCTAAGAGAAGCAATTGTATTTTTATGGTAACTGGTTCAAGTTAAAATGGAGCAGTATAAAACATTTGGTTTTAATGATGATCAATATAATAGAATTATCAATACGAAGAAAGGTAATAGATTCACGGTCATTACTAATAAAGGTGAGAAATGGGGCACTCTGTTAAATCTCAAAAAGAAGTTAATTAGAACAGAGGCCCATGCTGACTTTCTGATTGAATATGTGAAATCTGGAGTTATACCAATTGGCTTACAAGTGCGCAATGAGCCAGGCATATCTGTGGTACATAAAACATTTCTTGAAACTTGGTCACATATTTCCAACCGGTGTAGCCGTGATTGGATGCTTTTAATAATAGAAACGGCTCAGGAAATCATCATTTTAGAAAAAGAAGCTATTGAGAAATTGGAATTAGAACTAAAAGGGAAAACAGCTCTGGATGAAGCAAAACTTAAACTAGATGAGATTAATAAAGATGTTGAGGGCTATAGGGACTACTTGATTAATAAAAAAACTAATAAGCTGAAAAAGGATATTGAAAGATTTAGTTATGAGTTGGCGTATCCATTTCTAAAAGATCACTATTATGACGAAAAAAATGAACAAGGGGGAGATAGGAATTATTTTAAAAGACCTAGATACACCCGTGGAGGAAGAAAAGAAGTAACCTTTTCTGAGACTTCAGGTTCAAGCAGTGATGAGGAACAAATACAGAGAGATGAACATACTAGAGGCCCTCAAACTGACGACTATGGTTTTTTTTTAGAGCAAAACAACAGGAGAGGGCGATTCAATGGAAACCAAACGAGAGGGCAACCTGTACGCAACCAACCTCCTCAGGAATATATACGGATGAGGAACCAGAGGTATTGGTGCTAGATAAAATTCCCATCATTAATCTATCTAATAGAATTTTAAATCATGAAGAGACTGAAGTATTAGGTAGAGGTTTTAGCTTTGTCCCAACCACGAGAGTTAATAAGTTCCAATTAGAAAAGGATCTGAGAATGTTTTTAGGAAAATTAGATTAACAAGATTCTTTGAGAATAGGCCAGTCAGGGAATCAGACAACATCACTGGATTTAAACCTAAATCCATTTTTACCCCATCGATTGCACAAGTTGGTCAAAATATAGATATATTTGAAAAAACTGTTGAAATAGGTATTCAGAATATCATTGCTGAGGAGTATCAAAAAGAATATAATCTTAGCAAGAACCAGAGAATAGCTATTAGTACGTTGAGAGAAGACCTATCAATCACCATCAAACCGGCCGACAATGGCGGAGGAGTGGTTTTTGACACCAGCGACTATGACAATAGGGTTTTGTAATTGTTAGAAGTAGAATCCCATTATGAGAAGGTGAACGAGAATGAATTCAATTTATTGAGTAAGAAATGTAGTGATTTGTTACAAGAGGCTAAAGAGGAAAACTGGATATGTGAGAGTAAATTTAAATTCTTAAACAATCAAAATCCTAAGATTCCAGCCATATATGGGTTGCCGAAAATCCATAAGGATTACAGCGACCCACCGATGCGACCTATTGTCAGTTGTTTAGGTTAATTACTTGAACCTTTAAGTAAATATGTCGACTTTTTTCTTAAACCTTTGGTCAACAAATTGAAATCGTATGTGAGAGATTCCTCTCACATCATTGGCATGGTTGAGAACAAACCTTTTAAGTGCGAGACTCAGTGTCTAGTCACGCTAGACATTGAGTCTCTGTACACCAACATACCACAGCAAGACACAGTGGAGGTTATCCGAGACATTCTGGAGAACATAGCACTGGAAGGAGTGAATAAGGATTTTATATTACAGTGCACTGATATGGTTTTAAAGAATAATATTTTTTTATTTAAAGAACAACTCTACCGCCAGAAGAAGGGGACCAGCATGGGGGCAACCTGTGCCCCCAGCCTGGCTTGTTTGTATGTTGGTAGATTTGAAGAACAACTCATATACAATGAGCTGGCGCGGTTTTAGGAAAACGTGTGGGAATGGCATCGTTCCATAGACAACATATTTTTTATCTGGGATGGTCCTATAGACCTCCTAGAAGAGTTTCTCACTTGGTTAAATCTAGGAGATATGAATCTGAAATTTACCGCACATTATAGCACTGACAGGGTTGACTATTTGGATATCACGATTAAGGTGGAAAATGAGAAGTTAGCAGTGGAATTGTATACTAAACCCATGGCCAAATACACATTACTCCATTACTCCTCCTTTCATCCTAAGTCACAAAAGGATAACATCCTGCTTAGTCAATTTCTGCGCTTACGGAGAAATTGTACAGATTTGAATGATTTTTATTCTCACTCTGAAATATTGAAAAACAAACTAAAAGAGAGAGGATATCCTAAAAAACTCATATCCCACTCATTTAAAAGAGCAAGATTTTATGACAGAGAGGCAATGCTGAATAACTCAAAGAAACAAAAAGAAATTACTAGGATTGTATCTGTGAGCCAGTATTGCGGTATTTGGAACAAAATGAAGAATGTGGTAAATAAACATTGGAGCATCTTAAATGATGGAGAAAATACTAAATTAGAAAAACCACTCTTTGCTTTTAAAAAGAATTCTAATTTACGCAAGCAGTTGCTTCACACATATAGAGAAGAACCAAAACTGAGACAAAGAACCTTGGATAATACTGTGGTGGTAGGTAACACGCGTTGTGGCACCTGTGTAATGTGCGATCAGTGTTTGGTAGCCAAAGAGGTGACACAGAATAATAAAATCATAAGATGCCGCACATTGAACAATTCGATACCAAAGGGATGATGGACGGAGCGCTTGAGCAAATCAAACACTCACCCCCAGTCAACTGATCTGGGTTTAATCCATCATCATTCTTTAGCTCACTCCACCACCCCAGTTCAGACATGGCCATATGCAAATCAGTCTGACCCTGTGCCTCATGGGATCAGTCCAGCCCGAACTGCCAAGCCATGTCTTCCCTGGACCGGAAACAAGCATCCTGGGACCGGTTTCTGGCTATTCAGCCGTCATCAGCCAGGCTAGCTTGAATCCAGTGGCAAAGTGAGCAAGGGACCCACGTCTGGGCATACCCTGCCAACTTAGGCTGAACAAAGCGATACCAAAGGGGATGATGGACGGAGCGCTTGAGCAAATCAAACACTCACCCCCAGTCAA